>OY998238.1:57541319-58771319 GCA_963922005.1 Cornus suecica | reverse complement strand
GTAAAAGTACTAAAATAACCCTAATATAATAAAATACTACTAAAGTCTACAATATTCCTATGTTATCTTTCTTTCCCACGTCTCCAATAATAAAGGTGGACCATGTGGGCTTCAAGTTCACGGGCCATGCCCGGTTCTCCATCATTCTCTCTCGGTTGAGAAAAACTCTCCTTTTTTTTTTTTTGATAAGTAAGTAATTGTATTAAAAAACACTCAACCGGGGAGTGCATCCCATGAAAACAAACAGGCACTAACGGCCAAGAGAACTAAAAAAATCTATCTTTTCATCTATAAATTTACAAAAACTACCCTCCACCCAATAAAACAAATTGGAAATAAAAGTATCTTTGATTCCACTAATAGCATACTCATTCCCTTCAAAGCACCGTTTGTTGCGCTCCAACCATAAGCACCACCAAAGACAAAGAGGAGCACCCTCCACACAGAACGTAAATGAGCATCAACAGGGCAAAAGCTCCAAGCATCAAGCACCTGACAAGCCGACTCCGGCATGACCCACGAGATACAAAAAAGGCCAAGGAGCATGCACTAGTAGTTATACGCAACCGGACAATGCACTAAAAGATGATCCAGCGACTCACCATCGACCTTACATAAGAAGCATCGATTGACAACAATAAAGTTACGTCACCGTAGATTATCTAAAGTGAGGATTTTGCCCAAAGCCACCATCCACGCAAAGAAGGCAACCCTCAATGGAGCACAAGTACCTGGAAAAAGCAGGATTCAACAACACCGCAACTTCTATCGTCTGGGCTCCATATGATATCTGTGACTTGGTGACTTTTCCAACATATAAGAAATTTAAGAATATTTCCACTATGAAAACCATAACTCTGACAACCCAGAGAATCCTCGATGCAATCCATATTATTCGACTGAAGTTGTAGAAGAAGTAATGCTCGAACGGAGGAAAATACAACTTCATCTGTCGGATCACACGCCAATAAAATAGGAGGCTCAAAGGTGCCTTGATTAGATAAAATATACTCCACATCAAAAATTGAATTAGTACTAATATCTGATGATCGGTCAAAGAAATATGCATCAGGTCCGATTTACCAATGATGTGAAAAACTTTAAAAATTTTGACATGTTTCATCATGAAGGAGTTTTTAAGATAAGGCTGAGCTGATGCATAAGTGATAACAAAATCTCCTTCAATTGATTTATGATTCCTATAATGAGCAAGTGTAGTAAGTTTATAATTTTTCTTACTTAAAACAATTTCTTGTCGTATATCAGCATGACTCTCATGGACAAGCTCAACAAAGGAATCAACAAACTCAATTGAATATTGATATGGAGGTGCAGAAATATGGTCAATGAACTGACATGGAAACGGATGATAAATAATCTCAAGAGGACAACTATCTGTACATTAATTGGTCACTCTATCATAAACATACACCATGATAGGCAAGAACAAGTCTCACACATTAAGCCGATATCCCATAAGACACTCGAGTAAACTTTTTAGGCTTCGATTGATGGCATCGATTTGTCTATTAATGTGATTAGGAAAGGGTGGGAAAATGTTCAAATTGCTTCCTAAAGATGCTCAGAGTATCTTCCAAAAATTACCATAGTACTTGACATCTCTATTAGGTACAATGTAGTGGAATGACTCATGTTATTGAATAATTTCTTTTTTTGTAAGCTCATCATTAGTTTGACCATGTTCCTTAGGATGTGGAAGGTTATGTGTGACATCATACAAATGTAATCCTACGACTAAGTCAACGATGTTTTGCACATGAGTTATGTGTAAAACTGTAGCTTGATATTCTTTAACAATTATATTTTCATTTCCAGTTACAATTTTTGTCTTGCTATCATTGGTTTGTAGTGTTGGGAAATTCCTTCTTGGTCCCTTAATAGGGTTTAGTATGATATTTTTACCACCATATTTGAAACCATAAGTTTTATACTGGCTATTATGGGTAGCACCTACGTCGCAAATCCAAATGCGGCCAAGTATCACGTGGGCTATAGTCAATGGTAAAACATCACACCAGATTTGTCTGAATAATCTCCCATTTGGATAGGAATTAAACACCTTTTTATGACAGACACGAAAGTTTCCTCGATCCAGGGTGTCCTATATGATTGTGGGTGAGGTTTAGGTTCAAGTTTCAATCTAGCAACACATGATTTGGACACTACATTTATTGAACTTTCTCCATTTATAATTATTTTGCAGACTCTTTTTCCCATTCTAAGACATGTATGAAATATTTCATAATTTGTCCAATTATCTTTTTCCATAAGGATAGATGGGATGGACATCATGTCCTTATTGCATACCTCATCTTCCCTATAAGCTTCACTACGGTCTGAAAATGATCCACTATCATATTGGTCATACTCATGTGTATATCCACAATTGGAAACTTTATATGGTTTGACAACTAAATGTCTTCTATTAAGAGATCTGATTTGCCCTTCTCTAGAGTTAGAATCCCTTTGCAGAAAGGTCCGGGAATACGGTGGTCCACGGAGAAGACCACGACACTGGTTGCTTGGAAAATCATAGTGAGCATTAAAATTTGTCATAGGGTTCTGAGAAACTGAAACGGACGTGGAATATGCTGACATGAAACTCAAATTGAATTAAGTAAATAAAATATAAACTAGAACAATGCACAATTAGAAAATCAAAATTAATGAAATCAATTATGCTATTTTTTTATTTTTTTTTTGAATTCCTGATGATTTTTTACTTTTTTTTAAATTCTTTTTTTTTTCTTAATTAAAAAGCTATTTTTTTTTTCCAAAAGTACAATCACAATTTAAATGACTTTATTTAGGACCTTTTGCAATTTCTAAGCTAATCAAATTGATAAAGTACTAAGATCAATTCTTAATGGAAATACATGTACCTTTATCTAGACCACTTTACTTTTTCGGTTTAGTATTGTCACAAATGAACAAAATCTCACCCTTCCATAATCCAGATTCCAGCTTTCTAATTTGAAATGTGAAGATGGCGCTAATTTCTCGGTTGAAATTGGAGATGGCAGATTACTTTGCTTTTCCAAACAGCAACAGTGATAAAAGTAGATGTTGTTGCAAGGGGAGATAACAGTGAAGTACTAGGAGCGAGATGTGACGATGATGACCAAATACTTCAGCAGCGATGTTGGCAAGATTAGCCCCGGTGATGATCACAACAGACCTTGGCGATATGATCACAGCAAGGGCTGTGTGTATTGCGAAGAGGTTTCGAGGGTGCAACGCGACTAGTGGTTTTCTGTGGTAGTTGGATTAGTTATCATGAGTATTGCAGGCAGTAATTAGGGCAGAAAGTTGGGTTTAAGTTGATATTTGCTAGGGTTTAAGTATTGCAGGCAGTAGACAGATTAGTGATCAAGGTTTAAGTTGATGTTTGCTAGAGCAGCAAGACTTTTGTTGGGTGGGTGTTTGATGGTTATTGCAGGCAGTAAATAGGGGTAGATGCAGCGGCTGTAAGAGTCGGCTAGGGTTTAGGATTTTTAGATGGATGAACAGTGGCAAATGGTTGGGGTTGATGTGTGGCGGCTTGGGTTTATAGGTGGCGGTTATATAAGGGTTAATGACTGGTGTCTAGGGTTTTAGTTGAAGAAGGTAAAAGATGTAGAAGGTGTCTTTGTGTTTTGTGACAAGAGAGATTTAGGTTTTAATTTAATAATGGTTTTCCAGTAGGTGTTTGGATGAGGATTTAATTGGATGGCAGAATCTGGTGATCACTTGTGCAGGGGTCTAATGAAAAAAGTTGGTTTTGCCTTGTGAACAGTTGCACCTTTTTGGAGTGTGACGTCTGTAAGCTGATATGGCAGTCTGGTGTTGGGTCACAGTGAGGCAGCGGTGGTGTGGTTTTGAATTTTGCTTGCGAATATTTTGGTAACTAGGACTTCTTGTTGAAAAGGTGAAGAACGTGTATGGTGGCTTGTATTAGGGTTAGGGTTTCTAGTGGATGAATGTTGAAGGTCACGGGTTAGATGTTGATCAAAAGCAAGAAGGGATTCAGATTGTTGTGAACAAAACTATGGATCTTCGCTCTGACGGCTAGGGTTAAGGTTAGGGTTTGCGATGAGAGTTGTTTGTTTTCTAACTTGGATCTTTCGCTCTTATACGAATTGATGTAGAACACAATAGAAGAAAGCTCTGATACCAATTGATGTAGAACCAATAGAAAGAAAGCTTTGATACCAATTGATGTAGAACTAATAGATGAAAAAAAAGAAAGAGAGAGAGATAGTAGAAGTAGAAGAAAGAGGGATAGAGAAGAGATGGAGTTTGGGGTGAGAAGAGCAAGAACTAGAAGAAGAAGAGAAGAAGAGAAAGAGAAGAGAAATCACAAGAACGATATAATCAATATTCTCCAAATAGTAATGACGTCTGTTACATCAAAGCCTTTTATAGGCAACATAAACCCTAAATAAAACAATAACCAATATAATTAAAATAACAAAATAATTACTAATAGTAAAAGTACTAAAATAACACTAAGATAATAAAATATTACTAAAGTCTACAATATTCCTATGTTATATTTCTTTCCCACGTCTCCAATAATAAAGGTGGACCATATGGGCTTTAAGTTCACGGGTCAAGCCCGGTTCTCCATCAATTCCTCTGTGTTGGATTGAAGCAAAGTGGTCCACGGACATATATATCTGGAGGGGAGGACTCACAAGCTAAACTGAAGGGACAGATGTGACACAAATCAAATCATAGACCAAAAACTCATCAACTGGCGGTGTGGGAGGTGGATCCGTGGACGAAAGATGTGACGAGAAAGAAGAAGACTCATGTAAAACAAAATCTGATGACACCACGTACCACCCCAATTCAAGAGAGAAACACTAATAGTCCTTCTGAGTACGTGAGTATCCTTTAAATATGCATCGTAAGGACTTAGGATCAAGTTTAGTCACCTGAGGTCGAATGTCCCGAATATAACAGATGCATCCAAATATGCGTAATGGGAGAGAATGAATAGGCGGGTGAGGAAATAATACTCTATGTGGAATCTCCCTCTGAAGAACAGACGATGGCATTCGATTAATCAAATATGTTGCAGTCAGTACTGAGTCGCTCCAAAATATTTTAGGGACTCATATATGAAACATAAATGCCCGAGCAACTTCCATAATATGTCAATTTTTACGTTCATCAACTCCATTTTGTTAAGGGTATTTGAGCATGAAGACTGATGAATAATACCATCTTGGGCAAGAATGATGTAAAGGGAGAAAAATATATACGTGCGTTGACACTAAGCAACGTGCGAATAGACACTGAAAACTGATTTACGAATTTCATTATATAAAGTACAAAAGATAAAATATCTCAGAACGTTATTTTATTAGATATAACCAAGTAACACGGGAATAATCATCCACAAATGTAACAAAATAACGGAACCCAAACTTAGATTGAACTGGACATGGACCCCAAACATCAAAATGAACTAAATCAAATGGAGCACATGCTCGTTTATTAATCCTAGATACATACGTCACGCGATGATGTTTCGCGAACTGACACGACTTACAAAACAACTCCGGTAAAGACTGAAATGCTGGATATAGACGCTTAAAACTGGGGAGGGCAGGATGACCAAGCCGATAATGAAGCTCGAAAGGAGTGGAGGACACACTGGAACACGCCATGGATATTGGTTCCTCATCTAGCACGTAGAGACCTCCTGAAGTGCGACGACCCCTACCAATCGTCCTCCTCGTCGAACGATCCTGAAATTCATAATATTCACCAAAGAAAATTACACAACAGTTAAGTCCTCTAGTTAGTGCACTAACATATATCAAATTAAAAGGAAGATCAGGCAAATATAAAACGGATGACAATTGTAAGTAGGTGTAGGAGATGCTTTCCCAATCCCTCGAACAACAATATATGATCCGTCAGCCACCCGAACATCAGGAAGAGAAGATGTAGGAGAATATGCACTCAATATACCTGTGGTGCCAATCATATGATCTGAAGCTCCAGAATCACTAATTCAGGCCCGAGGAGAAGCGGAATACAAGGATAAATATATATATATATATATATATATATATATATATATATATATATATATATATATATATAAGTACACGCTTTAATTCCAAAGCCACATCTTTTTCATGCTTCCCAATCCGAACACATACAAATTATATTTGCATGTGTCCTCACTTATCTTTAGACCCTCAACAACCAAGTTAATAGACCTCAAGGTCATCACTCCCTTATATATATACATCTACATATATAGATAGAGATAGAGATCCTCACACAAACCCACATACAATCCCAAGAGTACTCGGTGATTAATTAGTCTACTAACATTTCGAAAACTGGATATAACAATTCCCTTTGGTCACACCTCCAACCTTAATATCTATTTACATATATAAATGTGTACATATATAAATATGTCTACACATTTATATATAATTATACACATGTTAAACATCCCTCAATATCTATACACCAACACATATATCAACATATAGTTACACATCCAATTTACGACCAACAAGTTCTATATACCAATATGGGAACCACAAATAGTTGCACACTCACGAATCAAAAGAATAAAGAGGAAAGAAACTCCCCTACCTCAACAATCTAAGAGCAAAGAAAGAAGACTCCAAAGCCTTAGCTGCATCCCAAGCTCAAACCAACTCAAGTTAATTCAACCGATTCATGAACTCCCCTTAGTGCCCCTAACAAGAATCAAGAACCGATTCACAAACTTTAGGAAATGAAATTGAAGAAATAAAAGGTTAGGGTTTTAAATGAGGAGAAACCAAGATTCAAATAAAATTTTACCAATTGACCCACAAAAACGTAGCCAACGACACGTGGAACGACTTTGTAGTTCATGACTTGAGCAAAATCACAAGATAGAGAGGGGAAAATGAAGCAAAAGGGAGAGAGCAAGGGTGGCCGGCTCATCCCTCTCCAAATAGGTGTGTGTGTGTGTGTGTGTGTTTGACTGCGGTGTGTTTGATTGTGGTGTGTTTGGTGAAGAGAAAAGGGACTTATAAATCATAAACACCTTTCTATATTGCCCTTCCACTTTTGAGGGTAGAGATTGAAGCTCCAACATAATGGATGGTGAGGATTATGTTGAAGGGAAGACTTTAGTGGCCTCTAGACTTTTCTTCCAAAATATTTAGGTAAATGGCAACAATGCCCTTAAGTGATATGGTTGTGAGGATTAGGAGAAGGGCACTAAAGTCTTTTACCACTTTTACCTTTCCTAAGTTACCCTCACCATTTCTATCTATAGACAACCCTACCCTAAGGTACACAATTACAATCTTGCCCCCTATACATATATAGGAAAGATAAAACACTGGACCAAATTTACACCACTTCCCAATATCTTCCCAATAGGTGAAATGACTACTTTACCCTTTCACATGCAATTACCAAAATTAATTCCAACACATAATTCACATAACCGGTGATACATCGGAACATCCAAAAGTAAAATAAATCGCCTTGGGTACTAAACCCGATCACCGGTTCCACTGAGCGTTTCTCAGGCCCATCGAAAGTCCAAAAACCATAAATGTCACAACCGAAACAACTGAACCGGAAACGCGCTCCGCGAAAACGTCCTCGTCAGTCCAAAGCACCACACGCGAAAAAATTTCACATACGAAATCCCAAGAGACGTCATGAGTGAAAAGAAGTGACGTCACAAACCGAAAACAAATCGAAAAAAATTCCAAGAAATAGGAAAAGAACACGAGATGATACATAAACAGAGACACCTCGATATGTTGGATGTTGCGCATACCTTGTTAGTCAATATGCATGTACGGAAACAGTTTTAGGCTGATGCAGTTCTTACAGTTTGTTATTGCATTAACCGCATATGTGTTCTATTGTTTTGAGTAACAAGTCTCCTTTCTTTCTTTTATCTCTGGTCGCTTTCCTTTTTATCTTACTTATCGTGTTTTTGGTTGTGTAGCATTTGTTCACATTTTAGATCTTGGTAATGACAAACTTCCCTACGTGCTCGCAAATCTATTTTCCTTGGGTACTCTAATACGAAAAGAGGTATCGTTGTTAGAATTTAGAGTTTCAGCGTCACATTATAAGTGCCGATGTTACCTTTTTTGAGTCCATTGCTTTCTTTTCGTCTTCGGGTCATAATTCGTATTCTTATCTCATATTCTGTCACGTGGGGAACTTCTTTACCTCCTCTTCCGATGCCATTGGCTCCACCTTCTAATGCTTCTCCATTATCCTGCGTTGCAGGTTTACCAGTGGTAACAATCTCGGCTTGTTGTTCTTTATGGTTCAGACATGATATTTTCTCAACCAAATGTTATTGTTCCTCCATCCACTTATATTGATGATTTACCTATTGCATTACGTAACTCAACATCCCATTGCTAATTTTGTTTCTTACGATCATGTTTTCTCCTCTTTGTAATCTTTTGCCTTAACCTTGTTATCTCTCTCTACCCCTTCATCTTATAGGTAGAATCTATCTAGATGGAAATAAGTTATGGATGAAGAAATTAGTGCCCATAACAAGAATCAGAGTTGGTAACTTACTCTTCTCTCTTCTGAAAAATGAATTGTCGGTTGTCGTTGGCTTTACAATGTTAAATATTTTCGATGGTACTGTTGAGCGTCTTAAGGAACGTTTGGTTGGGAAAGGGTGCACACAGACAATATGGGATGATTACTCAGAGACTTTTTCTATTGTAGCTCACCTTAAATCTATTTGTGTTATTCAATCGGCTGGCCTTTACATCAACTTGATATAAGTAATGTATTTCTTCATGGACACTTACAGAAGAAGTTTACATGGATCAACCACCAAGTTATGTTGTTGCTGGTAGTGAGGAACTTGTTTGTCGCTTGCAAAAGGCTTTATATGGTCTGAAACAATCTCATTATGCTTAGTTGGATAAGTTCAACGTTGTGATGATTGAGTTTGCATTTCAGCGCTCTACTTCTGATTATTCTCTTTATTCGTCACTCTTTCGTTATCAATATTATCTTAATTGTTTATGTTGAAGATATTATTATATCTAACAGTGATTCAGTAGGCATTGTCGAGTTGAAATGTCATTTGAATAAACATTTTCACACCAAGGAGTTAAGTGTTCCTTGCTATTTCCTTGGGATTGAAGTTGCTCGTTCTCATAGGGGCATCTCACTGTCTCAATGAAAATATGTTCTTGGTCTTCTTTCTAAGACTGTTCTTTTGGGTGTGAACCTAAATAGATGTGGAGCAAGGGGTGTTGTTTGCCTATGTTGGCCGATAAAAACTATTGATTGAGAAACCGATCTATCGTAATATTACTTGTCTTGATATTACTTATGTTGTTTGTGTTGGTAGTCAGTATATACATGCTCCTTGCCAACCTCACATTGATATTCTTGGTGCGCCTTGGAACGGCTTGTTGTATACATTCTTTCTTATCTATAATCAGGTTTGGTGATGTTGATTGGGCTGGTAATCTTTCTGATAGGCAGTCTGTATCGGAGTATTGCACCTTTATTGGTGATAACCTTGTTACTAACCGCAGTAAAAGGCAAATAGTTGTTACTCGCTCTAGTGTTGAGGCTGAATATCGTGATATGGCACACTCTTTCCCCAAATCTCTCTTCCTCTCTTCCTCTTTTCTCTTCTTTTCCTCTTCATCTTTATTTTTGTTTGATTTTCTATTAATTACAACAGAAATTTCTTGAATTTTAATCGAAATGAAGAGTACCTCTGTAGTAACAATAATGAAACCCTTTTTGCACTATACTTTCCTCTTTTCTTCACAAAAAGGGAAAATGTTTTCTATCATAGAAAAATAAAACCATATTATTGAACGTGATTTTTATTTTTTGTTTTTGCCTTTTCAAGGGTTGGCAACAGAAACTAAGAAACTTTTTACATTAGATAATGCAGCCTTGAAGTTTTCAATACAGAGTCTTGTGATAAAGATCCGTTTATATTGTTGTGCAAGTCAACAAAGAAGAGTCTGTTTGAATTCTTGGAAGAAACTGAAGCTATGTTATTTAATCGTAAGTCTACAAGTTACACCAGTCCAATGATATTTAAAGACACAGCGAATGTGAAAAACAGAACTGAGCATAAGAATTAGAAGAAACAAAAATATTCTCCAACACGTTGACCATCTTCTTCTTCCCTATTTGGTTGCTCAAGAGATGTGGGCCTTCCTTTTCTTCTTGTTGATTATCATCCAGTCTTATGCAATTTTAGGTACACCAAGTTGCTGGTGGATTTGTTTTGGGTGTTCAGGAGCAATCAGACTATATCAAGCTTGCCTTCTATTTTCTTGCATTTGTGCATGCTCAGAGACCAAAATGACTCCTATTGAGAACCAAGGGCTCCTCATTTTAAATAGAAGACTCCCTATGTGCCTATGTTTGGCATCTCTTTCTTGCTCTGCACAAATTGGTATATTTTGGCTCACATAAGTTTTTTTTACCTCAAATGTTCTTGCCCTAAGCATCGTTTTGGTTTAACTCGGAGAAACATTTTGTTTGTCTTCTGAAAATAAAATATATGGAAGGGAAAGAACTCCTTCAGAGAATCTTAAAAAATTTCTCTAGGCTGAGGGTGGAAGCGCACTAGTGAGACATGGTTTTATGGAAGGTCAAAGCACCCAAAAAAAAATAAAAAATAAAAAAGTAAAATGCCAATGAGATAATGAAAAAATAAAGTTACAACTCGGAAAAATGTGTAAAAAGATGACAAAAAGGGAACTTGGGGTTTTTTATGTGTACTCAGCTTTAACAGCTATCTGTTAAATTGATGACAACATGCTGAGGCAGCTTCTTGATGTATTCGCAGTGCATACCTAATACAAGATATACACCAGAACATACATGCCGCACTGAGTTTTAGGGGGATAGAGTATGAAAATTGCCCATCAGAAGAAAAAGGACGGTTGGATCCTGAAAATTGTAGAAAGAAAATGGTAAAAATGGAATTCATGTCTCCAGATAGCTATGGTTTTTTAAAAGAAATCTGCAATATGATGATGGCAACATGCTGAGAGGGAGTATGTTATAGTATAGCCGCTGTACAGTTGATATCAATTATGCCGGATAATTCACTATAGTATCAATCCTAACATGTGCCCAAAAGCTCTCATTGCTTAAATATTGACATATTGACAGTACATAATTATTCCCCTTAACCAATTAGCTCATTTCTAGGCCATCAACAGTTTTAAATTTGATATCCTAGAACATTAATTGTTGATTCATGTTGCAAAATTTAGTGTCCTATAGGTCTATAACATAAATATACTAGAAAAATCTTGCTTTGTTCATTTATTTCCTATTGCTTCAAAGACCCGCAGTTCTCTTCCTATGATCATGTTTTTGCATTTCGTCCTCTGTGATATATTTCAGAATACTCTGTAAATGTTGTGCCTTAATGTAAATCGATGCAAGAGTTATCTTCTCAAGCTGTTTGAATTGCTGATGGTTATTACACTAGTCTTCGGTCATGTGCAAATGTTCTACTTTTTCTCATGAAATCTGATAAGCATCAACTGCAGGGATGTACTACGGTGGGGGAAGAATATTAACGCAGCTAAAACACGGCCCAAAAAGCGTGCTGGTGTAGCAGTTTATAACAGAGCATCTTCACTTGAAACACTAGTAAGTTCCTTTATATGCCTTCTGGTTCTCCCGAGATCTTATATCTGAAATGGAACCATAACTTGATTCAGTAGATTAATTGACTTGAAACACTAGTCAGTTTTATTGTGTCTAGTGGTTTTCTTGAGATAAAAAGAAACATATTTGTTAACAACCAACTACTCTAAAAGCTTAAGCTGTTAGAAAGGGTGTAACTTAAATATTATATCATTCAACATGCCCCCTCACGTGTGGCCTTCTTTTTGGTCTAACACGTGAAACAACAATTTTTCAACAAAGGGTGGCGGCGAGGGTTGAACACGAAACATATGGCTCTGATACCATGTGTTGGGTGGTCTTGGGCTCCTCTCACCCCAAAAGCTAGCTCAAAGGGTGAGACTTTCCCTCACACTTATATACTGACCATCAGCCCCTTCCACAACCGATGTGGGACAACCCCAACAATCTCCCCCCTCACACATCGGGCCTTAGGTCGGAGCAGCGACAACCCGTTTCTCCCGGAACCTGGGCCGAGACTTGTTGGTAACCTAGGTTCTAATACCAGTGTTGGGTGGTCTTGGGCCTCTCTCACCCCAACAGATAGCTCTGATACCATGTGAAAAATTGTGTAATTTCATTCACATTTAAACAATACAATTCTAGGCTAATATATACACGTAGAGAATAACAAGAAAGGGAAACTAGCCTAAATCAAATTCCTACAAATTAGGGATTGACAACTATCAAGATCTCTTATCTAATGCATAAAATATGTACAATAAAATATAGTTATACACGGTTTCCTATTTTAAGAAAATTGGATCAGAAATTAGCTATGTTTTCCCACAAGAATCTTCACATATTCCAACACTCCCCCTCAAGCTGGTGAATTGATATTTTCCATTCCCAGCTTGTTTGTGATGTCTTGAAAGTTTGACGTAGGCAGCCCTTTAGTGAGAACATCTACTAACTGATCTTTTGATGATATGTAAGAAGTACAAATCAATCCACTGTCCATCTTTTCTTAATGAAGTGTCTATCTATCTCAATGTGTTTGGTACAGTCATGCTGTACCGGATTGTGTGCAATGTTGATAGCAGATTTGTTGTCACAATAAAGTTTCATAGGTCCTTGCCACTTGATTTTAAGATCATCCAAAATTATTTTTATCCATAGGAGTTCACATATTCCTGTGTCATAGCTCTAAATTCAGCCTCCGCACTTGATCTTACAACTACAGTCTACTTCTTACTTCTCCATGTCACTAGATTACCTCCAAGAAAGGTACAATAGCCCGATGTGGACCTTCTATCGACTATAAAACCAGTATAGTCCGCATCCGTATAAGCTTCAAAATTAAGTCCATCATTCTTCTTGAATAAGACCCCTCTTCCTGGTCTACCCTTAAGATAGTGGAAAATCCTATAAACAGCTTGCAAATGTTTTTCCTTAGGATCATGCATGAATTGACTAACCATGCTCACGGCATAAGCTATATTTGGCCTAGTATAGGATAAGTAAATCGGCCTCCCAACTAGTCTCGGATAGCTTCCTCTATCAACCGCACTATCCTCATCTTCTTTACCCAACCTAAGGTTTGATTCAATAGGTGTGCTTGCTGCCTTGCAACCGAGTTTCCCAGTTTCTTTGAGGAGATCTAACACGTATTTTTGTTGAGAAACAAAGATGTCTTCTTTAGAATTTCAACTTCCCGAGTTCCTTGATCTCAAATTCCTTTGCTAGCTTTTTTCTGAATGTCTCTCTCTCGGTTGAGTCATCCCCTGTTACAATAATATCATCTACATAAACAAGTAGGATTGTGAGCTTCCCTATGATCGAGTGCTTTATAAAGAGAGTGTGATCCCCTTAGCTTTGTTTATATCCCATTGCTAGCATAGCCTTCGCGAATCTCCCAAACCATGCTCTAGGAGACTGTTTCAAACCATACAATGATCTCCTCAACCTGTATACTTTATTACCACCAAAACTATTATTAAAGCCAGGTGGAGGTTCCATGTACACCTCCTCTTCCAAACCCCCATGTAAGAAAGTATTCTTAATATCAAAGTGCTGCAAACGCCAATCAAAGTTGGCAGCCAATGATAATATGACACGCATTGTGTTAAATTTAGCGACATGGGCAAATGTTTTTTTATTTTGGGAATTAGGGGCAAATGTTTATTGATAATCTATTCCATAAGTTTGAGTATATCCTTTTGCAGCAAGCCTAACTTTGTGTCTCTCTAGAGATCCATCAGCCTTATATTTGAAGGTAAATACCCATTTACAACCTACTGGTTTCTTTCCTTTAGGCAAATTGACAATTTTCCCTGTTTTATTTTTCTCTAGTGCATTCATTTCCTCTCTCATAGCATATACCCAGTTCTTATCCCTAAGTGCCTCTTGCAACGTTTGAGGAATGTCAATGGAATTTAGGGAAGTAGTGAAGGTCTTATGTTGTGAGGATAATCTATGAAAGGATACAAAGTGAGAAATTGGGTGTTGTGTGCATTGTCTGGTTCCTTTTCTAACAACAATAGGTAAATTTAAATATGGAAAATCTAGGAAATTGTGAAAATCATGCTCATTATCCACAAAGAAAGGAGAAGGAAAAGAAGTAGTACCTAGTTCAGTTTCTGGTTTGGACTCCTGTACTGTTTCAGGCTTAGAATCAGGTTCTCTCCTCCTTGAATAGACCTGAAGTGGTTTAGTAAAATTCGGACCAGCAGGTTGTCCTTTTTCCAGCTCAATGTCAGGGGCAGATTCGGGCCTTTTGGTTGTTGATTTAAGAGTAAAGTTATGGGCAGATTCGGGCTGTTTTGTTGCTGATTTAGGCTCGAAATCAACAGCAAACTTATGGGCAGATGTAGGTACAATATCGAGCTCAAACAGTGTTTCAGGAATGCCAAGTTCGTTATCCTCCCTAAGAACTCACTCCCCTTGAAGATAAGGATTATGATTTTGAAAAAACGATTCATTTTCTACAAATGTTACATCCATAGAAATGAAAAAATTTCTAGTGGTTGGATGGTAACACTTGTAGCCCTTTTTAGTAGTTGAGTAACCCATAAATACACATTTTAAAGCCCTTTGATCAAGTTTACCCCTATTATGATTGTGAATATGCACAAATGAAACACACCCAAAAAATTTAAGAGATAGTTTACAAGAACTCCTGAAGTTCGGGAAAAAATTTGAAAGTACATTTATGGGACTTTGGTATCCTAAAACTCTTGATGACATTCTATTTATTAGATATGTTGAAGTCAAAACTGCCTCTCCCCAAAAAGATTTTGGAACATTGTTTTGAAATAAAAAAAGCCCGTGTAACATTGAGTAAATGCCCATTTTTCCGTTCAGCAACGCCATTTTGTTGGGGTGTATTAACACAGGAGGACTCATGAATAACTCCTTCCTTTTGAAAGAAAGGAAACAATATCTTTTGCAACCCCATATACTATAAACCAAATCCATTATCCGAGCTTCTTTATACCCTCGCCACCATACCAACAGTCAGGAGGATGTCATCAATATAGACCAAGGCTGAAGATAGGATTGGGGCAAAAATCTTTCTGGCAAAACAAGTTTAGAAATACACCATTTCGGTATCCCATGTTTATTTTCTGGTTAAAGCGGCAAATCTATTCACGGTCCAATGGTATTGGCGATTAGGAATACAAAACCCGGTGATGAAGATCATAGAACACAGGTAAATCATACAGATGCAATTGAAACTTCTGATTCTGCTAGAGAATGCGATTGAAATAATCTCTAGCATTATCTGACCGAACTCTTTTAATGGATACCCCAAATTAAATACTTACCATTTTGAAGAAAAATTGGAAAATATTACTCACTTCAGATTTTTCCTTCATAAGAAATAACCAAGTTATTCTAGTACAATCATCAATGAAAGACACAAACCACCTTGCTCCTGAAATATTAGGAATTTTCGATAGTCCCAAAATATCGATATGTATCAACAAAAAGGGTTTGGAAGACCTTGAGTTACTTAATGGGAATGAAACCCGATGGTGTTTAGCAAGTTCACAAGTATCACAATGAAGACCAGTAACATTAACATTAATATTTCTAAAAAGAGAAGAAAACATGGTTTTAAGTAAGCTAAAGGGTGGATGTCCAGGTTGAAGATGGTGTAGCCAAATTTCAGCTTTATTGGGAGACAAGTTTTCGGATGAGCAATAAAAAGATAACATGTTGTCCTTGTCCACATTTTCACTCATGTCTTCAAGGTAGTAGAGTCCGTTCCTTTCCTTAGCAAGTCCAATTATCCTCCCCGAAACCTGATCCTGAAAGATACAATGTGTGGGAAAGAAAGTTACTTTGCAGTTTAGGTCTTTGGTAATTTGGTGAATGGAGATCAGATTAGTAGACAATTTTGAAACATGTAACACATTTTGTAGATGAAGGGAAGGGGTCAGATTTATTGTTCCTTGGCCAGCAACAATCACGAATGAGCCATTTGCCTCCTTGATTTTTCTGTTTCCAGGGCAAGGGTTATAATTGTAAATCTGGTTGGATTGTGTGTCATGTGATCGGTAGCTCCTGAGTCTATAACCCAAGAGCTGGAAAATTGTGAACCCGAGGCACTAAGAGAATAAGAGGTAGGGTACTTACCTGATTGAGCCAATGAACACATACTAGAGGATTTATCAAGGGAGTTGAGAAGAATTCTGAGTTTGTCAATGTCTTCCTTCTTGAGTTCTCCAAAAACACCACCATTGGAGTCGGAGATCAGCGACATTTTTCCAATAAAAGGTATGGTAAGAGAAGGCACAAAAAACAGAGAATTTGGCTATGAAGGCCGATAATCAGCAATGAAGGCTGATGAACTAAGGTTTCGGCAAAGAAGGCCGGAAGCGGAAGATTAATTTCCAAAGAGCAATAGCTCTGATACCAAGTTAACAACCAACTACTTTAAAAGCTGAAGCTGTTAGAGATGGTGTAACTTAAATATTATATCCTTCAACAGTTTCTTTTGATTATTGGATGGATGGTATCGAACACTAGCTCTTTGTTCTTAGTTTGGTTTAAATGTATCTGAGTGGTGCATGGTTGTTCAGTTCAACCATTCTAATCAACGTTGATCACATAATTTTACCCATTAGAAACGACTATAAAACACTTCTTGTGACACAATGGCACGGATTTTAGGAGTATTATTTCTAGACATTCTATGATTCAGCTGTGCATTGTTGTCATGTTCAAATATTTATAGCTGCTTTACTGATCAGTTTTCTTCTTGTCACTTGATATTTGCAGAAGAATCTTGAGTTATGGATACTGGATATTTGTTTGACTTTGTTTAAACTGTTGTTTTGTTACTTTATGTAGGTTGGTTATTTATACCTGACAAACGTGAAGCGTTTGGAAGAAATTATGCTGAAGTTGGGATTTGCTTCTGGTGCCTCTACCCAGTTTATCCTAGAGGATGCAAATAGTAAGTTTCCAATACCTAGAGTGCCCATTTACTTGCAATCCTTGGGCATTCCACATATTCTGTGGTACACCTGCTGCTATATACTGTTGTTATCTTGTGATGCTTATGACTTATTTTATTTTGAATGGTAAGATGATGTATATAAATAAAAAAAGGCCAAAGCCTTACAAGGTGCTAAGGGGCATACCCCAGATAACAATGTGATAACCAAATTTCCACCACATGAAATAGCAAATCAAACAGCCCCTATGCCTAGAAGAGCAAAAACAATGAAGCTCACATAGGAAACTAAAGAAATTAACACTACAAGAAACAGCCTCCTTTGAAGGGGATTGATCACAAGGCAAAAACTCCATGAGCATGAGCTTGAAATAGGCCAAAAACCAAATGACAAAACCAAGAGCAGACCACACAAAGAGCTGCAGACTACTCTTTAAATCAGCAACATCAGAAGGAATCATCTTGGTACCCAAATAGCAACCATCAGCACAACAACTATCTGTCATGGGAAGACTGCTCCTCCAATGCCAAACTGAATCATTAAACCATAGAAAAGCTGGCAATACCTGCAAACTGAAAATGATTATCACTAAGAGAGCAGCAACTACGAACTCAAACCAGCAACCAACCCCCTGAAGTGAACCAAGTGTAGTTATTCAAACACATTCCCCAATTTAAACAAATCGTTTTTTGGAACCATACTCATCTTTCTGGTTGCTCTTTTCCCATACTTACATTTCTCGTTGCTGTTTCTGCATGCACCTCTTTCTGGTATCCTTGTTCCAGAGACTTGGGTAAATGCTTTGCGGAGTGGGTTGTGCGTCTAGTCGCCTGATCAAATCAATTCCCAGAATCTTAGTGATCTAGGCTCAAGGATCTTCTTCTAGGATGCTATATTATGTTTCACTAGTTCCAATTTGACAGATTGGTGTTTTACCATACCTTTTGTCCTTTTCTATGATAGAGAAGTGTATTTTTGTGAAAACTCATGCTCTTTATATTCTAAATATTGCTAAGAGAACCCTTCATGTTATGCTTCTACAAGGTATGATTTCTGCTAGGGAAAGATACCAGATATTGCATTTTGTGTTGGATGCTGCAGCTTTTTTTCAATGTACTTGTCTTCAGTTTGGTGGTTGGTCCGTTTGCCAGATGGTTGAGTGATTGTTTCTTTGTCTTTCTTCTTCCTCCAGACAAGCAGTGAGGATCGTTGTCATCTTCGGAAATGATGGGTAAAACTGGCTTGTGCCGTCTACTGGCATGCTTGTATCTTCCATTGTCAATTACAGAGTGCCTTTGGTGAGATTTCTAGAAGATTCATTTTTGTATAGAAATGACTCGTAATCAATACATGAAATTGACGTCTTTTGCTTTTGATAAAAACATTACTTGTCTTGATTGAAATGCTTATAATTTTGGTAGTTCACATTCTTTAGTATTCTAATACATCAGTCTCTCAATTGCATCCTTGAAAAATTCAACTGTAATCTCTGGAGAAATTTGGTGAATAATTACCCCTTTTATGTCCCCTGGATAAAGCTTTGTTCTGGCATCATCAAAGAATGGAATGATTTGTCCTGGCAATCGTATATGTAACGCTCAATTAAAATAAATATCAAATAAAATGACAGGCTGACAGCTAAAACCATAATTTTTGGCGAATTATTTGGCTGCTTCTCTTTTCATGTTCACCTTGTACTTTTTGTGCTCAGTTTGCACCACAATGCTTGAGATCAAAGTTCTGGATATGCAAGAGATTGTTTCTGGGTATGACACCTTGCATGTATGTAAGTGTATTATGTATCATTAATACATTACCAAGTGTAGAGTGTAATGACATCTGTAGATGTGTTAGTCTGTGTTTATTATATACACACACAGTCATATGTATATGTATTTACATATTTTCATATTCATGGGGGATTGGGAAGCTGGATGATGGAATGGTATGAAGTTTGGGTGTGGAGTAATAGTTGAATTTTTTTACAGCTTGAGGAAAAAATAAAGAATATCCATATAAGACCTATGGTCAACCATATATGAGCTTAAATATAAAAATGTTGCAAAGAGGAAAAATAATACACATCAATGTAACTTTTTGGGCAAAGTACTCTCCTACAGACTGTTAAGATACATAATTGTGAAGTTCAAAATAAATGTAAAAGTTCATTAAGTGTAGAACATATAGCTTTCTGGAAGCTAACAAAAGGTTTCTTTCCATCCCCATTCATAAGGAACTTTAAAATAAGTCTCATACTTGAAATATATAGATGTTATATATATATACAAAGGGCAATTGGGAAAAGAACCCCACATGCCAATGGTTTGTGGATAACTGAATAGGCAATTGAGTCATATACAAGAAGCTGCTACACACACAAGTGTTGTAGTGGATAATGTGGGCCGATAAGAGCAGCATGTTTGGATATGGTTCTCATTTAGAACCTTGTTTGGGTATGTGGCAAACCCATCACATATCATTTCCTTTCCCTTTCTCTTTCCCTTTCCCTTTCCCTTTCCTTTTCTCAGGAATAAAATAAAAGCCATATTTGTAGAGTTTTCATGGCTAAGGCTGCAATGCCTATATAATACACACGTATGCATCGGCATTATCCTCATCCTTCTGCAGCTCAACTATTTTCTCATTTTTTGCTTAATTTATAAGTTCAAGAAAACGCGATCACACCAACAGTAATAATCTAGCAAGGGTCGAGTATTTACCATCTAGGTTAATGCGCATTGATTTCGATAGCTCATGTAACTTCAATCCTAATGGCTAGGGCTGAAATGAACCGAGCAGCTTGTAATTAGGCTCGGACTCATTCATTTAACAAATAATTCGAAAGCAAACACTTTTTGTAGACTCGTTTAATAAATCAGCTGAACTCGAACTTTGCATTGTTTGGGTTGCCAAGCCGATATTGAACGGTTATGCTCTGTTCGGTTCGTTTGCAACCATGATAGTAAAGATATTTTTGGGTTTTATTTATTGTTATAGGGTTCAAAAATAGGTTATACAGTTTTGGTGATGAAATAGAAAGGCATATGTTATTTTCCGTTGAAAGGTACCAGAGGTACCAACACAGCATCATGGTGGTCCAAGACAGTAAAGTGCAATTGTTGGCCCCCTTCTACTGCCAAAAAGACTCTCAGACTATCTTGTTCTTGTATTGGCCCAATGCTAGCTCTCACAATATTCACATTTAGAACATACGTTGGCCCCATTTCCACCATAATACAGAGAGGGGGGGGGGGGGGGGGGATAGTGGCGTGTTTGGGCAGTGGATGTGCATTAATGTAGTGAAATAAAGTTTGCCAGCTGGAAATCCAGAACTTTGACATGTATTTGGGGGATGCTAATGAAAAGAGTCTATGGTGGTTGAACAAAATTTTGTACCTTGGTCCTCAATGTCAGTTAAGGTGTGCTAATCATAACATAAGTATTAACCTAATAGCATTACCCTTGATTAAGACACCAAAGGCCAAAATTGTATATTTATACTATATGTTTGGCTCTAAAAAATGGTAATGAAGTTTATGTGCAACTTATGACTCAAGAAAAGGAAAGTCAAGCTGATACATGCAATGATGCAAGTAACAAATGTGATGCATGACATGACCATTGCAAGAACCTTCCATGCCAACTCTCTATGCCAGCTCTCACATATAGATGATCAAGAAGAAAAAAAAAAATGTTCACGCATGTATAAACAATGTAAAGCATTGTGGTAATCATCTTTGTTTACTCCACCTCCAAGCCCTATATATATGAGTGTATTCATGAGTAAAAGTTAAGCTCAATGTCTATAAAGAGAGCAGTGTGAGGTGTGAAAGAAATTCCCGAAATATATTGAGTTACTCCTCTGTGGACGTACCCATTTTTGGGGAACCACGTATAAATCATTGCGTCTATGTGTTTGTGTGTGTTTGATTAGAGTTTAGGTCCAACAATTGTTATCAGAGCTTTTTTTTTCAAAACAAAGCCGTTTCTTTCGACACTATTTCGAACAAAACCAGACATCAACCCCAAAACACCAAACCTACTGGAAGCTTTCCCATCACGAGATGAAGCAAATCCCATTGAAATCAGGCCGAGATCTCCCTCCACGCGCCCTTACACACCACTAGACGCTCGGCGCATCAAGCTTATCGGCGTTACGCGCCCTCTTTCCTTCAACGCGTGTGAGTATCACGCACGGCCACGAGCCTTCTCCGACCAGATCGTGGTTTTTCCGGCGCTGGTGACTTTTTCCGACGATGGCGTCATCAATGACATCACTGACACATGTCACTGCCAGATCTTGACACGTGTCACCAACCAGATCGTGCCATGTGTCACCAATCAGGAGCTGTTACGTATCGCCAATCAAGGGTTGCCACGTGTCTCTCTCTTAGACTGTCACGTCATCAATTTTCTAAAAATTACAGTTTTGCCCTTCAAATCTATTTTGGTCATTCCGAGCTCATTTTAAGTCCGTTTTGAGCAAACGAAAGGTCGATCCTCGCTAAATTGACCGTTTCATATCTAACGGTGGGCTCCGTTTTTCAAAATTAGTACTCTAATTTTGGGAAACCCCCATTTGAAGTTTTATTGCTCCTAGTTGGTGAGTTAAATTCATCAATTTTTTATATCTGTTATTTCAAGTCATGACTGAAGTACAGGATACCGAGCAATCAGATGCTAGAAATACTGTTGGAAATACTGTTGGGACGAGCGGTTCTATGAGGAGAACCATGCTGTCAAATGCGAAGTTTAAGGTGGAGAAATTCAACAGCACCAATAACTTTGGCATGTGGCAATGCGAAGTCCAAGATCTTCTATTTCGAGATGGTTCCCAGATTACCTTGGATGCTAAGCCCAAGGATATCTCAGATGAAGATTGGACATTTGTCAATCGTCAAACTTGCGGCACAATCCGATTGTGCTTAGCAAAATATCATAAATATTTTGTGATGAAGGAGAATATGGCGGCAGATCTGTGGAAGAAACTGGAGGACAAATTCATGACGAAAAGTTCAGAAAATCGCCTTTATCTGAAGTCGAAGCTCTTTAGATTCTAGTACAAGAAAGGTACCCCTATGATCGAACACTCAAACAATTTCAACAAACTTATTGCAGATTTACAGAATTTAGATGTTGAAATTCTTAATAAGGATAAAGCTTTGATTTTACTAAATTCCTTGCCTAAGAGCTATGATCATTTATCCATAACTCTTCTGTACGGAAAAGATGAGGTTAAATACATAGATGTTGCTAACGCCTTGGTAAACAATGAGTACCGGAAGAAGGATCAACATAATCACCAAGACAATACATTAGAGGCGTTGACTGTAGACAGAGGCAGGTCGAACAACAGATCAAAGGGAAAAGGAAGATGACGGTCGAATTCTAGAGCAGAATCATCCAGAAGACGACTTGCAAAGGATGAGTGTGCCTTTTGTCATCAGAAAAAGCACTGGAAGAGAGACTGTCCAAACAATGACAAGTCACAGACCAATATTGCACGAAAGAGAGAAGACGAAGATGAATCAGCCTTTACTGTTTCATCATCAGACACTGATCAGTCTGATAGATGGATTCTTGATTCAGGTTGTTCTTATCATATGTGTCCAAACAGGAACTGGTTTTCTAACTTTGAGGAACTGGATGGAGGAGTTGTGCTAATGGGCAACAACAACACCTATCAGACCAAAGAGATCGAAAAAATACGTCTAAAGATGCACGACGGGGGAATAAAAAAACTCACCGATGTCAGGTATATTCCAAACCTGAAGAAAAACCTTATTTCACTAGGGGTTTTAGACTCCAACGGTTACAAGATGACCATGGAAGGTAGAGTTCTGAAAGTTGTTCAAGGTGCATTCGTAGCAATGAGAGGTACTCTGAAGAAAAATCTGTATTTCCTAGACGGGCATACAGTAACCGGAATAGCAGCTTTGGCGAGCAGTTCTGAAGAAAACTCAGTCGATCTTACCCGACTATGGCACATGCGTTTAGGGCATGCGGGTGAGAAGGTGTTGCAGGGCTTAGTAAGACGAGGCAAACTGAAAGGTGCCAAAACTAACAAACTTGACTTCTGTGAGCATTGTGTACTAGGCAAACAGACAAGGGTCAAGTTTGGCACTGCGATTCATCGAATGAAGGCAACCCTAGACTATGTCCACACAGACGTCTGGGTGCCATCCAGAATCGCTTCATGGGGAGGTAAACGTTGGTTTGTAACGTTTATTGATGATTTTTCTAGATATGTCTGGGTATATACTATGAAGCATAAAGATGAAGTGCTAGATATCTTCTTGAAATGGAAGAAAACGATAGAGACTCAGACAGGCAGGAAGCTCAAGAGGCTCAAATCAAACAACGGTGGCGAGTAAAAATCAGATCATTTCCTGGAAATCTGTCAGAATGAAGGGATAATTAGATACTTCACAGTGCCTAAAACGCTGCAACAAAATGGAGTAGCTGAAAGAATGAATCGAACTTTGGTGGAAAAAGTACGATGTATGCTATCTCAATCTGAGCTGAGCAAGGCATTTTGGGCAGAGGGGTTGGCATACTCCACTCACATTGTCAACCGACTTCCTACAACTGCGCTAGATGGGAAAACTCCCAAGGAGGTATGGTCAGGATATCCAATTTCTGATTATGATTCTTTTCATATATTTGGATGTTCAGCATACTTTCATATTGTGGAATCTAAACTGGATCATAGAGCCAAGAAAGCTATCTTCATGGGTCATAGTGAAGGGTTTAAAGGATTCTGCTTGTGGTGCACTAAAACAAAGAAGATTGTCTGTAGCCAAGACGTTACCTTTGATGAATTTGTCATGCTGAGGTAGATAACTCCAGTTAAAGAAGATGTGAATTCAAATCTTCAACAGTAGGTGGAGTTTGAGAGTCACAAAGATACTGAGCCACCAATTGATAGTTCTGAAAATGATTATAATAGTCAAGACGATGACTCAGTTGAGGTGGAGGCTCCATCTCCAGTAAAGGTGATTAGTCAGCAGCCAGACTTTATCGCCATCAGCAAATCCAGAAGGGTCATTCAGAAGCCATCCCGATTCATTGACATGATGTCATTTGCACTTCCAGCAACATAAGATGATGTTCCTAACACGTACAAAAAAGTAGTGCACAGTACTGATTGTACGAAATGGAAGGCAGCAATGGATAAAGAGATGAAGTCTCTACATCAAAATTAGACTTGGAAGCTAGTTTAACTTCCAAAGGGCAAAAAGGTTATTGGTTGCAAATGGGTTTATGCTCAGAAAGAATGTGCTCCAGGCATTAACCAGATCAGATAAAAAGCCAGACTTGTAGCGAAAGGCTACGCTCAGAGGGAAGGAATCAACTACAACGGGGTATTCTCGCCAGCTGTTAAACATTCCTCTATTCGGTTACTTTTGGCTTTAGTTGCACAATTTGATCTCGAGTTAACTCAACTTGATGTCAAAACTGCATTTCTCCATGGCACTTTGAACGAAGAGATCTACATGTCCCAGTCAGATGGGTTCAAAGTTCCAGGACGTGAGAATTGGGCATGCAAATTAAGCAAGTCATTGTATGGCTTGAAACAGTCCCCGAGACAATGGTACAAGAGGTTTGACTACTTCATGAAGAAATAAAAGTATACCAGAAGCCACTTTGATCATTGTGTATACCTTTGAAAACTCCCAGATGGTATATTTGTATATTTGCTCTTATATGTAGATGATATGCTGATAGCATAATAGCAAGGTGGAGATCGATAGACTGAAGGCTCAATTGAGCTCAGAGTTTGAGATGAAGGATCTTGGCGAAGCTAAGAAAATACTCGGGATGGAGATCAAGCGGGACAGACAGAAAGGCACAGTGTGTTTAACTCAGACGAAGTATTTGAAGAAAGTACTTCAGACGTTTGCTATTGATGGCAACACAAAATCAGTAAGCACACCGCTTGCCTCACACTTCAAACTGAGTGTAAAGATGTCACCAACCACAGACAATCAAAAAAGGAAAATGGAGCATGTTCCATATGCAAATGCAGTTTGTGCCCTTATGTATGCAATGGTATGTACCAGACCCGACATTTCACATGCTGTAAGTATGGTGAGTCGATACATGCACAATCCTGGTAAAGGCCATTGGCAAGCAGTGAAGTGGATTCTACGGTACATTCATGGTACTGTAGATATCGGTTTAAAGTTCGAGAGAGATAAGACAGTGGGTAAGCATCTAGTTGGATATGTTGATTCCGACTATGCTGGAGATCTTGATAAAAGAAGATCTACTACCGATTATGTCTTCACTATGGCAGGCGGACTAGTATGCTGGAGGTCAACATTACAGTCAACGGTGGCTTTCTCTACTACGGAGGCAGAGTATATAGTTGTAACCGAAGCTTTCAAGGAAGCAATTTAGCTTCAAGGACTGACTAAAAGACTTGGGCAATTTTCAAGAAACCTGAAGGTTTTTTGTGACAATCAGAGTGTCATTTGTTTGGCAAAGAACCAGCTCCATCATAGTCGTACCAAGCATATTGATGTTCGGTTTCCCTTTATTCGAGACATAGTAGATGACGAGAACATTCTACTACAGAAGATCGAGACTGTAGATAATCCTGCAGACATGCTCACCAAAGTGGTTACAGGGATCAAGTTTCAACACTGTTTGGACTCGATCAATATCTCTCGGACTCGGAGCGCATTAAGGGGTAGCTCAATCAGAAGACTCAGTTAGTGGACTCTTTCGTCATGGTGGAGATTTGTGGAACTTATGACTCAAGAAAAGGAAAGTCAAGGTGATGCATGCAATGATGCAAGTAACAAATGTGATGCATGGGATGACCATTGCAAGAACCTTCCATGACAGCTCTCTATGTCAGCTCTCACATATAGATGATCAAGAAGAAAAAAATGTTCACGCATGTATAAACAATGTAAAGCATTGTGGTAATCATCTTTGGTTACTCCACCTCCAAGCCCTATATATATGGGTGTATTCATGAGTAAAATTTAAGCTCAAAGTTTATAAAGAGAGCAGTGTGAGGTGTGAGAGAAATTCCCAAAATATATTGAGTTACCTCTCCGTGAACGTACCCGTTTTTGGGGAACCACATATAAATCATTGTGTTTATGTGATTGTGAGTGTTTGATTAAAGTTTAGGTTCAACAGTTTATGCATCATAGTCTTCATAGAATTAGTAGATAATCTAAATAATATAGCAATCAAAGGATAAATCTTGCGCAGTATCTCCGAAAGCAATCAAAGGATAAATCTTGCGCAGTATCTCCGAAAGCAATCAAAGGATAAATCTTGCGCAGTATCTCCGAAAGCAATCAAAGGATAAATCTTGCACAATCTCTCTCTATACATGTATATTATGGGAAATGGGTAATAATGGTTTTGAAGGTATGAGACCATGAGTCAGCATTGTATTTAATAAAGTGGCAAACATTATCATCCCGCTCATGTTCACTCTGTGGCGGTCTGATTGCAGTGTACAACTACCCTTCAATGAGCATGATGGAGTTAGGTACCTGTCAATAGACTGCAAAATACTATACATATATACATATATATTAGGTAATTCTCAATGACACCTCCTCAAAGATACCATAATTTCACACGGACCGACAGCTGTTTGTTTTATTAATATTTTATTGTGAAATTATTAATTTGCCCTTCGATATATATTCTAAAAAATGGATAATTTGCACTAACACTCCTGAGGTTTGATTTTACTTGCAATGACACCCCCTAGGCCAATAAAATGACCAAAATACCCTTGATAAAATTCGAAAATATTAAGGGTAATGTGAAATGACCTTTATGCCCCAACCCCAAATATATAAAATTTCGAAAAACATATATATAAATTCGAAAAAATATATAAAATTTGAAAAAATGTATAAAATTCGAAAACAGATATT
The DNA here is from genome assembly GCA_963922005.1 of Cornus suecica. NCBI lineage: Eukaryota > Viridiplantae > Streptophyta > Magnoliopsida > Cornales > Cornaceae > Cornus > Cornus suecica. Next base: position 58,744,294 of record OY998238.1, on the reverse strand, counting down.
TAAATTTTGAAAAAAATATATAAAATTAGAATAAAATATATAAATTTCAAAATATATATATATAATCAAAAACATATATAAAATTCGAAAATATATATAAATTTTGAAAAATAATTAAATTCGAATATATATTTCAAAAAATATATATAAAATTCAAAATATATATATTTTCAAAAACAAAATTCAAAAAATTATATAATTTCGAAAAACATATATAAATTTCAAAAAATATATATAAAATTCAAAAAAATATATAAAATTTGAAATATATATATATAATTCGAAAATATATATATTCGAATTTATATATTTTTCAAAAATATATATATATTTTCAAATTATATATATATATTTCAAATTTTATATATGTTTTTGAATTTTATATATATATATTTTGAAATTTATATATGTTTTTCGAAATTATATAATTTTTTGAATTTTGTTTTTGAAAATATATATATTTTGAATTTTTTATTTTTTATTGAAATATATATATATTCGAATTTATATATTTTTCAAATTATATATATATATATATATTTTTGAATTATATATATATTTCAAATTTTATATTTTTTTTTGAATTTTATATATATGTTTTGAAATTTATATATGTTTTTCGAAATTATATAATTTTTTGAATTTTGTTTTTGAAAATATATATATTTTGAAATTTATATATGTTTTTCGAAATTATATAATTTTTTGAATTTTGTTTTTGAAAGTATATATATTTTGAATTGTTTATTTTTTTTTTGAAATATATATATATTCGAATTTATATTTTTTCAAATTTTATATATATATTTTCGAATTATATATATATATTTCAAATTTTATATATTTTTTTGAATTTTATATATAAAAAGAAGCTTTCTAAATTTATAAGGTAAAGAGTATCAAATTAATTTCACAATATTAAGTTAAGGGTATATAAGTCATTTTATATCATTTGAGGGCAAAATAGACTATTTATGAGGTGAATAGTGGCTAACATCACTAATTAACGGACCAATCTAACGGAGTGGACACGGAAGGGGTCCGTATGGGAAAAAAATTCAATTTAGAGGAGGTCCGTGTGAGAATACTCAATATCGAAGGGGTCCGTGTAAGATTTGGATCTCTCTGAGGGAATATCGGTGAGAATAACCCTATATATTAAGTTCATTTAGGAATTATTATCGCCGTTTGGTCTACAAGTTACACCTAAGACTTTAGTGGGAATTTCATATATATATATATTAATTTTCTCTTATGTGTCGGTGAGTAAAAAGTTCATACACATTAAAAATATGGATTATTGGATGTGATTGACGTGAATAAAACAATTACTATAAAAACAAATTAACAATCACATCCAAATTAACAATCACATCCAACGAGTATTGTGATTGGTGTGCATGAAATTTTTCCCTCACCGGTAAACAAGAGGATTATATTCCTACATATACGTGTATGATGTATAAAATTAAAGTGAGATGGGAGACAGAAAAAATAAATATGAGTTTAATTGATTTTGTGAATTTGAAAAAAATTACCGTGCCCAAAAAGTGAAAAATAAAAATTATATTTTTGAGAATTATATAACATAGTTTTCTCAAAATATGCTTCTCAATAATTTTGTTTTCAAAAAAAAATTATATGACTGTCATATTTTGAGTTCTACTTTTTTTTAGGACTAGTTATAAAGTAACATATTTTTAAATCATTGATTTCTATTATTCCATGGTAACAGGTTTTGAGTGACTAAGATTTATTTTTTAAAGTTACAAACCAAACAAACTCTTATGATAATTTGGTTTGAGGAACTGATTCAAAAAATATGGATAAGAGGGAGAATAGTATAATTATTTTGAGTTTGGTTGAAGAGAATAGAAGAGAAATGGAAGGGAGGAAGGAAGTAATTCCATCCCTCTTTTTTTTTTTCCATCCAAATTTGGGTGGACTAGGAGAGAGAAATAAATAATTAATCTCACACTTTAAAAAAATGATATTTTTAACCTTTCTAACAATTTGCTGCTTAATCAAAGATTTAATAGTCAAGCGGTACCAAGTCCTTCCTTCCAAATGGGAAGTCAAGGATTCGAGAATCGGTGGAGGTGGTGTGTGAGTTTATTATTATCTTTTCAAACACAAAAAACAAAAAAACAAAACAAAAAAAAAAACTATTTGCTGCTTATAAGGCTTTTTCAGAAGAAAAAACTAAAAAAAAAAAAAATATCTCCAAAGGTATATTATACATATGGCTAATATTTTGTTAATCACTAAAATATTATGAAAAAGTAAAATAATATTTAATATAAATAGAAAATAACGTGTCAATACCGGCAACACTAATACTCTTTCATACTTACTTTTAAATTCGTTATTGTCCGAGTTTATTACATCACTACTGCAATAGCGAGCGAAACAAATATCTTATAATTATGGTCCAAATATCATGTGTTTTAAACCCTCTATGATTTTCAAATTGTTCAAAAAAAAAACATGTGGTTTCAAAAAACCTCTATAGTTTTCAATTTAATCAAATACCCCATGTCTTTTATAAGATTATGAAAATACCCTCCAAAACTCTAATTTAAATCCCAATTAAACTCTAATTCCTTACATTTATTACTAACTCACTTTCTCTCACTCATTTACTCCAAAACTCTATTTTCTTCCATTTATCACAAACTCACTTTCAATATAAATCCCAATTTTATTCCAATTCAACTCTAATTCCTTCCATTTATTACAAACTCACTTTCAATTTAACTCATTTACTCCAAAACTCTATTCCTTTCATTTATCACAAACTTAATTTCAATTTAAATCCCAATTTCAACCAAATTTCAATTTATAATTATATATATCTCTCCATATCACTATATATATATAATCATATATACGTACTTATTTATACATATATAATTATATATACGTACATATATATATAACTATATTTGTATAAATAAGTACGTAAATTAAAATTGGGATTTAAATTGAAATTGAGTTTGTGATAAATGGAAGGAATTAGAGTTTTGGAGTAAATGAGTGAGAGAAAGTGAATTTGTGATAAATGGAAGGAATTATAATTGAATTGAGTTAAAATTGGGATTTATATTGAAAGTGAGTTTGTTACAAAATAGAAGGAATTAAAGTTTTGGAACAAATGAGTGAGAGAAAGTGGATTTGTGATAAATGGAAGGAATTAGAGTTTAATTGGGATAAATAAATAAAAAATAGAATTTAATTAAAATTTAAATTTAAATGAAATAAATTAAAATTTTGAAGGATATTTTTGTAATATTATAGAGGACAGAAGATATTTGATTAAATTAAAAATTATGAAATTTTTTGAAACCACCGGATCTTTTTTTTAACAATTTAAAAATCGGAGGATTTTATGAAAATAGCCCTTATCTAAAAGCCAAGTCCCCTCAATTCGAGGTCACCCCCTAGATAATAAATATACAGCTTTGCTTGTTAGTATGACCATTTTGCGTGGAAAGTTCACACACAATCATAGGCCTACCAACAAAATACTATCTAAGTTAAAACTAGCAAAAGAGATACGATATAGTAATATGATACGAAGACGGCATAAATTTAAAGGGTTATGATTGATCATAAAAGGATTGAAGTTGTATAAGGGTTGATCCGAACACAACACCAGTAACCCGAACACGATACGTTTGACACGATTATATTTATATTTATTTTTATTTTTATTTTTTTCTCTTCTCTAATCGACCACAACACCAGTAACCCAAACACGATACGTTTGACACGATTATATTTATTTTTATTTTTTTCTCTTCTCTAATTGGTTATGGGATGAAATATATCAATAAACTATTACTGGATAGTATCAAATTCAATTTAATTTTGCTGATAATAGGTTAAATAGTTCGTTTCGTATTGGATTATGTTAAATTTAATTTAATATATTATAATAAATATGTTAAATGTATTATATGAATCGACACGTGGGTCGACATTGTTGCCCGATAAATGACTCTAGAGGGGGGGGGGGGGGGGGGTGAATAGAGTCTTAGCTTAAACAATGGAATTTAATTCGATTTTCTAATTGATAAATTTAATTGCAATGCTAGATGATTTAATATAAAAACACAAAGCAATATAAATCAAAATAAAGTAGAGAGAAAATTATAAATACTTGGACAAGCGATTTTAGCGAGGTTCAGAATACCCTTGATTCCTACGTCCTCGGCTCAAGGTTCTTCTTGAGACTTCTCAAATCCACTATGGCTTCTCCTTACGGGTGGAGAGCAAAACCTTCACAAGAAGCACACCACTTCTCCTTGCAAAGAGAACACCCTCTCTTAGCCTAAAATTGGGTCACACCAACCCTTTGAATACAATGATCTTGTACACTAGAATATCTCTCAAAGATTGATTTGTACAATTGTAGCTCTCTTGCTCACAAGACTAGAGTAAGAATTTGAATAAAAAAATTGAAGCTCTAGACTTGAAAATATGTGAATGATGATACAAAAGTGTATATGAAAGTGTATGATTGAGTTTGCAAGAGGTAATTTGTAAAGAGAGTTTTAAGTCCTTTTATAGCAAATATTTTCATCATTTTTGGCATAAAATATGACAAAAAGTCATATAGAGCCGTTTGAAAAGGCAATAGAGCCGTTGAAAAGCAATTCAGGGATTGGGGTGAGCTGAGTTCCTGAATGGGGTGAGCTGAGTTATGCATTTGAAAATTGTGAGAATAGGGTGAGCTGAGTTTGCAAATGGGGTGAGCTGAGTCTCCAAATATTTTGTATTTAATTTGGAAAACTTTGAATGCTAATTCTCAAATCCAAATTCATTAATTTGGTATTTATTTATTTTCAAAAAATAGTTTTATGCATAATGATTTTAGATTTCTAGAGCTTCAAAATAATTTAAATAATTACTTTGACAGTTAAAATCTAAACCCTCACCAACCTATCTACCCAATCTTCAAGTAGTGGTTGATCCTCTTTGAAATGATTAACTTTAAGCTTCAATATCTTTGCTCTTGATCATCTTTGAACTTCAATCTTTTTGCATTTGATATTCTTGTTTGTTCGCTTTAAATGCAACGCCATGATCTTTTTGTCCGCATGATCCATATATGATTTTCCTGTTCTTTCAAGTTTGGACAAATACTCATTGTAGTCATTAGTACAAATACATCATTAACGATTTGTTATCATCAAAATTACGGAATTACCCTTAGATTAAAATCTTAAGGCCAACAGACATGAATAATATGTGGGTTGAGTTAAGGTTGAGTATATTTGACACATATATTAACCAGGTCTTTTTCGATACAACATCATCTCGACCCGACACGATCTCAACCTGACAAAAACACGAATTACCGACACAAATTGTCAGCCTAGTAGCAACCATTGATGTGGATGGTACTGCAAATTAAGCCCAATGCTATATATGTGGCAATTCCATCAACGCATTGTTTTAATAACCACAGATATTGCAAAATATGACAAATGTTGAAGTTTATACCATAAATACCATAATTTTGAGGAAGACAAAATTTGTGAAGGAAAGAAACAATTAATTTAAATAATTACATATTTGATATTTTTTAATAAAATAATTACATATTTAATAAGTTAGTAGACATTGAGATCAAATTATCCCATAGCAACTTTTGAACTTTCTCCACTACCTCTCTCTCTCTCTGAAAATGAGTTAAAGAATACTACAAACAAAATCTGAATTTTTATTTTCTACTAAATATTTTAAATAATGGGCACTTTATTTCACATACTTCTTAAAAATTATTATATATGTCTCAAAATTTATAATTTTTTAAATTATCCTTGTAGTTATTGTCCTTGTTGCTTGTACTATGGTCCCATGAAGTTGGCTGATGTGTCATCCTAATACCAAAATCACTCTCTAGAAACTATTGATGATGTGGATGGTAATCATAGCCAAATCGTATAAATATTATGTGGCTAACTCATCCTTTATTTGAATCTTACAATTCCATCTCTGGCTTGTATGAATCAACACACTGTTTAATTGGATAATATCCTTGTTGTAATATGGCCCCATCAAGCAGGCTTACGTGTCATCTCATCTTTGCTGTAGCTTTGCTGATGTGTCATTCTCATATTCTTGCACTAAGAAATTTTGTGATGATTAAGGCATGTTTACTAACGGTTTCTGTTTTTTATTTTCTATTTCTATTTTCTAAAATTTAAAAATAATATGAAAAACACGTTTCTTAATTTGTCTCTGTTTTTTAAGTTAAAAAAATATTTTCTCTCATTACAAAGGAAAAAGGAACAAAAAAAAAAGTGCATGTTTTCTCTTTTTGTTTCCTCAAACTCACCATAATCATAAATAATAAAAAGAATAAGAAATATTAAATCAATAATAAATAAATTATAATAATAAATAAATAAAATAAAAAATAATAATTACATAAAATATTATTTAAAATTAAAATAAATAAATAAATGTAATAAGAAATAAAATAAAATGAATAGATAATTAATAAAAAATAATATATTAATAAACAAAATAAAATAAGTAAAATAAATAATAAATAAGTAAAATGAATAAATAAAAAAATAAAAAATGATTAAAAATACAATTAATAAAAAATAAAAAATAAAATAAAATAAATAAAATAAATAAAGGTAATTAATTAATTAATTGAATAATAAATAAAAAAATGAATAGATAATTAATAAAAATGAAAAAATTAATAAAATAAAAATTGATAAAACAATATTATTCATAAATTAAATAAAATAAAACTAATAATAAATAAAATTGAATAAATAAATAAATAAAATTAATTAAATAATTAAATAAATGATAAATAAATAAAATAAAATAAAATTTGGAAAAGGTAGCTTAATATTTTTTTCAAAATCGTTTTAATGTTTGTGAAAAAGAAAAATTGTAATTCTTTTGTTGAACATTGTTTTAATAAACACAGTTTTAATATTTGTTTTTGAAAAAATTGTGAACATAAATTTAGTTTTTTTTTCTCTTATAGGAAATATAATCTGATTCTGCTTTTTCAGAAATTAGAAATAAAAAGCAGAAACAGTTAGTAAGCAGACCCTAATACTCACATAAATAATGCCCGCTCCACAGGTTGATTAATCCCTCGACAGTTTACGAAGGACGGATACTCAAACACGTGTTGGAAACAGAGATGAAGTTCAGATACGTGTTGTTTATAATTTTTTGAAGATACATTTTGAAAACCAGCGAGATCATTTTATAGATAAAATTTATTAAAATAAAAAATAAAAGGTGATGCCACTCAGAAATATGTTCTGGACCAGTTAAAAAATAATATTATAAAACTAAAAACAACAACAAAATAAACTTGAAGGTCCAAATGAGTGAAATGCTTGAAATAATTATATGAATAAAGTGATAAAAATTTATTAATTTTGGCTATATGCTTGAACGTCTAGTGAAATGCTTGAAATAATTCGTTGTATGCATGAATGAGATATTGATAATTAACCAGACATGCATGTCATCATCTTGAATATATGAGATGGCTTCTATGGTTTGTTGATAACTTTGTGATGGCTTGACAAAAAGAGAGAGTTGGGTCAAAGATGTACAAAGGTTGCTGATATATATAGCTAGAAAACCTAAAAGTGCTGCATATATATATATATATATATATATATATATATATATATATATGCAAGAAGCTTACAGCTAATTAATCGTCCGTAATTTGTGTGTATTGTGGATATATTGATAAAGACATATATATATATATATATATATACACACACATGATGCATTAATTGAAGTGAGCTGGATGTCTCTTACCAAAATTACCCAACATTTCACATATTAGAATAGGGCTTCTAAATAATAGGGTAAGATTTTGAACCATTATTATTAGTATACATCAATTAAAATGAGTAGAAACTAATGCTTAGTTTCTTCATCATTCCTCAATTTGAAGAGAAATAATGTTTACAATTTTATATTTCATGTTGGGATTGTTCCACATCGGTTTTGAAAAGGGTTGGTGGTCAGTATATAAGTATGAGGGAAAGTCTCACCCTTTGAACTAACTTTTGGGGTGAGAGAGACCCAAAATTATCCAATACTAGTATCAGAACCCAGGTTACTAACAAATCTCGGCCCAGGTTTCGGGAGAAACGGGTTGTCGCTGCCTCCGACCCAAGGCCCGATGTGTGAGGGGGAGATTGTTGGCGTTGTCCCACATAGATATATAAGTATGAGAAAAAATCTCATTCTTTGAGCTACCTTTTGAAATGAGAGATGCTCAAGACCACCAACATTTTAAACTCATTACCTTCATATCATAATCGAATAATTTTAGAGTAAAATAAAAGCTCACCCCTCCACGATTCTACCAAGAGCAAACTTTATATAATATATTAAGAAGAATAAATAAATGAATAAGGCTCACATTAGTGTTATGAAATGTTTTTTTTTCCCAAAATGTATGCCACTAATTTGACTCATCCTTTTCAGTTAGTTGCTATGGAAGTATCACTTTCTTACCAAATGACTTAGTGGTCACCAGTTTGACTCTTTTTAAAATAAGTGGTTATAAATTTAAATCAATAATACTACTTTACAAATGATTTGAGAGTTAGGAACTCAGTCTCACTCAAAAGGGTGGGTACCTCTTTAAAAAACCTGGTATTAGATGTATATATATATATAAAATTTTATAAACATTTTAAAAAGTTGTGTATAGAAACAAAATAATGGTTATTCAATTATGACTTCAATTATTAGGATGCAAGTGTGCCGGATCTAAAATGTTGAAACGTTTTGTCAAAACAAAAATCATTATTAACTATAGCTGAAAGGAACAACTAATAGTACTAATGGTTGAGGATAAACAGCTTGATCCCATTATCCCTAAGAAAAAATCATATCCCCATAGTAATCATCGTAGTGTGCATATGCATTCAACATCAAGGGTTCCTTTAGGTTTCGTTTGGTAATGGTTTGGTGCGGTGTTAGTTTTTGGTTTTGGATTGGGTTGGGTTGGATTTGGTTTGATGTGGTTTTATTTTAGTTCCAAACCATATTTGGTGCAGATGGTTTTGGTGTGAGAAAAAGTGATGCTGAAAAAGCAAACCATGTTTGGTAGAGTTGGTATGGGTTAAAATATATTAATATTAATATTAAAATTAAAATATATTAATATACTAATATATTAATATTAAAATTTATAATATTAATATATTTTTATTATATTAATATTTTAATATTAATATATTTTAATTTTATATTAATATTAATATATTAATATTAATATAATAATATATTAATATTAAAATTTATATTAATATTAATATTAAAATTTATAATAATATTATTTTAATATTAATATTAATATAAATTTTAATATTAATATATATATATATTAATATTAAAATATATTAATATATTTTTATTATATTAAAATATATTATATTTTTATTATATTAATATATTAATATTAATATATTTTAATTTATATTTATATTAATATTAATATAATAATATAATAATATTAATATAAATTTTAATATTAATATATATATATTAATATTAAAATTTATAATATTAAAATATAAATATTATATTCGGTGCTACAGTGATTCGGGTTGCTACAGTGGAGTGCTACAGTAGTTTGCTACAGTACCCGCACTATCCAAAACCATCAAAAAGATGGTTCCAAAATCTTTCACAAATTTGGCACCATGGTTTGCTACAGTAACGGTAATATTTTTTGGCACCATTTTACCAAACATGGTTTGGTACCATTTTTTGGCACCAAAATCATATTTTTGGCACCAAACCTGTTTACAAAACAGGCCTTTACGACTTGGTTATGTATGTTAACCTTGGAGTTGGAAATCATTTGATCTATTAGCCCCTGTTTTATATTTTTTTTACACCCGCCCAAGAACACTGTTAGAAGTCGTGTATAACAAATCAAAAAATGCACATAAACATACACCAAACAATAGACACAAAGATTTGTACTGGTTCGGCCAAAATAACTCTACGTCCACCGAGAGCACCGTTTCACTATCGATCAAAGAAATGATTACAAGGGGTTGATCAGCAGATCAAACACGCGCACACACACAATGTATACTCATGCATGTATCATCGGAATAATATAAGCTTCTATTATTCCTAACTCTCATCAAGAAGAATACTAGCATGTATCTCTTATATTCTCTCTCTCTATTTGTGCACACAATATAATAGGAGAGACCCTATATTTATAGGAAATGATATAGAAGTGGTTTTTCCTTTTAATCGATGTGGAACAACTTTCAATACAAAGGAGTCACCCTTATATATATAACAATCTCCCACTTAATGACTTTGCCACCATCAATCAACCTATCAATGATCAGTGTAGTACATGTCGGTCAGATTCTTGTTTCCCTGAATCTTCTCAAGTGTCAACACTTCATCCTCTAGTAGAGATTTGATAAAGTGATAACGAAGATCTACATGTTTGGTCCTTGAATGAAATGTTGAATTCTTTGCCAGATGTATGGCATTCTAACTGTCACTGTGAAAAACACTATTCTCTTGCTCAAATCCCAACCCTGCCAACAATCCCTGTAACCAAATCATTTATTTGTTAGCCTCTGTCACAACTACATACTCAGCCTCTGTAGTAGATAACACTATGATTTTCTGTAACTGCGAAACCCAACTGACTGTTGTAGTACCTACTATAAAGACATAACCAGTAGTGCTTCTTCTGCGGTCTATCTCACCAGAAAAATATGAATCTACATAGCCATGTAAATTCACTTCGCCTTTACCAAAACAAAGGCATATGTCTATAGTACCTCATAGATATTGCAATATCTACTTCACTGCTTCCTAGTGAATCTTCCCTAGATTGGACATGAACCTGCTGACTGCTCCCACTGCATATGCATTATCTGGTCTCATCCAAACCATCGCATACATCAAGCTACCAATGGCTGAAGAGTATGGAACATTAGCCATATTTTTCCTCTCTACTTCTGACTTGGGAGACTGTTCTTTGGATAATCAAAAGTGACTAGCCAAAGGTGTGTTAACCGGCTTAGCGTCACTCATGTTGAACCTCTTCAAAACCCGTTCAACGTAGTCAGTCTGAGACAACTGTAAAGTACCATTTTGCTTGTCTTTGTTGATTCTCATACCAAGAATGTGTTTTGTTGCGCCTAAGTCCTTCATCTCGAACTCATTTGCCAACTATTTCTTCAACTTGCTGATTTTCGCAAAATCAAACCCAACTACTAACATGTTGTCAACATAAAGTAGGAGGAGGATGTAACTCATGTCAAACCTCTTGAAGTAGCAACAATGGTCAATGTTGCACTTGTTGTAACCATGTCTCTGCATAAATCCATCGAACTTCTTGTACCACTATCTTGGACTTGTTTCAAACCATACAAGCTATTTTTCAACTTACACACAAGTTTCTCTTTACCTTTCACTGAGAAACCTTCCGACTGCTGCATATAAATCTCCTTTTTTTAGGTCACCATGGAGGAAAGCAGTTTTGACAACTAACTACTCTAGGTGCAAACTCTCTGCTGCAACAATGCTAAGAACTAAACGAATGGTATTCAGTTTCACAAATGGATAAAATATGTCGGTGTAGTTGATTCCTGCTTTCTGCTGAAAGCCTTTTATTACAAGTATTGCCTTGTACCTCTTAGAACCATCACGTTCTTCTTTGACACTATAGACCCATTTGTTATGGAGAGATTTCTTTCCTACCGGTAGCTTGGTTAGCTTCCATGTCTTGTTGAAGATAAGAGACTTCATCTCATCTTCCATTGTAAGCTCCCACTGGCTCGCATCTATTGCATTGCATGCTTCATCGTAGTATTCTGGTTCACCTCCATCTGTGAGCAACAAATAATTTATATATCTCATGTTTGGCACATACGACCGTGAAGTCCTCCTAGGTACAAGAATAGGAGTCGGAGACTGCGGTGTATCATCCTGTTGAGTAGTGTCATCTTTAATCTGTTCTTTTGACTTAGTACTCTCACTGTCTTGAACATCATCTAACTCAACACACACGAGATCACTCTGTACTGTAGGCTCTGAGGTAGTTGTATGTCTATCCTTGTACATCACTTTTTCATTGAACACTACATCTCTGCTTTGGATCACCTTTCGGTTCTGATCATCCCACATGCGGTTGCCATACTCATCACCGTCGTAGCCAATGAAAGTACACTTCTGTGACTCGGGATCAAGCTTATCCCTCACATTATCACTAACATATACATATGCAACACAACCAAAAAAATTTAAATGTGAAAGTGTTACCTCTTTACCGCTCCATACCTCTTCTGGTATTCTGTGCTCCAATGGTATTGATGGACCTTTATTGATTAGATACGCTGTTGTACTGATTGTTTCTGCCCAAAACTGTTTTGGCAACCCTGCCTGAATGCATATGCTTCTGGCTCTCTCAGTCAATGTCTGGTTCATACGATCTGCTACGCCATTCTGTTGTGGTGTACGTGGAACAGTCTTCTCCAATCTAATACCATTCTCATAGCAAAAGTTTTTGAACCCGGTTTCCTGATATTCTCCACCATTATCGGATCTTAACCTCTTTATCTTCAAACTCGTCTCATACTCTATCATAGCCTTCCATTTCTTGAACACATTGTACACCTTAGATTTATGTTTCAAGAAGTAAACTCATACCTTCCTGGAATGGTCGTTGATGAAGGTGACGAAATAAGACTTTTTGCCAATAGATGAGACATTTGCTGGCCCCCAGACATCAGTGTGAACTAGCTCAAGTTTCTCATTTTTAAGATCTCTGTCACTTTTCTGAAAACTAACTCTTTTCTGCTTACCAAATACGCAATCCTCACAGAAGTCGATATCAATCGAATTTAGGCCTGGTAGTTCCCTTTGCAAGCATAACTTTGAGCCTCTTTTCACTCTTCTGCCCTAGCCTCTGGTGCCACAAATTGTGATCCTCATTGCTTTCTGCAACTACTATCAACATGTTAGCTCTAGTGGTAGTGTACAATGTACCACTCTTCTTTCCTCGTGCTATAGTCATAGCCCCTCTGGTAACTTTCCACTCTCCTGCATTGAAAATGGTCGCATGACCTTCACTCGCCAACTGGCCTACTGAGATCAGATTCCTCCTCAAGTCTGGAATATGTCTGACATCCTTCAACTTCCATATCGATCCATTGAGTCTGGTATGTACTTCACCCTTGCCAACTACATTGCAGGGCTGATCATCACCAAGATAAACCTTGCCAAGGTTTCCAGGTATATTGCTCTCGAAGAGCTCTTGACTTGAGGTGGCATGGAATGATGCTCCAGGGTCCAAGACCCAAAACACTATTTTGCTCTCCAAAGAGCATATCAACGCATCATCAGCTTCTTCTAAAACAATGTTTGCCTCAGTTTTTTTCTCCGCTACCTTCCGCAGGGATCTGCATTAGTTCTTAAAATGACAAGTTTTATCATAATTCCAACACTCAATCTCTTTGGAATTTATGGGACATCGAGATTGTGATCTTCTATATGGTTTTCCCTGTCTCGACTTGGAACGACCACGCCTTTGGTTTCTGCCTTTCTTCCTGTTCGAACCTCTGCCTCTGGTGTTGACATTTAATCTGAGCCACTATTAGAAAAGCTTGACTCAATCATACTATAACGGTTCTACCCCTAAACAATTACTGATTGAAGCCTTTGTGGCGCTCCAACTCTTTAGCAATTGGCTTATAAGAAAAGCCATTTTCATTTTGCTAGTGATTGATATCTCAACTGATTCCAACTACTCAACAATATTTTATAAACCCTTTTTATCTTTAATTTCTAGGTCGAATTCTTGCAACAGCAAAATCCACCTGATCAGTCTGGGTTTAGAGTCCTTCTTGGTTAGCAAATACATCAACGTGGCATGATCCGAGTAAACAACAACCTTGGTGCCCAATAGATATGATCGAAATTTATCCAAGGCAAAGACAATTGCCAACAACTCCTTCTCACTAGTTGTATAGTTCATCTAAGCTTCAATTAGAGTCCTACTGCATAGTAAATGGCATACGGAAGCTTATCTTTTCTCTGACCCAACATAGCTCCTATGACATAGTCAGAAGAGTCACACATGAGCTCAAATGGTATAAACTAATCTAGTAAACGAATAATCGGGGTTGATGAGAGTTCAGTACGCAACTCCTCAAAGGCATGAAGACACTCTCCATCAAAGAAGAAAGTCGTGTCCTTAGCCAATAAGTTGCATAATGGCCAAGCGATTTTGCTAAAATCTTTAATAAACCTTCGATAAAATCCGGCGTGGCCCAGAAAATAGTGTATCTGCTTAACAGATGTGGGAGGAGGCAATTTTGAAATTAATTCAACTTTTACTTTATCTACCTCTATCCTTCGCTTTGATACAATATGGCCTAGTACTATCCCCTCTTGAACCATAAAATGGCTCTTTTCCCAACTTAGGATCAAATTCATCTCCTTGCATCTCTTAAGTACCAACTCTAGATGTTTCAAACAGTCTTCAAAGGTTTCCCCAAAAATTGAGAAGTCATCCATGAACACTTCAAGAAACTTTTCTACCATGTCAGAGAAGATAGATATCATACACCGTTAGAATGTTGCTGGCGCATTACATAGATTGAAAGACATCTGTCTATATGCAAAAGTGTCATATGGACAAGTAAAAGTGGTTTTCTCCTGATCTACAAGATCAATCGCCACTTGATTGTAGCCGGAATATCCATCCAGAAAGCAGTAATAGCTCTACCCAACTAACCTTTCCAGGATTTGATCAATGAATGGCAAAAGAAAATGATCCTTCCTAGTGTTCAAGTTGAGCTTCCTGTAGTCAATGCATACACGCCATCCCATGGTCATGCGCTGTGGAATTAGCTCACCTTTTGAGTTTAGCACCACTGTGATGCATGACTTATTCGGTAACACCTAAGTTGGACTTACCCATGTGCTATCAGAAATGGCGTAAATGATACCCGCATATAGCAATTTCACCACTTATTTCATCACCACCTCTTTTATATTTGGATTCAGCCTTCAATGCATTTCTCTTGATGGCTTTGCATCCTCCTCAAGATGTATGCGATGCATGAAAATCGAGGGGTCTATGCCTTTCAAATCAGTAACGCTCCATCCTATTACCTCTCTGTTCTTACTCAGAACTTTGACTAGACTCGATTCCTGTTTTTTTGTCAATTTTAAAGATATGATCACAGGAAAGTCTCACCGGGTCCTAAGAAAACATATTTCAGTTTTTTAGGCAGTTCCTTGAGTTCCAAAGTAGGAGGAGTAGTTAAGGATGGAATGGGTGGAGTATTTAAAACTATTGGAAGTGGTTCAACCAACTCATGCCATGGTTGAGTGTATAAAGCAGTCTCCATCTCATCCAGCTCTGCATTATATAGCTTCTAATGTGATTCCCAATCACCCATTTCCTCATCCGACCATTCTCTAGTCATAAATGACTCTAGCTCATCCTTTTCCAGGATTTGAGTCGCAAAGTTTGCTATGATACCATCCAGCTCATCACACTCATTAATCTGGAAACATTCTCCTGATTCAGGCAATTAGTGGCTTCCTTCGAACATATTCATCCTAACCTTCATATTTCCAAATGTTAGATCCATGGCTCGGGTTCTGCAGTTAATGCATGCATTCGCCGTGGCCAAGAATGGTCTTCCCAATATCACCAGAATGTGTTTCTTTGAGTCAGGGACAACATCTTTATCCAGGACTACAAAATCAACCAGAAAATAAAACTTGCCCACTTGAACAATGACATTTTCAAGGACTCCTCTTGCTTGCTTGACTGATCGATCAATAAATTGAAGTACAACCTCATTGGGACTGAGATCACCTAACCCTAGCTATTGGTAGACTGAATAAATAAGCAAGTTAATATTCACACCTAGATCAAGAAAAGCTCTACCAATTTCCTGGTCACCAATGACACATGGAATAGTGGGAGCACTGGGATCTTTCCTTTTAGGTGGAGTATCGCTTAAAAGCAATGAACTCACTTACTCAGTTAAGAGTACTTTTGTTGGATTCTTTGCTCTGCTCTTTCGCTTTTGGGTGCAAAGATCATTGAAAAACTTAGCATAAGGTGGTATCTTGGCTATTACATCTAAAAGAGGTAAATTAATCTTGATTTGTCAGAACGTTTCCAACATATCAGATTCTTTCAGCTTCCCGTACTTGACCGGCTCTCTAAGACGCTGAGGAAATGGCGCTACCTCCTCGTAACTTGCCCTGTCTGGCTCTTCAAGTAATGGTTGATCGACATTATCTTCCACTAACGGTTGATCCTTATGGATTCTTTCATCCTTCTTTCTTTGATCTTCTTCAATTTCTTTCCTTTGTGCCTGTTTGGCTTCCTTTCCTTTCTGCAACCTCTCTTCATGCTCCTCCTCAAATCTACTCTCCACTTCCTTTCCACTTCTCAGAGTCGTGATTTCTTGAACCATTTCATTAGGTTCATTGACAAATGATCCAAGCTCCAGTGCTTGTTGTGGCCTTGGATTAACGACTGGCTTGACTAGGCAATCTTCTTGGTTCTCTTACATTATGCTTATTAGCCATTTGACCCATCTGCATATGCAATTGCGCCAATGATTGTGTATGAATGCCTAGATTATTATGAATGTCTAGTATAACTTTCTCTAACCTATTAGTCTGGAAATCGGGTGGAGGAGTTTGGCTTCTTTGAGGCTGGGTTTGGTAGTTATATGATTGCACAGCCTGATTGTTATTGAATGGCTGAAGATCTTGGGAATTATTGAATGGCTGAAGAGCTTGGGAATTATTGAATGATTGGAGAGCTTGGGAATTATTGGATGTTCTAGGTTGGTAATTAGACTGAGAATTTCTAGCCATGATTATTGGTTGTGAGTTGAATGATTATTGACTCTGTTGGAACCTTAGCTGTTGGTTATATGATTGTTGTCTCTCAATAAACCTTGGTTGTGGGTTATATGACTGGTGTCTGTCTATGAATCTTAGCTGTTGATTGGATGATTGTCCTTGTTGGGACCTTGATGGTGGATTCTCCATATTTGTAGATTTGTAGGACATGAGTGGATGATTTTTGGCATTTGAGGTGTATGAATTGGTGAAATGAGCATTATTGGAATAGTTCCATGATGCATTGGCATCAACAACCATTATCTCTTGACACTCATTTTAAAGAGTACTCAACTTCTACTTCAAACGTCTCTCTCGGAGGGGAATGAGTTCGCTGCATAAAATTTTCAATTCTCTCTAACTTCTCTCAAAACAATGTCATGGTATCTCTCACATCATCATGCTCTACAACATAAGATTTCTCAGATCTCGTATCCTGTTGTCCACCTCTAGACCTCAACTCAGATTAATATTGAATTGTGTTTTCACTGATATTATCAAATATCTCCAAAAGTTCTTTAGCTGGCTTTAAGATAAACTGACCTTGCGTTGTCGTATCTATCAAAATCTTATACGCCTCTCCAAGTCCCATGAAAATTTTTTTAGCAATATCTTGTTCAGAAAACCTATAGTGGGGACACTTATACAAAGTTTCATTATATCTCTCCCAAGCTTCATGAAAGTGTTCACTATGTAACTGCCAAAAGCTTTTGATTGCATCTTGTGCTTTAGAGGTCTTTCCTATGGGATAATGTTTCTCAATGAATTCCTTCTTAAGGGCTTCCCAATCAATTTTAATTTATTTTGCTAATTTGATGTACCATCTTTTAGCTCTCTCTTTCAACGACTAAGGGAATAATCTCACTCGCAAGTTATTTTTGGACAGATTGTCATACCTAAAAGTATAGGCTACCTCTAGGAAATCATTAATATGCTGATATCGGTCCTCTATTCTAAGACCTGAAAATTTTGGAAGCATATTAATCACGCTTGTCTTTATCTCGAAGTGTTTCACTCCTTCTTCCTCCAGAAAATCATCATAGGAATCGTACGCATCAAGCACGTAATATTCTTTCAGGGATGTCTCTGGTGCCCTTGGCGGGTAGGCTCTTTGGTCACCCATCGCTTCTTCTTCTGACTTACGTTGTTGCTCTTCAATAGTTCGACATAAACAACGGAGAGTCTTTTCGATCTCAGGATCGTACACGACTAACACAGTGCTAAAATTAGAACGGGTCGATCTATCGGTCATACGCTACTCAAACAACTATTTTTTTGTCTTTTCAAAATTTTGTGAAATAAAAATTAACTAAATTGACTACTTCTAAATTAATTTAACTATAAACAGAAAATCAAGCTAGAATTAATTGCAAAAATCAAGGTAACACTAAAACTCACAAAAGTTCTAGACGCAACTTTAGAAGTTCCGCTTTTCCCTTTTATGTTCTTCAAAGTACCAGTCAATCACACAAAAATCTAACTTTAGCTACAACTAAAATAACGCAATGCAAATAAATTACTAAAGCTATTTGAACAATGCTAAGTCCCCGGCTATGGTGCCAAAAACTTTATGCGATGTCAGGTGTGTAAAAATATGTGGTTAAAAATAACACATTAACGACTCTAGGTTTTACCCTACGTAAGCACGTATCAATTGTAGAATAACAAATGGCTTGAGTAAGGGATATCGATCCCACAAAAACTGAGATTATTCGCTTTAGCAATTAAAAAACACTGAATTCTATTTTCTGAAAATGGTTTATTTGGGTGGTCAAAGACCAAATTATCTATTTTAACTAAAATTATCTATAAATAAAATTAAATTGATTGTGATTCAGTTAAGAGAGAAAGCTAGGGTTTTCATCACTCCACCACTAACCACATTATATAGTTCCTCACTGTATCAACTGTAAGAGGGTGGTCCATAACTGTGAATCAGGTCGTACCGCAAATAGCTAAATACAACCTCAAAAAGAAGTACCATCAACCGGATTACGACAACCCGTCTCATGACTGACCTAACTAGTACATGCCAATTATACTACTCTAATCTACTCCTACTGCATGAAAATAAACTAAAGCAAATCTATATTAAATCACCAAGGCACAACCCGTGTCAACCTAGGGTTTCAAGTTTCATTACCACAATTGTGTAGAAAATCATAATTAAGCATCCGAGTTCTTGCTCATATTGAATAATCATAGTTGTGCAAAATAATACATTCATTTCATCTAAGATAAGAATTTAGAACAAACATATAATTTTATATTGCAAATCAGTATGGTCTCGTAACTACTACAATCATCACAGAATGGTCAACAGTTTCCCCTCGTTACAATTGAATAACAATGAAAGAACTACATAACTTGGCTAGGATTTTGCTAGAAAACCCTAGATACCGAGTTAGTTGGCCATGGTGGAAGGTGACTGCATCAGTGATGTTGAAATGATATCCATAGTCTTCTTCTCTAGATCTCTGGGTTTGAATATGGCTCTCCACAGCAGTACGTCTGAATGAACCTCTCTGAATGAACGTGAACTTCCACAACTGAACAACCCTAATGAACGTCTCCTCCAAAATCAACATCTTAAACTCTGATATATGATCGTGTATATATAGGCAATGGTATAGAGAGGTCCTTTACAGTTTTTTCACTCCTCATGAAAACCCTAAAAATTGATATATATATATATATATAAGTGTATATACATATATACAGAGGTTTGGAGTCGAACCGGGGGTAGAACAGGTAGAAACCATAAAAAAACCACAAAACTTGCCACAGATACATTTCATGCGTAGTTGGCCTACGTTTCAAGCATAAGTCCAAGCATAGAAATGTGATTTCCAGCCACTTTTTGAAACTGAAAGAGTAGACAAAAGCGCAAGTATTTTATGAAAAACCACTTTTCTCCGTGAATGCACCAAAACGATTGTCTTAAACCCACAATACTTTTTACTAAAGATGACGGCTTCTGGACATGCCGTTTTTACCCTCCGGGAGCCATTTTTGTCTCGGACTTCCTCCTTGACTCTCCTCTTGGATAGAAAGAACACACTCTTCAGTTAATTCACCGAAGTTAGCTCCATTTCTGCATTAAGCTCTTGAAATAAGCTTTAACATGTAAACAACATGAAAATACCAAATAATGGAATGAAAGGATGTAACAATAACGAATTAAGGGGTCAAAATGACTAATATTTGACACCTATCACTTGGTTGTTTGACTTGTGTACTTGGGGGTATTTGCATTCCCTTATTTATTTCTCCATGTTTCTACTTACGTGATGCATAGTCTTCAACTTATTTGGTAGACCTTCGGTGTTTTTTCTTATTTTAGGAGTTTCTATGGGTTCTGTATGTACCCGATGTTCTGATTGTTAGGTTTTGTACCCCGGATCATTTATCTCTATTTGTATTATTTATCAGGCGTTTCATAGATTTTTCGGGTTCGCGTGTATTCGTTTAGGGATTTTTCGATAATATTCCCTTTATTATTATTTATTATTGAATAAAGATTAAATGTTTTATTTTTGTTCGGTACTTGACTCAGAGAAGTTTTGAATCTCTTTCTTTGCGAGGGTTTGATCCAGTGTTGTCTCGGATTTTTCATTACTGGGATCTTTCAATTTTTGACTTAACGTACCGATTTTTCATTACTGGAATTCCTTCTTAAGGGTACTAGTAATTTGGGTCATTATATGTAATAATAATTGATATTTTGGAAATGATTTAGGGGTGTGGATATATATATATATATACATATTAATTAGATTTTTATATATATATTTTTATATATGTAAATATGTACATATAAGTATTGTATCAGCTTCTATCTCCCGTACCCAAGCACGCACGACAACACCATATCACACTTCATCATCTTTTTCCATCTCCTTTGCTCCATCTTTGTCGTGTCGGTGCAGTTTCTCTCTTCTTCACCATTGATCGGTGAGAGAGATAGAGAGTGTGTGAGAGAGAAAAATGGATGGGCTATGTGGGAGAAGACGGTGTGAAGGAGGTGGTTCATTGCTGAGCAAGGGGCGACACCAGTGTGCACAGGAAAAGCTGATGGCCGACGGTGGGTGGATGGGTGGTAGTCGCGCCTAGAGTCGCGACTTAGCAAGGATCGGTTGGGATTTACGATCTGGTTCACGAACTGGAGGGGATGAGGTTTCCGGCTAGAGTTGATGGCGAGGGTGACGCCGACATAGGTTGCACAACGACGTGGTGGTGGTGATGCAGCTCCGGCAGTCCACGCGTTACGGAGTAGTGCAGCAGTTCGGCCTCGAGGTTTTTACTCAATATCGGGGTCAATCCGAGCTTCGTTTGGGGAAAGTTTTAGAGAGTAGATGCATCTTGATGTCGTATACGACATACCCGAATTTGGTGCAAAACTGTTGGGCGATTCGCTAGGAAATTCAAATTTTTGGTACGATATTCAGGTTCGTTTATTGTAGATTTATTCAAATGTATTTTTCGATCGCTAACGAGTTTTGATTATATTGAATAGGATAATAAGGTGGTTATTTCGGTCCAAACAGAAAGATTTTCGGAGAAATTTGGTCAGCTGGCCCATTTTCGGGTGCCGACACTGTTCATGGTGGGCCGTTACGGGGCTATTTTGTAAGGATAAATCTAGGTGGGATATTTTTTTCAATATATCTAACTCTCACACTCGTAGCATAGGGAGCTATAGATTTTATTATTGTTTATTTATCGAGCATGTTTTAAATGTTTAGGAAAATATGATTTTCTTGATATTGTGTATTTACGTGTATATGTGATAACATGTGTTTAGTTCCTAGCTATAGACGGGCTTAGGAGTCTGTATTAACTCAAAATTGAAATGTCTCTAGGTGGACTAGAAACGAGGCGGGAAATAGTAATTCCAACGATAAATTAGAATAATTAAAAACCTACTTGATTTGATTAAAATAGATGGCCTAGTACCCCTTGGATTTGACGTAGGTTAGTAAAATTTGTGAAAATTATACGTGAACTTAGAATGTTTTATTAGTTCCCATGTTGTTTATGTTTTACTGAAATTAAAAACATGTTAGGGGATACGTGAAAGCGAGGGACGTGAAAACTTAGACGCTGCTTTAATTCCATTTTATTTCTCTCGTAAATTATAAAAGAGTGATAAATTGTGAACTGGTTGTCCCTGAGATAGGTTCGTAGTAATTTATGGTTTTAATTAAATTACAAGCATGCTTTAAAGTTAAAATGAGAAATTATGATACATCATTGTGCATTGATTCATATGAGGCATATATGTGATATGATAGACACCATGTGCATATTATCATAATTGGTGTCATGTTTCATGCCTCATGGATGATTTTGTGTGAGTGGACTTTTCGGTTAGTCGCAATAACTGGTCAGGAGGAGTCTCCCGAGGCCTGCACAATAGTAAGCCGCTTAACAGGGGGCGTGTGAGGACTTTTATTCTGAGCACTGGTTTATTTCTAGGTATACACATATATATACTCGTGGTTTATTTCCAGGAATCCATATAGATACTCGTGGTTTGGCGATATTATGCCCATTTGTTTTAGTGTATGGGGTTTGCCCTTGATTGCATTGACATTGCATTGTCATTCACATTGAGTCTTCATTTACCATATGATTAACTATTGAGATTTCATGTTATTTATACATGTTGATATCAAGCATGTGGAGTTGGATTATATTGAAATTTATATTATTCTCTTAGGCGCTACGGCATAGTGGTTGTAATTGTGATGATATTTGTAAATCCCTTATAAATGATAAAAAACACTCAATGTGAACAAATGTTTAAAGACTTTGAGTTGGAAAGTAAAAAGTGTAATAGTAGTAAGAATCAGGGATTAATGGAGCCACGATTGGCATGTATTTCAAGTAGTTAAGCGAAACTAAGTAGGAAGGGGGTACATAATCTTTCCCCTTTGAATTTGGTTTTAATTGAGCTGATCTATTCCTTATTGGGACTTAGTTGTGATTGTGACTTTTGGCCATATAGGCCTTAGTGGTTGGTGACTAGTGTTACCGTGGGATGATTGGTGTACCACTCCAGTTGTGTGGTGAGGTTAGTAAGTTAAAAGTCGGTCTAGGCTTGTTAGTTTCGTCTTGTCTATTCCGATTCCTGTATTCTGAGCTTGTCGTTCTTTCTCTCACTTTGAAAATGTTTTAGAGAAGTAAACGGTTTTTATCTCGTGTATCTTGAAATTTCGGTTACAGTTTGGATCTTTGGGACCAAACTAAGACTCTCTCTAAATGTTGTGAAAACTTAAAGCTTTTGGGTTTTCATAAAGCTTTGTCTTTTGTTTACCCGGGTCCCGTCAACTATTTTTTAAAACTCTAAGTTAAAAAATCGTTTTATGAAATATGATTTGAATTCTTGGGACTGAGCATATCAGAAGCAACTCCGTTTTGAAAAGTGTCAAGAGCTTTCATTTTTAAAACATTATTGTGGAGTCATTGAGTTCAGGGTACTGTTTGTCCCTATTTTTGAGATCTCGAGGTTCTGCCAAGATGTCAGCATTGTTAGAGTTCGATTTTTCCACTTGTGTGACATTCGAGGTTTAGATTGTGGCGGTGTGTCCAAGCCATATAACTAGGGCTGACAAAATTGGACACGACACGGTAACACGACACGAACATGACCCCATTTAAAAGGGTTAGAGTTGAGCATAAAATGGTCGAGGCCTAAAAAGAGTCGACCCGAACACGACACGAAATGTTTCGTGTCGTGTTCGTGTTAAACCCGGGTAATGATTAATTAATCGTGTCAAGCCCTTCGGGTTGACACTAACACGTTTACTTGACACGTTTTAGAATTTAAATGGTAAATTATAATATTATAGAGGGGTAAGCTTGTCATTTGAAGAAAACCTAAAACCAACTTATACAATATAATATACATGTGTGTTGAAGTCTTGAAGACAGAGCCGTTTGTGTCTCAAGATATCAGAGCTTTTTCAAGAGGCGATTCTTGAAGCATGGGTCTACTCAGTTCTTTACTTTTCATCTTCACTATAGCAAGGTGTTAGATCACAACAACTTGTAAATCTTACTAAAGAGGAAATTTTGAATTGATAAAAGCCTAAAAGGTATTTTTGTTTTCTTTTGTTAGGTGTTTGTTTGTTTCTCATACTTATCTCTTTGTTTCTCCTATTTTTCTCATATAATTATTTCCGTTTTGTTTTTTGTTAGATTTCAAAGCCCTAAATTTCATCCAACATCACAAGTTCAAACTAAAAAGGTATATTTTTTTTTTTGTTCTCTCTTCCGTCGATATTTCATGTGAATTGTAAAGTCCATATATATACCTGTAATTTCAAAGATTTATATATTCATGTACATATAAAGAATTAGTTGTGTTTAAGCTTAATATATATACCTGTGAAGTCCTAAGGATGTGGTTAGGCCAACGATTCCAGCTCCAACTATCACAATCTCTTCAACCAATTTCATCGCAATATAATTTTGGATCTCCTTTATTTTGGGAGAGTTATAGTATTACTTACTACCACTGTACTATATATATATATAAGTTTTTAATGGTATAATTATTTAGAAATAGAGGAGATGAGGGATGTAGAATTAAGGAGATCTCAAGTGGTAATCCACAATTTTTTACTTCAGTTCTAATTTTAGAAATAGAGGAGATAAGGGATGTAAAACTGATTTTAAACAATGTTTAACCAAAACAAGTTGGAATTTTTTTCAGATTAATTAATTCCATAATATTGTAGATGGAAGCTGCTACAATCCATATTGACGCTGAATATATTGATGGAAGTGGCGATGAATTTGAAAAGCTTGTTGGAGATGATGAAGCTTTTAAAGGGAAAAAGGCAGCAAACAACCATAAGAGGCGACTTACCTCGCATGTTTGGGGCTTTTTTGAGATGATTCCTCTTCAACCTGACAACAAGCCAAGATGCAAGTTCAAGCAGTGTGGGAGTGTGTATTTGGCTAATAGTAAGTATGGAACTGGAAATTTAAGGCGTCATATGGATAAGTGTGTTAGAAGGGACTCACGTGATGTCGGTCAGCTTATTCAATCTCATGATTTAACCACTAGATCATCACATTTTGATCCTGATAAATTTCGTAAACTATTAACTGCTGCTCTTATCATGCATGAGCTACCATTTCAATTTGTTGAGTATTAGGGCATTAAAGCTATGTTTCGGTACTTAAGTACCGACTTTCAACCTATTAGTAGAAATACATCTAAGATCGATGTCTTAAGGATGTATAAAAGTGAAAAAGGGCGACACTTATTAGGATCAGTTTATGGTAGAATATGTTTGACATATGATTTGTGGACTCCTTTAACCACTAATCCTTATATGTGTCTCACTGCCCATTTCATTGATGATGATTGGAATTTACAGAAAATAATTTTAAACTTTTGCTACATGCCATCACCGCACAATGGTGTGACCATTAATGAAAAAATATACACACTACTAACCGAATGGGGGATTAAGAAAAAATTGTTTTCAATCACATTGGACAATGCTTCCTCAAATACTTCATTTGTTGACATGTTGAAGTGTCAATTGAATTTAAATGATGAATTGTTGAGTGGTGGTATATACTTTCTTATTCAGTGTTGTGCTCATATACTAAACTTAATTGTGCAAGATGGGATGAAAGAAATTGATGAATCCGTTATTAAGATTCGTGAAAGTGTCAAGTATGTTAAAGGTTTACCTGGGAGAAAACAAAAGGTTTTTGAATGTGTCTCCCATGTCTCTTTAGATTCTAAGAAAGGCTTGAGGCAAGATATTCCTACAAGATGGAATTCAACCTTAATGATGCTTGAGTGTGCCATTTATTATCGTCGTGCATTTTGTCACATGGCACTAAGTGATTCAAACTATAAGCATTGCCTGTCAGATGAGGAATGGAGCAAAGTAAAGAAGATATGCAATTTCTTGGGAGAATTTTATAATGTTACCAAAGTCTTTTCTGGATCAAAATATGCCACAACAAATCTGTATTTTCCAGCTGTTTTTTTAGTTCAACGAAAACTGCTAGCTGAAAAGAACAGTCCAGATTTGTTCTTGTCTACCATGGCCAATCAAATGTACTCAAAGTTTGCGAAATACTAGTCAGAATTCAACATGATACTTGCTATTGATGTAATTTTATACCCTCGTTACAAACTTGGATTTGTGGCTTTTAGTTATTCTAAAGTTTATGGTGACAACTCTATAGAGAGCCAAAGAGTGCGGAACAACTTGTTTACTCTTTTTAGTGAGTATATGCATGGTGATCCTTTGCATAGAGGCACAAAATTCTCTCCAAAACAAGTTGGAATGGATTCTCATGAAAGAGAAGAGGCTTTTTTCTCAAAAGAGAGTCGAGATATCATGCAGTAATTTAAATTTTATTTTATAATTTATTTATTTGAACTATTTGAAATATTATTCTTTCAAAATATGTCTTGGATTATTTACTTTTATTCATTTACTTTTTATATAGGAATTTGATAGTTTTGAAGGTGATGAGTTTGCTAGTGGTCAAAAATCAGAGTTGGAATTGTATTTAGATGAACCAAAGATTGATAGGAAAATGGATCTTGATGTGCTTGCCTATTGGAAGACTAATAAATTCAGGTATCCTATACTTTCTCACATGGCTCGCAATGTATTATGTATTATGGTGTCTACAGTTGCTTCCGAGTCTGCTTTTAGTCTTGGTGGCCGAATTCTCGATCAATTTCGCAGCTCTCTTAAACCTGAGAATGTGGAGGCTTTGGTATGCACTAAAGACTGGTTGTTTCTTCAATTGGATGAACTGGTTGTTGAGTTTGATGATTTAACTTTGCGTAGTGATGAAAGCACTCCTTCAGCACAATGTTTAAACACTTCCCCTGTTAAGGGTGAATAAGGTACTAATAATTCTAATATATATTTAATTTTGTAGTAAAGATAATAAACTTAATTAATGATATTGTTTATGCCTTTTCAGCTATTTCTGAAGTGAAACCCTTTTTGGAACTACTTTTGGTGCTATTATGAGACAATGTTTCTTTTGATTATGCCTTCTATATTGAACCAAGTGAATGCTCATTTTGGTGGGTTTTTGGTTGATAGAGATAACATGCTTGGAGGTTACCTTTTGTTTATGCAAAT
Source organism: Cornus suecica (assembly GCA_963922005.1). Classification (NCBI taxonomy): domain Eukaryota; kingdom Viridiplantae; phylum Streptophyta; class Magnoliopsida; order Cornales; family Cornaceae; genus Cornus; species Cornus suecica. The sequence continues at coordinate 58,717,205 of OY998238.1, read as the reverse complement.
ATAACTATGATTTGTATTTTATTTAGTCTTCTTAGATACTGATTATCATTGTAGAAGTTTACTTTCATACTGAACAACTCTCAACTTTTAATCTTTTTAATTTTTTTCCTTGCATTCTTCTCTCCAGTTTTGGCTTATCCTACTTTTGTTGGCTTTGTCCCCCTACTGATTTTGACAAATTTGAATATATTATAAGAATGAAATGTACTCATACAAGAGCATGGAAGCAACACACCGAGGTAACTACTTATTCAATTACTATTATAATTTCCATTTAGTATTATTGTTATAAGCATTTGCAACTAATGTTTAGCATGATTGGTAATCATGCATGACCATCAAAGTTACAAAAACATAATCTGATGTTTTTCATTTTTTTCTCTTCAATCACAGTGCCAGTTGATTTTGCCCAGTGACACTTCTTGGAAAAGGACTGAAGATCATTTTCTTTTTCTTTTTGTGCTTAATGATTTAATCAAAATAATGGAACATTGTAAAATTGACTTATTAAATTATATTATATTGAAGAGATTTGTAATGTTATATTTTTATTTATTATTTTTTGAGTGTGTAATGTCAAAGTTAATTAGTTTTTTTTCTAAACAGGTCAAAAAATTCGTGTCAGGTTGAACCCAACACAACCCAAATATTTTAAACGTGTCGTGTCGTGTTACCTGTTTAAATAACAAGTCGTGTTAGTGTTTAATATATTCGACACGAATATTAATCGTGTCGTGTTTGGGTCTAGCCATTTCGTGTTTGTGTCATGTTGTGTTCGACACGAACATGACTCATGAACACGAATTGTCAACCCTATATATAACCAGTAGTTAGTTTTATAAGCTCTTTTTACTATAGGAGGCTTTGGAGAAACGATCCTTTAAGTGAATGAATTCTTTCACTAGTTATTGTGGATAAGAGGACAAGATTGATGTTAGAAATTATAAGAGTGAGACTCTCTAGGAATGATTTGATAGCGGTGTTGTGTAGGAGTTGTGATTTAGTTATGGGCATGATTATGGTTATTTCCTTCCAGTAGTCCTAAGGAGTGACCTATTTACCTCCTAGGAACCTTGAACGGTGTGCTCAGTGCACTGTGTGATGGGTAGTTAGTTCTTATGGTACCTCAGGGCGAGAGTGCGTATTGGAATATATATGGATATATATACGCACAGACATGATTAATTACATACAATGTTATATAGATATATATATCTTATGTATAGAGATAGATATGCGATGATACTTGTATGTCTTTATAGTATTGGGATTTGTGGATTTATTAATGTTTCATACTATGTGCCTTTTTGTGTGGTATCGATATATGATTGAGATTAGTTGTGGAGCTATTTTGGGGTCTCGGATTGACGTGGGTGCCATATGAGACAACTGACTGACCTAGGATAGCTGCATGCACATGGGATGATTAGAGGTTCCGGACGGCTAGGGGTGTGTTTGTTAGGGATATTTGGTGAGCCATGCTTTTTGCTCACCCCCACATAGGTTGCAGGATTACAGGTGGATGCAGCATGGCATAACCAGCAATGATGGTATGGGTGATTTAGGACGTTTTAATTAGAGTTGTTCCTTTTATCCGTAGTTATTCTTTTATGATCATTTTTCTCCTCCTCTTGTTATTCGAATGTTAGTGTTGTAGTTGGGATCCAGCCTGTTGGCATATATTATTCCATGTATATATTATTTCGAGGTGCCATCGTATCTCTTTGGCACTTCCATGTGATTTTCTTTGTAATTTCATTCGAGCATTTGGGGCTCTGTAAATTTTAGAAGGGTTGTGTAGAGGTAGCAGTGTTGTTTTTCCCACTACCTTTACCCTAGTAGGTTTCTGGAATGTTGGGCTGCTTACCAGTGTTATTAGTACTCTTGTTATTGGCAGGTTTCTTCTTGTGTTGTGGTTATGTGTCCAGATGTTCCATTTACAAATGGAACTCTGCGGATTTTTGTTAGATTCTACTGTATATGGAATATGTATTTTTCGTCATTATTCCATGTATTTTGTTGTTGTTGTTGATTTTAGTGGTCGTTTCCACTGATGTTATACCTCGGGATTCGCTGATTCTCCTGATGGAAATCTTGGGAACAACGGGGCATGACACGACTAGTTTAGTGCATTTAATCCATGCAACCACCACTCAACCCCTACCACTCTCACCTCACTTTCCTAAAGTGTACTTCACTCTCCACACTTTTGACCTAAGTATATATATGAATTCATAAGTTTGTGAAGACTATCATAATTGTTTATGCTCTCTTGCAATCTTCATTCAAAGCTTTTTGCTCTCTCATCTACCATTATCATTTGTAGTAAAAGCTTGAGAAACCATTAAAGCTTGAGCATTGAAAGTTTCCTTTGCATATTCAATTCCAATCATTGTGTGAAGCTTGTTTGAAAGACCTTGTGGTCATTCTTGAAAGTCAATCTCATTTATTGTGAAGAGAATCTACGTCTTGAGTGAACCAAATCACTAAAAGTACTAGAGCTTATACTTTGTGTATTATCCATAAAATCTTAGGGTTTTGTGTGTTTCTTGAGTGATACTCTTTATTAATCAAAGGATTGTGATCTTAGTTGAGTGACGCCCTTGATCTTCAAGAGGGGGTTGTTCTCTTGTTATGTGACAAGATTGTGAGCTTGTGTGTAAAGATTTTATTTTCTACCTTAAAAGGAGAAGCCATAGTGAAAGGTTTGGGAAAAGTTTCATGGGGGATCTTGAGCTGAGTACTAGAAGTTACCAAACCTCAAAAAATCGCATTGTCATATGAAATTAACTAGACTATAGTGAAAACAGCCTAGAGGGGAGTGAATAGGCTTTTTGTCGATTTTATGATTAATTAAAATTATTTAGTGAAAATTCAATTTTAATTAGTCACAAACCCTAATTCTCAATTTAATTCTCAAAATAGATCAATCAAGCAAATATGAATATAAGTGCAAAAAATAATAATGAGATGACACAGAGACTTTTTACGTGGAGAACCTTATAAATACTCCAAGTAAAAACCACGGATACGCTCGGGTATCAATGCACTATGAATCAGAGGATTTGTACAGACTATATGAAAACAGAACTTACAACCGCTGTTATTTGTTGTTCTTCACTTGACGTCTGAAAATCTAGATTCACTCGCGATCCACAAAGTTCTCGCTCCGATATCCGTACTCTGACGGCTCTGCTTCTCAACAAATCAAAATCACCATGAAGCATCATGCTTCGATCTCCGCACATAGAGGGCTCCGCTTCTCGAAACGGTCAACGTAACCTCGTTGTTATAGACAGTGTGTGAATTTTTCAGCAACTATACCATTCAATCGTGCATAGAAATCATTGATGTAAAAACACGATTGAAGACATCCAATAACAAGAGAGAACTTGTGTATCTCTAATCACTCAATGATTTTATCTGACTATATGTATATCTCTGTAGAAGAAGAAGATGAAGTTGTAGAAAACTTGCATAAAATTCTTAAAGACGTATCTCCTCTTGTTGTAGACTTATGTATTTATAGACAATGATGATCCAAACCCTAAGTTTTTCCTTTCACGTAATTTCACATCCAAATCCTATATTCTGGTGAATATAATGTATATAGCACGCACTTTGATGTATATAAGTCGTGGACAAATCATAAAACCAACCACCGAACAATTTGGACATCGTAGGCAAAAATAGGCAAAAACTTGTCGCAGCTACGTTTCAAGCGTAGGGGGCCTACGCTTCAAATGTAGGTCCAAGTGTACCTCCAAGCGTAAAAATGTGTTTTCCAGCTACTTTTTGAAACTGAAAGCGTAGGTATTTTTGTTAAAATCACTTTTCTTCACAACTGCGCCAAAATGACCCTCTTGAACCCACGATACTTTTTGCTTGAAGTGACGGCTTCGAAAAATCTCGTTTTTGCCCTCCAGAAGACATTTTTCCTCAATATGCTCTCTTTTGTGCTTCACTTGTATTGTTCATTACTTCAAAACTTGATTCTGTCTTTGACGAAGCTTATCAATGTCATTGAAACCAATCAAACCTATCTAAAACTCAACATGGTTATTGTCTATAACATGCCATAAATAAACAATACACAAAAGTGTTCTTACAATCTCCCCCTTAGCAATTCTGAGACAAAACCATGTTATACAATATAGCCTCACAAATAACAATATAACATCTATACATATGAACACACACCAACAAACATAGATATAAACTGTCACCTTGCTTTCATGACGACCAATCATGTTACCACAACACTGAACAAACCATTAAACGCAAGTGTGGAAAAGAGATATAAACCAACATAATGATCATCAGAAAATCATAGCAACAATGCACATATAATGATCATCATTGTCTCCTTGAGAATAAACTCCCCCTTGCTAAATACTTCTCCCTCTTAATCAAACAATCTTAACCAAATAATCTTTCCCCCTTACTTAATATTTCTCCCCCTTTTTGTCACTGAAATGTCAAGTAAAGAGAGTATATGTCATAGCAACAATGTAAAGAGATGCAAGGAAGTACTCAAGGAAAAACACCAAGATACAAAACCCTTAACAGATCATATCCAAATTCTCAGGGTAACAGACATCTCTACTATGCATGACCTTACTACTAATGCATGAATGCAAAATATCATGAATAAAAATAAAATAAAATATTTTTGTTTTTACAAATCTGTGAGCAAGGCAGTAGAGACACAAAGTGAATCATTAACACATCATATTATCATATTTAACTCGACCATTATACACATGGTATAGAAGAAAATCAGCACACAATCTCCTCCTTTATACACATGGTACATGAAGATTCTTATGTGCAAGCACTAAGGCAAGATGTTAACAATACATACTAAAGCTAATAATCTCCCCACCAACTGTGATGACAATTCAATCCAAGATCCAAACTAGAAGGCAAAAATAAAAGATATTTTCTCTTTGTCACACAATCTCCTCCTTTTCATCTTTTCAACTGTCTCACCATATCCCTTTTTGTCTTTCTAAGCTCCGGACTTTCCAGCGAGGATTTTTAGTCCTGACCAAATGGACCCAAGCTTCTTTCGTGGGATTTATGCTCATTAGTCTTCTCCCTTTTTTACGCCAACACTCAATGTTTACTGAGGCAAGAGACCCGATTACTCAAATTGAAAAACTACTTTTTGCATTTTTATATTTTAAACATCTCATTTTTTTTCAACATCACCACAACATTCATACACATGCAAAACATAATATTTCCTGCATAGACCAATCTACCATAGCTCATGAACCTTCATACCATTTTGGGTTAAATAAAAAAAATTAACAGATTCAGCAGGCATTATAATCATCACCGAAGCAACTAGCACTTATGATTAAAATTTTGTAACATAACATAATCATGACAAGTGATCATCCAAAAATCTTAGGTCAGACTGATACCTTTACTTCACATATGCATAATGAAACACGTAAATGTGAAAATATAGTAAACTATGACAACTTTTGTACTCTAGTCAAGCTCAACAGTCTCAAAAATTTATTATCATTTATTTCAAAATAAAATGCATGCATGAATAAAAATAATACAAATGTATGATTACCTATCAATTCTAAGAAAATAATGCAATGTGTTCCTAGAATGATAGATAAAAAGATATATATTCTAAAGAAAGCATACCAATAGATTTCATAAGACTAACATGTTTTTGAAAATCTAATGGTTTTGTAAAGATATCTACCAACTGAGAATCTGTCGATATGAACTCTAAAGACACTATACCATCTTTAACAAGATCACGAATGAAATGATGTCGAATATCTATATGTTTTGCCCTAGAGTGTTGAAATATTTATTGCACTCGTTTTATCACATAATACAGTCATTGTACCTTAAGAAAAACCATAATCCTGTAACATCTTACTCGTCCACAAAACCAGAGTACAACAACTACCAACTGCTATATACTCAGCCTCAGCAGTGGAAAGAGAAACATAATTCTGTTTCTTGCTATGCCAAGCAACCAAACAATTACCAACATAGAAACATCCTCCACTAGTACTTTTTCTATCATCAACATTACCTTCCCAATCAACATCAGAAAATGATGCGATATCAGTATTAATACATGATGGATACCACAGACCGTAATTCACTGTCTCTTTAACATACTTGATAATTCTTTTCACAGCAGTAATATGAGACTCCTTAGGACTTGCCTGGTAGCGTGCGCACAAACCAACACTAAAAGCTATGCCAGGTCGACTGGCGGTCAAATACAATAAACTCCCAATCATACTCCTATAGAGTGTAGGGTCAACATCTTCGCCTTTAGTATCTATACTAAGCTTGACACTGGTACTCATAGGACAAACCCCTTTTGGATATGTTCAATTCAAAGGAATGACAGATCAAGATGTTAGAGAATCAGCTATGAAATTCTTAGCTCCTGCAATATGCTCGATAGTCATATGTGAGCCAACAATCTTGATTCAGATGATGATGAAATTCAATTTTATTAAATTGAATGAACTTTTGGGCTGGAATGAAGGTTCGTCTTTGAATTTGGGCTCAACTGTATGGGGCCTAAGGCTCAAAGGATTGTGGTGTTGTACCTTCCTATTATGACTATATAGCTGGTCAAGTATTTCGAAAGAAGGGGGTTTTCCTGTCAATCTAGATCTTGCCCAGTATTGCCTAGAGAAAAGAATGAGGCAACAAGTTAAGGAGAGTACAGAGAAACTCTGTAGAAATGTAGAGATACCAAAATTAAGTTTTGGATGCAATAGAAATATGTCTTTTCATAAAAGAAAACATAAAAGAGGTTTTAAAAGTTTTAAAAGATTTAAACCAAAGTTCAGAAAATGGACAAAGGAGAGCTAGCATCCTTAGCCTTTTCCAAACTGAACTTCTTTACTAATTCCATGGCATAATGAGTTTGAGAAACGAAAATCCCATCACTTAATTGCTTAACCTGAAGCTCTATAAAGTAGCTCAATTCACCAATCATGGTCATCTCAAATTCATGTTTCATTTGATCTCCAAAATAATGAGCAAGCTGATCAGAAGTGTAACCAAATACAATATCATAAACATAGATTTGAGAAACAACTGTATCACTCTCAATTTTTTGAATAAATAGTGTTTTGTCTACTCCCCCTCGAGCAAAACCTGTTCCTAACAGGTAATCAGTCAACCTTTCATGCCAAGCTCTAGGAGTTGGCTTTAGTCCGTACAAAGCCTTTTTCAGCCTGTAAACATGATCTAGACAATAAGGATCTTCAAATCCTTTGGGTTGCTCCAGATATACTTCCTCATGAAGAACACCATTCAAAAATGCACTCTTCACATCCATTTGATACAACTTGAATCCAAGATAACAAGCAATAGCAAACAAAATCCGAATAGATTCAAGTCTCGCCACTGGAGTAAACGTCTCATCAAAGTCTATACCCTCCAACTAAGTATAACCTTGAGCAACTACTATACCATGTTCATCCTTTTTATTCTTGAATATCAATTTGGTACCAATCACATCTATCTCATTCGGTCTAGGCACAAGATATCACACATCATTCTTAACAAACTGTTGAAGTTCTTCTTGCATAACATTAATCCAATCACTATCTTGAAGAGCTTCTTTAACATTTTTAGGTTCCAAGGAAGATGTATATCATGCTTATGAAACCTCATTCCTAGCCTTTCTCTGTGTCACCATCATTTGATCAACAGATCCTATAACATTATCCAAAGGATGGTACAACTTTACCCTTGAATAAATGGTTATTTAGAAGGAGTAGGCTGAACATCACAAATTTGATCATGTGATTCTGTAGGACTTGAAGTATCATCATTAACCACATTGCCCTCTTTCTTAACCTCATAAGAATCATTATCCAATATAAAGAATGGCTCACTATCTTCCTCCTCAGCAGACATTGGAGACTCATCAACACATGAGTCATCAACCACTACATTCGCAAATTCAATCATAGTTTGAGTTCTAAGGTTAAACACCCTATACTAGTAAATGAATAACCCAAAAATATTTCTTCATCACTCTTAGACTTGAACTTCCCAATAGATTCACGATCTCTAAGAATATAACATTTTGCTCCAAAAACCTTAAAATATTTCATATTTGGTTTCTTGTCATTCCACAGTTCATAAGGAGTTTTTAAGGTGTCAGGCCTAAGATAAACTCTATTTGAGGTGTAACACGTTGTGTTCACCGCCTCGGCCCAAAAATACCTAGGAACATTCCTACCCTGTAGCATAACATTTTCCATTTCTTGAATAACCCTATTCTTCCTCTCAACTACTCCATTTTGTTGAGGAGTTTTAGGTACTAAAAATTCATGTTTTATTCCTCTCTCATCACAAAACACTTCAATTTATGAATTTTCAAACTACCTTCCATGATCACTCCTCACTCTATAAATGGAACAATTCTTCTCAGTCTGAATTCTTAAACAAATCCTCTTAAAACTTTCAGGAGCTTCAGACTTTTTACTTAGAAATCCAACCCATGCAAACCTTGAGTAATCATCCATCATGACAAAAATATACTTTTTTCCTCCTTTGCTCATGGTCCTAGTGGGACCCATTAAATCAATATGCAACAGTTCTAAAGGTCTAGAAGTACCAATGATATTTGTCTTTTTGTGCTGACATATGACTTGTTTACCCTTCTGACATGATCCGCGCACAATCCATTTTGCATAACCAAGCTTAGGGACTCCTTTAACAATTTCACTCTTAGTAGTTTTTGTTAATACTCAAAAATTAACATGTCCCATCCGTTGATGCCAAATTTCAACTTCATCAAGTTTAACTCTATTGCATGACAATTCAGAACTAGGAATAATGCAATAGCAGTTATCAGTTAAACGCATACCTTCCATCATGCAATTCCCAGAAGAGTCAATGATTGAACACTTATCAGGAAAAAAATGACTTTATGATTGTTATCACATATCTGACTTATGCTTAACAAATTTGCTTTAAGACGTTCAACATAAAGCACATATTCTAATTTAGGTAAACCAGAAACCACAATAGTACCTTTTCCTCGAACCTTCGACTTCTCTCCATCACCAAAAGTGACTATCCCACCATGACACTCCTCGAGAAATCCAAACAATGACTTATCTCCAGTCATATACCTCGAACATCCACTATCTAGATACCAAGAACTAGAATTTATTTTTTTAAGTGCAGTATGAACTACAAGACAGTGTAGCTCACTTTTTCTCACCCAAGCATTCTTCATCTTCGGAGCTCCTTTTGCCAACCTTGAAAAATTCTTCATTTATTCATTCAACATTTGAATTTGATCTTGAACACAATCTCCATGTTGAACTCTTTGTTCCTTCACCGATTGCAGAGTCTTCCCTCTCAACTTTGAACACCTTGGTCGAATGTGACCACTGACACCACAGTGGTGACAAATAGGAACAAACCTCCGAGCTCCATCAGTTGACCTCCTAGGATATCTAGGGGTAAGGAAGGGCTTCTTTTCAACAGGTCTTTTGACATAGGATTGAGCCCTAGGATTCCAATTTGAATTTCCATGAGAAGAACTAGATGTTACATGAGTGGCTTTCACAAATGTGTTTTTTGTAACAACATTCTAATTTTGCAATACTCCAACAAAATCTAGTCCCTTTGTATTTCCTGCGGACTTTCCTACACTCAACATATAATTAAGCTTAAGAGTACTTCTGAATATTTGAGTTAGCATATTTCAGCTCTTTTTCCAAATTTTCAATCTTAGTAGATTTTTTAACCATATCCTTATTTAGACCATCTACTAACTTCAAAGCCTCAGTCTTTTCAAGTTCAGACTTACTCAAATCCTCAATCAACTTAGCCTTTTGGGTCTGTAGAAGATTTAGAGTTTGAGAACTATTGGCTAATTCGTCTTTTAAATAATGCAATTCTTTATCAATGTTAAGACTTTTAGTCAACAGTTTCATGTGATTCTTGTGAAGTTGTGTGGTCTTATCAAGTAATTTATTATAAGACTCTTGAAGCATTTCATCACAATATTCATCACTCTTAGAACCTTCTTCTTCAGATATCGCCAAACTTGAAGCAACTTCTTTGACCTTGTTGTTCTGTGCAATAAACACAGTGAAATTCTCAGAATCATCACTTACTTCTGATTCTATCGCATTACTAGCTGATCTATTGTCAGAGTCATCATCCTAACTGATAGTTAATCCTTTGGATTTCTTCAGAGTGTTTGCACACTCTGTAGCTATGTGACCATATCCTTGACATTCAAAACATTGGGGTTTCTTCTTTTTAGGATCAGACTTGCCCTTCCTATTTTGAGTCTTATTTATACTTCTAGACTCACCCAACTTATCCCCAAATTTTTATCCTTGGCCATTCTGTTTAGCCCTAACAAATTGTTCAACCTCTTAGCAAACATGGCTATATCATTCAGACTCAATTCACTTTCTTCATCAGGTTCAACAAGATCCTCCCTAGTGGTTTTGAAAGCTATGTTCTTCTCTTTTGTGTCACTAGCCTTCTTAGGGGGATTTTTAAACATCTCCATCTCATAAGATTTTAAATCTCTTGCCAATTCTTTAATTTTAATTTCTTTAAGACTCATGACCTCTGAGATGACAGTGACCTTAGATCGAAAACATTCAGGTGGAAACCTAAGGATTTTCTTTACTATGGTAGTCTCATGAATAGGCTCACCTAAATTATGACAACCCGTTATAATATCAGTTAACCTATCCTCAAAGTCAGTATAGACTTTATCCTCCTCCATCTTCAGCTGATCAAATCGAGAATTCAGAATTTGAAGTTTCGATTGTTTAACCTTCGAAGTTCCTCCATGAGTAACTTGGAGAATGTCCCAAGCTTCCTTGGTAATTACGCACTTAGCAATCCTCTTGAACTCACTTGGAGTAACAACATTGTATAACACATTCAACGCCTTCGAGTTCTAATTCACGTTATTCATCTCGGCAGCAATCCACTCGCTTGACGGTTTTACTTTCACTTTATTAGTCGCATCATCTTTCACAGTGGGAGGTGAGTATCCTACTTCTACAACATTCCATGCTCTCTCATCTAAAGATTTTAGAAACGCTTTCATTCTCACTTTCTAATATGTGTAATTTGACCCATCGAACAAAGGGGATCTAGATATGGAATCTCCTTCACGAGGCATCTTTATCGTCTAAGTTCACGATCTAACCCTAGGTAGTTAATCTAAATCTAGGTAACCATGCTCTGATACCAATTGAAATTTCCTAGTCGATAGTGAAAACAGCCTAAAGGGGGTGAATAGGTTTTTTGTTGATTTTATGATTAATTAAAATTATTTAGCGGAAATTCAATTTCAATTAGTCACAAACCCTAATTCTCAATTTAATTCTCAAAATAGATCAATCAAGCAAATATGAATATAAGTGTAAAAATTAAATAATGAGAAGACAGAGAATTTTTATGTGGAAAACCTTGGAAAGACTCCAAGTAAAAGCCACGGATACGCTCGTGTATCGATGAACTATGAATCAGAGAATTTGTACAGACTCTATAAAATACAGAACTTAAAACCGTTGTTATTTGTTGTTCTTCACTCAACGTCTAAAAATCTAGATTCACTCGCGCTCCATGAAGCTCTCACTCCGATCTACGTACTCTGACGGCTCTGCTTCTCAAAAGATTAAAATCACCACGAAACCTCATGTTTCGATCTCCGCACATAGAAGACTCCATTTTTTGAAATGGCTCAACGCAACCTCGTTCTTATAGATGATGTGTGAATTTTTCAACAACTATACCATTCAATCGTGCATAGAAATCGTCAATGTAGAAGCACGATTAAAGACGTCCAATAACAAGAGAGAACTTGTGTATCTCTAATCACTAAATGATTTTCTCTCACCATATGTATATCTCTATAGTATAAGAAGATGAAGCTGTAGAAAACTTGCAGAAAAATCTTAAAGATGTGTCTCCTCTTGTTGTAGACTTGAATATTTATAGACAATGATGATCCAAACCCTAAGTTTTCCCTTTCTCATAATTTCACATCCAAATCCTATATTCTGGTGAATATAATGTATATAGCATGCACTTTGATGTATATAAGTCATGGACAAATCATAAAACCAACCCCCGAACAATTTGGACATCGCAAGCAAAAATAGGCAAAAACTTGTCGCAACTACATTTCAAGCATAGGGGGCCTACGTTTCAAGTGTAGGTCCAAGCGTACTTCCAAGCGTAAAAATATGTTTTCCAACCACGTTTTGAAACTGAAAGTGTAGGCTTAAGCGTAAGTATTTTTGTTAAAACCACTTTTCTTCACAACTGCGCCAAAATGACCCTTTTGAACCCACGATACTTTTTGCTTGAAGTGACGGCTTGGAAAAATATCGTTTTCGTCCTCTAAGAGACATTTTTTCTCAATATGCTCACTTTTGTGCTTCACTTGTATTCTTCATTACTTCAATACTTGATTCTGCCTTTGACGAAGCTTATCAATGTCATTGAAACCAAACAAACCTATCTAATACTCAACATGGTTATTGTCTAGAACATGCCATAAATAAATAATACACAAAAGTGTTCTACATCATCTCTTTACTTTGATTCATTGCATGATATTCTTATCTTGTGATAGTTAACATGTTAGACAATTTTGTTTCATTATTATCTAGTAAATTGCTTCAATAGTGTTTAGTTTATTTAGCATTGCTTAAATATCCTTTGAAAAGAGATATATATTTTTTGAAACCCTATACACCCCTCCCCTTCTAAGGTTAATTAGTGACTAACAACGAGGAATGCAATGAAGGAATGCAAGGTGGTGGTGGTGGCAGTGGCAATGGTGGCGGTGGAAGGTGGTGATGGTGGGGAAGGCAATGACCATAACCATGGTGAAGGCAATAGTGGTGGATGAGGGTGGCGATGACAAAATATTATTTTGTGGCAACTGTAGTGGAAGATAGTGGATGTGGTGATGGTAGCAGTAAAGGTGATAATAATAATCATGGAGGAAGTTGGCGATGAAGGAATGGAAGGTGGGAATGACGGTGGAGATGAGTGGAGATGGTGATCAAGGTGAAAAGTAATGGAGGTGGTGGCAGTGGTGGAGGAAAGTGGTAGCGGAGGAATAGGTGCAAGGGAATGGCGACGGTGGTGGTAAAAGACGCTGACCATGACCGTGGTGGTTGTGGTTCGTTAACTTAAAGTGTGAGAGGGTTATTATAAAAATTTATGTTTTAAAATGTTAATCAAGGAGTAGAATAAAGGCTATATTTGCTATTTGTTACAGTGTATTCTTTTAAGGGTTAATTTCATTTACACTCCGTGAGATTTGTCCTAACATCAGTCACACTCCCTGAGATTTGTAAAAATTCATTTACACCCCCTATTTCTATTAATACTCATCATTTACACCCCCCATACCATAACATCACCCTGAAATTTTAATTTAATACCTAAACTACCATCAATGTTGAATTAGGTGGGTGAATTAATTTTAGAAGGGGCATCCTACAAAATTTCACATTGAGAGAGAATGGGTTAGGGGCGATGAAGGCTTCTAGCATTCTTTTCTAGGGTTTCGATCCTAGGGTTTGCATCTCTCTTCTACACATCAGGGTTTCATTATTAGGGTTGATACAGAGTGTGAATTTTTCTTTACGTATCATTTATTAGGGTTTCTAAGCATTCATTGCTAGAAACCTTATTGAATGCTTGTGTTATTCATTTATTTCTTGTCGCTAACCCTAGTTTCACATCTAAGGTTTTCTTCTCTTTTATTTCACTCATTTATTGTTTGTCGCTAACCTTAGTTTCACATCTAGGGTTATCTTCTTCATTTTCTATCTCATTACTCATCTTTATTCATGGCGGTTAAACCTGATGTTACATAACTTTTGTCAGAATTGAATGGAGTTATGAAATCTTTGGCTTCCATTCCATCTAAGAGGCAACGCAGTCGTAGTAGAGGGCCTGTAACGAATGTTCAAACTCATCAGATTCAACAAGCTCTAGTTGTAGGGTCTCAACCATCTTCAAATTCATAACCAAGTGTTGTGCCAGGTACGACTATATGAGCCTCTATAGTTCGACCAATTGATGGTCCTCGAGCAAAGCTTGTTTGTATTCCTCCTGATATCATTGATGGTAGAGTTGTGGTATCTCCTCCTGCATCCATTACTGATTAGGGTGTTAAGGAATGGAAAACATGTCTAGTTGGGTATTTCCTAGATAAAAAATTATCATACAATGTTGTGAATACAATTGCAACTAGATTATGGGGTAATGCTAGTCTGGAAGTGGTTTATGGATTAGAAAAAGGATTTTACTTTTTTAAATTTGCTACGAAACATGAATGTCAGGTAGTGCTTAAGAATGGGCGATGGCATTTTGATAATAATTTTCTTGTTTTGGAAAAATGGCATGTAGGTTTATCTTTGAGCAAAGAGGCAGTCTCTACCTTGCCACTGTGGGTAAACAATACAATATTCCAATGGAATGCTGGAATGATGTTAGGTTAGGGGTACTTGCTAGTGCTCTAGTTAAGCCATTACACATTGATCTACCTACAGAGAAGAAGCAAAGGCTCAGCTATGCTCGTGTCTGTGTGGAAGTGGAGGCTCATAAGGATCTTATTCGTGAATTTGATGTGAAAATTGCTTCTGGTGAAGTGGTTATAGTTAGTGTGGATTATCAGTGGAACCTTCCAAGGTGCACCCACTACAAGATTTTTGGCCATTGTTGCAAAGCATGCCCTAAGGTCCAAATTCAGGCTCAGGTTCAACAGAAGAAAGATAAGACTCCAGTTACTAAATGGCGTATTGTGGGTAAGAAGGGAAAGTAAGTTATCTCCAATGCTGAGGATTGTGCTGAGGTTGTTAAGGATCCAGTTATGGAATGTAGGGTTAATGAAGCTGAAACTTCTGATTCAATCTTGAATCAAATTAATGATTTTGTGTTGGTTTCTATTTCCGAAGGAAATAATGAGACAACTAATGAAGCTCTGGAGATTCAATCTACTAACAAGTTTGCAACTTTACAAAAGTTGGATCATGAAAATGAAGCTAATATAGAGAGCCATTCAAGTGATATTCACTCTGATCAGAATGCTATTGTGTCTCAGGAAACTATTATCTCTGATTCTAATGTTTTAGTTCCTAGTTCTAATATAAATGTTAATATTAATCCTTTAGGGGAAACTGGAACTACTTTAGGAAATATGGGAACTTCCATTGTTTCTAAGCCTTCTAAACCTAGGGATAAGAAATCCAAGGTTAATGTTTCTAATGTGAAGACTAGAAGAGGGTTGGCCAATAGTTCTCCTAAAGGGGGGACTGGTTTTTGAATATTTGATTGAGTTTTTTTCTTTGTACATATTTCTATGTTTTTTCTGTTCATGGAATATTAGGGGTTTGAATACCCTAGTAAGACAACATGAATTTTCTTTGGTTATAAAGAAATTCAATCTTCCTCTTTTGTGTTTAGTAGAAACTAAAGTGCAGCATGCTAAAGCTACTCAAGTGTTGAATAACATTGTTAAGGGTTGGAATTTATTGGCTAACTATGATCATGCTAATAATGGAAGAATTTAGGTCTGTTGGGATCCTTCCAAGCTCAAAGTAGAGGTGGTTCAAGCTTCTGATCAGTTGCTTCTTTGCTCCATCAATTCTCTTGATGCCTCTTTTCATTGTCTGGGAGGTTTTGTTTATGCCCTAAATGATACTATTGGCAGGAGAAGGCTTTGGAATGATCTTATCTCATGTTCTCAGGTTTACAACTCTCATCCTTTGCTCTTTGTGGGTGATTTTAATGCTTTAAGATATCCTCATGATAATCTTAGAGGTGTGCTATCTTGGGATTCAGAGAAAAGGGAGTTTAGTGAATGTCTTGATGAAGCTACTCTTTTGGATCTCAAATTTGCAAGCATCAAGTATACTTGGTCCAATGGTTCTATTTTTAGAAAACTTGATAGGGCTCTGGTGAATGAGAATCGGAATAAAGTATTTCCTGTTTCAGAGGCTATTTTTGAGCCTTGTGGTGTTTTTGATCATGCTATCATACTCATCAAATTTCAAGATTCTACTTATAAAGGATGAGCTCCTTTTAGATTTAATAACCACATTTTGTAGCATCCTGATTTCATGGAGGTGGTTTCTAAGATTTGGCAAATTCCTATTCCAGGCTCTTTTATGTTTAAGGTTTCTTAGAAGCTTAAATTGCTGAATAAAGAATTGAAAATTTTAAACAGAAGACACTATAATGATCTCACTTCCCAAGTTCAAGAAGCTCGAGATAAGTTGCATTCTCTTCAAACTCAACTAGATACTGATCCTAGTAATGAAATATTAAAGCATCATGAGCAGCTATGTCTTTCTCATTATTTAGATCTTTCAAGGGTTGAAGAATCTCAAAACAAGCAGAGATCAAGGGTTCAATAGTTTCATCTAGCTGACAAGAATACTTATTTTTTTCACAAGGTTGCTAATTACATAAGGAAAGCTAACTACATGCTCTCCATCACTACAACTTTTGGAGAAAGACTCTCTACATCTAGTTTAATTGATGTTGAGATTGTTTCTTTTTATGAAAATTTATTATTTTCTAGGCAAGCTGTTTCTATTCCTGATCTTTCTCAGTATGTTACAGCTTTGAATCCTAACATGATTCCTAATATTACAAAACCAGTATCAGCTGAGGAGGTTAGATCTACTTTCTTCTCTTTAAAGAATGGGAAATCCCCTGGGAGTGATGGTTTCAATGATGCATTATTTAAGCACTCTTGGAGCATTGTTGGAGAGGAGGTTACTAAAGTGTTTGTACCTACTTTGTGTTTGATATATATCATAACTTAATGTTTATATTTCTTTGTGTTTGATATATATTAGTGTTTGCACTAATTGAGAGATAGTTATGAAGTTGGTGATACTTCTATTGATTTACTTGGCGAACCCTCTGGACATTTTGACTATTATGTTACCTATGGATCTCCAAAGAAACCCAAACCAAAACCATCTCCTTCTTCTTGCAAACCCCCTCCTGCACCATCATCTCATAATCCCTTGGATCCTTCAACCCAACCTATCCCATGTTACATGTTCTCACCCTCATCCTCTTGGTCTGAGGACAATTTTCCTCCTCTTACCTTCTAGGACCAACAAGAAAAAACCACTCATCAGCATAAGATCCCGGATCCTCATGTTATCCATCCCGATGGATCTACCAAGACTATCTCGGCCACAGAAGTTGCTATAAATTGGCAATATGCCAATTCTTTAGCCCAGAACAAAATCCTTCAAAGGATTACCATTTCCCAGAAGACTCTTAAAAATACTATGCAGTGTAAGCTCACATATTTGGAACTCCTTATCCATGATCTCCAGCAACAAATCCAAACCCTCCATGGTGAATTGCTCTAGATGGCATACTCAAACCAAACTTCTACTGTCGCCTTTTCTCACAAGGATGCTGAAATGAAGCATTTGAAATTTCAGATTCAGTCTCTTCAGGCTCAGCAGTATTCTTAGACCCATAACCCTCCTGATCTGTTCTCTTCCTACCAGTCCCACCTTTTCCCTAGAACTTATCACCCTTTACCTATGTCCCAACCTTTGAATCTTTCACCCCCAGGCTTTAATAAACCTAGCCTTTTTGCATAAACTTCTAGTTTTTCTATACCACCACCAAACGACCTTCTTATGCATCTACATCTACAACTATTCCCCCTCCTCGACCAGTTTCTCAGGATATGCCTCTACCAGAATCTGATCTTAAACTCAAAGTTCCTGAACAATTCATGATAGATTCAGCCATATCCAAGCCTATCCATAACAATTCCATTTCTGAGATTTTGACAACTCTTGCAAATTTGCCAGTCTCTGGTGAACTTCTCAATGTCAGAACTCACTTTGATTCTGATTCTTCTCCAGAATCTAAGGAACAAACTCCAGTCCCATTCATCCATATGGTCCTACCAGATCAACATTCTCCTAATCTTGAACAATTGGTTGAAGAAGTTATTGATGAACCTCAAGAGAATTCTTTTCCATCAGTTAATCAACCGCCTTATTCTAATCCAAGTTCTCAGGGATTTTCTCTGGATGATATCACTCATTCCAAATGGATTGACAAATTATATGAAATCCATACATGGTGTACTACTAAAATGTTGCTTCCAAATGCAAATCTTCAGTCTGTTTTAACCAAATGTGTTTTTAAATTCCTTGGGCGTTTATGCTAGTGATATCTCTCTCTTGGTGAATACCGCACTCTCTAGCTGAGATAAGTCCCAACCATATCCGCGTTCATAGATGTCCTTCACAATGAATTCCTTGGTTCTACTAATGCACATCTCAGCTCTGTTCGTGAAGAATATCTCAGCATGAGATGTTGTTCTTTTAAAAGAAAAGATCTCGAACGCCACTATCTTAGAATGTCCCAAAGTTTTTATATCCTAGGCGGATTTGATGATGTCAACCTGAAGCAATCATTTCTGAACTCTCTTCTTGAACCTCTTGGTAATGAAACTTTCAGACTCCTGCAAACAAAGTCCATGACGCTCAATAATACATCTCTTGGTGCTATTTATCATCATGCCCTGCGAGCTTTAGAAAAACTTTGCAATCATCAGAAATTCCTCAAGAAACTCCATGAGAAAGGGAAGCTCCTCGGCAAAGCTTGTGAACAACCAGACCTACTAATTAAATGCAAAGAAAATTCATCCAGTTGTGGTCCTTCTGTCAATAAATCCAAGCACTTCCAGAAATGGAAATCTCGGAAGTTTTCATCTTCTAAATTTCTTAAGTTCTCGAAAAGAAAGAAATTGAACTACTTTTGAAAGAAACCTTTCTGTGGTCAACACAAATCCGATCGATGTTATATATGCCGAAAGCAAGGCCACTATGCCAAGTAGTGCCCTCAGAAATCCACCAGAGAAAAAATGATAAATTATATTTCTGCGTACACAAGTGAGTTTGATGATGCTGATGTTGAATCATTATTTTCTATTGATGATGAAGCTACCCCATATACCATTTTAGCTTTCTCTCTAGAAAGATAAGCCTTTGATTTATCCTCTGAATCCTCTAACTCTGAGGATTATTTTCCCCTGGAAATCCGCTATGTTGAATCATCCATTTTGCCCTCCTTCCTTGTTCAACCTCTTGCCAAAGTCCGAAATTCTCCTTGATAAATATGCTAAACCCATTCCTATCATAACTTTCTTTGATACTGGAGCTGCATCCACCATTATAAACCCCTCTATTCTTCCCAGATCATATTAGCAATCTTGTTTTTCTCCTTTCAGAGTAGCAAATGGAGAAACCTTTATCATCACCCTAAAGATTAAGCCTATTTCCATTCAAATCTTCCCTAGTTATACCATCAAACATCAGGTTTATGGTTCAGATCTTCCTGGAAAAGATCTTCTTTTAGGGTTTGATATTCTACAACACCTTTAGAAAGTTTTTTGGATGCCTACAGGACTCAAGTTCAAAAAATACTTTCTCCCATGGACAACCCAGCCAAAACTATTCTCTGTCGAGGAATTTTCTACAGTTAGACAAGCCATCATTCACTCATCCTATGCTGAATCCCTTACACAGTTCCTGACCAAATCTGACCATCCCCTTTGGAAGAACCCAGATTTCTTCATTATTCTTCCCTTCAAGAAAAATGGGGATCTTAACCTTATCAAAGCCACTCATCATGGTATGAATCCTGAACACTATCAACTTGCCCTCCAAGAGCTTCAGCAACTCTAAAAGGAAGGCTTGATCAAACCCACTACTCCCCAATGGGCTTGTGAAGCTCTATGTAAACAAGAGAGCAGAACAAGTTCGAGGAAAATTGAGACTAGTAATTAATTATCAGCCTCTTAATCATTTTCTCCAGGATAACAAATTCCCTCTCCTAAGAAGAACTGTACTATTTTCAAACCTGCCTAAAGCTCACATTTTCTCTAAATTTGATCTTAAAGCTGGTTTTTGGCAACTTGACATTCATCCTGGAGATCACCCTAAAACTGGTTTTTGTATCCCTGATCACCATTTCCAATGGAATGTTATGCCTTTTGGGTTAAAGACTACTCATTCCCTTTTCTAGCATGTTGGGGTTAAGTTTTTTGCCCCCATCCTTTCCTCTGCCTTGGTCTACATTGATGACATCTTGTTGTTTTCATCTGATGCTAAAACCCATGTTAGCCTTCTCCAAACATTCCATCAGATTGTCCAATAATTTATGATTATGCTGTCTGAAAAGAATATGATTTTAGGCCAACCTGAAATTGATTTATTATGAATGAAAATTTCAAAAGGACAATATGCCCTCCAACCTCATATTGCATCTCAACTTAAACATTTTCCTGATACAAACCTCTCAGCCAAACAAGTTCAATAATTTCTTGGAATTGTTAACTATATGTCTGAGTTCATTCCCAACCTTGCCCAGTACCGAAAGCCTCTTTCAGCTCTTCTCAAGAAAAACCCATTACCTTGGTCATCTTAGTGTATCTCTGTTATCCAAAACCTAAAGATTCTTTCCAAAGATCTTCATCGTTTAACCATCCCCTCTGATGGAAAGAGAATTATCCAAACCAATACGTCTGACTATTATTGGGGTGCCATTCTCCTTGAAAAATTTCCTGATCTTCCAAGAAAAATGTGTGGGTATAAAAGTGGTGATTTCTCTCTGTTTAAACTCCATTACCACTCCACCTACAAAGAGATTCTTGCCATAAAATGAAGCATTGAAAAGTTTGAGTTTCATTTAATTGGTCATCATTTTCAAATAGAGACTGATCTAATGAGTTTCCCTAATATGCTTCAATTCAAACAAAAACATTTCCCCAAGGCTTAACTTCTCAGATAGGCTAACTTGTTTTCCAAATGGTCTTTTGATGTTGTTCACATAAAAGGAAAAACTAACATCATTCCTGATTTTTTATCTTTCTTGAAAAAGGAGATAAACCAGTCATCGCTCCTTTCTGGCCCTCTTTCTTGTTTTTCCATGATTTCTTGTTTTAAACCACTTCACCTTCCTTTTCATCTTTAATACCTCCTTCTGGAAAAGACTCTAATTTCTCGTAGTGTCCACATAGTGAATTCCCTCCAATTCCTTTATGTTTACCGTTATAGTTTAGATGCAGGACCAATAAGGAATTTACCTTTCCACCTAGTTTATCCTTTTCTCACCTAACTCGAAATCAACCCAATATTTTATTTCCATTTCCCCATAGAAGCCTTCTTATTGCTCTGGTATCTGGTTGATTTGTACACCATTGGAATTATCTTTGACAAATCCCTCATGCTCCAATACTTAGCTGAATGCTTACGCAATGAAATTGAAATCTCACAGTTTAAATGGTGTTCCTGGCTCACTTTATTCGGAGATATTTCATTTTGGCAAACTAAATTCCGAAATACTCCTTTCCAGTACCCCATGTTCATCTTCTGGACTCACAAACGGTTCTATTCCACTCAGGATGGTGGTATTTCAATTCAGAAAACCTTTCATGCCTCCTTTTTCACTAGCCATGAGAATATTATCATGTATGAATTACCAACCTTTTTTTAGATTCTCCGCAGTCAGATCTGCCATGCTAATCGCATAGACTTGGCCAATATTCCCAATGATCTTCATTACAAAGAAACTTCAAATTGGCACTATTCTAAAGCTTATCCTGAAGATTGGCACCAGCGCATTCGCTACTTGTTGACTGAATTTCATGAGGAATACTCCCATTATCCAGACTACCCAGATCATCCTACCTATCATGTGCACCTGAATCAATTTCCAACAGGAGACTCAGATGTCGATTCGGATTGACTCAGTAAGCCAACTCAAGTTGAGGATGGTTACGTATTTTCCCTAAAGTTTATGTCAGCAAAGACGTCATGTTTCATGTCATGAGTGATGTAGTGTATTCTTATGTGTGATGTCATGAGTGATGTAGTGAGGTTTTATGTAATTGTGGGTAATGTATTAAGGGTAGTTCTATCTTTTCATTAGGACTATAAAGGTTTCCTTCTTCTATAAAAGGAGCATTTCTCCTTCAGTTGGAAGGCAGATTGAAATAAATAATATCCTCTTATATCTCTTCTTATCTCTATTTATCTTTCTACTCTCCTACTTAATGTTTGTACCTACTTTGTGTTTGATATATGGTATTAGAGTCATGTTATCTTAAAACTTTTCTGGGTGATTCTTTACTAAGTACTGCAATATGATCTCCCTATTTTTAAAACCATGAATGGTTATTAGTGAACGGTCCCCGTGATGTACTATGTGTCAGTCTTTCTTCTTTTAGCACTACAAACCCTCACCTATACATTCTCTTATGTTTTATCTTCTTTGTTAAGATCATCTTCTTTGTGAAGTTTTTCTTACTTGTATTCTAGCTCTTTGTTTACTCTAGTAATAAGGATAATAGTACCTTGAGAGTGTTTGGCTGCAGGGATAGGCTGTTTATCTCGGTGTACCTTCCTTATTATCTGGTTGAATAAATCTGTCTCATAAATAATCAAAACCTGAAGAGAGTTATGGTGTATGACGCATCTATAGATCCCGCTCTTCCCATACCACTTCTTGGATGCTTTTAGTTTTTATGGGAAATTAATATTGCAGTACAAGGTAACGAATAACCCAAATACTTTAATCTTCATGAATCGATCTTTAAGTTCTAGTTCTAGATCTAGCTATTTCTTCTCTTCTTCTTCCTCCAAATCTCTTGAGTATTTATATGAATTTGAATACCTTCCTAAAGATATTAAAGTTCCTGTTACTGATCTGCCTTTATTTAGTAAATCCTTATACTGCCTTCTCTAAGCCTACCCAGTCTTTCAAGAAAAAGTCACCCAATTGTTTTCTACTCCTCGACCTTCTTCTATCAAAGAATACATCCAAGCATCTAGATTTGATCAGTGTTATGTTCCTACTACTGAACAAGAACCATTATTTTCTCTTGAGTTACCCACAGATTTACCTGATTAATGGCGTCGTCAAGGTTTTACTCACCTCTATTTCGGAGTAGTCCGATTAGCTGTCATTTTCCATGGACGAAAGGGTCTTCCTGTCACCTCCAGAATTGCATTGGTCGATACCCGATTCCTCAACTACCAACATGTATGTATTGCCACAGTATAGACTACATTGAATGCAGGCACTGCTGTGTTCACTTTCTTTCCTAATTTCAACATGCCCTTAAAAGTTCAGATTCAGATTGGTGGAGCCTCTGCTATTTTTACTACTTTTACAGCTACCCTTCATAACAAGATGGCCTATAGACTTCATAACCATGCTCTTGACATGTGTTCTTCCTACATCCACAGATGAAACTCCGTTACTGTCTATAAACACTTCTAACCAAGCCACATATTCCCACATCCCCAAACAAATCTCTAGAATAGATCTACTTAAGATTTTCCCAGACTCCTGGGTTACAGCTTCTTCCACACTGGTTATTGGCCTATTTCTCTTTGCAATACTCTTTATAAATTTATCACCAAAATCATTGCAAATAGAATTAAGCCTTGTCTTCAGCATTGTGTGAGCTTGAACCAAGGTACATTCATACCTGGAACAATTATTACAGATAATATTTTATTGGCTCAGGAGCTTCTTCAAGGATATCACAGAAATTATGGTATTGCTAGGGTGGCTTTAAAAGTGGATCTAACCAAAACTTTTGACACTATATCTTGGCAGTTTCTTGAGGCTATGCTAAAGGTTTTCCACTTTCCTGACCATTTATGTAAGTTGATTATTACTTGTGTCTCTACTCCAAGATTTTCAGTCAATATCAATGGTTCTTATAAAGGTTACTTCAAAAGCTTAAGAGGAATCAAACAAGGGGACCCTCTTTCTCCCTACCTTTTTTTTTCGGCTAAGGAAGTCCTTACTGGTATGCTTTCTAATGAATTTGTAGGATGTGATGAGTTCTCTTACCACTGGAAATGTAAGCCCCTCAAGCTTACCAATCCCCTATTTACTGATGACGTTTTGCTTTTTTCTAAAGGTGATTTAGTCTCTACTGAATGCTTGGCTGAAGTTCTTACTAGGTTTGGTTAATTATCAGGCCTTCTTCCTAATGTTGCTAAGAGTATTATTTTTCATGGTGGTGTTTCAAGGGAGGTTCTTAATCAAATTCATAATAGATTTCAATTTTAATTAGGTACTCTTCCAGTGAAGTACCTTGGTGTTCCTTTTATTACCACTAAGCTTGGACAAACTGATTGTGAGCTTTTGATAGCTAAGATTTCTAAAAGAAATTCAAGTTCATCAAGCAAGTTCTTATCCTTTAGAGGAAGACTTCAATTAGTCAAGGCTATTATTTTGTCAACTCAGGTTTATTGGGTTTTTATCTATATTCTTCCTAAATCAGTGCTTCATGGTCTCACTATTTTACTTAGGAATTTTTTATGGACTGGTAGCAAAATGATGAGAGGTGGTTGTCAAGTTGATTGGAGAAATGTATGTACTCCTTTTGATGTGGGTGGGCTTGGTGTTAAGGATCTTGAAGAATGGAATATTGTAGCTATGGTTAAACACATGTGGAAAATGTTGAATATTAGCTCTTCCACTATTTAGTCTACTTGGGTTCATCATTATCTGATCAGAAACATAAATGTTTGGGAGATTGAGGTGCCTTAAAACTGATCTTGGACTTGGAAGAAGTTGCTCAATCTCAGACCTCTTGTTCAACTCTCATTCAAAATCATTGTTGGTAATGGTAGATCTACTTCCCTTTGGTATGATAACTGGCATTCCCAAGGTCCTCTCTCTTCTTTCTTTCCTCCTTCTATTACTCAGACTTCTGGTATGGGAAAGAATGCAACTGTGAGCAGGTTTATCAGTGCCTCAGGATGGCACTTTCCAACCTTTAATTCTCAGGTTTGGCTATACTTCAAAGCTAACTTCCCTCCTACCTTCCATCCTAATCAGTCTAAATGTAATAAGCTTATATGGCTGCCAAATAATGGTGTGTTTACTATCAATTCAGCTTAGGATCTTCTGAAAGTTTCTTTTGATAAAGTAACCTGGAAAGATGTTATTTGGTTTAATCATTGCATCCCTAAACATTCCTTTCTAGCTTGGATTGTGCAGCTTAATAGGCTCCATACTCTACATTTTCTCCTATCTATTGGGATTGTTCAACAAGCTTCATATGTTTTCTATTCTTTGAGGCAAGAGGATAGGGACCATTTATACTTTCAGTGTGGTTTTACTTCTAGACTTTGGTCTCAGGTTGTTGCTAAGGGTTTACTGGAGTGGCCTGATGGATCTTAGGATGATAGGATTCAATGGATGACTGAGCATTTAAATGGTAGTTCTCTTACTACTTTACTGAATAAGCTTGCTTTTAATGCTACTATATATTGTATTTGGATTGAGAGAAATAACATATTATATAGTGATGAGTTTAGCACTTTGGATCAGCTTATGCATAAGATTGTCTCAAGTGTTAGACATACTCTATTCCCTCTCTCAAAGTTCAAGGCCTCTGTTTGCAATGTTGTTTTTCTCCATAAATGGGACTTGCCTTCTTCTATATTGCTTCCATGATTCTGATTCAGTGGTTAAATCCTTCCATTCTGGTTTGGTGCATGCTTCTGATGTGCTATAATTGCTGAAGTTTGCTTCTAGTGGACCTATATATGGAGGATAGTTTATTATTCCATATTAGCAAGGATTGGTCTTGTGCTTTTTGCAATTCTAGGAGTTTACTTTCTTACTTTCTTCTCATATGCTTAGGCATATTGGTTGTATTTCTTACCTTTTCATTTGGTGGATGTATGACTTTCATATATTATCAGGGGTATGCCCCTAAGATCCATGTAAGGCTTTGGCCTAGGTTTTATTAATACAATTCATACCATTCAAAAAAATGTTGAATTAGGTGGTGTTTGGAAACAAGGACTCCATATTTTATCAATTTGACCCCTACAAATCCTAAAAATCTAAAAATGAAAATTAAAAGATATTTAAAAATATTTTTTTAATTTTTTAAATAATTTGATATAAATTTAGGGAAAAAATTATTCTTCTTTTTTAAAAGTTTAAATTTATATATTTAAATTAAAATATTAAACCAAAATTTATTATATGCACAAATTATTCAATTGGAAGGAAAAATAAAATCACACCATTACACAAATATCATTGTATATATTTTAAATATATATATATATATATATGCAATCACTTTTTATACCCTAATAACACAACCATCACTCATAAACCTCCATTTACAAAGGCACATTATTGAACCAAAAAAAAAACTAAAACACGACTTATTTTTAGAGAGAGAAAAAGAAAACATTCTCAATTGGCGGGTGGGCGGGGGGGGGGGGGGGGGATGGGGCTGGGGTGGCGGTGATGGTGATGGTGGCGGTGGGGGTAGGGGTGGGGGCGGTGGGGGTGCGGGTGCGGGTGGTGGTGGTGGTGGCGGTGGCGGTGGCGGGTGGGGGATCGGGGTGTCAGCGGTGACGAAGGTTGAGGGTGGCGATGGCGTTGATGGTGGGGATGAGGGGTGGCGGAGGGGTAGGGGTAGCGATGGCGGTGGCGGTAGGGGTGGAGCTGGCAGTGATTGTGGAGGTTGGGGGTGAGTGTTTCGAGTGGTGTGAAGATTAGGGTAGGGTTGAGGATGATGGTTTTTTTTGTTGTTTGAATGTGAGAATAGAGTTGTTTGGACACCGATCTTGGACTATCCTGAAATTAAGTTAGTTTAAGTTTATTTGTCTTAAGGGCATTTAAGACATTTCACAACAAGTTTTACTAACAGGGGGTGTAAATGAATTTTTACAAACTTCAGGGGGTGTGATTGATGCTAGGAAAAACCTCGTGGGGTGTAAATAAAATTAACCTTTCTTTTAATGTTTGAGGAGTGATATCGACGACACCCCTCCCGCTATTTTAGAGATAGATTCGTTAGTAAAATTTTGGGTTATTTACCTAGATGCAACGTTTGGAGAGTGTGTTTCAATCATCTCCTGATGTTTGGAAAAGTTGATAAAGACACCTCAATGACACATATGCCCATTCAATTAAAGAATTGATTAAATTAGTAAAATCTCTGGATAATAAACTGATACATATATCTCTCTGTATAACAACATGAGATTTTGTTGTAGATAATTAAATTTTTTCAATAAATTGGGTTTGTTGTCTGAAATTTAATTTTTAGTCACAAACTTGTATGTTTGTTGTCCAAAATTAATTTTTTTGTAACAAACTTTCAATTGGTTGCAAAAAATTTCAACTTAGCGACAAAAATATAATTCGTACAAAAAAAAAAGCTACAAACTATTTGTTGCAAATTGATTAACTTTTTGTGATTTTTTTCGGTTGTTGTTGTAGATTATTAATTAATTTTCTGCAATAACTTTTCGATTTGTTGTGTAAAATATAATTTTTAGCAACAAATTTGAATGTTTGTTGCTTAAAAATGTATTTTTTATGACAAAATTCCATTTGGTTACAGAATATTTGCATTTAGCAATTTGTACCAAAAAGTTAAATTTTAGCACCAAATTATTCGTTGCAAATTAATTATTTTTAAGTATGAAAAATATATAAAATTTGTAAAAATCATTACTAACGATAGAATGAAAATGTATATATTACCATTATTGAAATTTAGTTAATTGAGATTTGTCTAACAACTCTACCAAATATAAATAGAGATTACTATTTTAAGTGGACACTATTGTTTTCAAATTATTTTTATAAATAAAGTTAATTAACAAGTATTACAATTATATCTAGAAGTAATTGTTAATAGTTATATAAAAAAAATCTATACACACACACAGGGGCAGACCATAAAATTGTGTCAAGGACGTATATTGAATATGGTAAAAAGTGCTTTTGATAAATAAATAAAAATAAAAAAGTAGTTAACTAAAGGATTAATAATGCTATAACATAAAAGTTTGAAAAATTAAAATGTAGACATTGTTATTTTAGTCAATTCAACTTGAGGGAAAAATGCAAGAAAATAAAGGAAAATATGTTTATATTACAAGTCCAAAGTCAAGGGGTATTATGGACATTTCGTGAATGTTGGGGGTGTCTTTATCAACTTTTTCATACCTTAGGGGGTGATTGAACCACACTTGTTAAATATTGCATATAACTGTAATTTTCTAAAATCTCAGGGCGTGTCAGTATAAATAATCCAATTTTTATTTTTTATTTTTAAAGTTGAATATTCTTCAGGTAAATGACAACTAAGACATAAAATATTGACAAAAATATTTTTAATAAAGGTACTTAAGATATATTTTTGATATTGTGGTGAAGTATTAGGGGAACTCAATATAATAAGCACTTGTCATAGTTGTCGTGTGTAATTGAATCAAATCACAGGGAGGCGAATATAGTTTATCCACAATTTAGATGAAACGGATTGAGTTGATCAAAATTCATGCAATATTAAATTCATCAGTTAAAGGAAAAAGTTCTAATTTCTATCATTTACCGGAGTAATTTCTAAATATAATTCTTAGAGAAAATATCACATACCTCCCCTGAGGTTTAGTAATATATTACACGCAATACTCTTACTATTTCCAATATATCAGTTACCTCCCTTGGATGAATCCAAAGCTCCGACTAGGATGTAAAATTATGAAATGACCTTGTAGATGCAGAAAAATACACAATAATAATTGGGTTAAAAATTGGATCCCTTTTCATTCATCAAAGCTACGTATTTATACACAATTATGGTAAATGGGTCAAGCCCATTTACCCAAGCTTATCAATCCCTAAAATCAGGGGAGTTGATAAACCATACCCTTTTTTGGACTCTTTATTCTATAATTGGACTACCCCTGAACTTGTGGATCACTTATCTTCTAGAATTTTCCATAGGCCCATTTGTTTTTAGCCCATCCGCCTTCGACCCATCCGTCTCCGGTCCATCAATCGTCAGCCCATCAGTCCTGTGGCCCATCTCGGTTGGGCCATATATTTTTAACTATTACACAGGCCCTTGAGGTTATGGGCTTTTGTACCAAAAATTTTGAACACTACTTTATATATATATATTCATGCACTTTATGGGAAATAAGGGTTTGGTGAGTTGTCAATCATTGATGAGCATTCATTGGTATTTTAAATGAATGACCATTACTTCCTTAATCTTAGCTCTATGACGGCTCATTGTGGGTTGCGCGACCTTCGGACTTCGTGCAGCCCTTTGGCCTCCTTCTCCCCTTCTATAAAATCCATTCTTCTTTCATTTCATTTCCTCATTCCATACTTGCAACTTTCAGCTTAAACCTCTCTCCCATTTTCAAACTTCATCTTAGAAATTCCAGTTCCTTCTTACCACTGCGATCATTTCCGTCGGTCAGTA
This sequence comes from Cornus suecica, assembly GCA_963922005.1. Classification (NCBI taxonomy): domain Eukaryota; kingdom Viridiplantae; phylum Streptophyta; class Magnoliopsida; order Cornales; family Cornaceae; genus Cornus; species Cornus suecica. Next base: position 58,687,840 of record OY998238.1, on the reverse strand, counting down.
CAGATCTCCTAGTAGCACAGATGTCTATCACCGTCCGAAGCTTCCCTTGAAATTTCATCATCAGTTTAAGTAAGCCAATAAGTTTCTTCCTTTTTGTTTAATTTTCACCTTTGCCCCACCTCTGTCTCTTCTACCTTTCTTATCTCTATGTCTGATAGCGACGACACCCGGTCAGTAGAAGAGGTCGTCCTGTCATCTTTTGTTGGTACCGACCCCACCAGGAGTGATAGTCCTTAATCTAATCATCAGGGCACCTCAAAAATAATTCCACAAAACACTGACCTTCCGGGCTCCTCATCGAATGAACCTGCGAACCCCAAGCCTTCCGAACCATTTGTAGTGGCCCCACTCAAAAGAGTCCGACCCGAAGTAGATGTTAAGCATCTTCAGGCTGAAACCCAAGTGCCCTGGGATGTTGACGTATCTCCCTACCCAGGTTACCTAGATTTTACCCAGAGTCAGGGACTAGTACCCGGTAGCATTCTGTTATCGGTATCTCACCTTAGGGTTTTAAGGTTCCCCCTTCACCCTTTCTTTCACTATGCGTTTTTTATGCTAGGCTTGCACCCCCTTCAGCTGAACCCGAACACCCTTAGGATCATATACATGCTTCTGTTGTACAACAGGGACTTAGATCTCAACTTAGGTTTGGCAGATCTACTCCTTTGTTATTTTTTCCAAAACGCCCGAGTGAGTAAGGGTAGATACAATCACTTTCCCTTCCAAGGCCGGAGCATATGCACCGACACCGAAAAATCCGATAAGGGTTGGAAGGAAAGAATGGTAGTAGTGAGCGGCAACTGGTCTTACCCTTTCTCGCGTATATTCCCGATCCCAAGAACTTTTGTTGCCATCCGTCTTCCCATCTATCGTCCCTTTCATAAGGTCTCTTGCCTTTATGAACATTGCGATCTTGATCGGGGGTACTATGCATATAAATTCCTGGGTTATGAGGATAAAGACACCCCCCTTACCTTCATAAAACAACGTATAGGCCTTCTGAAAACCCACGTCTGGGGAAAATCCCGATCTGCTACTGACTTTGGAAAATCTAGAGTCAATTTCTAATTTGGGTGCTGTTGTTGACAGGATGGACTTGTCTGACAAACCCCTTTCTGCCAGATGCCCCCAAGTCCCTGAAGGTGTCACTTTGGTTGATGTTGCGCCACTATCGACAGCACCGCCGGCGGCTTCGGTACCTCCTCCTGTTCGAAACCCGGTAGTGTCGCCTACACCAAAACCAGCAGCACCAGCAAACCCTCCAGTTATAAGGACCCGGTCCAATGCAGCAGGTGGAACGGCCAATAAAAGGGCCAGAACTCAAGTTGACAATGCTTCTACAAACAATGCTCCTCCTGCTCCTGAAGCATCCCGGACTTTGATTCCCTGGGAGCCGAAGTTCCTTCTGCCAGACGGGACTCCGATTTGCGCCGATCAAATCACCCTTAATCATCCAGAATCTCTTCGGGCTATGGCCAAAGGGATCTGGACTCCGGCTGATAGGGCTGCCCAATCGAAAATATCCAGGACTGACTTGGCCAGGAAGACTTTGATAATGGTCATGTAGGTAAAAAAAATTGTTTATCCTTTTGTATTTGGTTTTCTTGCAGCTTTGTTATTTTGTGTACTAATCACTTCCTTACTCTGTAACTTCTTTACGGCGTCCAGGCATACAACAACATTCTGGAGGCCGATGTCAAGGAAATGGCCGGTATGAAGGCCCAAGTTAAGCAAAATGACGCTCACCGGACTATTCTAGTCAAAGAGGCATATGGCATTCGCCAGACCGTCTCCGAGCAGAAAATCCTTCTAGAGACTAGTGAGGCGGAAAAACGGGCTTTGATCGCTGAAAAATTGGCTCTGGCTGCTGAGTTAGAGAAAGCGAGAGCAGCTAATAAAAAGATGGCAGCTGAAAAGGCAGAGTCAGAGAAACTCCTGGCAGAATCAGAAAAGCTGCTGGATCTTGAACAGGCCAAAGTGGAAGTGTGCCACTTAGGGGGTCTTGACATGTATAATCGATACTGCGTCATTTGTGATATCCGATCGGCCAGAACTTGGCGAATGAGGCACGAAATGGAACATATTCCTCTGGAGGCCCGGGAGTTCAAGACCGCAGAGGAATTTGATGCCCATATGGGATTGTTGATGCCCTACGAAAACCCTCCTGCCTCTGAAAATGAGAAGAAGTTCGCTACCATCCTGAAGGGAGAAGAATATCATCCTCCCGATCAGTAGTTTAGGCTTTTTCTTTTTTTCTTTTTATCTGTACTTACTTCCCTTATAAGGGTAATTTTGTAACTCTCTTTTTCCTCATTAATGAACAAGAATTTTCCCTTCCTTTAGTGTTTATTCTTTTCTTTTTTTGTCTTTAGTGTCTTAATTGTTTATACAAAAATTGAGCCTTCGGGCATCTGGCCCCTGGGGCTTGCTTTGTTATCCTATGGTTAGTTCAAATGAGGTTTGAACTCAAACACTTAGGAAAATTTTAATAAAATGGAGCCTTCGGGCGTCTGGCCCCTAAGGCTGGATTTTATCCTATAATTAGTTCAAATCAGGTTTGAACTCAAACACTTAGGAAAACTTTAATAAAGAATTGAGCCTTCGGGTATCTGGGCCCTGTGGCTTGTTTTTATCCTCTGGTTAGTTCAAATCAGATTTGAACTCAAACACTTAGGAAAATTTATAATGAAATGGAGCCTTCGGGCGTCTGGCCCCTAAGGCTGGATTTTATCCTCTAGTTAGTTCAAATCAGGTTTGAACTCAAACACTTCGGAAAACTTTAATAAAGAATTGAGCATTCGGGCATCTGGCCCCTGTGGCTTGTTTTTATCCTCTAATTAGTTCAAATCAGATTTGAACTCAAACACTTAGGAAAATTTCTAATAAAATGGAGCACTTGTATAGAAGTAGAATGTATCTTTATTGAAATGAATTTGAAAATCATGAAGTAAAGGTGCCGGACATCGGGGACAGATGCTTTATAAAAAGGGTGTCATAGTAAGACACAACTTTGTTTCTTAATAAGAAAAGTAATTATCTAAGGATAATACCTTTTTAACCGATAAACATTCTGAGAGTTGGACTCGAGGTGGCCTGTCTCGTTCTTCCGAACCCGATAAGCGCCGCGCCTGATAACCTCAACAACTGTATAAGGTCCTTCCCATGTCTCTCGCAATTTGCCCACAATCCCAATCTTTCTTCTAAGTACCATATCGCCCACCTGGAATTCCCTTCTTTTAACTTTCTGATTGAACTGTGCCCTGATTTGTTGCTGATAGGCAGTCAGTCTTATCCCGACAACTTTTCTTCTCTCTTCTAAGAGGTCCAGATCATGGGCTAGGTGCTGATTGTTTGGACCTTCTTCCCATGCTTGACTCTTTAAAGTAGGTACCCTTAGCTCGGTTGGGATAACTACTTCGGCCCCATAAACCATGGCGAAAGGGGTTTCCCCAGTGGGTTGCCTTGGAGTAGTCCGATAAGACCATAATACTTAAGGCAATTTTTCCAACCATGCCCCTTTTGTGTCTTCAAGTTTTTTTCTTAGGGCCTGTTTGGTAGAGCTGTGTTTGTGTTGAAATAAACAAAAAACACGTTTTTTGTTTTTTTGTTTATTCATCCAAAAACAGAAGTATGTTTGGTAGGGATGTTTTTTGGGTTGAAATTGAAAAATTAAAAATCAATAATTAAAAATTAATAATATAAATAATAAATATAATATAATAATATAATAATAAAAAATGAATATAATAATAATAAATAAATATAATAATAAAAATGGACTAAATAATAAATAATAATAATAAATTAATAAAATAAATAATAAATTACATAAAACATATTTAAAAATATAATAAAAATAAAAAATAATAAATAAAATGACTTAAATAATAATAATAAATAATAAATAAATATAATAATAAATAATAAGTAAATACAATAACAAATAAATACTTCATAATAATAATAAAAAATGAGTATAATAATATTAAATTAATCAAATATATTTTTAAATAATTAAAAATGAATAAATAATTTATAAATAAAATGAATTAAATAATGAAATAATAATAAATAAATAAATAGAATAGATTTATAAATTAATATAAAAATTAATAAATAATAATTTAATAATAAAAATAATATAATATAATATAATATAATATAATAATAATAATAATAAATGAATACAATAATAATAAATAAATATAAGAATAAAAAATGGACTAAATAATAAATAATAATAATAAATTAATAAAATAAATAATAAATTACATAAAACATATTTAAACATATAATAAAAATAATAAATATTAAACAAAATGAAATAAATAATAATAATAAATAAATATAATAAGTAAATATAATAACAAATAAATACTTCATAATAATAATAAAAAATGAGTATAATAATAAGAAATTAATATTAAATTAATAAAATATATTTTTAAATAATTAAAAATGAATAAATAATTTATAAATAAAATGAATTAAATAATGAAATAATAATAAATAAATAAATAGAATATATTTATAAATTAATATATAAATTAATAAATAATAATTTAATAACATAAATAATATAATATAATATAATATAATAATAATAATAAATGAATACAATAATAATGAATAAATATAATAATAAAAAATGGAGTAAATAATAAATAATAATAAGAAATTTATAAAATAAATAATAAATTACATAAAACATATTTAAACATATAATAAATAATAAACAAAATGAAATAAATAATAAACAAATATGTATATAATAAAAAATAATAAATAAATATAATAATGAATAATAAGTAAATATAATAACAAATAAATACTTCATAATAATAATAAAAAATGAGTATAATAATAATAAATTAATATTAAATTAATAAAATATATTTTTAAATAATTAAAAATGAATAAATAATTTATAAATAAAATGAATTAAATAATGAAATAATAATAAATAAATAAATAGAATATATTTATAAATTAATATATAAATTAATAAATAATAATTTAATAATATAAATAATAAAATATATTATAAAGTGAAGAAAGTGTAAGTGATAAACACCCCAATAAACACCAAATTCATGTTTATTCTCATATGCCTAAAATTTTCCTAAAGTGAAAAAGTGTTTTTAAACACATCCAAAAACACTAACCAAACAAGTTTATAAACACAAAACACATAAACAAACATAAAAACACCCCAACCAAACAGGCCCTTAGTGTATCAAAAATAGTTTTGTTCGTTCTTTCAGCCTGCCCGTTTCCCTGTGGATAGCCAACCGAATAAGTATTCTGGTTGATCCCATGCTTTGCCAGGAATGCTTGAACTTTTCTGTTATCCAAATTGGTGTCATTATCCATCATTATAGTTCGGGGTAGGCCGAATCTACAAATGATGTGACTCCATATGAACTTTATTACATGGCTCCCTGTGATGTGGCGTACGCCTCGGCTTCTACCCATTTGGTAAAGTAGTCCGTAGCCAAGAAAACATGTGTGGTACATCGCATTGCTTGCGGGGTAGGGTCCACAATGTCCATACTCCATCAGCCAAATGGGTGATGAACAATAGTTGGGTTCAAGAACTCTGGTGGTGGATGAATGGCATCTCCATGAAACTGACACTTTTTGCAATATCGGGCATAAACTTCAGCGTCTCTTGCCAGATAGGGCCAGAAGTATCCCTGGGTGAGAACTTTATGAGCTAAGGATCTTCCTCCGGAATGATTGCCACAGGCTCCTGCATGAATCTCTTCCATGACCGCCGAAGCTTCGGAGGGCGTGAGACATCTCAAGTATGGCCCAGAGAAAGATTTGTGGTATAGTTGGCCGTTGTAGAAAGCATATATGGTTGCCTTCATTCTTATCTTCCGGGCTTCTGATTTTAACTCAGGCAATGCACCAGTTCTCAAATAATCGGCTATAGGATCCATCCAACTTGGTTCCCATGGAATGACCATTACTTATTCAGGGGGGCTCCAAGCTGGATTGAACGACAAAATCTATTGGTATAGTGCGAGTCATATTTTCTCCTGTCTCGGAGGCCTGGTTAGCCAGATGATCTGCTACGGAATTATCTCCTCTGGGAATCTGTTCAAAGGTTATTTGCTGGAAACCTCCAGCCTCCTTTAGAACCAAATTTTGTATGCTTCCATCTTCAGCTCTCGGGTTTCATACTCCCCATTCAACTGTCGTACGACTAGCTGGGAATCACTTCGTACCTCTGCTTTCTGTACTTGAAGGCTTCGGGCCAACCGAATTCCTGCAAGAAGGGCCTCGTACTCGACTTCATTGTTAGAGGCTGGATATTCCAGTCGAACGGATTGCTGGATTTTAGTACCATCCGGTGTTACGAGTACTACTCCGATCCCTGCTCCGTTGATGTTGGATGATCCGTCCACTAACACGACCCATTGTCTAGGCTCACTTTCTTCTACGGAGTTAGTAGTTTCTGTTTCTAGCAGGAAGTCTGCTATTGCCTGTCCTTTGATGGTCGTTCGGGGGACATAGGTTATGTCAAAAATCCCGAGTTTAATTGCCCATTTTGATACTCTCCCAGATAACTCAGGTTTCACCATTATAGATCTGATCGGAATTAAAGTAGGCACTATGATCGGGTGTGCTTCAAATAGTGTCGAAAACGTCGCTTAACATTGATCAGCGATAGTACCAGTTTCTCTTGTTTTGAGTAACGGGTCTCTGCATCAGCAAGGGCCTTGCTGGTGTAGAAGACTGGTGTCTGGTACCCCCTGCCCTCCTTGACCAGAGCGGCGTTGGTAGATGTATATGATATGGCCAGATACAGGTGAAACGGCTCATCGGCTTCGGGGGTTGCCAGTATCGGAGGTTTCGCCATGTAACTTTTGAGTCTCTTTAGGGCTGTTGCCTGCTCTGGCCCCCAGACTTCTCCTTTTGCTGCCTTTATTGCTTGAAAGAATGGTTTACACAGATCGGTTAGCCGGGAGATGAAACGACTGAGAGCCGTTATTCTTCCGGTTAGCACCTGGATCTCTTTCCGGGACTTTGGCTCTGCTGATTCTACGAGAGCTTTGACTTGCGTCGGACTAGCCTGTATTCTCGTCTGATCAACTATGTGCCCCAAAAACTGGCCTGAGGACACTCCGAAAAAACATTTGGACGGGTTGAGCTTCATATTGTACTTCATAAGGGTGTCGAACACCTGCTGCAGATCTGTCAGGTGGTCTCCTTTTGCCTTGCTTTTGACCACCGTGTCATCGATATAAGTTTCTGCGGTAGATCCCATTATTCCCTGGAACACCCTTCTAACCACCCTTTGATAGGTAGCACCTGCATTTTTTAGTCCGAAAGGCATAACTGTGTAACAAAATGTACCTGACTCAGTGATGAAGGCGGTTTTTTCCTGGTCCTCTGGGTTCATTCGTATCTGTTTATACCCAGAGTATGCATCCAGAAAACTTAGGCGTTCGAAACCTGCGGTGGCATCTACCATCTGATCGATCTTTGGTAGAGGAAAACAGTCTTTCGGACATGCTTTATTCAGATCTGTGAAGTTCGCACACACCCTCCACTTGCCATTTTTCTTTTGGACCACCACCACGTTCGCCAACCAGGAAGGATACTGGACCTCCTTTATGAATCCTACTTGAAGAAGTCGATCAACCTCTTCAGCTATGATCTGGTTTCGATGGGCCCCCATTCGCCTTTGTTTCTGTTTGATAAGCCTTGCGCTGGGATCTACATTGAGGGAATGTTGGGCTATTGATGGGTCAATGCCGGTCATGTCCATATGGCTCCATGCAAATATGTCAGTATTAGATCGGAGAAGGGACTCTATTTCCTCTTTTTCTTATGGACTGAGGCCTGAACCAACATAAGTAAACCTTTCGGGACGATCGGGGCAAATTTAAACTTCCAGCAGAGGTTCAGCTGCAACTGGTGACCCCGAACCATCCTCATGTAATTTCTATTTGTCATCGGGTGCCGCCTTGGATTGTGACCCTCGTTCTGGTTCCGCCTTTCTTTTTAGACTTTTCAAGGTGACAACATAACACTCCTTTGCTGCTACCTGATCGCCCCAGATGTCAATCACATCAACTCCATTCGGGTCAATACATCGCATGACTTGATGCATGGTTGAAGGGACTCCTTGCATCCGATGGATCTAACCCCTTCCCATGAGGAGATTATAGGAAGGTTTGAAATCTACCACCACAAAAGTCTCTCGGAGCGTGTGTCTTGCTACTGTTACTGGCAGTTGGATCTCTCCCACTGGTTCCACTATTCTACCATTGAATCCTGATATCGGGCTTCTAGACGGTACGATATCCTGAGGGTTGATTTCTAACTTCTCAAAGGCCCATTTGGTGATAATGTTGGTGCTGCTCCCAGGGTCAACCATCACCCTCTTGATCAAGCAGTTCGAGACCATGAGGGAGATCACCAAAGGGTCATCGTGTGGCGTTTGAATGCTTCGCATATCCGCAGAAGTGAAAATTATCCGGGCATCCTCTTTCGGGCCTCTAAACTCGCTGACCTCCCCAACCCTTCGCAATTTCTGAGCTTGTCGCATCTGAGACCTCCGGGCTTCTTCTATCTTCGATCGACTTGGTCCTCCATGGACAATATAAATAACCCGTACGGGCTGTCCCATAGCTCCCTTGGCAGGCGCATGCGACGCTTGGTCTGATCGGACTCCTTCCTTGGCAACATACTCGGTCAGTTCTCCTTTTGCTATCATGGCTTCCACCTGTCTCCTGAGGCTTCTGCATTCGTTGGCATGGTGCCCGTACTCGCCATGGAAGGCACAGTGCCTTGACATATCTCTTTGGTCCATCGGCTGTCTGATGGGTGGCGGTGACCGGTAGATTCCTTTACCCTTTGTCTCCTGGTACAGCTTGGCTAGGGTCACCTTTAAGGGGGTGACCTTGTCCTCAAACCTCGGGCGTTTCTCTAGGACTGGGGAGGGTATAGGAGGAGCGCTTGGTCACTTCTGGTCCGGTGCCCGATCCTTTACCTTGGAAGGTTTGGATGCCCTTGCCTCTACTGTTGCAAAGGTGGTCATTCTTTGTCGTATGGCAAACTCCTCTTCTATTCGGAGGTGCCCTTGTGCCCTGGAATTGAGCTCTCCAATGTCTGCTGGTGGCCTCTTGACCAGGGACTGATGGAACTTGGTTCCAGGGATCAGGGCCATTCTGAAAGCTTCGACAGCTGAATGCTGATCGCAGTTGTCAATTGAAGACATCTCCACATTGAATCGCGAGACAAAACTTTTTAGGGATTCGCATTTCTCTTAGATCATGGCGAATAAACTGGAGATAGTCTTCTTCTGTCTTTTGTTGCCGAAGTACTGGGCAATAAATAACTCGCAGAGTCTGAGCTAGCTTCCAATCGATCGGGGCGGTTGCTTTCTGAACCACATGAGGGCTGCTTCGGTCAAGCTGGTGGGAAAAACTTTGCAGAGTAAGGCTTCGTTCTCGTTGTAAACATTCATCTTGGTATGAACGTGGTAGATATGTTCTGTTGGGTCCTTTGTACCATCGAAAAGGGTGAACTTCGGTAATCTGAACCTCTCCGGATAGGGCATACTGGTGATCGAGATGGTGAACGGTGTCTGGACGACGTCGATGGATGCCTCGGATGCCAAATCAATAGGGGTCTGCACCTTCAGGTCCTTAAGCACTTCCCGCTGGAATCTGGACATGATTTCCTCCAGCTTTCTCATGGTCAGGACCTCCTCAGGGATACGTACGCCGAGAACCTGTAGGGATGACTCCACGTGCTCTTCCTGATCGTTGTGGGATCTAACGGGGAGGTTGTCCTTGTCCATTTGGGGGCCTATAGATCGTTCATGCTGGCTGGACTGCTCGTCGTTATGGACCTCCTGAGGGTTCTGCAGTTGGGCCAGTTTCGCCACCAGTTCAGCGTTCTGCCTCTCTAACTCGGCAGTCCTCTCCTCTAGGGCTCGTCTGATCAGATCTTCTGGTTGCTAGTCTCCGTTTGGAGGTAAATCGGTCTGTTGTGAACGTGTGACCGTCATTGATGGTATGAATCTTAGCTTTTTGTAGAGAGTGGGAAGCTTATTGAAAAAGATTTCAATAATAGGGCTTTCCCACAGACGGCGCCAATTGTGTAGATGCAGAAAAATACACAATAATAATTGGGTTAAAAATTGGATCCCTTTTCATTCATCAAAGTTATGTATTTATACACAATTATGGTAAATGGGTCAAGCCCATTTACCTAAGTTTATCAATCCCTAAAATCATGGGATTTGATAAACCATACCTTTTTTTGGACTCTTTATTCTATAATTGGACTACCCCTTAACTTGTGGATCACTTATCTTCTAGAATTTTTCATAGGCCCATTTGTTTTTAGCCCATCCGTCTCCGGTCTATCAGTCTTCGGCCCATCAGTCCTGCGGCCCATCTCGGTTGGGCCAGATATTTTTAACTATTACAGACCCTCAATAAACCCTCCTAAACTATTAAATTTTCACATTGCCCCCACCCTAATGGGTAAATTACAGTTTCACCCCCTAAAATTCTAAAAAATATTTAAAATTTTAAAAAATATATAAAATTTGAAATATATATATAATTTGAAAAAATATATAAAATTCAAAAAATATATATAAATTCCGAAAAAATGTATAAATTTCAAAAAACATATATAAATTTCGAAATATATATATCTAATTCGAAATAAATATATAAAATTCGAAAAAATATATAAAATTTTGAAATATATATAATTCGGAAAAATATATATAAAATTCGAAAAAATATATAAATTCGAAATGGGTTTCTTCTTTTCTTCATAATCTCAATTCGAAAATGTACTTACTCACTTTGGAGATAAAAAATAATACTAATTTTGCAAGTTCAAACATGCATATATTTGTACAGGCTACACAACATGAAGGTGTTAATTTATACTTTATTCAAATTCCAATGTTTGTTATGCAGAGGGTGAGAAGTCTATCAAATCCTAATCACTTCTTTTTATAATATATTTTTTCTAATTTTATATATTTATTTATAATTTTATATATTTATTTCAAATTATATATATATATATTTTCGAAATTTATATTTTTTTTCAATTTTTATATTTTTTTCAAAATTTATATATATTTTCAAAATTTTATATATTTTTTTAAATTATATATATTTTAATTATATATATTTTTAAATTTTAAATATTTTTTTGAATTTTAGGGGGTGAAACTGTAATTTACCCATTAGGGTGAGGGCAATATGAAATTCAATAGTTTAGGGGGGCTTATTGAAATTAACCATAAAATTATGATATAATATGAAGGACAATTAGGTAAAATCACACATGAAATCAGAGTTGACCGACTTGACTTTGGACAGAGGGGTGAAAGTGATAGCCGGAGCTAACCTGGAGATGTATCTCTCGATTTGGAAACAGTAAGAGCACCGAGTGTAATATCACTAAACCTCAGGGGAGGTATGTGATATTTTCCCTAATTCTTATTAGGGCTAATGTTTAAATAAAAAGAGAACATGCATAGAAGGGAAAAGGACTAACTCGTATCAAATGATCTTCTGTTTGCTTTAATACCTATACGTTCTATTATGTTTACACGTGAAATTCATACCTAACCATTTTGATAAATAATACCATTTTTTTTGTTTTTTTTGAGATTTGGACTAATTGCACATGAATATATTGGTTAGCTGTTGGTACTTTAAGCTCGATAAACTCACTCATTAGTTACTTAAAAGTGATTTTGAGTGTGAAAAAAATAGTAATATTTATATACTATAAAAATTTAGTAAATTGTATTTTACTCTCAAAGTAACAAAAATTGTTATCCTCTAAAATTTCATCAAATTTAGAAGCGTCATTACACCACACACACTTCATGTCACAACAAATTATAATTTATTCAAATTTGTTATCAGTTACTTCTAAGGAATTTCCAATTTAGCCATTGGAGTCATTGTTCCCATCTTTCTCCCCATGGATGGTGAACTATGTGCGTTTTGGAGTGAGCCTATACCATTAACCCGTGACAATTGACAAACATCAACATTATTTAAGTTAAAATTCCAAAGAGTGATCAACACTAAACATTCCTCATTGTATTATTGTAAGCACCTCAAAAGGGTGCTAATACTGCCAAATGGGAAAGGACAAAGTTGTCATTATTTTTGTTAGCTTCATAAGTAGGGATGGCAATGGGGTGGGTGATTTTTGTTAGCTTCATAAGTAGGGATGGCAATGGGGCGGACATCACTCGCCCTGTACCCGAATCCGATTATTTTTCGCTCCGTCCCGTCTCATTCCCGATTAATTTTTTATTTTTCCGCCGCGCCGCGCCCCGTATCCGGCAACTCCCCGCCCCGCCCCGATTATATATTATTTTTATTAAAAATATATTTTTTAATAATAAAAATTAATATTATTTTATTTCTAATTAGTATTATTATTCTAGAATAAATCTATATGAAATCAAAATCAAACAATAAATTTATATGAAATCAAAATCAAAGATTTCAAAAGTATAATAAACAACCCGTCAATACATGTTTATTCATATATATAGATAAATATATATAACTAATCGGGGCGAGTTCGGGACGGGACGGGGTGCCCCATACCCGTTCCGATTATAATCGGGGAATTTTTTTTTGTCCCATACCTGCCCCGGTTAGCTAAACGGGACGGGACATGGTGGATAAACGTGGCGGGTTCGGAGTGGGGCGGGTTTTTTTGTCATCCCTATTCATAAGGAAACGTTTGGACATGACACTAGCAAGTAGGAACCGACGACGACCGTATTGGGATTGTGTAGAGAATCTTTGTCCATGTACACAAAAACCAACACACCTCAAAAATACCTTTCCACAACAGCCAAACAAGCCTTTAATCTTATCCTCTATTTTAGCCTAAATCATTTCTCCAATTTAATACAGTAAACACAATTTTATTTACCCACAGTAGAATGAAAACTCCAACCTACTGTATTGTATGTATGTATGTAAAGCCAAAATTGGGCCTATTTTTATGTACATACGTAAATACATATCTATATATAGCCCCTCTTATGTGGTTCCTTGGTCCTCCCCAGTGGGTCCCACTTTTTACTTTCAGACCATCCAAGCTTGTGTGTTTAAAAGCAGCCATGAAGCCTCCCAATTTCTTCTCAAGTCCCCAACCCACCCATTAAATACTCACTCACGAACACCCCAACTGAATACTAGTAAGTGATCTGCATTTTCTCTTTCTCGAGAAAATAAAAAGCTGTTTTTCTCTCTCTTTCTATCCACAGTGAAACAAACAGTAGTATAAAATAAAGTGCCAGAGTGAGAGAGAGAATAAGAGGAAAAGGCCATTTCTTTGTAAAGCCACAAAGAGAGGAGGGAAGTTATTGGTGATGGGTTTGAAAGTTGCAGTGTGGAACTTGTTGTTGTTGTTGGTGGTGGTGTTACTGTGTTCATGGGTTTATTGTGGTGAAGCCTCTGTTTCATATGACAGTAAAGCCATCATTGTTAATGGCCAAAGGAGGATCCTTATTTCTGGATCCATTCACTACCCAAGAAGCACACCTGAGGTATATATATGTCAATGTACTCCATAGGTCTATCTCATTTTTATTTTTTAACTATGATGATAGCTTCATTGAAGGTTTTCAGAAATGGGTATTTCTGTATGTCTCTCTTAGTTTAATATTGTGGGGTTGTTGCAGATGTGGCCAGATCTTATTCAGAAGGCAAAAGAAGGAGGTTTGGATGTTATACAGACTTATGTTTTCTGGAATGGACATGAACCTCAACCTGGCAAGGTAGTGTAAATTAATTCCATTTTTATTTATTTTGATATTTCCAATTTTTGTAGTTTTATAATATTTAATAAAATTGTGTGAATTTATTTTTGTAGTACTATTTTGGGGAGAGGTATGACCTGGTTAAGTTTATAAACCTGGTGAAGCAAGCAGGTCTTTATGTTCATCTCAGGATTGGACCCTATGCTTGTGCTGAATGGAACTTTGGGTTAGTTTGATTGTAGCTTTTATAAAAAGAAAATATTGGTTTAATATATTATACATTAAAATTGATTTTTATGTGCACTATCTCTGTTTCATATCAGGGGTTTCCCTATTTGGCTCAAGTATGTTCCAGGTATCAGTTTCAGAACAGATAATGGCCCCTTTAAGGTGAACCACCTGTTGCCTTTTCATATAAAGATTCATTCTCATCATCTTACTTTTTTTCCTTTTCTAAGCCTATTCCATTTGTTTGATTCAATTTCAAATATTTATTTTGATTTTGTTGTTTCTTGAAGGCTGCCATGCAAAAATTTACCACAAAGATTGTGAATATGATGAAAGTAAACAAGTTGTATGAATCTCAAGGTGGTCCAATAATTCTATCCCAGGTAGCTTAAAGTAGTCCTTTTTTCTTATCTTTAATTTTTTTTTTTACCAAATAAAGTTTTGGGTTAATGTCGAACAAAAGTGGCAAGCAAATTGAGAGAAGTATGTTTCATTGTGATGGTTATGTGACAGATTGAGAATGAATATGGACCCATGGAATATGAACTCGGCGCTCCTGGTCGAGCTTATTCAAAATGGGCAGCTCAAATGGCTGTGGGTCTTCGTACCGGAGTCCCATGGGTCATGTGCAAGCAAGATGATGCCCCTGACCCTATTGTAAGTGTCACCACCACTCTGTTATTTCTTTTGCCCTTTCCTTTCTTTGTCCGAGTTATGTTTACTCATCCTTAGTGGGGTTTCTATTTAACATTTTGTATTGTCCCCTGAGTGGTCATGTACGTTTTGAATAATTATCCTTCTGCACATGGCTAGCCTTTTCTCTTTCACACCCTCATCTGTTGTGTTCTGTTTTAATTGTAATGATGGATTAATGACCATTTCTAGTTCTCATTATCATCACAACTGTTTCAATTTCCATTATATTGGTATATCTAATAAAAATTTTACTTTGTTCTCCAAAACCAAGAAATACAAATTTAAGTTGATGTTTACTCAAATACTCATTAATCCTACTAGATCTCAATTATGTCATTGACTTCCTCTTTAATGAATCTTAGGATCCTATAAATATTGGCACTATATAACTATTCCTATACATAATGTGCTTGTTTTTTGTTCATCGTGCACAGATAAATACTTGCAATGGGTTCTACTGTGACTACTTCTCTCCAAATAAGGCTTATAAACCAAAGATGTGGACTGAAGCCTGGACTGGCTGGTAATGTTGGTCATCTATACTGGCTTATTTTTTTTGTTCTTTATCAGAAATTCTTTGACTGTCCCATTAAATTCTTTCTTCAAGGTTTACCGAGTTTGGAGGTCCAGTTCCATCTCGTCCAGCTGAAGATTTGGCATTTTCAGTTGCAAGGTTTATACAGAAGGGAGGGTCATTCATTAATTATTATATGGTAAGCGAATTGTTGGGTGTATTTACCAAGTGAATCAATTTCGTGGATGACTTCAACTAAATTTATTCTTATGCGTGTCTTGGCTATAATGCTTCCAGTATCATGGAGGGACAAACTTCGGCAGGACAGCTGGTGGCCCTTTCATTGCAACTAGCTATGACTATGATGCGCCTCTTGACGAATTCGGTACGCCAGATGAATCATCTTGGAGTTTCTTCATCTTTACATTGTTCTTCTAAGCATGTATCATATATTTTTGAGTGGTATGCAACATGCGTTCGAATGTATAGTATACTAGTTTGAATTTAAAGAAAGAATGGGTGTGTTTGAGGTTGCGGTCAGCTTTTTTCTTTAATTATATAGACAGTTTGCAACACCATGGTGAAGGTTACTTTTTTTCATTTCACCAAATGCAAGAGGGGAAACTCATTAGATATTGATGTTCTTTTTGTGGTTTCTCAGTTATACCCCTCGGTGTTCGTCTTGTGCAGCGATTTATGAGTGGTGACATGATGATGTTCCACTAGTTGTACAGAGCTGAACCCTGTCATTTGATGGGTGACACTAGATCTTGTAGGGAAAAGGTCATCTGAGTGTGACATTTCTATTTGTAGTTTGTATCTATTTTTTTGTTCATGATTCATGAAGAACTATCTCTTATTTTTATTCTGGTATGATATTGTTGCAAATCATTAAGGTTACAATGTCCAAGCTAATATTAATATCTTATGCTCGCATCAACCAATTCAGTGGTGGGACCTTCTCTTCAGATGGATTACTTTTATCAGTATACATTTAGTTTTCGCACAAAAGTTTGAATTATACCAAATGAGAGTTTCTGACCCCCCCTTACATTCGTTTTGTGGTTGTTTTGTCTCACTTTATGAATCCGGACTGTGGAATCTTAAAAGGTTTTTAAGTCCATCAGAAAATTTATGGATTATTGATCTTTCTATGTCTAGGGCTAATGCGACAACCTAAATGGGGTCACTTGAAAGATTTGCATAGAGCAATAAAGCTGTGCGAGCCAGCACTAGTATCTGGAGATCCCACCGTGATGTCTCTTGGAAACTTTCAAGAGGTTAGTTTTTATTAAGCTCTCTATGAACCATTTGTTCTCTCTTAATGTGGTCCTGAAACCGAACCTCACTCTTCAGTATTACCATACAGGCTCATGTTTTCCAATCAAAGTCTGGAGCTTGTTCTGCATTCCTTGCAAACTACAACTCCCATTCCTTTGCAAGAGTGGCTTTCCGTAATATGCATTACAACCTGCCTCCTTGGTCTATCAGCATTCTTCCAGACTGCAAGAACACTGTTTATAACACAGCAAGGGTGAGATTGATCATTATTCTCACTACTATTATATATTTATAAACGTTCCTATTACATTCAAATGAAGAAATAAAAAGCTTTAAAATACACTGTAGGAAGTTTTGCGGTAACTGACATCAAACCGAAACCTTTGTCCAGGTTGGCGCTCAGAGTGCAGAAATGAAGATGAGTCCTGTTCGTGGAGGATTCTCTTGGCAGTCATACAATGAAGAGACAGCCTCTTATGATGAAAATTCATTTACAATGGTTGGGTTATTGGAGCAGATAAATACCACCAGAGATGTCTCTGATTATTTGTGGTACATGACAGAGTGAGTTCTCTACGATGTTGTACGTTGTTCATTTTCAAATTTTTCTTTAAAAGAAATTAATTGTTGCACCTGTTTAGTTACTCATTTATGTTGTTCATTCTTTCTTCCACCTCAAGTGTCAAGATTGACTCTACCGAAGAATTTTTGAAGGGTGGGAAATGGCCCGTTCTTACAGTCTTGTCTGCTGGACATGCTTTACATGTTTTCATCAACGGTCAGCTTTCAGGTTGGCAGCATATTGCTCAACATTAGAAATGTTTTCAGCGAAACTTCTATGATACATATCTTTGTCTCACTAGAGTAACTTGTGTTAGGATTATTATTCCAATTTTGTTTGAGTTACTAGAATGCACATTTGTATGTGTGCATGAGTGAGTGTCAGTATTGTCCTCTTTCATTAGGCTCTTCTAAGTAAACAAAATGAAGGTGAAAAGTACTGGTTGCCTACATTATTTCACCATTATGAGTCACTTCTATAGTTGACCTTTATTTCTCTGTGACATTACATTACTGCCAAAAATGATGTTTTTATTGTGCTAAACAAAACAATAAAATTTCCTGATATAATGACAATAAAACACTATCAACTCATTTTACTATTAGTAAAACGCGTGTCTATGCCTATGCGCAAAAGATATAATCATCCTTCTTATATCTGTCCTGCTAATAAAACATACAGAGGAGACTACTTTAGCCAATTTTGAACTCATAATTGGGCATTATTTATTTATTTCCTCTTAATACATTCCTATTTTTGGCAGGAACTACTTATGGAAGTTTAGAATACCCAAAACTAACATTCAGTAAGGGTGTGAATCTGCGTGCTGGTTTTAACAAGATTACACTGCTAAGCATTGCTCTTGGTCTACCGGTTTGTCCTCTCTCTCTCTCCCCTCTTGTCACATAAAATGCCTACATATCTATATGTATATTCACATAGTAATATTTACATATAAATACAAAATCTTCTGTTCATAAAACATCTTTCATGGAAGTATAAATCTGACTTCTCTATGCTTTTATGCACTGGCTTTGTTCTGAACTTAGAATATTGGTCCACATTTTGAGAGATGGAATGCTGGTGTTCTTGGCCCTGTATCACTATACGGTCTCAATGAGGGGAGGAGGGACTTATCATGGCAGAAATGGACTTACAAGGTATGTGTGCATGCAATTTACTATCTTAGCTCATTGCTGTCTATGTCCTACATAATCATTTTATTGGGTGTCCCCGAGCAGATTGGTCTAAAAGGAGAAGCTCTAGGTCTTCATTCACTCAGTGGAAGTTCTTCTGTTGAGTGGAACGAAAATTTGTGGGTAGCTCAAAAACAGCCACTGACATGGTACAAGGTGAGTACTCAAATTCCAGTCAAGTCTTCATTGATATTCTGAAAATAAAGTTACATAAATTCTGAAATTTGGATGGTGCACCAGACTGTGTTAGGATGTTGAATTTAGTTTCTAACACAACCAAATTTTTGTTCATGAAAAAACAATTCTTTTCTCTTTTTGTTTCTCTCGGTTCTTCTTCTTCCTTCTACTTTGGTTATTTTGTTTTATCTTTTTCTTGGAGGATTGAGATCGGAACTGTGGAAGAACTCCAAAATATTCTCACAAAAATGTTAAGCAAGAAATACAACACATCTACATTCATTAAGCATTAACTAAGCATATTTTTAATCAGATGATGCTTCCAGTGAACATTGTGCGTCCGACCACTCCCTTAAACAACTGACACTTTTTCTATCTGTCATACTTCAGACTACATTCAATGCTCCGGCTGGAAATGAACCTTTGGCTCTAGATATGGGAAGCATGGGTAAAGGTCAGGTATGGATAAATGGGGAAAGCATCGGACGCTACTGGCCTGGCTACAAAGCATCTGGTAGTTGCGGTACATGTAGTTATGCTGGTTATTTTAATGAGAAGAAATGCCTTAGCAATTGTGGGGAGGCTTCTCAAAGATGGTAAGAGGAAAAACCTACTTGGTTTGGAACTTTGCTCACTGATGTGATAAAAATTGATAATTCACTAACACTGGCTGATAATCTCTCTCAGGTATCATGTTCCTCGTTCGTGGCTTAATCCAACAGGGAATTTACTGGTTGTGTTTGAAGAATGGGGAGGAAACCCATCTGGTATTTCCTTAGTGAAGAGAGAGATACAAAGTGTATGTGCTGATATATACGAGTGGCAGCCAACTCTTGTGAATTGGCAGTTGCAGTCCTCTGGTAAAGTCAACAGACCCCTGAGGCCTAAAGCCCACCTTTGGTGTGCCCCTGGTCAGAAAATTTCATCAATTAAATTTGCTAGTTTTGGAACACCACAAGGGGTTTGTGGAAGCTACCGAGAGGGAAGCTGTCACGCCCATCACTCGTATGATGCGTTTGACAAGGTATATTCTCATTCTCAACTGAGTTTTATGTCTTTCTTATTCGATGCATTTGTAACCATACCAAATGGCTTGGTGCTGTTAATTCAGTAGTAGACATGTATTTTCAAATTATAGCAAACACATTTTTGAGTTATATCTGGCAACTCTCTACCTGTCTTTGTTCTCCTAAAGTGGCTTTTGCTCTGGAGAAAGATATTTTGTCAGTTTTCTGTTGGAAAAGCCATCTAGCCTGAATTTAATCTGCCAAGCTTATTCCGTTGGTTTGAGCATAAAATATTTTTCAGGTCATATAAATAGTTTCATTTTTTTTTTGTTATTTTTATGTGTAAGTTTTTATTTTTAGCAAAAAAATTTTAACATTTTTTTCGGTGTTCGACAAAGGTCCTGCAGTTTATAAAGTCCATTTATCAATTATATATTTTTCATTCATTCAATGTTGGGGTTGTCTCACATTGGTTGTGGAAGGGGCTGGTGGTCAGTATATAAGTGTAAGGGAAAGCCTCATCCTTTGAGCTAGCTTTTGGGGTGAGAGGCCCAAGACCACCCAACATCCAACTACCAAACACCGGATAATAATGCTATCATCATGTATCTAGCACTTAATACTAGAATATTATCTTGCAGTACTGCATCGGGCAGCAGTCATGCTCCGTAACTGTAGCACCTGAGATGTTTGGAGGAGATCCATGTCCAAGTGTGATGAAGAAACTCTCTGTAGAAGCCATTTGCAGCTGATGATGCAGAGCATTTGAAGTGGAACAACCTTATTTTTACACCAGTACAAATTTTCAGAGATTTTTACGATTTTAGTAAATTTTACACATTCAACATCACCGCGACCAGCGGTTTTGGCTTTTGCCAAAGTGAAGGTTGTAGAAATTTACAACACAACTTTTGGTGCAAAGGCCATTAAGATTGCGAAGATGATTGTTCGGGAATTATTATTATTTATACAGTATAGAAATATTCCAGATCTTGGCCTGCCAATGTAGAAGAGTTTGGAGGCAGAGGGAAATACTAGCTAGCACATTGGGACTGAAAACTGAGTCCATGTGCTCAATCATAGAACATGTAAGCTCTTGATTTTTTCAGTGTTCTTAAAATGTTGTTTTCAATGTAAATTTCTTTCTTGGGAAGCAATTGCCCTTGTAAAAGAAGCTGTGGGAAAGGTAATAGTTATTTCAAGCTTATGAAATGTTGCATTTACATTCTTGCAACGGTGCACAAATAGTATAAAGATTGGACTGAATTCTTGTACTTTTATCATGGGTAATTTGCATTGACACCCCCTGATGTTAGGGTCAATGGCAACCAGATTCTGGTTAACATTTTTTTGGCACTCACACCCCATGAGGTTTCAATTTCGTTGCAATGACACCCCTTGGGCTGGTGAAATGATTAAAATGCCCCTTTAATTGTTTCACTTATTTAGGGTAATATATAAAGTGTGAAATTATCCATATGCCCAAACACTTCACCTCTCTGAAATTACTAATTACACTTCCACCCCTTATTACAATATATATATTACAAAAATTACAATTTAATTTGTTTTCTTTATAATATAATTTGTATATATAATTACGAAAAAAATATATATATAATTTGTAAAAAATATATAAAATTTGAAAAAATATATAAAATTCGAAACAAATATATAAAATTTGTAAACAATATATAAAATTAAAAAAATATATATAAAATTCGAAACAAATATATAAAATTCGTAAATAATATATAAAATTCAAAAAACATATAAAATTCTAAAAAATATATAAAATTCAAATATATATATATATAAAGTGTGATTGAAGTTTAAGTGGACAAGCCTCTGAGTCATTAGTCAAGGTAACGGATCCTCTCCAGCTCTCTGCAGAGCTATATTAATGGCCACGATGACGACACATGCCTCACGATGGTGATCGAAATCGGAATCGAACCGATACTTTATTAAAATATTTTAATCAAAATTAAATATATTAATATTTAGATCAAAATTAACGGTTCGGTTCCGGTTCTCATTTTTAAAGAACAGAAAGTATTGGTTCGATTCCGGTTTCGGTCGATATCAAAAGTGAACCGCATCGTGAATATATTAATATTTGAATCAAAATTAACGGTTCGGTTCCAGTTCTCATTTTTAAAGAACCAAAAGTATCGGAACCGAACCGTTAATTTTGATTAAAATATTTTAATAAAGTATCGGTTCAATTCCGATTTCGGTCACCATCGTGGGGCATGTGTCGCCATCGTGACCATTAAAATAGTTCTGCAGAGAGCTGGAGAGGATCTGTTACCTTGACTAATGACTCCGAGGCTTGTCCACTTAAACTTCAATCACACTTTATATATATATATATATATATATATTTGAATTTTATATATTTTTTAGAATTTTATATGTTTTTCGAATTTTATATATTGTTTACGAATTTTATATATTTGTTTCGAATTTTATATGTTTTTTCAAATTTTATATATTTTTTACAAATTATATATATATATTTTCGCAATTATAGATACAAATTATATTATAAAAAAAAATTAAATTGTAATTTTCGTAATATATATATATATTTTATAATAAGGGGTGGAAGTGTAATTAGTAATTTCAGAGAGGTGAAATGTTTGGGCATATGGGTAATTTCACATTTTATATATTACCCTAATGTAATAAGTGAAACAATTAAAGGGGTATTCTAGTCATTTAATCAGTCCAAGGGGTGTCATTGCAACGAAATTAAAACCTCAGTGGGTGTGGGTGCCAAAAAAATATTGACTATAATCTGGTTGCCATTGACCCTAACCTCAGGGGGTGTCAATGCAAATTACCATTTTATCATTTAACTGAAATAAGTAATATGAGGGTCACAATAATTTCCTAGTTTTACTGAAGATAAAATGTTCTAAGCCATTATCTTGTAAGAGTATTTCACTCTTAAAGCACGAAGAACGATATTCAGAAGAATCTGTTGAATGACTTGTTAACATCTAATCCAAGAACTTAAGCTATTCACACGAGACATTTGAACCGGGATACTATTTTTAGTAATTCATTTACTCTAAAATCTTAAAGCACGTGTAACTTATATTGTAACCCTATAAACTTGCAGCAATTTTGAACATGTGTAGATCAAATATCCTTAAAGTACCTTCTTTAGATGATGATGAAAATCCCAACCTTTATTCAATGGGGTGAATGAGAAAGAAACTATATACTTCCTCCGTTCATCTTTAGTTGTCCATGTTTGAAAAGTCAATAATTTTTTGTTTCAATTTTCTTTCCTATTTTACCCTTATAGTGCCTGTTTGGCAACCGGTGCGGTGTTGATTTTTGATTTTGGTTTGGGTTGATTGGGTTTGGTGTAGTTTTATTCTGAATTGAAACCATGTTTGGTATAGATGGTTTTGGTGTGAGAAAAAGTAAAGATGAAAACCCAAATCATGTTTGGTAGAGTTGATATGGGCTGAAAATTTGAAACCAAACCATGTTTGGTAACTTGGAATGGTTTGACATTTTATTTATTTATAATAATATTTTGTAAATATATATGTTTTAAAAAAAATAAAAATACAATAAGGATGATTTTTTTTACAAAAAATATTAATATTGGATAATAATATTTCACCATATTACAAGAAATATTCAATTGTTTCATATATGTAATTTAAAAATTTATAATCTTATTCCATTTAAAATTTCAATATATTTTTGCAATTTAAATGAGACATAATACAACACCCAATGAAATTTCAACTTGCTAGTGTGGAAGCATAAATAAAAGATTTTGTATAAGATATTTCAAAAAAATAAAATATTTTTGGAAAAATAAAAGATTCCAGTAAAAACATATATATTGTATATTTTTCAAAAAATAATAAATATTTTATTTTTCCAGAAATATTTGTTTTCCCAAATATTTTATTTTTTTCTAAATATTTTATTTTCCCCGATATATATATATTTGAAATATTTTAATTTTTTGAAATATTTTATTTTTTCATAAATATTTTCATTTTTTGAATATATACATATATATATATATTAAAAAATGAATTGGTTTGGATTAAACAATGGTATACCAAATTGAATTGGTTTGGGTTAAAGAATGGTTTTGGTTTTTATCACACAAAACCAAATCATACAAACCATCTATTGAGATGGTATGGAAAATGGAGTATTTGGTACACCATGGTTTGTCATTATTAGTCCAAACCATACTAGCCAAACATGTGTTGAGTCATATTTTATAACCCAAAACCAAAATTTTCACACTAATTCCATGTACCAAACAAACATATAATGTAATATAGGTATGGTTTTTAGTGAGACCCATTACTTTTTGAAGTTAATGAAGACATTGAAGATGGATAGTTTGAGAAAATATGTAATAATATTATATTAAAATTAGAAACTGAATAATTAATTTTGAATAAATAAAATAGACAAAGTGAACCATTAAAAATGTACTATGAGTATAACCATTCACTTTAGGGCCCAATGCAAAAGAGGAAAGGGGATAGAACATCATTTCGACGTGTGCAGCCTATTTTCCTAGGCATATTTGCTTGGAAGACCAAGTCCAATAATTGTGACATAAATAAAAAATATATTAATATTATTTTATCAGAAGTCTGATGGTACAAAAAAGTATTTATTCCTGCAACCACTGCAAATGATTTAATTTAACCTAAATTAATATAAAATATATCCACACAACATAGAGACGACAAGTTATATTTCTTTCCTGTTAAAAAATTGAACGTATTTTTATTCACTGATCTTGAATATACTAAAAAATTAAATAATAGTTACTAATGATATAATGATCTTACAAAAATCACTAAACCGAAGTATGTTACAAAATTTGTATTTTCTCTTTATTTTGGACTAGCTTCATGTATAATATGAAAATAAATTATCAACTGTTACAACAGATACATGTATTTGAATTCCATTAGACTGGGATCGATAGTGGGACTGCAAAGCTTGCACTGAATATTGTAGTTTAGCTAGGGTTTGAAGATTCAGAAGGTCATGATATATAATGGCAGATTAAACACCACAAAGTGATATTATTTATATATCTTTTGTGGTGACTACTCTTCCAATCAGTACAATTGGCATGCATGAATGTTGGTGGGAGTTCAATATTTTAAACAAGTTGTGATTGCGTTTGCCAAGACACTAGTCCAAGGGTAAGTAGGACAAATTAATTGGACAGTTACATTGTTGAGTTCTGATTAATATATATACTACATTTTTTGTTGATTTTTTCACTTTTGACATCAGCTGGACTACAACATTGGACAGACTAGCTAATAGTAATAGTTAAATTTCAATTCCATTCACTTTGATCGTAAAAGAAGACCAAAGCCTTTTAGTCTATTCAACTTGACTCATGAAAACTTCAAATTCAACTTAAACGAAGACGAAAACTAAGACTAATGCCCAATTTGGTAATTAGTTTGGTCTGATTTAGATTTTTAAAGACCAGATTATATTTGTGTTAACCTGATCTTACTTTTTAGACCCAAATCAAATGAGACCAAGGAAGACCAAATTATTTTGTGATATATGTATAACTCTCTCACTCTATCAATTTGATGGGTCCAAATTTCATAAATCAAAACACAAAAATAAATGAATAAAAAAATAATAATAATGAATAATAAACAAAATGAATTAATAATACATAAAAATAAAAATAAATAATAATAATAATAATAAAAAATAAATATAATAATAATAATAATAAATAATAAATTAATAAAATATATTTATAAATTAATAAAAATAAATAAATATTAAATATATTAAATATATTTATGAATAAAATAAAAATAAAAATAAAATAATAAATAATAATATAAATAATAAATAAAATAAAATATTTTATAAATTAATAAAAATAAATGAATAAAAAATAAACAAAATAATAAATAATAAACAAAATGAATTAAATAATACATAAAAACTATAATAATAAATAATAAATAGTAATATAAATAATAAATTAATAAAATATATTTATAAATTAATAAAAATAAATGAATAAATATAAATAATAAATAAATTAAAATATATTTATAAATTAATAAAAATAAATGAATAAAAAATAAACCAAATAATGAATAATAAACAAAATGAATTAAATAATACATAAAAAAATAAAACATAATAAATATAATAATAAATAATAATATAAATAATAAATTAATAAAACATATTTATAAATTAATAAAAATAAATGAATAAATAATAAATTAAATTAAATATATTTATAAATAAAATAGAAATATATGAATAAATAATAAATTAAATAAAATATATTCATAAATGGTCTATTCCATTTTTCTCAAACCGAGACAATTAGGCCAAACCGTTTGCGAAACAAACTTTCAGTTTAGGGACAAGATCAGACCGGACCTGACCGGTTACCAAACATGGCCTAAATCTAGACTTCAAAGACTCATAACACAGTCAGTCTGGTTTGGACCATTTCTCTTTGTGTGATACTCTTTACATGGTTCTGTTATGTGATGTATGCATAACTCTCTCCCTCTATCCCTAATGACAATATTATATTTCCTTTCATCACTGTAAGCATTATATACAACCCTGATTAGCCAGCTGTAGACAACAAATTTCGAGTCCGTAAATATAGAAACGGAAATTGCGACAAATCAGATTTTTATTAATTTTCAATAAATGGTGGTACAATCCTCTGTTTAATTCTTTAAAACATGAAACGGAGACAACCGGTAGACAAAGTCTCCATGTATGATGAAGGGCTTCTAATGCAGTCAAGTTTCGATGTAAGCCATGCAGTAGCGATTGGTGGCACCATAATACACTAAACAGTGGTGAAATATGAATCACCATGGACGCGACGGGCTGTAGTGACCATGTCGGAGTTGTCGTTTGGGTGAGAAAGCATGTCGGCACCATGAAAAATTGGCGAATAGGAGACCATCCAAATTACCGGCGATGAAACAGAAGATCATGCAATGGCAACGATCAAAGCATCCATGGTTGATGGTGAAATTTTGCAACCGTGAGATAGGGAACTTTCGGCTATTTTGGATGGAGAAGGTGACGAAGATGACGAGTCCTTTGTGAAATCGAGGAGGCGGCGGGAGGCAAAGTCTCAGAGACGGAACTCGACTTGCTATTGAAGCGTTGGCTAGGATATGACTCCATTCCAGTTGCTGTGTTTCTGCAGGTGTATATGCCAGTGTGTGGGTTCATGTGTGCGGGAGAAAGGTCATGGGTGAGAGAGAGGAAAAGGGTTTTTTTTTTTTTTTTTTCAATTTGCCCCTTTATTTTTTACAAATTTTCTTTGAATTTTCCAAAATTTTTCCCGATCCATGCGTTTGTTTCGCGTTTCTATGTCAACAAACATCGCTTCCTACACAGAGATAGCGCGGGTCAAAATCATCGTTGTAGGGGTGCGTATGTCCTTGCGCAAACCGTTGCAATGGTAGTTGGCATTCGACCAAATTTTCTTTTTGTCACGTCATGCATTTGTCTCAAGTTTCTCTGTCAACAGACATTGCGTCATTCACAGAGATAGCGCGGGCCGAAGTTATCGTTATAGAGGTGCGCATGTCCTTGTGCAAACCCTTGCAATAGTAGTTGGTATTCGGCCATAATTTTTATTTTTGTCGCGCCATGCCTTTGTCTCGAGTTTCTCTATTAATAGACATTGCGTCATTCACAGAGATAGCGTGGGTCGAAGTAATCGTTGCAGGGGTACGTATGTCCTTGCGCAAACCCTTGCAATTGTAGTTGGTATTCGATCATATTTTTATTTTTGTCGCATCATTCCTTTGTCTCGAGTTTCTATGTCAACAGACATTGCGTCCTTCATAGAGATAGCGTGGGCCGAAGTTATCATTGCAGGGGTGCATATGTCCTTGCGCAAACCCTTGCAATGATATTTAGCATTCAACCAATTTTTCTTTTTGTTTTTGTCAGTAGGCCGGAACCATTTTTTTTACCGACAAAATTTCTTTTTCAGAGTGAAGGTTTTGGCGGTTGGCCGGAACTTCTCTTTCGGGGATCGATGAAATTTTTTCATCAAATTAAATATGTATCATGCAACGAGCTGGATTTTTTTGTTTGTTTGTTTATGACTAACGAAATTTCTCTTTCACGGTGAAGGTTGTTAACTTCAGACGGATTTTTTTAATTTTTTATGACTAACTAAATTCTTTTTTTTTTTTTTTCAGTGTTTCTATGTCAACAAACATCGCTTCCTACACAGAGATAGCGCGGGTCAAAATCATCGTTGTAGGGGTGCGTATGTCCTTGCGCAAACCGTTGCAATGGTAGTTGGCATTCGACCAAATTTTCTTTTTGTCACGTCATGCATTTGTCTCAAGTTTCTCTGTCAACAGACATTGCGTCATTCACAGAGATAGCGCGGGCCGAAGTTATCGTTATAGAGGTGCGCATGTCCTTGTGCAAACCCTTGCAATAGTAGTTGGTATTCGGCCATAATTTTTATTTTTGTCGCGCCATGCCTTTGTCTCGAGTTTCTCTATTAATAGACATTGCGTCATTCACAGAGATAGCGTGGGTCGAAGTAATCGTTGCAGGGGTACGTATGTCCTTGCGCAAACCCTTGCAATTGTAGTTGGTATTCGATCATATTTTTATTTTTGTCGCATCATTCCTTTGTCTCGAGTTTCTATGTCAACAGACATTGCGTCCTTCATAGAGATAGCGTGGGCCGAAGTTATCATTGCAGGGGTGCATATGTCCTTGCGCAAACCCTTGCAATGATATTTAGCATTCAACCAATTTTTCTTTTTGTTTTTGTCAGTAGGCCAGAACCATTTTTTTTACCGACAAAATTTCTTTTTCAGAGTGAAGGTTTTGGCGGTTGGCCGGAACTTCTCTTTCGGGGATCGATGAAATTTTTTCATCAAATTAAATATGTATCATGCAACGAGCTGGATTTTTTTGTTTGTTTGTTTATGACTAACGAAATTTCTCTTTCACGGTGAAGGTTGTTAACTTCAGACGGATTTTTTTAATTTTTTATGACTAACTAAATTCTTTTTTTTTTTTTTTCAGTGACTGACGACATATGGATTTAATTTTTTGATGATCGATGAAATTTCTTTGTCGAAACTATGGTTTTCACGATAGACGGTCTCAGCTTTAAGTCTTGTCAATTGAAAATTGAGTTTCAGAACCAACAACAAGATACTGAGTACGCAATGTTGACGACCAAATTTTTTATACACCAGAACAAGTTACACCGTCAAAATTTGCCACAACTGGTATGCAGACTAGCATTTTGTTTTTGTTATCTTGAGGGGGAAGTTGACAAGGGATAAATAGAAGCTTTCCGACCCGTCTTTGTTGCCTTGTCCCTTTTCATTTTTTCATTGTAAAAGATGTACTTGAAAAATTCATGTAAAATTTTCAAACTTTTCGTTTTGATAGTAATTTTTTTTATTACCAAACAAATAGTTTGATTGTTTAGCCCTTCACAGTTTGTACTCTTGCGGGCCAGGAATTTTTTTGTTTTTCCGGTTGGTTGACTGAACTTAGAATA
The DNA here is from genome assembly GCA_963922005.1 of Cornus suecica. NCBI lineage: Eukaryota > Viridiplantae > Streptophyta > Magnoliopsida > Cornales > Cornaceae > Cornus > Cornus suecica. The sequence goes on along the minus strand of OY998238.1, from coordinate 58,658,798 downwards.
AGATTCTAAGCTGCCTACGTATCCTCATAAGAGGAATCAAGTGATTACGTAGTTAAATTATTTTTTTTGCGATCACAGTTTTAGATCATGTACGCTAGGATCATGGTGCAGTTTAGGCTCGTGCGATCAGGAGCATCTTCCTTCATGGATAATAGCATTTTAGAAGTTTTCCATTATTGGGACCAATTGTCATGCCATCTTCTCCAATTATTTTGTATGCGCCATTAATGTAGACTTCACGCACAACATATGGTCCATCCCATTTAGACAAAAAATTATTACCAGTGTGACGACTCATAATGATGGGTCTGCAAACAACAAGTACTGAGTCTCTGAGTTGGAATGATCGAGGTCGAGCCTTCTTGTTGAATGCTTTAGAAAGTCTAGCTTGATAGAATTCCAATTGTTGTTGCGCTTCTAACCTCTTTTCATCTAAGGTTTCCTACTCTTCCATTCACAACATATCATTCTTTTCTTTTGTGAGTCTTTCTTTTATGGATATTCTTAACGAAGGAATTTTTCGTTCCAATAGGAGGACTGCTTCCACACCATAAACAAGAGAATATGGAGTTGCTTGAGTTGGTGTGCGATACATTGTTCAATATACCCACAATGCTTCTTCCATCCGCTCATGCCAATCTTTCTTGAATTTGATGATCACTTTCTTCAATAAATCACAAAGAGTTTTGTTAAATGCTTTCACGAGACCGTTGGCTGGAGCATTATACATAGAAGACTTGTGTTGCTTGAAACCAAATCTTTCGCAAAGGTTAGTCACCCAACTATTCTTGAAATTTAATCCATTGTCAATTATTATATATCAAGGAATACCATATCGATAAATAATGTTGATTTTGATGAATTCCATAGTTGTTTCCTTTTTGACTTCTTTGAAGGGTGCTGCTTCGGCCCATTTTGAAAAATAATTTATGGCTGTCAGGATTTAAAGATGACCATTGGAAGATTTCTATAGAAGTCCAACCACATCTAAACCCCATGTGTCAAAAGGCCAAGACGCAATAGTAGAATGTAACGGTTCTTGTGGTTGTTGTACAAAATTTGCGTGGAACTGGCATGGTTGATACCTTTTTGCATATTCCATGCAATCTTTAACCATGGTAGGCCAGTAATATCCCATTATTTTTACGCAAAAGTTAAGCTTTGGTCTAGAATGATGGGCTCCACATATTCCAGAATGACATTCTTCCATTGCTTGATAAGCTTCATCTGTTGCGAGATAACAAATGAGAAGTCCCTCAAATGTGCATCTGGATAACGCATCGTTGTAATAAATGAAACACGAGGCTCGCCTACGTATCTCTGTTTTATGGCGTATGTCATCAGGAAGCTTTCCATGTTCTAAGTAGTCAATAAGAGGGCGTCTTCAATCTTCTTCTTGAATAGGTTGATAAGAGATCAGATTACTTTCTTCAAATTCGTTTTCGACTATTTGTGGCAAAACCCATTGTTTGACATACAAGAACATCAACCATGTCTTCGTCAATTAAGACCAACGTTGTCGCTAAATTGGCCAAAGTATCAGTGATCCGATTTTCCTTTCTTGGTACATGTTCCAATAGGACTCCATCAAATATTCAGCAAATGTGAATCATGGCGATAATATGGAATGAGATCTTCCTTCTTCACCTCATAGTCCTTAAGGAGTTGGTTGATTACCAACTTGGAGTCTCCATAAACTTCAAGATTTATGATTTCCAATTCATGCGCTATTTGTAGCCCAATAATCAAGGCTTGATACTCAACGACATAGTTTGAGCATTTTTTTGCAAGTGAAAAGGTGTAAGGAATAATCTGTCATTTTGGAGAGACAAAAACTAATCTAGCTCCAACTCCAGCTCCATCTGATCTTGCAGCTTCGTCGAAAAACATCATCCAAGGGGAAAACATATCGACAAAAACTACATCTTCATCTAGAAACTCTTCAAATATTTCCCAATCCGCTGGCATAGGATAGTCCGCTAGAAATTTTGCCAAAAATTTTCCTTTCACCACTTTTCATGGCAAGTAAACGATCTCAAATTAGTTGAACAAGATTGACCACCTCACTAAGTGTCTAGAGAGGACTAGTTTAGACATTACATACTTGAGAGGGTCGGCTTGAGCAATGAGATGTATCGTATGCACCAAAAAATAATGTCTCAATTTCTCAGAGGCAAATATTAGTGCAAGGCACATCTTTTCGATAGTAGGATATTTCTGTTCTGGCGGTGTGAATCTGTGACTCAAGTAATACAAGATATTTTCCTTATGTTCTTCATTATTTTGTGTAAGGGGAGTGCTGATTTGTTCTTCTTGGGCATTGATGTACAAGATGAGTGGTTTTTCTGGTGTGGGTGCTCCCAACATTGGAGGATTGAGAAGTTATTTCTTTATGCTGTCAAAAGCGTGTTGACAAGCTTGGTCCCAGAAGAACGAAACATCTTTCTTCATGAGTCGGTTGAAAGGTTAACAATGACCCGCTAAATTTGAAATAAATCGATGAATGAAGGCAAGGTTGCCTTGTATACTCCGAAATTCTCTAAGATTCTTTGACGACAGTATCTTTTGTATGGTGTTAACTTTGGATGGATCAACTTCAATACCATGATGAAGGACCACATATCCAAGAAACTTTCCGGAAGTGACACAAAATGCACAATTGAGATGATTCATCTTGAGTTGATATTTTCTCAGACGATCAAACACAGTTCAAAGATTTTGCAGGTGATTCTCTCATTTCTTTGTTTTAACAACAATGTCATCCACATAACATTCAAATATTTTATGAAGTATGTCATAAAATATCCTTTCCATCGCACGTTGATAAGTTGTCCCCGCATTTTTAAATCCAAATGGCATAATTTTGTAACAATATATGCTAGTGCGAAATGTAGTCAACTTTTCATCTTTTGGAGTCATCTGTATTTGGTTGTACCCTGAATAACAGTCCATAAATGGCATAATTTTGTAACAATATATGCTAGTGCGAAATGTAGTCAACTCTTCATCTTTTGGAGTCATCTGTATTTGGTTGTACCCTGAATAACAGTCCATAAATGATAAGGCCTCATGTCTAGTGGTTGAATCAACAGTGAGATCAATGATCGAAAGTGGAAAATCATCCTTGGGGCATGCTTCGTTTAGGTCACGAAAGTCCACACAAATTCGAATTTGTCCATTTTTCTTCTTCACCGGGACAATGCTCGAGATCCAAGATGGATATTTGACTTCTCGGATGAATCCCACATCAATTAACTTCTTAATTTCTTCTTTAATTTTTGGCACAAGTTCTGAACGAAAAAAATGTTGAGATTGCTTGATTGGATATGTCCTATGTTTGACAACAAGATTATGAACTGCAATTTTTGGATCCAAACCTAGCATTTCTTTATATGTCCAAGTGAAGACATCCTTGTACTCAGACAACAATTCATAATAGTTTTTTTTTTCTTCCGAAGGCCTAAGTAATGGACTGACAAACAATAGTTTAGGTTGGTCGTCCGTCCCTAAGTTAAGCTCTTTCAGCGGATCAAGTGTAGCCTACCCCCCGTCTTCTAGTGTTGATGGAGCTTCCTTGACATCATCGTCTAGTTAGTTAGAGTCACTTTCTTCCAGAACAAAAATGGGTTAGATGTTGCGAACGATGCTTCATCTCGAGTCTTCTCTTCTTTAGATTTTTCTGTCTGGTTAGTGGACTTGAAGATCCTTTTTTTTGGTTTCAGTGAAATGTTTTTGGTGACATTTGTCACTGTTTTGCTCTTCATCAGCAAATGAGTGTGATTTTGACCTTGATTGTTGTTTTCTTTGACCATAATAGTTCTCTTTGGTTGATTTTATTCAATGTGCCCTTATGGTACTGTTTTAACAGTTCCAAGGCGAGAAAAGATAGACTTTCTTGATTGAAATTTTGGAGGTTTTATTTCATTTGCATCAGCTCCCATTTTTTCAAAGATTGAAGTACGAGGCAAAATAATATCATGAGAATCTGACAAATTTGATGTCTGGAGTGGTCCATCTAATATGTCCAACATCAATACTTAATCAGACAGAGGCTTTAAATGGTTGAAGACACTCTTACGACGGATGGAGATTTGACACTTGTCATCAATTTCTTCATAGCCAATGTACGAAGTATTGAACCTCTTATTTTTCTTAATAATGGGGATCCGAATAGGCTCGGTTGATGTTAAGCCAAGGTCGGTCTTGGGTATGTCAATCTTAAACCCTTATTCCTTCAACTTCTTTTGTGTCTCATTGAGCCCATGCACTTTTTCACCAGTAATTTCAGGAATGAGTTTCCTAAGACTCGTAGGATTATTAAAGTCATATCCAGGCTTGACAAAAAGTTTATGTGCCCATGGATCAAATCCTTCATTAGTTCTTTGATTTGGGAGTGATTCATGTCTCACTATAGCTTGGGAAGGTCTGACGAATCCCTTTATTGGAGGCTTAACACAGATAAAGTTTTGAATCTTTGTGAGAGGTAGAGCTAACTCCCCTTGCAATACCTGAAGATCTTCTTTTTCCTTTTTACTAGACATCTTCAACTTGACTTCTTCACTTTGAATGATCTCGGTGACAGACGGTTATCCTTCTTGCTGCTTAGACTTTGGAACATACTTAAAAATTGGCTTTGACCAATGTACTTTTATTGCAACTTGTCATTTCTGAGTTATGTTGGTTCTGTCAGTTATTGAGATATCCCACGAATCAGACGATGTTAAGTTGTCTTTTGCAGACTCATCCTTTTGCATGGACATATTGGGTTCTGATATAACACCCTGCGTTTCCTTTCTCCTTTCTGGAATTCTTTTCCAAGTGTTAATGTTTTGTGACGTCACTTATTCATGACGTCTTGTGTATTCTCGTTATGTGTAAATTTTTTACGTTTGAGTTTCGGACTTAGCGGGACGACTTCGTGAACTTTTGTTTCTGGCTTCGTGATTTATCGTTCGTTGGCGACTACGTGGGTTCGTTGTATCGTTTTCTAGTTGAAGCTTCGATAATCTTATTGCATTCCCGAACGTGTTACCCTAGTTTATTATAAACGTTTTGGGGTAGCACTTAAGTGAATTGTTTGTTATATTTTCATTTTGTAATTAATGAAAATTGTTGGAAACAATTTCAGAAAAGAAATGACCAAAGGGTAAATGAGTATTTTCATATTTAGAGCACTTAGTGGAAAGTGAAGAGATTTGGATAAGTGTTGGGGTATGAGTGGTATAGTGGTAAATAAAGAGGATGACAAGGGGTAGAAGGGTAATTAAGAGGCATGATGACACTATTGTAATTAACCCTAAGTTGGGAATCAATTGGTCATTTCCCATTTTCAAGTGGTGTCTCATTTATAGCCATTGATCTCATTCTCCCATCTTTGTTCTAAACCCTTGGATCATAGGGCCTTGTTTGAATGACACTTAAATACAAGAATCCATTATTCTTAGTCTTTCACTTGGCAAGACTTCATGTTAACCATTGGATGGTTTATTCATTTTCATTGCCTTACTCAAAACCCTTGGATATTAAGGCCTTATTTAACAAGTGTATAAGAGGGGTGATTATTGGTTTAAGTCTTCTAATGGCAAGACTATTTTGTGGCCCTTGGATTAAGTCTTTATTTGATAGCTTTATTATTGGCCATTGGATGGTGAGAGTTGTGAGTGGAGAATCTCTACAACTCTTAGGGTTAACATACATTTGGGAAGACTTCATCTTTTCCTCTCCATTTCCTCTTCTCTTTTCCCTCTTTCTTCTTCTCCATTTAGGGGTTAATTCGATCACCCTAAGTTTGGAGTTTGATGTGGCCATCAACATGGAAGTTGTTCATGGTGTTCTTGTCTTTGGTTTGAGCCATGGATTGGTAAGTGTTCTTCCTTTCCTTGTGTGTTTTCCATTCAAACTCTAGTTTTAGGGTTATTGTTAAACCACTTCATAACTCTTGCTCTCCTCTTGTGTTGGAGTTTGATTCATTGTTAGGAGGTTATGGTAAAGCTTTCCACCAGATTGCTTCTTTGATTTCGGTGTTGGGTGAAAGCTAGGGTTCTTGGCCTTGCTTAGTGATTTTGCTTTGCTTTTCAAGAGGTAGGGGAAAACTTCTTAACTATCTCATCTTATGATTATGTGGGTTTGAGTTTGATTTTTGGGTTCCTAAACTTAGGTGAAATTACTAAGCGTATCCTTGGAATTATGAATTAGGGTTTGAACATGTTTATGTGAATTAAACCTTGTGTATGGAGTACTTGTAAAGATATTGAATAGGATTATGAAGCATGTTAGTTATGTGACTGTTCTTGAGATTTCCCATATTCAAGTGTGCTTGTATGCCTATCTATGTGTATATGTATGTGGGTATAGTTATGTATATATGTAAGTGTAATTATACATATGAGTATGTGGGTGATATGGAAGTAGACTTTGTAGTGAGATTAGGCTAGCTCCTTTGGTTAGTACCTTTGAGTTATGTTGGGAATTAATGTCATGTTTGAGATGTGAATTGTGATAAACTTGCTTGAATTGAACTAAGATCATGTTTAAAAGAATGAAATTGTTTTCCTTGTGAATTAAAGGATAACATGATGAATTGGAACATTACTTGTGCATGAGAATGTATCATTGGGATTTAAATGCTTTAATTAAGATATATGCATGTTAAATGAATGAAAATGTTATCCTTGTGTATTAAAGGACAACTTGATGATTTGGATCATGAATGATGCATGAGAAAACATCCTTGTTGATTATTGCTTTAAACAAGATTTAAAAAGCTTGTTGAATGATGAAAATCATTTGTGTTGACATTTTGGGAATGTTGTTTATAAATATGATGAGATACATATTTATGTTGGTGCATGGCCCATTGAGATATATTACATATGGGTTCACCTTTTGTAGAGATAATTCAATTGGTGTGGTCTACGTTTGTTTATGTATTTATGCGTGAGTAGATTTGTTTTGGATCATCGTAACAACTAGCTAGGGGGTGCTTCTCGCTTCTACGGAACTAGTCTTCCGAGAAACTGAGATAGTAGGGGGAGGACTTGTCCAAATCCTGTGGCATGACCGCGTCGTGTTTGACATCTTCCTTGTTAAAAGTGTAAGTGTCAAAAGCACTTGGGAAGAACGATACGATAAATCTACCTTCTTTCATGAGCTTGTATCCTCAAAAATAAATGGTTAGAGAATGATCCCATTGACCCTTAAAGTAGGGTGTGTGTGGTCGCGTGTGTACCATGAGGTATGTGAGTCACATTGCATTTGAGTTGCTATTATGTGATTTATGTTGACGTGTGGATCATGATATTATCCTATGTGATTGAGGAACATATTTAATGTGGATTTTGAAATATATAATTCACATGTTATTAAAATGCTTAAGTTGAATTGGATAATGTCATAAGATGATTTGCTTGCCTTGTTTAAAAGCGTAATGTGAAATTAATGCTTCTACTTGTTGAAATGTGCTTATATGCCTTAGAGTGGGGATATAAGTTAGTTTCATGACTTTCTTGTGATAAGTAAAGTCGGTAGTGGACTATGGAATTGATTATGAGTTGAAGCCTTGAGAAGACGTGTGATGGTTTTGTAGTTTAGTTAGCGTTGGTGTAGCAACGTGGCATTAATTGTGACTTTGATGTTTTTGTTATGATAGATGAGGTTATGAGTAAACCGAGTCGATTGTATATTGATAGTCATACGATCTTGTTAGAAACCTAAGAGATGTGGTATTGAAAGTGAAATTGAGGTTTGAAAGAATCGGAAGAGGCTTTTGATTTGAAACTAGTTGGTTCCGTGGCAACGGCCACTAGGTTCCCTTTAGCGATCTTAAGGAATGGAATGTCATCGGAGTTGTGGTCATTCTCGGTTAAGTCGTTATAGGTTTATGAGTTTAAATGTGGAGCGAAGTGTGGTTGGATTAGGGTTAGTGTCAATTTGTATAGCCACTTACATTTTCCTTTGAGTTGCCACTTACTTCTGCTTCTTGATTCTCTTATTCCATTTGAGCGTTTGCAAATACGCTTTGGTTTTCCGTTGGTTTTTCGGTTTGTTTCCCCAAAAACGGATTTTTCATAAGACTTGTGTTTGAGTTCATTCGGTCTTTAAGTGAAAAACCCATTTTTGCCTCCACCTATGATGCTGACAAAAACTTTGAGTTTTGAAATAATTTTTAAAATCATGCTATAAAAGATTTTGACCTTTGAAAGTCGGCGGTGTACAAAACGGAGACCGGGGGCAAGAAGGTTAGTTTTCCGGATTTTCAAAAAAAGGTTTTCGATAAAACTAAATCGAGATTAAATGATATTTTTATCATTTCAAAAATTTCCTAATAGTTTTGAGGCTATCCCCCATCTTTCATAAGCGTTTAAAGTGGTTTCGGGTCATTTTTTCAATTTTTTGGACCTTGGCTGTTGATGTGCCGTCAGGTGTGTAAAAATATATGGTTAAAAATGACACCTTAACGACACTAGGTTTTACCCTACGCAAGCGCATGTATCGATTATAGTATAGCAATGTCTTGAGTAAGGGATATTGATCACACATAGATTGAGATTGTCCACTTTAGTGATTCAAAAACACTAAATTATATTTTCTGAAAATGGTTTGTCTGGGTGGTCAAAGACCAAATTATTTAGAAAACAAATTAAATTGGTTGTGATTCAGATGAGAGAGAAAACTAGGGTTCTCATTGCTCCACCATTAACCACAAAATATAGTTCATCACTGTATCAACTATAAGAGGGCGATCCATAACTGTGAATCAGGTCGTACCGCAAATAGCTAAATACTACCCCAAAAAGGAGTACCATCAACAGGATTGCGACAACCCGTCTTATGACTGACCTAACTAGTGCATGCCAATTATATTACTCTAATGTCTATATTAAATCGCCAAGACACGACCTGTTTCAAAATGGGGTCTCAAGTTTCATTACCACAATTATGTAGAAAACCATAATTAAGCATCCGAGTTTTAGCCCATAATGAATAATCATAGTTGTGCAAAATAATACATTCATTCCATCTAAGACAAGAATTTAGAAGAAACATAAAATTTTATATTGCAAATCATTACGGTTTCTTAACTACTACAATCATCACAATATGGTCAACAGTTTCCCCTCATTACATTTGAAAACAATGAAATAACTACATTACTTGGCTAGGGTTTTGCTAGAAAACCCTAGATTCCGAGTTAGTTGGCCATGATAGAAGATGACTGCATCGGTGATGTAGAAACGATCTCCATGGTCTTCTTCTCCGGATCTCTAGGTTTGAATACGGCTCTCAACAACAGCAAGTCTGAATGAATGAACCTCTAAAACTCACGACCGAACCACCTCTAATGAACGTCCCCTTTCTCTGATATATGATCGTGTATATATAGGCAATGGTATAGAGAGGTCCTTTATAGTCTTTTCACTCTCTCCTCATGTAAACCCTAACTTCTAATATATATAAGTGTATATACATGTATATAGATGTTTGGAGTCATAGGCACATCTTCACATCAAATTGGGGGTAGAACAAGAAGAAACCATCAAAAAACCACAAAACTTTCCACAGATATGCTTCAAGCGTAGGTCCAAGGGTACCTCAAAGCGTAAAAATGTGTTTTCTAGCCACTTTTTAAAACTAAAAGCGTAGACAGAAGCGTAGGTATTTTATGGAAAACCACTTTTATCCGTAAATGCACCAAAACAACCGCCTTGAACCCACGATACGTTTTGCTGAAGATGACGGCTTCTGGAAATGCCGTTTTTGTTCTCCGGGAGCCATTTTTGTCTCGGACTACCTCTTTGACTCTCCTCGTTGAATATAAAGACACACTCTTCAGTTAATTAACCGAAGTTAGCTCCATCTATTCCTTAAGCTCCTGAAACATGCTTTAACACGCAAATAACATAAAAATACCAAATAATGGAATGAAAGAATGTAACAATAGTGAGTTAAGGGGTCAAAATGTCTAATATTTGACACCTATCACGCCCCCAAACTTACATATTGCTACTCCCTTAGCAATAAACTCAGGGAACTTTCTTGTGATGATTTCTTTTCTATCTATTATAACTAATCTAACCTAATCCCTTGCTTTTGTGAGGGTCGACGATTACAGTTAGCACGTGTAACAAGCCTTTTAAACCCCTAGGTTACCCCTAGTTGACGAGTGAAGTCTCGTGAAGGTTTTTAGTGATGGTACCTACAAATATCTTAGTTCTCTATAATCACAGAGTGATGAGTTCAGACACAAGTTCAATTAAGTCATAATATAATTCAAAAGACAGCATGGATGCAAATACTCCCACTCACTACCGAACAATAATTATATCGAGTTTTGTGTCATGAATGGTTCCCACTAAAGTGAATGATTTTGCTACTTTCTACTCTTAATCCGGACAACCTTCCGTGTTTTTGTGAACATTCTACCATGATATTTTAATTTCTCTTTTTCCTACTTCATTGATCAAATTTTGCTATTTTTCATAAAAACTCATCTTTTCATCTTTCCACTTTTATCCCTTTTTGTCTTTCTAAACTCCAGACTTTCCAGTGAGGATTTTTAGTCCCGACCAACTGGGCCCGAGCTTCTTCCATGGGATTTATGCTCATTAGTTTTCTCCCCTTTAAACGTGAACAGTGATTGTAACACCCCGCTCCAATACTTGGTATGATATTGTCCGCTCTGGGCCAAGCCCGCACGGTTTTGTTCTTAGGCTTTCCGCAAAAGGCCTCATACCAATTGGAGACAATACTGCACATATAAGCACATCCCCAGACCTCTACCCGGGCAATGTGGGACATCACAATCACCCCCCTTGGGACCCAGCGTCCTCGCTGGCGACCCACAGGTGATGTGCATGCTCCCACACTTAATTCTGGCCTACAATTGGTATCAGAGCCAGAGCTCGGCCGGAATTAAGTGTGAGAGCATGCACATCACCCGTGGGTCGCCAGCGAGGACGCTAGGTCCCAAGGGGGGTGATTGTGATGTCCCACATCGCCCGGGTAGAGGTCTGGGGATGTGCTTATATGTACAGTGTTGTCTCCAATTGGTATGAGGTCTTTTGGGAGGAGCCCAGAGCAAAACCGTGCAGGCTGGGCCCAAAGCGGACACTAACATACCAAATGTTGGAGCGGGGTGTTACAATTGCTATCAGAGCCAGAACCCGACCGGAATTAAGTGTGGGAGCATGCACATCACCCGTGGGTCGCCAGTGAGGACGGTGGGTCCCAAGGGGGGGTGATTGTGATGTCCCACATCGCCCGGGTAGAGGTATGGGGATGTGCTTATATGTGCAGTGTTGTCTCCAATGGGTATGAGGCCTTTTGGGAGGAGCCCAAGAGCAAAACCGTGCGGGCTGGGCCCAAAGCGGATAATATTATACCAAGTGTTGGAGCGGGGTGTTACAGTGATATTAGTGATACCAAGGCTCGGTTAGTCAGATCGAAGAACTACTTCTTGCATTTTATTTTCTTAAAATAAATTTTCAACTCTCTTCATTTTAACCATAACAACTTCCCTTCTCCCCTTTTATTGTGGCAAAATTATTTTTTCAACAACATAGTCAAAGATTAACCTATTTCCCATAGTGAATGTGTGCTTGTGCTTGTAGGTCAAAGTCGTCTTTCTTAATTTCAATTTCACTCATTCATTAACCCATGTAAAACAACATTACTTTACTAACTCGATCTAATCAATACTCTCATGGATGAGAATATCACAACACATACTACTCATACATCATAAACATGAACTCAATCAAATTGTAATGCAAATCAATTATGCGTGAAAATAAAGAACTGGTCCAAAATTTTAAAAGGTTAAATTTTTTCAAAAAATTTCATTCCATGTAATTCTATACCCTCACCCCCAAACTTAAATCAGACCATGTCCTCATGATAAAAAATAATATAGGAAATTAGATATAGTTACCCTTGATGCTCAATTCCGGATTCCAAAGCAAAACATGAATCCCCACCCCCAAACTTGATTTGGATCACCTGTAGGTATAATCAACAAATTACACATACCCAATAATAGATAAGGAAAAGAGATTTCAAAAATATCCAGAAAGTCACACCAAATTTTCAAGGAATTAAAATTCTCTCTTTTTATTTATTATTTATTTTTTTATCTATTAAAAATAATGATAATAAAAAAAATATATATGATTTGGCCTTAAGGGCCTACAATCCTACAAATATATAAAAAATAAAAATAAAGATGTGGCCTTATGGGTCTACCGTCCCTAAAAATAAAACAAAACAGAACCAAAAATGTTAATACTAAAATGAAACCCTAATCTCAATCATCCTCCTCATCATCATCACTAGTCACGACGCTTTTTAAACATATCCGACAATCTGCTATCTGTTTCAATTTATCCATGTCTTCCTTCGGATATATCCTCATAGTTGTCCACCGCATCTCATCCAGCTCCTTCATCCTATCACCTAATTGTTCTACAATGATCTTCGATAATATAAACGGGTATGGAAGATAATGTTCAAATTTATCTACACCTGCCTATTGTCTACTCACAATTGCTTGGGCAAACAACATCTCAGCCATTATCACCGTCGGAATACACACTTTATACCCATGGGTTAGGGCATACAATGTTCTAAGCATCATGTGATCCCTTACACTAGTTTGATTATTTAGCCGAATTTGAGCTGACACGACACAATCCAAATAAAGCAGATCCGACTTCAACCACCAATTTTGACAGGTCTTATCACCTGGATCTGACACAACACACAATTCTCTCACCATCTCCTTATCCGTATGTGGCCATACCTGAGGATGCTCCATCAGTCTTCCTTCTAAGTTTGCCGAACTACCAATTGGTATATTCCACGCATCGGCAATACTTATTTTTTCCAATCATAATAGAAGCACTCCACTGAGTCATTTTAGCTGACATAACCTCAAATCTTGGCAGTCCCGAAATTGTCATATTTTTGTAGAATTTTTGGACCAAGCCCGGATACAGCTTTCTCCTGCTGATTGCTCTAAACTTCTCAATCCTCGCTCCTTAAATATTTTCCTCCCGGGTGCAGTTAATACTCGGTTCATCCTCTCCGGATGAAATATTTCTTCAAATTGTAGCCTACACTTCAGAAATGATGTCGGTGTGGTTTTTTTTCCTTTCCGGCTTGTTGCTCCATTAATTGAACTTTCGGCCTCTACATACGGTTCTTCCCCCTCTATGAATTCCTTCGGGTCATAATAATTCACATTATCACCCTATGGGTTTATTTATAGATGGATAAAATGAGAAAATCTAACTATATTGCCCAACTGTTGTGAACTGTGAATTATATCTACCCTATGGGTTTATTTATAGATGGATGTAAAAGACTCAAAGAGGAATAGGATTTGAAACCCTTGTTTGAATAGGAAATTGGAAACAACTCATGATCCAACTCCAACTTGTATTTCCATTCCACTTCCTTGTCGGACTAGGATTACTCTAAAACCTCTACAAAAATTCCTAAAAATACCTTAAACAACTCCTAATACAAATACATATATAAATCAGGCCAAAACACCCCGCAAAAGGGTCAAAATTTTCAGTTTTGCAAAATCATCCTCGTAGTACCCTACGCTTCAAGCATAGGGTGGCTTGAAAAAAAATTTCTTCTTTTTTTTTTTTTTTTTTTTGAAATGGCCCCCTTCCGATTAATTTATATAAGTATAAAACACATGCACCTCCAAACTTAAACGCACAAATGTCCATATAGTGAGATTTAAAAACTTGAAATTCAAAACATCAACACACTGAATATAGGTGTAAAACAATATGGGGACACATCAAACTCGATAAAATTAATTTCAAATATTATCTTTTTGTAATATATGAAAATAACAAAAACATTTAAAGAATAATCGTTAAAACGGTCACATAAAACCCTATCACAAAGTCTATCCGCTCCACGATTTATCTCAAATGTACCAAAAATAAAAGAATATAAAATAAAATAAAAATATAAACTAAGATTACACTAAGCCTCATCATCCGAGGTCGGTGGTGTATGTGGAAGATGTACACCTAAATGCTGCCTCATGTCATCAACCCTATAGCATAACTGCCTATGATCTTGCCTACGGGCATGTCTCTTCTGATTAAATCTATGCTTCAGTATTTGCTTTAATCCCTGTATCCGCGCTATAAAAGCATCAAACTGTACCTGAGACAAGGTGACGGAGCCACCTGTAGTCGCTTGTGGTATAATAGCCTCCTCCTTAACTGCTGGCATTTGTGGTATATCAGTATCGACATCGGTTGCATGAGCATCCTGAGCCATACATGTATCAGCCTGTGCCTGGGCCTGTGTATCCTGGTATAGTAATAGACCAAACCTCTATCTCTGTGCCATAATAGCATCCCCATGTAACCGGGTCCAAACACCTGTCCACATCCCTCTGGAATACGGAGACGCATCCCTGAATCGATTCGGCTCACCCGCATCCATCTCGATCCCGACATCAAATATCAACTTCATCACTAAGCATGGGAATCGGACCTTGAATAAATTATGCTGAACTTTTGACTCCTTGCGTAAGTGGATGTAATGCGTATATAAGCCCCCCCACAAAAAATTGTGGAACAGAAATCCACCACCCGAAATTGAAAGCATAATGGAGGGCCGGAAATGGCGCATAACACATACTCACATTGCTGTGCAGAAGAATATATGAATGGAATATCACATCCCAAAACCAGAGCCTCGGGTGATAGTTTAACTTCTTTGTGCAGTTCCTCCGATCATCAGCCCATTCCCCCGCAGTCTGAAGTATAACAAGATCAGTAAGAGACGGGAGTATCTCGAGCATAGGTGGGAACTCCACAGCTAACTCGGGTGGACACTCATCCGGAATACTCCATGAATCAGCAATAGTCTGGGGAGTAATATCAAACTCAGTACCTCGGACCACTGTCCGTAGCCTCCTCCCTCTACTGAAATGCTGCATGTGTAGCCAAAACTCCCGAATCATATCCTCGCAAATATGCGGGGTGGACATGGCAAGAATAGGTAGTAAGCGATGGGCCCTCAGTCGGCCTATCGTCCAGGCAGGTACTGGTTATTGCCTTTCAAACACGGCCACCAGATAGGTACTCTCCTGCTGATACTTCTTCCGGATAGCCCGATCTAGAAAATCCTTAACCAATGCTTTCTGGGGCACAGGTAAAAATGTAGTTAAAACTCCATGGTCACCTTCTACTGGTGGCTCAGGTACCCTCTCATCCGGATGACCAGCATCCTCTCCCTGATCAGCATCATCCTCCTGTGCACTACTAACACTCTCAGTATCCTCAGGCACAGGTGGCGGTGATGGTGCACGTGGAACAACTGGATCAATAATAAGTCAAGCATATGGCAAGTGAAGATGACGACCCTGTGTGGTGAACTCGGGCACCTCCGCCTTAAAAGATGAGAAAGATGAAGATGATGAGTTGACATACTGTGGTCTCGAGGCACGTGTATTTTGACGACGAATAGGTGCTCGATCGGGAGACGATGATCTCAATCTCTGCCAAACATCACGCTCTATTGGTCTGGCCACCTCGGCCACTCGCCTCGTCGCACCCTTAACCCTTGCTATACCTAAAATATGGAATTTTCAAAACGTAAGCGATACTGTTCCGGACACTGAATAAAACTCAAACTATATATAAATATACCCAATATGACGATTAAACAAGCCTGAAAAGAAAACAAGTCTTCTTCAATGATCATTCGCAACATCCTTTGATTGATCGATAATCACCCCTATCGTTTGGTTGACTTTGTGATCGATTGGAATACTTCTGTTCGTACAAAAACAAAGATAGACTGAAAAGATACAAATCAATCATATCATAACTGTATTAGAAAAAAATAAAAATATAAACCGATATGCATAACATATATAGTTTATTGCTATATATAAAATAAAAAAAATATATACAAATAAATAAATAAATAAAAATTAATAATAATTATTTAAATATATTTGTTGCATTATTTGTTTATTGCAACTTATTATTTTATTTAATATCATTTTTTATTGTTTATACTTGGACGTTGTTCAATTAATAGTCCCATTGAAGCATTGGATCCTAAAATTGATCGAATGTACCAAATAAATAAAAGAAAGAATTTAAATAATTTAAACATGGGTGATAACGCAGTAGTAGCTCCGCCTACTGTCTTTAAAGATTTTTATACTCCTCAAGAATATACTTTGCCATTAGAAATCGCGATACCAACCAGAGTGCACCAATATGAAATTAAACCCACTATAGTTAATATGTTATCTAAGTTTCATGGGAACGCTCATGAGGATCCCTATCATCATATAGATGAATTCTTAGAGGTATGTAACACTGTATGTATAAGAAGATGTATGGATGACAATTTTAAAATTAGATTATTCTCTCACTTCCTAAAAGATAAAGCTAAACTTTGGTATAGTACAATACCAGAAGAGATTAGAAATAACTGGAAGAAGCTCCAAAAGGAATTTTTACATAAATTCTTTCAAGTGGGAAAAATGCACGAGACCCGTAGAGAAATCTTAATGTTCTCACAAATACTTGGAGAACAATTCTATGAAACTTGGGAGCGATTTAATGAAATTTTATGAAAATACCCTCATCATGGATTCTCTAGTCACGAATTAGTTCGAAGTTTCTCTGTAGGACTAGGAGAGGGCCATAAAAATACAGTTGATGCAACCTGTGGAGGAACATTTACACAGAAAACCGTAGACTTCCTATGGGATCTTTTTAAGAATCTTAGTAAGGATTCCCAATAAAATATGTATGATATTAGAGTTCCACGAACTATTCTTTCTAATCATAAAAGAACCGATACTGCATTCGAAGCAAGTTAGATATATGAAATAACATCAAAAGTGAATGAACTAAATAAAAAGTTTAACCAACTAATGAAAACCACTCATGTAAACCCCACACCTTAAGAAGTTTATTCGACATGTGCCAACCCTTCGCACTATGCCAACAACTATCCTTATACACAACCAGAATCTGAGTATATCACTGAGGATGTTAATGCCACCTTTACCAATCCAAATAATGACCCATTTTCAAATAACTAGAACCCCAGTTGGCGTAATCATCCCAATTTCTAATATAAAATTTAGAATAACACCTTTAATCAAAGCCCTAACCAACAGACCAACCAATTCCGATCATTTAACCAAAATCCTAATCAACAACCAAATCAATTTCGTCCATTCAATCAAAACCCTAATCAACCACCTTTTAGAAACCCGAACAATACACAACCTATGGGACCACTTGGTATTGAACAAGAACTCAGGAGTATGCTAAACGAGTTAAAAACTGCCATGTAACTCTTACTTACCTATTCTCAGTCTATCTCTAAACTTGAGACCCAAATGGAGCAAATAGCTAATTCAATGAATAAAAGAGAAGAATGGAAACTACCGAATCAACCACTCATAAACCCAAAAGGGCAACATATGATTGAACATCTAACACTAATAGGAGAACATCCAATAGAAACCATTCAAGCCATAACTACACTTTGAAGTGGTAGAGTCGTAGACAACAAGGCTGAGGAACAATTAGAGGAAAGGACGAATAAACAAAATAATGAAGAAACCAATCCTGAAGTAGAAAAAGAATTAGCTTCTAACAAAAAAGAAATAAATCTCGAAATATAGGAAGAATTAGTTTCTAAAAAGAAATAAGAACCAGTTAGGGAAAGACAAATTTCAGCATCAGAAAAAGGAGAAACGATCTACGAACCTAAAGCTCCATTTCCACAGTGCTTATAAGAGCCTGTTCCTTACGAAAAACAAGGAGAAAAGATTTAAGAAATGTTTGAGACATTCCAACAAGTAAAGATTAATCTTCCTCTCTTGACAACAATCAAACAGATTCCTCCTTATCCTAAATTCTTAAAAGATTTATGTACGCATAAAAGGAGGAACAAAACTCACAATGCTAAGAAGATAATGTTGACCAATCACGTGAGTTCTATAATATCCAACAATACGCCTCTAAAATATAAAGATCTAGGAGCACCAACTATTTATTGCACAATAGGAAATCAAGAATTAAAAAAAGCTCTTCTCGATCTACGAGCTAGTGTAAACCTACTCCCATTTTCAATGTACAAACAACTAGAGTTAGGAGAATTATCACCAACAGCTGTTGTTTTACAACTTGCAGATAGGTATAATAAACACCCACAAGGGATAATATAGGATGCCATTGTCCAAATCGATAAATTCTATTTCCCTGTTAACTTTGTTGTTTTGAAGATGGAACCTGTTTATGATCCCACTAGACAAATAACAGTAATCCTAGGCCGACCATTCTTAGCAACTACAAATGCATGTATAAGCTGCAGAACCGGGGCTATGGATTTATCATTCAGAAATATAAGGATTCGGAAAAATATCTTCGAATATGGCTATCCATTATAAGGTAATAAGGAATGCTTTATAGTAGAAGCTCTTAACAAATCAACACCTGAAATAGTACCTCAACTAGTGGATAAACTGCCTGATGATTTCTTAGCTTATCTATTAGACACATTAACAACTAAAGATGTACCTGATATTATTTTAAAAATGTTATCGAAATATTATGAGGAAGAGGTAAGGAAACAACGTTCAACTGAAACTAAAAATGAAAAATATAAAAACAAAATAATTGAGCCTAAACCAACCATACCATGTATACCCCCACCAAAGATAGAAAAGTACCTTTTGGCTGATCATAAATTAAAGTACGAATGTATCTTCTTTAGAGATGAATATCCAGAGTTAGAAATAGAAAAAGGCATGAACGAACTTAAAAGATGAAGATTAGAAAATTTATTGCAACCTGCTTCAACAATCACATACCCCGATTTGGTTCGAGAATTCTACCAGAATATACATTTAAGAGACACGAAAGTGAGAAAAATATAACATACAAGAGTATAGGGGCATGAAATAGAAATATCCTCAGATACTATTGCTAAAACATGGCATATTCCTCATAAGACACCCTTGGAATTAGTGAAAAAATTCCGAAAAATCCCGCCCTATGATCTTACAACTCATGAAATGGCTAGGATCATTTGTGGAAATAACGACACAAAACTCATAATGGGAGGGATTAAAAAGCACAAATTTGATCTGAACTATGATTTATAGATAGTATTATCACTAGACAAGTAGGTCTTAAGTTTGGTAATGACCGAGGACCATCACTTATCAAAATGCTCTATTATTCCGATCAAGGATATTGGGTGTCTATACATGATATTATTTACCATCATATAAAGACATTCTGGGAAGCCGTGATCGCTCGTAAACTTTTCTTCCACCAAAAATGGAAAATTTTGTTCCTATTCTTATTACAAGCGATGATAAAATGTCATGCCCCAAATTTTCTAGGACTCTAAAACCCGAGCCTAAGAGATAAGGGGGTGAATGCGGAAGTGAAAAGAAACGAAAACAAATGACTTATACTCCTCAAGCACCAACACAAGGGTAAAAACGTCATTACACCCCTAAAAGATGTCAATAAGATCACTCAGAATCGAAAAGAAGATGAAACAAAACAAACGGTATTCTAAGTGGATTATTCCAACACCACATGTTTAACCAAGGGTAAAATGGTCAATTCAAGGGTAAAATAGTAATTTCCAAGTACAACTACAAAGTTCGGACCAAGGACAAGCAATAGGAAAAAAACCGGGGCTCAATTCAGAGTTGCAAAGTGGGAGAAAATGATGTTTGAAAATCTGATGTCGGATGCGCAACACCAACGCGTTACCACGCCCTTTGGCGTCATGACGCACATGCATGCAGTGCCAAAAATGCGTAACTAGAGGGCGTGATTACTTCCGTAGGCTATGCACAAAGTGACACCAAAACTTGAAATTTCACCAATTTTTCATACGGACTCCATTCTTTGCGCCGCCAGTCTTGAAAAATCATAAATATTGGAAAGTAAATTTTTTGTCGGCGGAACCCAAAAATAGTCATCGAGACCTCGGGAAACGCATAAAATGTAAGTTATTATAAAAGTGATTTTTGTAAGTTTTCGTAAAATCTTTCGTTTTGCCCCCGGTCTCCATTTTGACTACCACTGATTTCTAAAAGTCAAAATCTTAAATAAATTGAGTTTAAAACTATTTCTAAAACAAGAAAATTTATCGGGGCTACGGGGGTGGGCGAAAATGGGTTTTTCCATTCAAAACGAAAAGGGTTTGTTTGAAAACTTAGAAAAATATCGTTTTCGGCCAAAACACCTAATAACCATATCAATATCGAAAATCCATTACACATCACTACACAAAAGATTTCTTAGAGTAATATTCAAAGCCCTAAGGCAATACATGCAATTGTTTTCCAAAAAATGAAATAGTCTTTACATTTTTGGCACCGAAGTGCATCAAAAGAACATAATCCCCGCGTATAGCGTTCCATGGAATATACATCGACAATAACACCTTGACTAACATGCTAGCCAGGTCAAAATAAAGTAGTTTAACACGTTTGATTTACATGGACAAAAGGAACATATAGATTCATGTTTATCAACTTAATGCCCAATAAAATATAAGTATGGTCCGCCACCCATGAACGAAAGGCGAACATAATGCCACATGTCCACGGAAAGACTACGGAACTCTCCTAACGGAATCATCACTTGAAAAATATATAAGGCATGGGGTGAGCTCACTAGCCCAGTAGAGGAAGCGTCATCGCCTCAATCTCGATAGTCCGAGTGGTTTAACCCAACCAAGATTCATACCACTAACCCTAGGTCGGTCTCTTATTCCACATGGCTGTCACTTCAATCCGAAACCCCATTGAACCCAAAAAACAAGTCCCCCAACATGCTCACATCATAATTATTCACAATTATAGCATGCTTCAATATTAATATCATAATCACACATATATGATAGTTCAAGTGCAATATGACTCACACACCTCACATTACACACTTTGCCCAATACATGTTAACCAATACACACTTTACCTATTCACAATGAGAAAGAGTACCGCATCGAATCTTCTCAAGTGATTTTGACACTTCTCACTTTCAACAAGGAAGGCGGTTGCACGAGATGACCTGTGACTAAAAATTCATACATCGAATGCACGAGACGACCCACAACTTTGAGAATGAGACGACTCACCCTATATCGCATTCCCAGACACATTAGTTCCGTAGGTTGGGAACACCCCCTGGCCAGTTGTTACGACAATTCGACACAAGACTACTCACACATGACTACACAACCCGTATAAACCGTCACCCATATTTTTGACACTACATGGCGTACCCCAAAATGCATGAAGGTTCTCAATGATAATAATATGTAATCACAATACATGCTTCAAGGAATTCAATGATATATTCCTAACTTGACCGTGAAGCAATTAATTTACCAAATAAAGACGTCTCTTTTTCTATAAAAGAGAGGGGTCTCCCTTACATTTGAGAGAGTTCTTGGAGATGATTGGGGTTGGATTTTCTAGACTTAGCAAGATAAGAACAACCATGGTGGGCTTGTCTACATCAACAATGCAAAAATTCATGACCATGAACAACTAAACCGGTATCTAGGGTTTTTAACAAAACCCTAGCCAAGTAATGTAGACTCTTTCTTATTTTAATTGTATAAGGGGAAACTGAAGGACACATATGTGATGATTGTTTAGATGAGTGATTACATTTGATTTTATATAAGATTCTTCATTTATTATATGTTTTGTCTTAGCTTGAATGAATGTTTTATCTTGCACAATCATGATTATTCAATATGGGCTAGAACTCGGATGCTTAACTCATGATTTTGTACACAATTATGGTAATTAACATGCAATCTAAGACTTCGACAGGCCATGCTAAGAAAAGATAATATAGACATGCTTTTAATTTCTGTTAGTAGGAGTAGTTTTAGACTAGATGCATGTAGTAATTATACTTGTTCGAAGATGGTTTGTAACTCGGTTAAGATTAATTGTTCTTTTTTTGGGATTACGGTTTGCTAATGCTTGCAATCCTATTTCTGATTCACATATAATGGACCGCTCGTTACAATTAAATAATTAGGATAATATATTATGCGGTTAGTAGCGGAGTTAGAAATACCCTAGATCTTTTATCTCCACTGTTTTCAACTAAAAACTAAAATATATCTTTACTTTTATGTTATTTTATTTTAGTCAAATTAGTTCTAGAAAACAAAATAAACAAATTATCTTTTATAATTTAGTTACAATAATTACAAACAAAGTAGTGAAATCATTAGTCTATGTGGATACGATATACCCTATCTCATGTATTATGCTATAATTGATTCGTGCACTTGCGATAGGGAAAATTAGGTCAACTTTAAGGGCTTATTTACACACTATTATTATTATTATTATTATTTATTTTCACAGCCTAGTAGGTTAAATCTATCAAGGTTTGGCCACCGATCAAGTTTTTGGCGCAGTTGCCGGGGATTAAATGATTTTTTCTACGTTGAAATAATTATTATAGCTAGATTTTTTATTTGTTTTATTTTTATGTTCTTCTTTTAAAAGACAAGATTGTATGATTTTTGACAGGTACACTAAGTTTAGCAGAAGGAACCAGAAAGGCGGTGACGATTGTTTTGCTAGACCGTCTATAAGTTTTAGTGGTATTAGAAATTATTGCATTAATCTTATCTTTAAATTTCTTATTTAATTTCTATTTAATTTAATTTAATTTTATTATTTAGTTAGTTTATTCTCATAAAAAGTTATTTCATCGTTGTATGAGTGGTTTGCGTTCCGTATCTAAAGAACCTACTCCTTTTGATCCTGAAGTTGATAGAACGTATCATAAGAACTTAAGAACCACTAAACAAAGGATAGAGAAAGATACTTTAAACCTTAACAATATGAGCGACCCTCAAGTACAACCACTAGGTTCATTGATAGACTATTACACACTTTCTAATTTCGAATCACCAGCGGACATTATAATACCAGGCAAAACAACGTCCCATTATGAAATCAAAGCTAATATTTTGAATATGTTACCTAAATTCTATGGACATAAACATCAAGATCCTTACAATCATATAACTGATTTTATAGAAATTAGTTTGACAACTAAGATGAATGGGATATCTACTAATGTTTTACGTGTGCGATTATTTCCCTTTTCACTCAAAGAAAAAGTTAAAGGATGGTATAATAGTTTAGAAGAACGAGTGAGAACTAATTGTGATAATCTTAAAAAAGAATTTTTACATAAATACTATCCTATGGGAAAGACACACGAAGCCCAAGCGGCCATAATGAATTTTGCTCAAATTTTGGGTGAGTAATTTCATGAAATTTGGAAATGTTTTAAAGAAATTTTTGGCTAAATTTTCTCATTATAAATTCACAAAATATGATCTGGTGTGTAATTTCTATCATGACCTAGGTGAGATACAACAACATCGTATGGATGCAGCGTGCGGAAGAACATTTGTATTAGAAACAGTCGAAGATATATGGAAAATATTTGAAAGATTAAGTGAAAATTCATTAAAAAAAAACGCGTCAGAATCTAAGGCTAGATCAATACTTAATAACCCTAGACGAATGGAAAATGTTAAAGAAATAGAAAGAACTGACAACGTTATGGCTCAAGTAGCTGAGATAAGTAGAAAATTATATAACTTTCTAAATTTCCCTCAAAGTAATCCTAGAGAAGTCTGTTCGATCTGTTCTGATCCTTCCCATTTAGCTAGCGGATGTCCAATATCATATCAAGATGATATAATACCTTATGATGTTAACGTAACCTTTACAAATAACAATAATAATCCTTATTAAAATTCTTACAATTAAGGCTGGCGAAACCATCCATATTTATCTTATCGTTCTCAAAATGTAGAAAATCCAGTCCAAACTCATAATTTCAATTAAAATCCAAGACCATTCAATAATACTCAAAATTTTAATCAAAAACCAAGATAATTCAGTAGCAATCAAAAATTTCAAAATAACACACAAGGATTCCGATCTTTTCAATCAAACCAACCTCTATTTGGGAATCAAATTCAAAACCCCAATCCACCACAAAGATCATCTGGTTTTGAGGATAAAGGCTTAGCAGCCCTTGGTAACATAGAAGCTAATACCCAACAACTACATATTGTAAGAACACTTTTGTGTATTATTTATTTATAGCATGTTCTAGACAATAACCATGTTGAGTATTAGATAGGTTGTGTTGGTTTCAACGATATCTACAAGCTACAATAAAAGGCAATAGTGAATAATACAAGTGAAATACAATAGAAGTGTAGTACTGAGTAAAAATGTCTCCCATAGGGCAAAAAAGGCATTTCCCAAATTCTTCAATTCAAGCAAAAAGTCTCGGGGAGTTAAGAGGGTTATTTTGGCGCAGTTACGAAAAAAAATTGGTTTTAACAAAAATGCCTACGTTTTCAGTTTCAAAAAGTAGTTGAAAAGTGGATTTGTACACTTGAAGGTACACTCCAAGCTATGCTTAGACCTACGCTTCAAGCGTAGGTGCAGCAAGTTGTTATAAGTTTTGCTGCGATGCTCAATCTACCCCAATTACATTATGGCTACGACCTATACATTAGGATACGTGCCATATACATTATATTCATCAGAATATAAGGGTTTTACTCAATTTGGTATGAAATTACTAGAAAGGGAAACATTAGGGTTTCCATCATCTTTCTCTATAAATAGGAGAAGTCTCTGCAGAATTGAGGAGGCTTTGAAGAGATATTTTTTGCAGTATTCTATCGTTCATATTCTTCTACAGAGATATTGATATAGAGAGAAAAAAATATCATTGAGTGATTCTTCTTGTTCTCTCTTATTTTGGAGTTGATTCTATCGTGCTTCTACATCGACGATCTTATACATGATTGATTCATCTAGATTATGAAAATTCTACACACTGCTGATTACAACTTGGTTGCTTTGATTCGTTAAAGAGCAGAGTCGTCTGAGTGCGGAATTCGGAGCAGGTGGCTTCATGGTTATTCGATCTGTTGAGAAATAGAGCCATTAGATTACGGAGATCGGAGTGAGAGCTTCGTGGAGCGTACGTGAATCTAAACTTTCAGACGTCGAGTGATAAACGGAAAATTATAGTGATTGTAAGTTCTATTTTCATGGAGTCTATACAAATACTCTAATTCATAGTGCATCGATATCCGAGCGTAACCGTGATTTTTACTTGGAGTTTTTCCAAGGTTTTCCACGTAAAACTACGTCTTCTCATGATTTAAATTTCTCAACTTATACTTATATGTGCTTTATTGATCTATTTTGAGAATTTAATTGAGAATTAGGGTTTGTGACTGTTTAAAATTAAAATTTCGCTAAATAATTTTAATTGATCATAAAATCGACAAAAGGCCTTTTCACCCCCCCTTTAGGCTATTTTCATTGATCGTCTAGGTAATTTCAATTGGTATCAGAGCATGGCTGCCCCTATTTAAGTTAACTACTTAGGGTTAGATCGTGGACTTAGACGATGGAGATGCCTCGTGTAGGAGGTTCCATATCTAGATCCCTTTTGTTTGATGGGTCGAATTACACATATTGGAAAGCGAGGATGAGAGCATTTTTTAAATCTTTAGATGAGAGAGCGTGGAATGCTATAGAAGTGGGATAATCACCTCCTACTGTGAAAGACGATGCGACTAATGAAGTGAAAGCAAAACCGTCAAGCGAGTGGACTGCCGCTGAGACGAATATCGTGAATTGGAACTCAAAAGCGTTGAATGCGATATAAAATATTGTTACTCCGAGTGAGATCAAGAGGATTGCTACGTGCGTAATTGCCAAGGAAGCTTTAGACATTCTTCAAGTTACTCGTGAAGGAACTTCGAAGGTTAAACAATCGAAACTTCAAATTCTGAATTCTCGATTTGAGCAGTTGAAGATGGAGGAGGATGAAGTCTACGCTAATCTTGAGGCTAGGTTAACTGATATCGTAACAGGTTTTCATAACCTAGGTGAGCCTATCCATGATACTACCATAGTAAAGAAAATCCTTAGGTCTCTTTCTGAACATTTTTTATCTAAGGTAACTGTCATCTCAGAGGTCATGAGTTTTAAATAAATTAAGGTTGAAGAATTGTCTTGAAATTTAAAATCTTATGAGATGGAAATGTTCAAAAGCCCCCCTAAGAAGGCTAGTGGCACAAAAGAGAAGAGCATAGCTTTCAAAACCATTAGGAAGGATCATGTTGAACCTGATGAAGAAAGTGAGTTGAGTCTGAATGATATAGCCATGTTTGCTAAGAGATTGAACAAATTTGTTAGGGCTAAACAGAATGACCAAGGACAAAAATTTGGGGATAAGTTGGGTGTGTCTAGAGGTAGATATAAGACTCAAACTAGGAAGGACAAGTCTGATCTGAAAAAGAAGAAACCCCAATGTTTTGAATGTTAATGATATGGTCACATAACTGTAGAATGTGCAAACACTTTGAAGAAATCCAAAGGATTAGTTGTTTGATGGGATGATGAATCTGACAATGGATCAACTAGTGATGTGACAGACTCATAAATAGGTGATGAGTTTAAGAACTTCACCATGTTTTCTACACAGAGCAAGGAGGTCAGAGAAGTTGTTACAAGTTAGGCGATGTCTGAAGAAGAAGGTTCTGAGAGTGATGAAGGTTGTGATGATACGCTTCAAGAGTCTTATAACAAATTACTTGATAAGACAACACAACTTCAAAAAAATCACATGAAATTGTTGACTAAGAGTCTTAACATGGACAAAGAATTACATTCTTTAAAAGATGAATTAGTCAATAGTTCTCAAACTCAAAATCTCCAACAGATTCAAAAGGCCAAGTTGGTGGAGGATTTGAAGAAAACTGAACTAGAAAGAACTCAGGCATTGAATTTGGTAGATGATCTCAATAAGGAAGTGGTTAAGAAATGTACTAAGTTTAAGAAATTGGAAAAAGAGCTGAAAGATGCTGAATTAACTCTTTGTAAATGGTCGGAAGGAACCTTAAGCTTGATGAGATGTTGAGTAAGGGAAAATCAGTAGGAAATATATAGGGGTTAGGATTTATTGGAGTAACGCCGAATTCGAATGTTGTTGCTAAAACCACCTTTGTAAAAGCCTCTCATGTAGTGTCTAGTTTTTCACAAGGAAATTCAACTTGGAATCCGGATGCTCAAGTCTATGTGAAAAGACCTATTGAAAGGAAGCCTTTCCTTACCTCTAGATATCCTAGGAGGTTGACTAATAGAGTTCAGAGGTTTATTCATATATGTCACCACTGTGGTGTCAGAGGTCACATTCGACTGAGGTGTTCAAAGCTAAAAGGGAAGGTGTTGAAGTCAGCAAAGGAACAAAGAATCCAACAAGGAGATCAGGTTCAAGATCAAATTTGAATGTTGAATGAATGAGTGAATAATTTGTCAAGACTGGTAAATGGAACACCAAAGATGAAGAAGGCATGGCTTAGATAAGGTGAGCTACACTTTTTTCTAGTTCATATTGCCCTTAGAGCATGTAAGTCTACTTGTTGGTATCTGGATAGTTGTTTTTCAAAGCATATGACTAGAGATAAGTCATTTTTTGGATTTCTCGAGGAGTGTCGTGGTGGGATAGTAACATTTGGTGATGGAAAAAGTCGAATGTTAGAGGAAAAGGTACGGTTGTGATTCCTGGTCTACCCAAATTAGAAGATGTGCTTTATGTAGAGGGTTTTAAAGAAAATTTTTTGAAGTATAAGTTAGATATGTGATAACAATCATAAGGTCACTTTTTCTCCTGATAAGTGTTCAATCATTGACTCTTTTGGGAATTGCGTGATGGAAGGTACGCGTTCAACTGATAATTGCTATTGCATTGTTCCTAGTTCTGAATTGTCATGCAATAGTGTTAAACTTGATGAAGTTGAAATCTGGCATCAATGAATGGGACATGTTAATTTTCATGAATTAACAAAAATTACTAAAAGTGAAATTGTTAAGGGAGTCCCTAAGCTTGGTTATGCAAAAGGGATTATGTGTGGATCATGTTAGAAGGGTAAACAAGTCAGATGTCAGCACAAAAAGACAAATATCATTGGTAGTTCTAGACCTTTGGAGCTGTTGCATATTCATTTAATGGGTCCTACTAGGATAATGAGCAAAGGAGGAAAGAAGTATATTTTTGTCATGGTGGATGATTCCTCAAGGTTTGCATAGGTTGGATGTCCAAGTAAAAACTCGGAAGCTTTTGAAAGTTTTAAGAAGATTTGTTTCAAAATTCAGACTTAAAAGAATTGCTCAATTTCTAGAGTAAGGAGTGATTATGAAAGGGAGTTTGAAAATTCAGAAATTGAAGTGTTTTGTGATGAGAAAGGAATAAAACATGAATTTTCAGCACCGAAAACTCCACAACAAAATGGAGTTGTTAAGAGGAAGAATAAGGTTATTCAAGAAATGGCCAATGTTATGCTACAGGGTAGGAATATTCCTAGGTATTTTTGGACTGAGGCATTGAACACAGCGTGTTACACCTCAAATAGAGTCTATATTAGGCTTGGCACTTTAAAAACTCCTTATGAACTGTGGAATGGCAAGAAACCCAATGTGAAATATTTTAAGGTTTTTGGAGCAAAATGTTATATTTTTAGAGATCGTGAATCTATTGGGAAGTTCAAGTCTAAGAGTGATGAAAAAATATTTTTGGGTTATTCATTGACTAGTCTGGCATATAGGATTTTTAATCTTAGAACTCAAACTATGCTGGAATCTGCCAATGTAGTAGTTGATGACTCATGTGTTGATGAGTCTCCGACGTCTACTGAGGAGGAAGATGGTGAGCCATTTTTTATGTTGGATAATGATTCTTCAGAGGTTGATAAATAGGACAATGTGGTTAATGATGATACTTCAAATCCTACAGAATCACATGATCAAATTGGTGATGTTCAACCTACACCTTCTAAGGAACCATATGCAAGGGTCAAGTTGAATCATCCTTTGGATATGGTCATTGGATCTGTCGATCAGATGATGGTGACTCGTAGAAAGGCAAGGAATGAGGTCTCGTATGCATGTTATACATCTTCAAGATAGTGATTGAATTAATGATATGCAAGAAGAACTTCAGGAGTTTAATAAGAATGATGTGTGGTATCTTGTGCCTAGACCGAAGGAGATAAATGTGATTGGTACAAAGTGGATTTTCAAGAATAAAAAGGATGAACATGGTACAGTTGTTAGGAATAAGGCTAGGTTTGTTGCTCAAGGATATACTCAGATGGAGGGTATTGATTTTGATGAGACTTTTGCTCCGGTTGCTAGGCTTGAATCTATTCGGATTTTGTTTGCTATCGCTTGTCATCTTGGATTAAAGTTGTATCAAATGGATGTGAATAGTGCTTTTTTAATGGTGTTCTTGATGAGGAAGTATATGTGGAGTAGCCCAAAGGATTTGAAGATCCTCATTGTCCGGGTCATGTTTATAGGCTAAAAAAGGCTTTGCATGGGCTAAAGTAAGCTCCTAGAGCTTGGCATGAAAGGTTGACTGATTGCCTATTGGGAATAGGTTTTGCTCGAGGGGGAGTGGACAAAACACTTTTTATTCATAAAATTGAGAGTGATACAGTTGTTTGTCAAATCTATGTTGATGATATTGTGTTTGGTTCCACTTCTGATCAGCTTGCTCATTATTTTGAAGATCAAATGAAACATGAATTTGAGATGAGCATGATTGGGGAATTGAACTTCTTTCTAGGGCTTCAAGTTAGGCAATTAAATGATGGGATTTTTATTTCTCAAACTCATTATGCCTTGGAATTAGTAAAGAAGTTTGGTTTGGAAAAGGCTAAGGGTGTTCACACTCCTATGAGTACCAGTGTCAAGCTTAACATAGATAGTAAAGGCAAAGATGTTGATCCTACACTTTATAAGAGTATGATTGGGAGTTTGTTGTGCTTGACTGCCAATCGACCTGGTATTACTTTTAGTATTGGTTTGTGTGCACGTTACCAGGCAAGTCCTAAGGAGTCTCACATTGCTGCTGTGAAAATGATTATCAAGTATGTTAAAGGGACAATGAATTATGGACTGTGGTATCCATCAAGTACTAATACTGATATCGCATATGTTTCTGATGCTGATTGGGCCGGTAATGTTGATGATAAAAAAAGTACTAGTGGAGGGTGTTTTTATGTTGGAAATTGCTTAGTTTCTTGGCATAGCAAGAAGAAAAATTGTATTTATCTTTCCACTACTGAGGCTAAGTATATAGCAGTTGGTAGTTGTTGTACTCAAGTTTTGTGGATGTGTCAGATGTTACAGGATTATGGTTTTTCTCAAGGTACAATGACAGTGTTCTGTGATAGCATGAGTGTAATATATATTTCTAAAAATCCTGTTCAACACTCTAGGACAAAGCATATAGATATTCGATATCATTTCATTCGTGATCTTGCTGAAGATGGTATAGTGTCTCTAGAGTTTATATCCACAGATTCTCAGTTGACAGATATCTTTACAAAACCATTAGATTTTCAAAAGCATGTTAGTCTTAGGAAATCTATTGATATGCTTTCTTTGGAATAGATATCTTCTTATCTATCATTCTAGGAACACATTGCATTGTTTTCCTAGAATTGATAGTTAATCATGCATTTGTATTATATTTATTCATACATGCATTTTATTTTGAAATAAATGACAATAATTTTTTTAAGATTATTGAGCTTGGCTAGAGTACACAAGTGGTCATATTTTACTCTATTTTCACATTTACTTGTCTCATTATGCATATGTGAAGTAGAGGTCTTAGTCTGACCTAAGATTTTTGGATGATCACTTGGCATGATTTTTTTATATTACAAAACTTTAATCTTAGGTGCTAGTTGCTTTGATGATGATTATAATGTCTGCTGAATCTTTTAATTTTTTTTATTTAACCCGAAGTGGTATGAAAGTTCATGAGTTATGCTAGATTAGTCTATGCATGAAATATCTTTTGCATGTGTATGAATGTTGTGGTAAAAGTAGAGGAAATGATAAGATGATAAAAAATAAAAATGCAAAAAGCAGTTCTTCAATCCAAAAAAGAGAGATAACTGATGAGCATAAATCCCATGGAAGAAGTTCGGGGCCAATTGGTCAGGACTAAAAATCCTCGCTGGAATGTCCGGAGCTTAGAAAGACAAAAAGGGATATGGTGAAAAAGTTGAAAAGATGAAAAGGAGGAAATTGTGTGACAAAAAAGAAAGTATCTTTTATTTTTGCCTTCTTTTTTGGATCTTGGATTGAATTATGATCACGGTTGGTGAGGAGATTATTAGCTTTAGTATGTATTATTTTCATCTTACCTTAGTGCTTGCACATGAGAATCTTCATATATATATATATATATTTGCAAAACTTGACTTGTGCATTCTTGAGTTTACAAGGTATGTGTGATGATTTTCTTCTATATCATGTGTATAATGGTCGAGTTAAATCTAAGAATATGATGTTTTAATGATTTGTTTTGTGTCTCTACAGCCTTGCTCACAGATTTCTAAAAACAAAAATATTTATATATTTTTATTCATGACATTTTGCATTCATGCATTTAGTACGGGGGTCATGCATAGTAGAGATTTCTATTACCCTGAGAATTTGGATATGATCTGATAGAGTTCTGTATCTTGGTGTTTCTCTTTGAGTACTTTTTTGCATCTCTCTACATTATTGTTATGGCATATACTCTTTTTGCTTGACATTTCAGTGAGAAAGAGGGGGAGAAGTATTAAGTGAGGGGGAGAGATTGTTTGATTAAGAGGGAGAAGTATTTAGTAAGGGGAAGTTTATTCTCAGGGGGGGAATGATGATCATTATGTGTGCATTGTTGTTATGATTTGCTGATGATCATTATGTTGGTTTATATCTATTTTCCACACTTGCGTTTAATGGTTTGTTCAGTGTTGTGGTTACAGGATTGGTCATCTAAAATTAAGGTGATAGTTTATTTCTATGTTTGTTGGTGTGTGTTCATAGGTATAGAAGTTAGGTTGTTAATTTGTGAGGCTATATAGTAAAACATGGTTTTGTCTCAGAAATGCCAAATGGGAGATTGTAAGAACACTTTTGTGTATTGTTTATTTATGGCATGTTCTAGACAATAACCATGTTGAGTATTAGATTGGTTGTGTTGGTTTCAACGACATCTACAAGCTACAATAAAAGGCAATAGTGAAGAATACAAGAGAAGTGCAGTACTGAGTAAAAATGTCTTCCGGAGGGCAAAAATTGAATTTCCCAAAGTAGTTAATTCAAGAAAAAAGTCTCGGGGAGTTAAGAGGGTTATTTTGGCGCCGTTACGGAGAAAAGTGGTTTTAACAAAAATGCTTACGCTTAAACCTACGCTTTCAGTTTCAAAAAGTGGTTAGAAAGTGGATTTGTATGCTTGAAGGTATGCTCCAAGCTACGCTTGGACCTACACTTCAAGCGTGTAGCTAGGCTACGCTTCAAGCGTAGGTGCGACAAGTTGTTATAACTTTTGCTACGATGCTCGATCTACCCCAATTACATTGGGTTACAAATTTATACATTAGGATACGTGCCATATATATTATATTCATCATAGTATAAGGGTTTTACTCAATTTGGTGTGAAATTACTAGAAAGGGCAACATTAGGGTTTCCATCATCTTTCTCTATAAATAAGAAAAGTCTCTGCAGAATTGAAGGGGCTTTGAAGAGAGATTTTCTGCAGTATTCTATCGTTCATATTCTTCTACAGAGATATTGATATAAAGAGAAAAAAATATCACTGAGTGATTCTTCTTGTTCTCTCTTGTTTTCGAATTGATTCTATCGTGCTTCTACATCGACAATCTTATGCACGATTGATTCATCTAGATTCTGAAAAATCTACACACTGCTGATTGCAAATTGGTTGCTTTGATCCATTGAAGAGCGGAGTCGTCTGAGTCCGGAGATCGGAGCAGGAGGCTTTGTGGTTATTCGATCTGTGGAGCGTGAGTGAATCTAGACTTTCAGACATCGAGTGAAGAACAACAAATTACAACAGTTGTAAGTTCTATTTTCATAGAGTGTGTACAAATTCTCTAATTCATAGTAGATCGGTACCCGAGCGTATCCGTGGTTTTTACTTGGAGTCTTTCCAAGGTTTTCCACATAAAAATATTTGTGTCTTCTCATGATTTAAATTTCTGCACTTATATTCATATTTGTTTGATTGATCTGTTTTGAGAATTCAATTGAGAATTAAGGTTTGTGACTGTTTAAAATTGGATTTCCGCTAAATAATTTTAGTTAATCATAAAATCGATAAAAAGCCTTTTCACCCCCCTTTAGGTTGTTTTCATTGATCATCTAGGTAATTTCACACATTCACAAACTATTTCAAAATTAGAAACGCATATGGGACAAATAACTAACACGCTTAATAAAAGAGAAGAGGGTAGATTACCTAAAGGGCAACCAGTGATGAATCCTAAAGGGCAACACATGATTGAATTAGGAACTTTGCAAGAACCAACCCATGAAACTGTCCAAGCAATTACAACCTTAAAGAGTGGTAGGATAGTAGACAATAGAATCGAGGAGAAATTTGAAGAAAGATTAGCACAAGAAAAATAAGTTTTAGAAAACATTCCTAAAGAAATATCACATCCAACAAAAGATGAACCAGTTAAAAAAATACCTGAAAACCAACAGAGGAGGAATATGAGCCAAAAGCAATATTCCCTTAACGTCTCCATGCAACAAACTATTATGGCAAGCAATGAGAGAAAAATAATGAAATATTATAAGTATTTAGACAAGTTAAGATCAACTTGCCTTTATTAGATGCTATATCTCAAATCCCTCCTTATGCTAAATTCTTGAAAGCTTTATGTACGCAAAAGCGTAGAAGTAGGGCTAAGGTACCTAAAAGGATAATGTTGACTGAACAAGTAAGTTCGTTATTATTAAATGATACACCACCCAAATATAAAGATCCAGGAGCGCCTATAATATCATGCATAATTGGAGATCAAGAAGTAGCTCGGGCTCTCCTTGATTTAGGTGCTAGTGTCAAATTATTACCGTATTTAGTTTACCAATAATTCGGATTATGAGAATTAAACCCTACGACAGTTGTACTTCAATTAGCAGATAGATCAATCAGACAGCCAAGAGGGATAGTTGAAGATGTGATAGTTCAAGTAGACAAAATTTATTTTCCTGTCGATTTTATAATCTTAGACACAGAACCTGTTCATAGTCCAAAGAAACATATACATGTCATCTTAGGACGACCATTCTTAGCAACAGCTAACACATGCATTAATTGTAGAACATAAGTAATGGATATATCATTTGGGAATATGAAACTAAGACTAAATGTGTTTAGGAATGATGACCATTGTTCAACAATATATGACTATTTTAATATCGACCAACTAACGAAAAAATTAGAACAAATAGAGGTTAAAAGGACAAATTGACAGTGGTAAAGAAAGATTTCACAAATATTGATTGGGATAAACAATTACAGTATAATCTTGATGACATCGTAACTATAGAAAGAGCACTATACGAAGAATCAAGGAAAGAATCAGTTGAGTCGTTACCAATAACAATAAATAAATCATCTGAATCCACACAAATAGAATTAGCAATACCAGAACAGGAAGAACCAACGGAACAAATTGAGATTGACAACTTAGACACCGTGTGCAGTATCAACATAGTTAATACTTTATCATGACATGCAGATATAGTTAACTATTTAGCCACGCGTAAAATACCAATAGGATGGTCCAAGCAGGAGAAAGACCGATTCTTGAGTCAAATTAAATATTATATTTGGGAAGATCCTGAGTTATTTAAATATTGTTCCGACCAAATCATTAGGAGATGTGTCCCCGAGAATGAAACACAAAGTATCTTAAAATTTTGTCGCACATTAGCATATGGAGGTCACTTTGGAGCTAAAAAGACAGCAACTAAAGTATTGTAGAGTGGATTTTTATTGGATTTCCTTATTCATAGATTCTTATAATTACTGTAAAACATGTGACAAATGTCAGTGATTAGGTTCAATTTCTTGTAGATATATGATGTCAATGTCCCCAATTTTGATAATTGATGTATTCGATGTCTAGGGGATAGATTTTATGAGACCGTTTCCAATGTCAAATAACAACTTATATATACTTGTTGGGGTGGAATACATTTCAAAATGGATAGAAGCGGTAGCTGCAGCTAAAGCAGATCAGGAAACTGTAATTGAGTTTTTACAATCTAATATTTTATCTAGATTTGGTATACCACACACAATAATCAGTGATAATGGAAAACATTTTTGTAACCATTATATGAATAGCTTATGTCTTAAGTATAACATTACACACAAAGTAGGTATGTCATATCATCCCCAAACAAGTGGTCAAGAAGAAGTGTCAAATAGGGAAATCAAACGAATCTTAGAAAAAACAGTACGAACGGATAGAAAAGATTGGTCAACCAAATTAAACGATGCACTATGGGCATATAGGACAGCTTATAAAACACCAATAGGAACTACACCATATCGATTAGTTTATGGTAAAGCTTGTCATCTCCTTGTCGAATTAGAACATAAAGCGTATTAGGTAATTAAGAGACTGAATTTTGAATTAAAAAAAGCAGGATCTAAACAAAAACTTCAACTCAATGAACTTGAGGAGATTCGTAATAATGCGTATGAAAATTCAAAAATATATAAAGTAAGGACAAAAGCATTCCATTACAAAAATATTCGGAAAAAGTCCTTAGAGTCTGGTCATAAAGTGTGGTTATTCAATACTCCGTTAAAATTATTTCTTGGAAAACTCCGTTCACGATGGGATGGGTCATATAACGTAATTATTGTGTTTCCTTACAGAGTGGTAGAACTTGAAGATCAAAAGAAAGGTAAAAGATTTAAAGTAAATGGTCAACGACTCAAGAGATGTGTAGAATTTAACCCTGAGATGGGATGTGTGGAATCTATCGATTTGATGGACCCCACGTATGATAACGGTTAGAAATTCTATGAATGTAGAGCCAACGACGTTAAATAAAGCCACCACCTAAGAAAGTTCATGTTTTCTTAGATAGGTATGTAATAATAGGATTTTTATTATTTTACTTTTTGTTTGATTAATTTTAGTTTAATTATACTTAGGTTGTGTTTAACTTAAGTTTAGAATATGTGGTAAGGTACAAAAAAAGTATTGGAGTTGAAAGAAATGAATCAGAAAGCAAAAAGGGAGAATTAGAAAATTACTCAACAACTATGAACTATCGAGTACTCGGTGACTTGAAATTCGAATTGAACCAGAAAACTCGGCAGTTCATATTAGTGCTCATTCCTTCTCTCCCCTAATCATTCGAAAACTATACTTTCCCTCCAAAACTCTATCCCTAACTCTTTCATACCTCCATTACTATCAATTCAACAAAGATTCAAGCTTCAAAACATCCAAATCAAGTATATATCACTATATATATATACCTATATATACGCATATATATACACACATATACACCTTCATTTTAGCCCAAAATCCTCTATTTTTTACCGTTTTAGCTTAAATCAAGCCTCATATCTTCATTCTTGTCCAAATCCGACCAAAACCCACCAATTATTTCATTCCAAAATGCAAAAAAAATCCCTCTTTCTCTCCTATTTTCGAAGCTACATATATAGGCGCCTATACACACTTGCAAAATCATTCAAAATCATCTAAATGGCGCCCAAGAAGATGATTAGAACAACGGAGAGTGAAGAATCATCGGCGGTGAGTGCCGAGATTCTCGTACAAGCAGCCCAACGGGAGGCCGAGGCGCGACAAAGGGCGAGGGAATTAGGCTAGACAAGGACTTTCTTCTCGAGCGTACCTTCAACTACGCTGACTTATGACACGGACGAAAGTTCAGAACAAGTGTGAAGAGGTTGGTAAAATAGAGGTTGAGACCGTTGTTGACACCAGTGTCACCCATGTACTAATTAAAGATGGTTCGCGAGTTCTATTGCAACCTTGTTTTCGATGGAGCGACCGGATTGTCTACAAGGGTGAGGGATCGGACTTTCACAATCAATTCTGCCCTCATTGCAATAGTATGGGGCATTCCGGATAAGTGTCAGGAGGATTTACAGGCCGAGTTTTCATCTCCTCCAGAGTCGTTCCCCAATGTTCATGCTATCATGGAACGAATGTGTCAGGGGCACTATGGGGACTCGAAGAACGCGACATGTGTGGGGAAGAGGTATTTTCCTTGGAAATTGTGGTTTCTCGACACCGTGCTCGATGACCAGGTTCATCCTCGTAGCTATGATACGGAGAGGAGGGGTATGCTTTTGGAGGTGATGTATTGCTTCCATGCCCGCCACTAAGTCTCGATTCCACGTGTTATAGTTCACATTATGTGGACTGTGTGGCAGGACCTCTTTGACATGGCGGCAGTGAAACCAAAAAAGTGGCTACTTCCATTTCCTTCTCTGATCATCGGTATTCTACGACATCTCGATAATCAACCGGCTAAGGAGGAGGAGGAGCATGTCGTTGACTTATCGATGACATATAGCGTCTTTAGTCATTCTCATGGCAAGATGTCTCGAGGTCTTGAGGAGGCGGTCGCTGGAGACGCTGAGGAAAAGGATGATTCTTAGGGCGAGAAAGGTGCAGCGGATGGAGGTGATGATGACGAAGCTACCGATGAGGAGATACCTCAAGTACCTAGGCAGAGGGAGATAGTGACCCTATTTAGGGAGCAATATGCATACATGGTAGCTCGTCAGGAGCAGATTCTCCGTGAGCAGGCCGAGATCCGAGCGGAGATAGTTTGTGGATTTCAGGCAATCATGGAGCAACTAGGATCTGCATCCACTTCCCATCCACCACCACCATCATCTGATTCTTAGATTTGGAGAGAGTACGATCATGTGCTGGCATAGATTTATGATTCTAGATATTGCTTTAGGCCGAGCCATGAATCATTATTTTGTACTTTTGTTTTATTTCTTTTGTTTTATTTTATTATTTTTGTACTCTGTTCCCTTAAAACATAATAGAAAATTAATGAAAATGAATATTTTGGTATTTATTG
Organism: Cornus suecica; assembly: GCA_963922005.1. Classification (NCBI taxonomy): domain Eukaryota; kingdom Viridiplantae; phylum Streptophyta; class Magnoliopsida; order Cornales; family Cornaceae; genus Cornus; species Cornus suecica. Next base: position 58,620,688 of record OY998238.1, on the reverse strand, counting down.
AGTAAATTATGGTGAGTTTATTCATTTTTCCAATTATGCGGATATAATGGTATAAGTTTGTTGGGCGGGGTACGATTTTTCAAAAATGTTTTTACAAAACGCTAACTTATATAAATATATACTTATACTTTAATAATTTTATATAATTATTTATGTATATTTTTATTATATTTATTTTAAATACTTTTAGCAAACTAATAATTTTTATTACCTTTAGTACAATATAGTATATGTAATGATTTTTGTTATATATATACTATGTATAATGTTATATATATATATATATATATATATATATATATATGTCTTTAAGAAAATTTATGAAAATTAGAAAATTTTGAAAAAGATTTGGTACAGGAACTATCGAATACTCGATTGTCCTCCCATTGAGTACTCGGTGGAACCTGGAATTAAATATTTTCGAAAACAAATAATAATATAAACCTAATTATTTTTATGTTCTTTTTAATTTAGGATTTTATCTAATATATTATAGTAGTTTTATATATTTTTAGGATTGTTATAAAGAGAGTTCTAGAAAAGTTTCCATAAATATGGAATCTTGTTCAACTATGGAAAAATATGTTTTCAATCTAGTTACCATTTCAAAACTTTCCAATTTAATTATTCCTATACCAGATTTATACTGCCAATTTAATCATTCCTCTCCTAGAAATGACTTGGAGTTAGATCTATAAATAAAGGGCTTCTCCTACTCATTATTTCACAATTCACTTATCACCTTTTTAGAGATACATAGTAGGAAGCTATTATTTTTTTAGATTCATGGCGATCCAATTTGAAGATTTCTTTACCAATCGTGGGATTACTTGTGAGCGTTCATTTTGTGAGGATGGATATTCAGAACCGGCAATAATGAAGATGATGGCTAAGCTAGAAGAAAAAAAGTTATCACCATTGATAACTCCGGCGTCGGATATTGCGTTTCCCGATATAGTGAGAGACTTCTATCGAAATATGCGCTTTAACAATGTTAAGAATGGTGTTATTCTTTGCACCATTGTACAAGGAGGAACGAGGAATATTGAGATCTCCCCCAAATCAATTGCCATGGCATGGGGAATACCACACGAAGAGCCTCCAGAGCTAGAAGGTACTTTTAAGCCATACCGTACTCCATATGGATCGTTTTGTTATATGGTGAAGACGATTTGTGATGAAGAACCATCTAGGATTCAGCCCCATCACATACCAAAAGCCATGATAGATCCTGAACTTTGGTTTCTTAACACTTTACTTGCTAAGCAAGTTTACCCTTCCAATCACAAAACTGAGTGCGACTATACCACCGTTTCTACTCTTTACCGATTTAAGACCAAGAGTTGGATTTCTATTTCGGCAATTATTTATGAGCACATGGTAGATCATTGGCGAGCTTTAATTCATACACCTTATCCATGGACAAAAGATTGGAAATTACCATTCCCATTCTTAATACAAACTATGATCACTAAGCAATTGGGAGGTGATTTTACACCACCATTGAAGGAAAAGGTAATATTCGCTAAGGAATATGATCATTGGAAGTTCATGGATTTATTTACACATGATGAGAAGAGTCGGTGGTGTAGTTTCCAACAATATTTATTTAATGAAGAAAGGGATGCACAAAAGGAGGAGGATACCAAGACTACCAAAAGTGGCTAAAAGTAAAATAGGAATAATCCGTAGGAGTGGGGAATGGATGTAGAATTTTCTAGTATTTTCTTATTTTATTTTCGTTGTTTTTATTTCTTTTCACCAAATCCGTTTAGGATTAGTTCTATCTTTATTTTTATTTTATTTTTTTGCAATTTTATTTTATAGGATTGTAGGCCCTTAAGGCCAAATCATGAGTACAATTATTAATAAAATTCCATTCCCTTGAAAAAAAAAATTGTCTTTAATATTTTGAGTTATTTCATTATTATCTCTCCACTTGATATGATCTTTAGTATTGCATAGTGTTTGTTATTTTTATTTTTTTTAATAGATCATTTATAACAAGTTTGGGGGAGATACATTCAATACAACGCAAGCAATCGGAATTACACTTCAAGGGCAGTAACAATTTCTTCCCTATTTTATTTGTTCTTAAACCATGAGGACATGATCTTCTTTAAGTTTGGAGGGGGGGGGGGGGGGGGGGGGGGGGGGAATTAGTATTAAGGGAATGAGAAAATTAAAAAAATTGAAATTTTTATTAAGTTCTTCATTCGAAATATGTGATTAAGGTCAAGCATGATTTAATTTGTTAACATGTTATGATTAGAAAGGTATTATGTATGCAACTACCCCACTCATGAATTCATAATAGTTTGATTAAATTTATTTTTAAGATGTGGTCCACATGAGTGAATAGATGAGTGAAATTGAAATCGAGAAGGATAGTTTTGACCTATAAGCACATGTACACGTTCTTCATGGGATAATTAATTGACCTTTGACTATGTAGTTGAAATAATAGCTTTGTAACCATGACAAGGGGAGAAGGGAAGTGTTATGATGGAAGTAGTATGGAGAAAAGAAAAAAATTATTTCTATGAAAAATATGAAAAAAATAATAATAAATGAAAAAAATGGTTCTTCGATCTGAGTAACCGGGCCTTCTACCACGAAGTAGTACAGTGTTCACTTCAAAATGGGAGAAAACTCATGAGCATAAATCCCATGGAAGAAGCTCGGCCCCACTTGGTTGGGACTAAAAATTCCCGCTGGAAACTCCGGAGACTTAGAAAGACAAAAAGGGATGAAAATAAAAATATGTTATATATGTTATATCATGGCAAAGTTTGATCAATGAAGTAGAAGAATTGAGATTAGTCTATCATAGAGAATATTCACAAAAACACGAGAAAACTATGTGGATCGACTGTAGAGATTAGTGAGTTTATTTCACCACTTGGGAACCATTATTTTGAATCTAATTTTTTGAAGATTGTTATTTATGAGTGTGTGGGGATAACTTGTATGCATTTTACTCTGACAACATTATAGCATTGCATGATTTGATGATTATTTGAGTTCATGAGCATACAAGACTGAAGAATGAAAAAATTTGTGGGTAGTATACTTAACCCTCATGAGACTTCACTAGTCCACTCAGTACTAACTAGGGGTTTAAAAGGCTTGTTACACATGTTAAGTGTAATAGTACACCTTCATGAAAGAAAAGGTTGGTTAGTTAGATTAGTTTAGTTGGTTAGTTTTAATTTCTTGTAGTAAAAACACAATCATCACGAATTTTGAAAATTTTCTATTTAATTGATTGTTAAGGGACTAGCAATGTTGAAGTTTGGGGGCTTGATAGGAGCCAATTATCATACATTTAAAGCTCATAATTATACATTGGTATGTTTATGTTTATCATTATATTGGTGCTTTTATACAATTTTCGTGTTTTAAGACGTTTCAGGACTATGTCCTATGTCATGTAAATTATTATTTGAACAAGTAAAAGTTTTGTCTTAGTCCGAGTGGGGATAACATTTCTCTTTTGCATGTCCATGGAGTTTTGAAAATTCCAAACATCTCAGAGATAGATAGAGAGGTAGGAATTTATCGAATAAACCGCACTCCTTCGTATACGTCAAGAGTTCATTGATGAGAAGGGGTTAGGGAAAGCTTGAACCCAATTCCTACAATAATGAATATGAGCACAATTGAAATTCCTGGGGAGTTATACATTTGTGTATTGATGAGACCATTCACTATTTCTTGAAGCTTGATCTCTCCCCCGGATGAACCATATAGCCAAGAAAACCCATAAACCATAATAGAAGAGCTTGCCCCACCCATGAGTAAATATTTCATAGTTGCCTCATTAGACCGTACATCTTTCTTGGTATATCCAGATAATAGGTAAGAGCATAATCTGAAACATTCTGGAGCTACAAAGATAGTTATTAAATCGTTAGCACCGAATAAAAACATTCCTCCTAGAGTAGTTGTTAATACGAATAAGAGAAACTATGTTATAGCCTCTGTACATTACGTGTACGCTACGGATAGAGGAATACATAGAGTTTAACATAGTAAAATAAGAAATTGAAAGATTTCGTTGAAATTGTTCATTTGGAAATTACCCGAAAAGCTAATCATAGGTTCCTCTCTCCATTGGAACAATAGGGCCGTTATGTTCATTACTAAACTTGTTGAAGAGATGAAATATAACCGAGGTATATCTTTTTTATCAGAGGTTGAATCGATCATCAAAAGAAGAATTAGGCCAAAAATTAGGATACATTCTGGGAAAATAAAACTTCCATCGAGTTCAATTCGGTGAAATAACTGGATTTATGACTCAAAATCATTCGAGAGTCGAAACCATGGATAAAATACCTATAAAGGATAAAAAAATAAGTCAATGATGGAAAAGGAGTGAAGAGGAATGAAGCCGAAAAGAGAAACGGAACAAAGAAGATGAAATATGAAAAAACAAGGTGAAGAACTACTGTGTACTTGGTAGAGCCTTCACCGAGTACTCAGTGAGTGCGCAAGTGTGCGAACTTGCGCACGTAAAGGAAAAATGACCAGAAGGATTTGCGAACTTACACGTGTTTGCGCGCATTCTGAAGCCACTGAGTACTCGGTGGAATCTTCACCGAGTACTCGGTAAACTCTGATTTGTTAACTTCAATTTAGAAACTTATATATGCACTACTGGGATCCATTTCGGCCAGAATCAACTTGGAAAGACTTCTAGGATATTTTGGACACAATATCAACCATATTTAGTGAGATTTAACATCATTCTTCAAGGAATTCAATAATATGATCCTGACTTGACCGTGAGACAATTAATTTACCAAATAAAGATGCCTCTTTCTCTATAAAAGAGAGGGGTCTCCCTTATGTTTGAGAGAGTTCTTGGAGATTATTGAGGTTGGATTTTGTAGATTTAGCGAGAGAAGAACAACTATAGCAAGCATGTCTACATCAACAATGAAGACATCTACGACCATAAACAACTAAATCGGTATCTTGTTAAAACCCTAGCCAAGTAATATAGACTATTTCTTATTTTAATTATATAAGGGAAAATTGAAGGACACATATGTGATGATTGTTTAGATGAGTGATTACGTTTGATTTTATATAAGATTCTTCGTTTATTCTATGTCTTGTCTTAGCTTGAATGAATGTTTTATCTTGCACAATCATGGTTATTCAATATGGGCTAGAACTCGGATTGTAACACCCCGTGTTATTTTCCTTTTTCCTGAAATGATTTCTGATTTAATTTTAGTTATGACGTCACTTGTTCATGACGTTCTAGTTAGCTTGGTATTTCGTGCATGTAAATTTTTCGCGTTTACGTTTCAGACTTAGCGGGACTACGTTATGGAAATTATTGTTACCGACTACGCTGTTTCGATTCGACATTTAACGATTAGTGCTTCGACTGGATGGCGACACGTTTTATTGATCGTGCTTGTTAGGTGTTCCGACGTTTGGGTTCCTACCCCGGTGTGTTCAATTGGGATTGTTTATTGGGCATCCCGTTATTATTTCGGGCTTACGAGATTACGTTTAGGTGTTCCCGGTATTTATTGGGATTTGTTGTATATGTATATATATATATATAATTACAATTATATATATATATATATATATATATATATTGTTTTGGGGTTAGTTTGTAATTATGGATGTTTAGAGGGGCATATGTGCAATTAAGATATATATGTATATACACATGTGTATCTGATTGAGGGAGACGTTGACCTAGCTTTTATCATATTCTCTCCACGCAATACACGCAGCCTCTTCTTCTTCTCCATGAGCGGTGACCACTTCCTTCTTCTCCATTGTCGCTGGCGAGAGAGAGAGAAAAAGCTTGGGCTAGAGGTAAGTCGTGCGCAGAGGTGTGACCCATGGTCGGTTGTCGGTAGGTGCTGCGGCTGGAGCAGTAACGGCGGCGATGTACAGAGGCTGGGGCGCGGTGGCGCCGATGAACCAAGTGGTGGTGACGTAGGCTAGTGGTCGCACAAGGGAGTGCAGCTACGGCAGTTGCACGACGCGAGTGACAGAGATGAGTTCGACCAGACTTCGGCCGACAATTTGGTCGACTTCCCGCAATCGATTTGAGCCGATATTTGGTGAGTAGCTTCGTCTTTACGTAGTGTTCATCATACTTAAATTTCGTAATTTTTCGTTGAACGGTTTGTCGGGAAATCGCGTTTATAGGTTATGATTTTCGTTTGGGTTATTTTAGATTTACCCAAATTGATTAACCTATTTCTAATGGGCTTCGTATATATCGTATAGGTTGTCGAGGTGGATGTTTTGGTATATTCGAAATATTTTTCAAATGACTTTAGTCGGCAGGCTCCCTATTCGGGCACCGATACTGTTAACGGTGGGTCGTTTCGGGCTGTTCTGTAAGCGTTAATTTAGGTGGGAAATTTTATTCTCACTTCCGTATCGTTGACGTGATTTATGTGTGCAAACCCTTCATTATTTTAATATAGATATATTAAATTATGAATATATATCTATATTTGGGTTAGAATCGAAGTATGACTTAGGAATTAATTTGATAAATTAATTAAATTATTTTCCTGTAAAATTAAATAAATTTCTATTTGAATTGAAAAAGAATAGGTGACTTAGTTCCCTTTTTAAATGTGTTAGGGAATACGTGAACGGGAGGGGCGTGAAAACTTAGACGTTATGCTAGGTTCCCCTTATGATACGTGGACTATTTGCTTTAAGGGAATTAAAAACATGTTTAAATGAATGAACTTGTATACTTGTGAATTGAAGTATGAATTGATGAATTGCAAGTATGATTATGTGATATAATTGCTTGTCGTGGTTTATTCCTTTATTGTTTTAAAAAGCATGTTAAAGAGATTATGAGGTTCATGTTGATATCATATGGATATTTTCATAGGTATGATGCATTACATATTTATGTTGAGGCTCGTGATGCATATTGAGAATATCGTGTAGTGTCAAATCATGATGTTGATATATGTGGGTTGTATAATCATGTATGGGTGTCTTTGTGTCGGATCGTCACAACAACTAGCCAGGAGGTATCATGCCTACGGAACTAAAAAGCCGGCAAATGTGAGTTAGGAGTCCAAGGAGAGGCTCATTTTCTTGACTTTTGTAGTCATAGCGCACGAAATTGCAAGTTGGGTTCTCGTGCAACCGTGTTTCTTGTTGAAGTGATAGAGAGAAAAATCGCTTGGGAAGAGTCGGTGTGGTTACTCTACATTACTTGATGAGCTTGTATCCTCAAAAGTAATTGGACAGAGTATGTATCCGTTAACCTTTGATTGGGCAAAGGGTGATATTGAGTCACATTGTATTGCACGACATTATGTGATTTCATTTCACATGTATATGTGATATTCTTACATGTGATGTTGGAACAGGTTTATTATGTGTTATTATTACCTATGGATGTTGGAACATGTTAATTATGAATATTGCAATATAAATTCATATTTTATAAAATGCTCAGCTGATAATGATTAATGTGAAATAAAATGATTACATGCAATAATTAATAAAGTATAATGAAATGTATATTTTTATACTTGCGATTATATACTTCTGTACCCTTAGGGGAGGTTAAGTATATTGGCATAGTGACTTCTTTGGAGATTTGAGGTCAGGGATTGATTCTAGTATCAATTGAGAGTTGAGGCCTTGAGAAGGCGGGTAATAGTCTTGTGTGTGGTTAGTTGTGTGATCTCTTTGGAGATTTGAAGTCAGGGATTGATTTTAGTATCAATTGAGATTTGAGGCCTTAGAGAAGGCGAGTGATGAGATTGTTGACTTATATGTCACTCCTTGAGTCGTTGGTTACAGCGTGGTGCCGAACCTCTTCCTTGTGTTATCATTGATTTTGTGGGGTTGGAAACGGATAGTTGTGTTCCGTGAACCAATGTAGTACTCTTCCTTCCTTATCCTCTTGGACATTTTAGGAATCTGTAGAGTTGTGTTCACTCTTATTTGGCTGTCTTTCGGAAACGGTGTTTTCTAAGTTTTAAATTAAACTATTTGTATTTAAAAGGAAAAACCCGTTTTCGCCTACCCCCGTAGCAACTAAAAGTTTTAGTACTTTATAAAATAATCTTAGGATCTTCTTTAAAAAGATTTTTAACGTCAAAAAGCCGGTGATGGCGACTGACGGAGACCGGGAGCAAGACGGTCATTTTTACTGTGTGGTTTCTTAAAGGAAAACTATTTTATTACTCTTCTCGATATTCTGAGATTTCGAGACTTCTTTCTTAATATCTCATCTTGTAGAGTTTTGAAAGGTGGTTTCTTGTTTTACCTTTGATTCTAAGTCTCGGGCATGAGGCTTGGTGTTGTTCAGTGCACACATATAGTGTTGCCTTTCACTTCTTCTTAGTTGTTGACGTCACCACCTAGGTGATTTGAGTTGTTAGACGTGTTAGGGGCATGGATGCCGGGTGGATTGGTTTCTTTGGTCAGGGTGTTCTCCCTAAACACTTGTGGTGTTTTAACCTTGACGTTGTTGTCTCGATTATCCGTTGGTTTAGCATTGGGACTTCTTTTCCCTTGCTTTGGTTCCTTGACTCTTATGTGGTTGTCATCAGAGTAGTGTTCAGGTACTCTTTGGGATTCGACCGTTTAGCGTTCCTTATCCATAGTGAGAGTAATGGTGATTTATTAACCTTGTTGGAGATAGTATTTTGAGATTTTCATATGGTGATATGATGAGGTGATTCCATCCTTGAGGTATAGATTTTCTCTAGGAATGGGATGATGTTTCTTATATATATATATATATAGATGATGATTGTGTTAGTACGCAAGGACGTGAGTGTTTTTCCTCCTGTGTTCTCGGGGAGTGAGTTATGAGTATTCCTTGGTACTAGTTGTGGTTTTGATCCCTGTGGATATTAGAGGTGAGTGTGTTTTCCCTTTATTGGATGTTCTGGGTAGTGTTGTGAGCGCTTGATGATTTGTTAGATTGGACCTGGGTGTCGTGTACCTAGTGTACATCGGTGAAAATAGTGTAGACTACCGGAGTCGGTACTAAAAGTACGAGTCTTAGTCATACCTTATAGACTCATGTTGTGTATTTATATATGTATATGGGTTTTCGTGGTTGGATTATGTTGTGGGCTATGTATCTCACTGGGTGGTTTAGCATTACCTAAACTATTAGAGGATGTGGTAGTTAGGATATCCTTTCCCACTGAGCTTATTTGCTCACAAGGGTATTTCATTTGCCCCCTGGTATTCCCATGTCAGGTTGCAGGAAATGTTACGGATACGGCAGCATGCGGTGCAACAACAGCCTTCTTTTATTTTCCTTGTTACAGGTTTTGGAGTTGCGCAGGGTGATGCGGTTACGGTTGCAGCACCACTGGTTTGGGGGACGATAGTTATCTGCTATCAGTTTCTTTACCCATTTTTGTATGGGATTATCGTATATTTTTCTTGGGAGCCAGTCTGTTGGCATATCCCTATTGGTGTATCTTCTATTTCCTGTATTTATTATTTCAGGATATTATTGTATCTATTCTGCACTGCCATGTGCATTTTTGTATTCTTATTCGAGCATTTGTGGCTCTGTTCATTATAGAGGGTTATGTAGGGGTTGGTGATTCCTTTCCACTACCTCGGCCCTAGTAGGATTAATGAATGTTAGGCCTGTGAGCCATAGTTATAATTAAACTATTATTGGCAGGTTATTTTGTTGTAGTTGTGTGTCCGGATGTTCCATTTACAAACAGAACTCTACCGGATTTTCGTTAGATTCCGCTGCTTTGTTTTATCATTCATTTGGGTATGAAATATATCATTTTCATCATTATTCCATATGTTTTCATGGTTGATGATATCTTACTTGGTCATTCGTATTAAGGATCACATCCTGGATTCCTTTGATGTCCCTGTTCGGGAGTCTTAGGAATTTGGGGCGTGACAACATGGTATCAGAGCATGATGACTGAAGGTCATTTGTTCTCATTTCTTTTTACTTCCGCATTCACTCCCTTAACTCTTAGGCTCGGGTTTCGGAGTCCTAGGAATTTGGGGCGTGACACGGATGCTTAACTCATGATTTTCTACACAATGGTGGTAATTAACATGTAATCTAAGACTTAGACAGGCCATGCTAAGAATAGATAATATAGACGTGCTTTAATTTATGTTAGTAGGAGTAGTTTTAGAGTAGATGCATGCACTAATTATACTTGTTTGGAAATGGTTTGTAACTTAGTTAAGATTAATTGTTCTTTTTTTGGTATTACGGTTTGCCAATGCTTACGATCCTATATCTAATTCACATATGATGGACCACCCTTCACAATTAAATAATTAGGAGAATATATTATGCGATTAGTGGTGGAGTTAGAAATACACTAGATCTTTTATCTCCACTGTTTTCAACCAAAAACTAAAATCTATCTTTACTTTTATGTTATTTTATTTTAGTCAAATTAATTCTAGAAAACAAAACAAACAAATTATCTTTTATAATTTAGTTACAATAATTACAGACAAAGTAGTGAAATCATTAGTTTATGTGGATACGATATACCATATCTCATCTATACTATACTATAATTGATTCATACACTTGCGATAGGGAAAACTAAGTCAACTTTAAGGGCTTATTTGCACGCACTATTATTATTATCATTATTTATTATCACAACCTAGTAAGTTAGATCTATCAAGGTTTGGCCACCGATAACTCCAAGTCTCTGTGGGATTCGACATTCCCGTTCTCAAGCCGCGTTATACTATAATACGATTCGTCCACTTGCGAATGATAAAACTAGGTCATTGTAAGGGTCTATTCTTAATCACTATTTTGAATCCTAGTTTGGCCACATCGGTAGTCAACTCTTCAAATTTGTGAGGTTTTATATCTTCCAAAATATAAAAAAGGCTCCAATGCATGCCTTGCATGCACATCTCGATAGCATAAATTTCTAACAGACAGTCTTTGTAGTCTAGACTTAGTGCTCACCATCAGTTGATGTTCCATTGCTTTATATTTTTCAGCTTAATCATATTGACAGTACGACGAGTGCTATAGAATTGATTCAGGAATTATCGTTCCATATGCTCCCAATTGTCAATCGACTCTAGCTTTAAATCAATATACCATTGAAAGTGTTGGCTTTGAAATTTACTTTCGGCAAACAATTCCAAAATTGATGATAACAAACCATTGAAGAGTGTTTGATACTAATGAATTATCGAGTTTATATTTTCAGCAAAAGACAGGTGAACGACTCATAAATCAAACTCGAAAAGGAAACTACTCGAAAAACAAGCTCGGAAAGAAAGTTTGATTTAAAGCGAAAAGCTGTGAAAGAAATTGAAGCGAAAAAGGAAAATCAATTAAACGGCAAAAGCGAAAGTCGAAGACTCAAGACTCGGGGTAGATAGGTCGGGGAGCGATCATTGTAACAAGGTAATTTTATGTGTCGATTTTATCGTATAAGCTCAAGTATAAAATGAACCGAACTCAAATGAAATGAAAAACGCTTTACCAAACTTAAACGGAAAGAAAAATATTTTTATTAAATGTTTTTCTTGTTATAGTCGACTAGAATCACCTGTGTATTTTCTAGTAGTCGACTATTTCAACCAGTAGCTATTGGTTTTTCATCCACATCAAAAGAGTCGACTGAAACAAGCTTGAGTCGACTAGAACTCATTCTAGTAGACTAGATGGTCCAAAGTAGTCGACTAGAACTCAATCTAGTCGACTAGATGGACCATTGTAGTCGACTACAATGAAGAAGTAGTCGACTAGAAGATTGCTTAAAATCTGCAGATTTTCAGAAAACAATTCCCATGTTTTGTGGATCGTGTTTAATGGTATTCAAACGGCTCTTGTCTTTCAATTACAATATTCATTCTACAAAACCCTAATGTATTGATATATATAGAATGATATGTGTTCATTGTAGACCAAGAGATTGAAAAACAAAAGAGAAAGAAAAGCTCTCAAAATTCTGCAGAAATTTTCTCTACAAAAGCCATTGAAACCAAGCTTTGAAAATCTGATTTTCACCAAGTTTCTTTGAAAATCAAAACCTCTAGAATCTCTTCTTATTCTCCAAATATCATTCATTGATTATATCCTTTGAGAATACATTTCTAGAGCTATTGTAAAATCACCAAAAATACTTGAGCTTATATTGATTTATCTTCCATAAAAACCTTTGGGTTTTGAGTGTTTTTGTTCTTGAGTGATTTTATTGATTACATACGAATTTGTAATCTCGGACAAGTGAAGTCCACCGATTGTTCAAGAGAGGGTTGTTCTCTTGATTGAGAGACAAGCTCGAGAGGCTTGTGTTGTAAAGGTTTGCCATTCCACCTGTGAAGGAAGGGCCATAGTGAAAGGATCGGGAAAAGTCTCAAGAAGGGGTTCTTGAGCCGAGGAGTAGGAGTTACCGAACCTCAAAAAAATCACGGTGTCAATCTCTCTATCTCTTTATCTTTACATAAGTATTTTGCATGCTATATTTGCTTGAATATCTTGTATGCTAATTTGTCTTGAAATTAATTATTATAAAAGTTTAAATCGAATCATCCACTTGATTATTGAGAAATTGATTTTTGATTATAGTGTGTTCCATGTTCGAAAAGAGTTAGACTTATTTTTGAACACCCTATTCACCCCCCCCCCCCCCTCTAGGGTTAATTAGTGACTAACATAAAGGAATTTCATTTTAGTGAACGAACAAACTGTTTGACCAATAGGTCTCCTTCAGTTCCAACGTTATTGAATGTCTCTACGAAATGAGCAATGTGTTATTTAGGGTTGCCCTTTCCATCAAACTGCTGAATCTTCAGAGGTTGGTATCCTACAAACATCCTCATGCTATTGATTCTTCTTGTATAGGGTTTTGAATGCATAAGGGTGTTTTGAGAGACACCGCCATATTGTTCGCGAATTGTATTCGTTATTATGTCCTGCAATTCTTAGACAGACAATGACAAAACTGATGAAGTGTGATTCGCCTAGTTACCCACTTGTTTTGATATTGGCGTTTGTTGATCATCATCAAAACGGATGCTCGCGAAGGGCTTATCGACGGTCTTGTCTTCAGAGTGTTTGTAAAAGGTGTCATCTGCGAAGCATCTGCGGCTGATTTCATCTGCGGAGGATTTGCAGATGAGTCACCGGGACTTTGAGTCTCGAACTTGCTCGTTAACATGGCGTTTTGCATGTCTTTTTCTTTAATGGTTTTTGTGAGATTTTCAATTGCACGAGCCATCGTTGCAATTTTCTCTTCCGTCGTGGTTGCACCTGTCATCATTGTTGCGATGACATTTGAATGAGACAAACTTTGCAAAAGCCCCTTCGAGCCAAATGATTGCTGAGAAGTCTCAAGTAATGGCTCTGAAAATGAACCAACGCTAGAGTTGGCATCAGAGACTGAATGAGGCGAATCTAGCAAAGCCAATTCTGGCAGAATGCCGGATTTCGTAGTTCCTTGAGCATCGGGGTTACCGACATGAGTTTTTATACTCATTGTGTTGCAGGATCGACTCCCAAAGAATCTTGATGATGTTTTATTGAGGCGAGAGATTGGGCCTTACTGCGTGTCACTAGGCTTGTTGAGGAACTTCCATCAGTCGATGTGTTTTTGGGCTTTGTGCCACTTTTTGTGATATCTTTGGTGGTAGTCTTTGCTGCAACGTTATCTTTTTTTCTCAGATGAATCCTTGTGAGCACCACAGGTTCTGACAAGGAAAATATTTGTAGATTTGATGTAGGAGAAAGAGATGGGAGGTAGAGGTGTCCCACTGGGCGTGCCAGAAATTTGTAGACAACAAATTTCGAGTCCTTAAATATAGGAACAAAAATTGCGACAAATCAGATTTTTATTAATTTTTAATAAATGGTGGTACAATCCTCTGTTTAATTCTTTATAACAAGAAAGAATATTAATCCTCTAATTCGATCTCCTTTGTTGGTCGGATCCAAGGGCCGTCGGGGTTTGATCTTGAACCGGGTTGTTGGGAGAAATTCAAAGGTCGTTAAGGCTTGATCTTGAATTGTTTTATTTGATTTCTAGTCGAGGGCCGATGAAGCATGATCTCGAACAGTTGTATTATTTCTTGAATTGTTGAGGAAGAATGGCACGACTTAGATGTGTTTGATGTTCTTATTTAATTCTTGATTTGTTGAGGAAGAACGACACGAATTTGGATGTGCTTGTTGTTCTTTGTCTTCAAGCTTGGATTTATGTGATTATGTGAACTTATTGAATCACTTGAAAAGAGCGGCACGATTTTGATGTGCTTGTTGTTCTTTTATGTTTGCCCAAGGGTTTTTCCTAAGGGTAATAATGTTTATTTTGATGATAACAAACCATTAAGGGGTGTTTGGTACTAATGTGTAATTGAGTTTAGTATTTCAGGTGAACAGAAAATGGCTCCGAAATTAATCTCAAAGACAAGCACAAAAAAGGAGAAATTATTCAACACTGTCTTGGAAATATTAAAGATTTAAGATTCAAGAATTAGGGTAAATAGGACAGTGTGTGAACATTGTAAAAAGGTATTTTATGAGTAAAAATACCGTATAAGCTCAAGTTCTAAAAATCGAAATTAAAATTGAAGCATTTGCTAAGGCTTGTTTGGTCTAACTAGGAAGACCTGTCGACTGGCCCTTAATGGGCAGTCGACTAGTGCTTCTAGAGAGTTTAAGCTCTTTAGAACACTTGTTTCAGTCGACTGTTGTGTCTAGAGGTTTTTAACGCCTATTATTCTTCTTGGACCAGTCGACTGATTGGGGAGTGATAGTCGACTGAAATTCAAACTTTAGTCTACTGATGGGTCAGGCCAGTCGACTGGTTTGTCTAGCAAACAGTTCTGAATTGCATTTATGGTTTCTCAACCACCACCACATTTTCCCATTCTCATCTTAAAGCTTGCACAGTCTCCTTGAGTGTAACTCACTATCCTAATCCTAACCCTTAATATATATACTTAGAGATGAGTTTGAGAAGAGAAGTATTTCTATATAAGAAAATTAATTATCTTCATCTTCAACAACCAAAGCCTCTCTCTCTTTGAAAGCCATTGAAGCCTAAGTGCAAGCAAGCATTTTTTTAGTATAGCTTCATTTATTGCAAATCATTGGAAGCTTAGTTTTTCTTGATCATTCTTTATTCTCTTGAACACATCTCCCACTTGTTAAAGAATCTTGATCTAAGAGTTCACATATAATCACCATTCAAACACTTGAGCTTATATTGATACTTCATCCATGAAACCTTAGGGTTTTGAGTATTTCTTGAGTGATTCATCTTTTCTTCAAAAGATTGTAATCTAGGCTGAATGAAGCCCTAGGTTCTTCAAGAGAGAATTGTTCTCTTGTTTGTGAGAAAAGCTTGTTAGCTTGTATATAAAGGTTTATTTTTCCACCTTTGAAGGGTAAGCCATAGTGAAAGGTTTGAGAAAAGTCTCAAGGAAGATCTTGAGCCGAGGAGTAGGAGTTAACGAATCTCGATAAATCGCGGTGTCATCTCTCTATCTCTATCTCTTTACTTTGATAATATTTGCATCCTTGTTATCTTGTGATTGATATCTATCTTGAGTATTCTTGTATTATCATTATCTTGATCTAGTTATTTTTTATAGTCAACTTAGTTTATTTGTTTCTCAAAAAGAGGATTAAGATTTTTAAAATCCTATTCACCCCCCTCTAGGGCTAATTAGTGACTTGCATTTTGGTTCTTGATTTTCTTATTGGGAGAAAAAGGTGTTCGTAGAGTTTTTGTATTTTTTTCTCTGGGAGAGGTAATGTGATTTTCATGTGAATTGTTTCTCCCATTTCCTTCTCCATCATGTTTATATTTATAAATAAGTTGGACCAATATAAAGATGACATGTGTCCATTTTGATAATTATCAAATTATAACATTATAATTCAATGATTATCTTTATACAATTTAAAAAAAGTGGGCTTAGACTTAGTCAAATAAATTAAATTAACCCAATTATAGTTGGACCAATTAATTCAATTTGCAATCCAATATTTTATATTGGGCCTTCTTTGTTATGGGTTTAGACCCACAAAATTTTTGTGTCTACACTAGTATCATCCAATATGTTCTGATTCGTTAAGTTACGTACCACGTGGTTTGAAACGATTTTGGAATGTGCAATATCATTATGCATCACCTATATTATTTCGATTCTCATTTTTAAAATTGAAACTTTCCAAGTCGGTTGCACCAGACCGCAATCAAAACCAATACTGCAATGTCCAACCATAATTCACCTCCGCAACAATGTGAATGTCATCGGTAAGTGCCGAACACAAATACAAGAGTATTATATGATTATATCATAAGTGCTAAACACAAATACGACAATTCACATAATAATAGTAATATTATTATTATTATTATTTTCTTCTTAACTAAAATATGTAATTAATTAGATATCATATTATGTGAAAAAAAACTCCTATTTATTCATTTTGTTGTGGTACTATTTTAAGCCGACATCATATCATGTATTTAAATAACTTAAAATAGTATAATATTAGATATTATCGAATTGTTTCAATTATTATAATTTTTTTTTCAATTCTCTCCTCTCAATTTTCTTATTCTTTATTGTTTCGTTGTCTTAATGACTTTCCATGGTCTTATCATAAAAGGGGAGGTAGCAATACTCTTCACATTTCCAATCACAATTTGTGGATCTTTCTTGTCATTATTATCATTTTAAAAAGAATTATATCTTAACGAGTCAAATTAACAACTTACTAAAAGGGGATGTGATTTTTTAAAAAAAATAATTCATCGACATATTAAATATGATAGGAAGAAAATTTTAATTTACTTGTAGTAGAATTAAATTCATTTTGATTGGATTTAAGATTTAAAGCAGAAGTGCAAAAAAAACCCCTTGAACTTTTCCAAGTGAGCAAAATACTCCACTGAGCTTTAAAAGCGAGCAAGGCCCCCTAAATTTTCCCCAAGTGAACAAAATAACCCCTAAACTTTAAGGCTTCGTTTGGTAGGAGAGATTTGAAAGGATTAGGGGACAAAAGAAAAAAAAGGATAGTGTTATATGTGTTTGGATTGACATCTTGGAGAGAAAAGAACGGATTTGGAGTGATAAGCCTATAACTACAAAACTCTTTGGTGCTATCCCTAAAAAATGAGAAGATTTGGAGATAAAAAAAAAAGATAGCAACTTTAAGTATTAAAATGACAAAACTATCCTCTATAATTTATTGACTAAAGGATATACTAGTAATTTAATCATTATCCTTTCTTTTCTTCTCTCTCATTTGGCTTATCCAAACAAAAATGATTGTAAGGGCCAAAATTAATGGCCCATCAAAGAGAAGGCCCAATGACAGTTACTCACAGGCAAGCAGATCTGGGTCTGATAAAGAAGAATAGAAGCCCATCAAAAAATTTGTCAAACTGGTTAAGTTTGTAGGCCCAATTAGCAAAGCCCAGTTATCAATCCAACTTGGGGCTCAAGATAAGAAGCTCGATCAGATAAGGTAAATAATAAATTGAAATTGCAAAAGGAAATCAAATTCCTAGAATAAAGGGATTTGATCCTAATCATGATGAGCTAAGAACCCATCCTATTCTTGTATACATACGACCTTAGAGCCTTAATAAAATTCATTCAAGTGAGGTGCAAAAAATTGTATCTACACTTTGGCGCCGTCTGTGGGAAACCCGAGAATTTTTCTTGATTTTTTTTCAAACTTTAACCATTTTATTTTTACCAAAAAACCTTGCGAAAACATCCATGGAGATAACTAGGTCTTTCGCTGCAGTAGGGGAAAGTGCTGCCCAAATGGAACAGATCATGGAGCAATTAGAGGCGGTGGAGAAAAGGAATGAAGACCTTAAGCAACAGAATGCAAATCTACGCCAGCAGATAACCCAGATGCCAGTACCAGCAGGCGTGGCCAATGGAGTCAATAACAATGGAGGTATCCCAGATCCGCCAGCGCACGGGGAGGACGTGCACAACAGGCGGGAAGAGACTGGAATCAGAGCGTTTGATGACCAAGAGGAGATCTCTACTCCAATAGTCAAGAACCTCCTGCACCAATAACCTCCTACTATGAAAAATTTAGAGGACATGGCTAAGAAGATCTAGAGGTAAGTGCTTGAAAGCATAAAGGGTCAAACCCTTTCCATAAAGGACCTAGCAGTCCACGCTGCCGTTGATATGATCAAATCGCCTTTCATGGACAAAATAGATCAGGAGGAGTATCCAAAGAAGTTTCGGCTGCTAACTTTTACCTTTTATGATGGGACCAAGGACCTATCAGACCATATTTATCGGTACCAGACAAAGATGACCGCATGGAAGAAGGATGAGGCCTTCCTGTGCAACGTGTTCCCCACAAGTTTGACAGAGGCAAGTTGTGCAAACTTTTCATAGCACACTACTATGGCAACAAGAGGCAAAAGAAGACCATCTCCATCCTGTTTACAATGACCCAGGAAAAATAGGAAAGCCTCTAAAGCTTCTTATCCAGGTTCACGAGGGAGATGTCTTCCATTGACCAATGTGATCAGTTATTAGCAGTTGAGGCTTGTAGAATGGCCCTGATCCCAGACACCAAGTTTCACGCGTCTTTAGTAAAGAGGCCCCCCTAGTAATATTGGGGAGTTAAACTCCAGAGCCCAGGGCTACCTCAGAATTGAGGAGGAGGAAACAATCTAACGAAAAAGAATAGCCATGGTTACTATCGAGGCCCGCATAAAAGACTGCATCAAGGACCAGAAGTCAGCTCACCCAGCGCCTGCCTCCTTATCGAACAAGCTAGATGATAAGAAGCAGAAGGTAGATGAGAAGGTAACTCCCCTCAAAACTAGCCTGGGTAAACTCTATTAGGAGAATAAAGGAAAGGAAATATTCAGACCCCCTTCGCCAATGAGACAGCCCATGGAGCAGAGGGATATGACCAAGCATTGTGCCTTACATAGTGAGTATGACCATCACACCAACGATTGCAGGAACCTACGCAGGCAAATAGAAGAGATGATTGCAAAGGGAGAGCTAGTTGAGTACGTGGCAAAAGATCAGACCAGAGCAGAACGTCAAGGTGGTGCCCCTCAAAACGCTGGCCCGACAGGACAACCAATATGAGTGATTCATATGGTTCAGGGCGGACATATTACAGAAGAGACGGAATGGGTCAAGAGATCCCAGATGCGCCAAGCGCACAAGCTTAGAAGAATTAGAGAGGTATGCTAGACGTCCAACAAGAGGGAGGAGTCACATATCATTTTTACTAAGTCAGACTTAAGAAATGTCTAGGTACCCCATGAAGATCCTCTGGTCATATCACTACTGGTAGCAAATTGCCTAGTCAAAAGAGTCATGGTGGACCCTAGCAGCAGCACGAACATCATGACCAAGTGGGCCTTTGACAAACTCGGGGTTAATATAAACCAAATGCAACCTGTAAGAGTTCCCCACGCCAGATTCGATGAATGACGGGTGGAACCAATTGGAGTCATCCAGTTGTCTGTGTCAGCCGCCAGAAAGACCCTTGAGGAGAGTTTTGTAGTAGTAGATGTAAAACCATCATATAACCTCCTGATGGGTAGGGGCTGGATTCACAAAATGCGGGGATTTCCTTCAACCCTTCACCAGGTCATGAGGTGTTTCGACCCGAATGGAGCCAACATGATAGACATTTCGAGAGATCAGGTGGTAGCAAAAGAATGTTATGCAGTGACCATGAAGAACCTGAGTAAATGGCCTAGGCCAGAAGAAGAGGAACGTAAGGGTTTCAAGAATAAAGAGAAATAACAATTACATATTGACCCTTTTGAGGACTGTCGGGAGAGTCATATCACAACAGAACCATTCCAAGAGATAGACATTAGCCCCTCTGGAGATGGCAGAACCACTTTCATTAGCTCCACTCTCTCAACTGTTGAAAAAGTATACCTGATCAAACTTTTGCAAGATAATATGGACGTATTTGTTTGGTCACATCTGGATATGCCAGACATAGAGCCCTCTGTTGCACAACATAACCTTAACTTTGATAGGTGTCAAATATTAGTCATTTTGACCCCTTAACTCACTATTGTTACGTTCTTTCATTCCATTATTTGGTATTTTTATGTTGTTTGTGTGTTAAAGCATGTTTCAGGAGCTTAATAAAGAAATAGAGCTAACTTTGGTGAATTAACTAAAGAGTGTGTTCTTTCTATCCAAGAGGAGAGTCAAAGAGGCAGTCCGAAACAAAAATGGCTCTCGGAGAGCAAAAACGGCATTTCCAGAAGCCGTTATCTTCAGCAAAAAGTATCGTGGGTTCGAGACGGACATTTTGGTGCATTCACAGAGAAAAGTGGTTTTCCATAAAAAAAAAAACCTACGCTTGTGTCTACGCTTCCAGTACCAAAAAGTGGCTAAAATTGCAAAATCTACGCTTGGACCTACGCTTGAAGCGTAGCCCCCAAGCGTAAGTGTGACAACTTTGAGGATTTATGTGTGATTTTTCCTGTTTCACCCCGGGCTTAATTGGAAGATGTGGCCATGACTCCAGACCTCTGTATACATGTATATACATTTATATTTAGGGTTTTGATGAGTTTTGAGAGTGAAAAGACTTAAAAGGGTCTCTCTATGCCATTGCCTATATATACAAGACCATATATCAAACGTGATATATATAGAGAGATATGCATATATTTTCTAGAGGTTCTGATAGATAGGGACTGGTTGGTTTTGTCAGACGTTCATTCATTCAGACTTGCTACTGTTGAGAGCCATATTCAAACCTAGAGATCCGACGAAGAAGACTATGGAGAACGTTTCTACATCAATGATGCAGTCACCTTCTACCATGGCCAACTAACTCGGTATCTAGGATTTTCTAGCAAAACCCTAGCCATGTAATGTAGTTCTTTAATTGTTTTTAACTGTAAACGAGGGGAAACTGTGACCATACTGTGATAATTATAGTAGTTAAGAGACCGTACTGATTTCCAATCTAAAATTATATGTTTGTTCTAAATTCTTGTCTTAGATGGAATAAATATATTATTTTGTACAATTATGATTATTCAATATGGGCTGGAACTCGGATGCTTAATCATGGTTTTCTACACAATGGTGGTAATGAAGCTTGAAACCCTAGGTTGACACAGGCTGTGCCTTGGAGATTTAATATAGACATGATTTAGTTTATTTTCATGCATTAGGAGTAGATTAGAGTAATATAATTGACATGTACTAGTTAGGTCAGTCATGAGACGGGTTGTCGCGATCCGATTGATGTTACTCCTTTTTGGGATCGTATTTAGCTATCCGCGATACAACCTGATTCACAGTTATGGATCGCCCTCTTACAGTTGAAACAATAATGAAATATATTATGCGGTTAGTGGTGGAGTGATGAAAACCCCAGTTTTCTCTCTCTTCTGAATCACAACCAATTTACTTGCTTTCTAGTTAATTTAGTTAAAATAGATAATTTGGTCTTTTGACCACCCAAAGCAAACAATTTTCAGAAATATAATTCAGTGTTTTTGAATTGCTAAAGTGAACAATCTCAGTCTCTGTGAGATCGATATCCCTTACTCAAGCCGCTTTGTTACTCTACAATTGATACGTGCGCTTACGTAGGGTAAAACCTAGCATCGTTAAGGTGTCATTTTTAACTATATAGTTTTACACACCTGACGTCACATCAAACGTCGACCCTAAAGCCAGACGAATAAAGCATAAGCAAAGGTGATTTACGGTAGAAATGAACCAGATCATAGCTGAAGAAGTCAGGAAATTAGTGGATGTCGTATTCATTAGAGAAGTTTGGTACCCCACTTAGCTCTCTAACGTGGTGGTCGTCAGAAAGAAGAACGGCAAATGGAGGGTGTGCATTGACTTCACTAATTTGAATAAGGCTTGCCCCAAAGACTGTTTCCCTCTGCCTAAAATCGACCAGATGGTGGATGCAACAACAGGGTATGAGCGACTACTTACTCTGGCTACAAGCAAATTCCCATGAATCCAGCCGATGAGGAGAAAACATGTTTCATCACAAAACAAGGTATATTTTGTTATACAATAATGCCTTTTGGACTAAAAAATACATGTGCAACTTACCAGAGACTAGTTAAAAGAATCTTTGGTCACCTGATAGACTATACAGTAGAAGCATACATTGATGACACAGTGGTCAAAAACAAGAAAAAGAATACCACCTCCAATACTTAAAGGAAGTATTCCAAGCAGTCAGAAATGACGGAATGAGACTCAACCTTTCCTATTGCTCATTCGGAGTTTCATTTGGAGAGTTCCTAGGCCACAGAGTGAACATAACGGGGATAGAGGTCAGCCTAACTCAGGTCAAAGCTCTAGTACATATAGAGGAGCCCAAAAAGAAATCCAGACCCTTACAGGAAGGGTAGCCGCATTAAGCAGGTTTATCTCCAAACTCACATACAAGTGCATACCTTTCTTCCAGGCCATTAGAGTAAGAAAAGGCAGCGTCTAGGAACCGGAATAAACCCAAGCACTCTGAAAGTTGAAGGAGTACCTTGTGAGCCTTCTAGTGCTAATTTCTCCAAAGCCAAGAGAAACGTTGCACCTCTACCTAGCAGTTTCAATTTCTTCAATAAGCGATGCACTGGTCAAAGAGGAAAAAACATGTCAGACTATTTTGTCACTAGTCAACGCCAAGAGAAGGCTCAGCTACTACTTCGAGACGCACCCCATCATTGTCTCAACATCATTCCCTATCAGGGCAATAATGTCCAGGCCTGGCCTAACGGGGGGAGAATTACCAGATGGACAATTGAATTGGGAGCCTTCAATATCACTTATGTGCCCATGACAACTATTAATGGGGAAGCCCTAACAGACTTCCTTTTAGAAGCATAACCGGAGCTTGCACATTTTTACTTTTAGAAGCAAAATTATTGGCCCATCAAAGAGAAGGGCCAATGACATTTACTCACGGGCAAACAGATCTGGGCCTGATAAAGAAGAATATAAGCCCATCAAAAAAGTTGTCAAACCGGTCAAGTTTTTAGGCCCAAATAGTAAAGCCCAATTATCAATCAAACTTGGGGCTCAAGATAAGAAGTCCGATCAGATAAGGTAAACAATAAATTGAAATTGCAAAAGGAAATCAAATCCCTAGAATAAATGGATTTGATCCTAATCATGATGGGCCAAGAACCCATCATATTCTTGTATAAATACGGCATTAGAACCTTAATAAAATTCATTCTAGTGAGGTGCAAAAAATTGTATCTACAATGGTATAATTTCTTTCTTTTATTTCATAATCTATCCAAGCATAAATTTAAAATATCGCTATTATTTCATTTCATTTCTTTTCCCTCATAACTAATGTTATCCGTTCTTTTCTTTTCTCTGATGTCCATCCAAACAAACCCTAAATTTGACTCCTTTGCCCCTTCACTCATTTGTGCATTTATTCATTTACCCCTTTAACACTTTGCTCCCTTTAACTCATTTATGTATTTGTTCATTTATCCTTAGTAATAACTAAATCAAATTTTAAAAAAACTAAACTATTTTATCTTGAGAAGTAAAACTAATCTAATTTTTTAATTACTGAATTATAATTCTTATTATATATATATTCATGTTATACTTTAACTCCAAACTTGTTTTACTTATTTTATTTTTTAAAATTTTATATGTTATGTTTTAGATTTTACTTAACTCATTATTAATACAATTCAATAGTAATAAGCATAATTGTATTTATAACCTAAAAGTTGAAAAAAAAATGGGGAAATTTCTAGTCTTCTAGTATTATTACATTTTTAACTTTTTTGTATTTTATATATTTCAAATTAGTATTAGATTTTAGTGACGGAGGATAAATTTGTAGTCTTCTAGTACTGTTACATTTTTAACTTATTTTTATTTTATATAATCTAAACTAGTATTTGGTTTTAGTCATGCAGTTTGAATACAATTATGCTTATTAGCATTAAATTGTATTAATAGTGTTTTAAGTAAAATCTAAAACATAACATATAAAATATAAAATCTTAAAAATAAAATAAATAAAACAAGCTTGGAGTTAAAATATAGAATCAAAATTAAAAACTATATAACTTAATTAAATTATAATTACGTAATTGACAAATTAATTTAGTTTTACTTGTAAAAAAAATAGTTTAGCTTTTTAATTTTTTATTTAGTTTTCACAAAATATAAATGAATGAAATGAGCAAAATTTTAATGGGGTAAAAGAGTAAATGCACAAATGAGTGAAGGGAACAAAGTGCTAAAGTTCAGGGGGTATTTTTCTCACTTGGAGAAAGTTTAGGGTTTTTTTTTTTTTTTTTTTTTTTTTTTTTTTTTTTTTTTTTTTGCACTTTTGCCACTTTTAAATCGAACTAATTTATAGAATTTAAAGATTTGAATTCAACTCATTTGCAAAATTGAATGCATCTTTCATCTTGCTATGTCTCAATTTATCACCATGAAAACTCTTATGTCATGTTTGATATGCAGGAATGGAATGCCCATTCATTCTATTCTTTTCTTTGGTACAACATAATGAATGAGAATGATCATTCTCAAGGAATAAAATTTCATTTTTGGAAATGGATTTTCATTACATTACTGAAGTTATGGAATGACCATTTTATTCCTTTAGTAATGTTTTTAAAACATAAAATTACTAAAACAACCCTCTCATATTTCAAAAAACAAATCACCGCCACCGCCTCCGCCATATCTCCACCACCACCACCGCCACCTTTATTGTTCATCACTACTATTCCCGTTACGTTTTACCATTTTTTTTTGTAAAACTATTAAAAAATATATATTATTTGATTTAATTATATATTTAATACTAAGAGGGATATTTTTGGAAAAAAACATTCAAGTTCATTTTATTCCTAATGTGCTTCATATTTACAACCAAATAATAAAATAATAATAATTTTTATTTTCATTTCATTCCATTCAACAATACCAAAAGTAGTCTTAAATATATATCGGCTCATTGAATTAATAACATAATAAATTACATTTACTTCCACATACTTTCATAAAAACCTCCTTTTCTGGTGAAAAAATCTTAATGAACTTCCTTCTAATATTGCACAGAACTTTCATGGTCCTCCTTTTGCTGGTTCAAATAATTTTAATGAACTCCTATTTTATTAAATTATGCAGTAAAAAGAGTATTGATTTACCTTTTTTCACTTTCAATTGTGTGTTAGTATTGTGCTTGAAAAATAAATGAAGTGAAAATCAAGAAAAAATATATAAACAATAAAAAATATGATTAAAAATAGAACATTTTGTCCAACTCCAATTGACAAGGTACAATAAAGAATTTTTTTTTATTAACTTCAATTAGTTATAGATAAGAATAAATTATGTCTCATCCCTCTTTATGGTCATAAAAATTGATAGCATTTATCCTTTTTTTTATATATCTTAATTGTTGTGGACATAAATAAATTCAAAATTTGGAGTAGAGAATCTGCTCTAGGGAGACATTAATTGAAAGAGAAGGTAATTATGCCACAAACAAAGTGAATTTATTTACAGCTAAATAACATTATACTCCACTATTTCCTTATTTTTTTCTTTTAAAAAAATTAAAGTATAAATAAATAAATGTTTGGTTGTGAGTCAAGGCTCTAGCCACAAAATTTCTCAATCTAAATCAGAGAGAAGAAAGCAGAATATATATATATATATATATATATATAGAAATTTGGATGCTTCAGAAGATCATCATATTATTATCAGCAGTTTATTCATCATGATATCAATTCTATCATTCAACATGTTGATGGTGAGGTTGTTTTGAATTTCAAACAACCAGAAATTTTGTGACATAAGTCTCTATTTTTGACAGATCCTAATTTGTATGAAGCAATTAATCTTCGTATTCAAACTCATGGGTATAATTACATGCCTGGAACTGAATTAATATGTGTTGACTATAGGATTCAGTATAAGGTCTTAAATACCTTATGCCCTAAAGTTAGAACCATGTCTAGTTCAGGACAAACTGTGTTAATTGACACCAATCTTATGACTTATAAAGTTGCTACCCCTAGGATGATCCCCTGGGATGAGGTTGTTTTTCCTGACACTTGGACGATACAAAATGCCGTACCTCCAAGACCTTTAATTCATCATGATATCAATTCTATCATTCAACACGTTGATGGTGAGGTTGTTTTGAATTTCAAACAACCAGAAATTTTGTCTCGTAGTCTTTCTACTAGAAAGTCTTCTCTTAGGAGTTCTACTCCTCCTTATAGAGTCTCAATTCCCTCTAGTTCTAGAAAGTCTAATGTTGATTTACATCCTGAAGCATCATCTGAAGAAAATGTGTCTTTAGACGGTGTTCATCTATCTGACCAGCAAATTCCGCATGGTATTTATACTCGTAGGGAATCCTCCACTCCTACAGCATCTGAATTGAATTTTTAATGGTTTTTATCGTCGATAGAAATGCTATTAATAATGATTTTCAAAAACCAGAATATAAAGCTTTTAGAAGCTGGTACTTTGGAATGTTCAATGAAGAACAACTTGAATTTTATAAAACTCAGTTTTATAACTATATTGATATGACAAAAGAAATTGTGCCTTTTGCAAAATGGTTTTGTTACTTTTACAGTATTCAAAATCCTTCAGTTCTTGTTTTAGATAATCTTCTTAAAACTTGGACTACTTCTGAGGGTAAAGTAATTTACTCGGTTCATCCTCCTCCAGAATCATTGAAAATAGAGTCTTCTGGTTCTAATAAATCTTCTCCTGATTCTGTTGTTCCCAAACCTGTCGAAGTTGTTGCTTATATTAGGCTTGGAGCTAATTCTAATAAGGATCCAATTACAGCTGATTTTCATAATATTTTCAAACAAAACAATTACACTAATTTGTGTTTTCAAACGTTTGGAAAACAATTGTCTCGAATTGAATCTAATATAGATTCCATGATTTTGTCTAAAACCAAAATAGAAGAAAAGGTTGTTTTAACTAATCCTTCTGTTAAGCCTCCAATGGAGGTCAAAGGTTTTAAACTTAAAGCTCCTGTTTCTTCTCCCCCAATCACTGAAGAGTTTTATTCTGTTCTTTTGGGAAAATTAAAGGATCTTAAGTTAAATGTTTTATCTCAGAATGATTCTGATTTAGAAGATGAAAATTTATATCTTTCTCTTAATCAAATAAATTATTTTGAACAATCTTTGATTTCTTCAAATAGCATGAATTTGAACAAAGTCAACTTTTCTAAAAATAAACATCAGAATGCTGATATTGGTGGCAGTCGTAACTACTACCAAAGACCTACTCCTCAAGATATTCTTTTTGAAGAATCATATCTTTACGGACAAGTCTCTTTTAATTCAAAAACTATCTATGAATGGAATATTGATGGTAAATCTGAATATTCTATTTATGAGATGGTACATCAAATTATGATGTACATCACTGTTTGTAAAACTGCTGATAATAATGAACAACAAATTGTTGGTTTTATTACTTGTGGTTTTACTGGTATTTTGAAAGGCTGGTGGGATAATATCCTCTCTCAAAACCAGAAAAATGAGATTCAAAATGCAGTTAAAATTGTCAAGAATGAGATTAATCAAGATGTGTTTATTACTGATGTTGTTTATACTTTAGTGTTAACCATCATTCATCATTTCATTGGTCGTGAGGGTATTAACCATGAACGTGGCCGTGAGATGTTGCAGAATCTTAAATGTCCCGCCCTTACCCATTTTAGATGGTATAAGGATGTTTTCTTAGCTAGAGTTACCCAACGAACTGATGCTAATAGTGAGCATTGGAAAGCTAAGTTCATTGATGGTCTTCCAACTTTCTTTGCTGAAAAGGTTAGGAAAAAATTAAAGGATAAGCATAATGGAATGTCTATCCCTTACAATGATTACAATTATGGTGATTTAATTAGTATTATTATACAGGAAGGTCTTTCCTTGTGTAATGATTTAAAGTTAAGACACCAATTGAAATCTCAACGTCTTTCAGGAAGAAATGAGTTGGGAGAATTCTATGACCAATTTGGTTACAATGTTCCACATGAGTATCCTAATAAAAGGAAAAATAAAATTTCTAAAGATAAAAAACCTTATCGAATAAAGCGTTACCATAAAGGAAAGCGTCATAACACTAATAAAGAGTACAAACCCAGAACAAGTTCTAATTCTAAGCACAAGGGGAAAAATAACTCTAGAATTAATGCTAAATGTTATAAATGTGGAAGAATTGGCCATTATGCCAATAAATGTAAAACTAAGGCTAAATTAGATAGTCTGGAGATTGACCCTGGTCTTAAACTTCAGTTGTCTAAATTGTTTCTTAATTCCAGTGATTCTAATCAGAGTTCATCTGATTCTGAATCTGACAATGAAATTATGTTATTGTCATCTTCCTCATCTTCATCTGAAGATGCTCCTCTTTGTACTACCAGTTCTTGTAACTGTGGTACTAATGAAGGTTCTTCCAATTATTGGAAGGCTATTGTTGAAATGAATGGTTTAAGTCTTAATGTCTTAACTAGTCAGCAACAATCTTTTGTTGATTTATTAGATCAAATTAATGATCCACAAATTAAACTTAAAATGATTGAGTTTTGTTACCAGAATCAAATTAAGGATGATAATAAGGATACAATTAAGGTTCCTAATCAACATTTTACCATGAAAGAGGTTTTCAATAGGTTAGAAGGATCTAATTCCCAAAGACCTGTGAATATTAATGACCTGCGTCAGGAGGTTAATATTTTGAAAAATGAGGTTCAACAATTAAAAGCTAACCAAACTAAAAGTGAGTTAATGATAACTCAATTGCAATTAGCTCAGGCTTCATTTAATTCTCCTAGAATTTAGTCTGAGGTTTCACCTGAAGATGAAACTGTCAAAGATGATTATTTGTGTCTTCTTGATCAAGTCACTTTTCAAAAATGGTATATTAATGTTAAAATTGTCATTAATGAAGAGTATGTTTTACCTGATTTAATGGCTCTTGTTGACAGTGGTGCTGATTTGAATTGCATCCAGGAAGGTTTAATTCCTACCCAATATTTTGAAAAAACTACCCAAGGTCTTTTGAGTGCTAATGGTAGTAAAATGCAAATCAATTATAAACTTAATAAGGTTTATATTTGTAATGAAGGTTTTTGTTTACCAACTACTTTCTTATTAATCAAAAATATGAGTTTACCAGTAATACTGGGTACTCCTTTTCTCACATCTTTGATGCCTATAGATAAAATTGATTCTACATGTATTTTTACTACTTTACAGGGAAATTCTGTTGTGTTTAAATTCATAACCCAACCCCTCCATAAAAATATCTATTCTCTTCGTGACAATATATTTTTCAAAGAGAAGCAAATAAATTATTTGCAAAAGGAAATTATGTCCTTAACTATCCATCAAAGATTGTCAACTCATGACATCCAAAATGGAATACAAACAGTTCACAATCAATTTTTTCCTGAAGTTTGTAGTGATATCCCTAATGCTTTTTGGGATCGTCAGAAACATATTATTTCCCTTCCTTATGAAGAAAGTTTTGATGAAAAATTTATTCCTACAAAAGCCCGTGCAGGTCAAATGAAAAAAGACTACATGGACTTATGTAAGAAGGAAATTCAAAACCTTCTTGATAAGAAGTTAATTGTTCCAAGCAATTCTCCTTGGAGTTGTACTGCGTTTTATGTTAATAAACATTCTGAAAAGGAAATAGGTGTTCCCAGATTGATTATTAACTATAAACCTTTAAATGATGTTTTAAAATGGATTCGTTATCCAATTCCAAATAAGAATGATTTATTGGATAAACTCAACACTGCTGTTTTATTTTCGAAATTTGATTTGAAATCTAGCTTTTGGCAGATTCAGGCAGATTCAGGTTAATCCTAAAGACAGATATAAAACTGCTTTTGTTGTCCCTTTTGGCCATTATGAATGGAATGTTATGCCCTTTGGCTTGAAAAATGCTCCTTCTGAATTTCAGCATGTCATGAATGATATATTCAATCCCTATTCTGATTTTGTGATTGTTTATATTGATGACATCCTTGTCTTTTCTAAATCAATTGAACAACATTTCAAACATTTAAAGATTCTGAAAGATGTTTTGAAACGTAGTGGTTTAGTTATTTCTGTTCCTAAAATGAAACTTTTTCAAGATAAAGTTCGATTTTTAGGTCATAATATTAATCAAGGAAAAATTGTTCCTATTGATAGAAGTATTGAATTTGCTTCCAAATTTCCTGATGAAATCACAGATAAAACTCAACTTCAAAGATTCCTTGGAAGTTTGAATTATATCTCTGATTATTATCAGAATTTTGCTCAGGATAATGCTATTTTGTACCAAAGATTAGGCAAACATCCTCTTCCTTGGTCCAATCTGCATACTGAGGCCGTAAAGAAGCTTAAACTTAAAGTTAAACAATTACCTTGTTTATCTTTAGCTAATCCTTTATGGTTCAAGATTGTTGAAACTGATGCGTCCAATAAAGGATACGGGGGTATTTTGAAGCAACTAAATCCCTCCACAAGTAAAGAAGAGCTTGTTAGATTCACTTCTGGTACTTGGAAAAATGCTCAGCTTAATTATGCTACAATCAAACAGGAAGTTTTAGCCATAGTAAAATGTGTCTATAAATTTCATGATGATTTACTTAACCAACATTTTCTGGTTAGAGTTGATTGCAGTGCCGCAAAACAGGTTTTGAAAAAGGATATAAAAAATCTCGCTTCTAAACAAATTTTTGCAGGATGGCAGACAAATCTTTCTGCATTTGATTTTGATATTGAATACATCAAGGGTGAATCTAACTCTTTGCCTGATTTCTTAACCCGTGAATTTTTACAGGGTATTCAATGAGTGGCCCTTCTAAGGTTTCCCAAGCCAATAAAGGCAAGGGCAAAAAGTAGAAAGATTCAAATAGAGTGAATCTTACTAATGAGGAAATTTTCCCTCACCTTCAATCTAAAAAGGGAAATAAAGTCCTTACTTCTGCTAAGGAAGCTCTCCTTATGGAGCCTCCTCCTTTTATTCCTAATAACAGGATTAACCAGTATGTTTTAACCTTGGAACCGCAGGATGTCCAATGGATGCCTGATCCTAGGGAAATAAAGCGTCGTTATCTTGGTGATGTGCAAAATTATGGTGCACCTCTTAATAAAGAGAGATATGTCTATGAAATGATTTTACAGGAAACCAATTCCGTAATTATCACCCATACATATGAAAAACCTGACGATAAAGTCAGGAGCCCAATTTCCTATTCCAAGGTTGTCATTAAAAGGGTAATTAAACCCACTGATTGGGGGCTTGACCCTTCAAGACCCAAAACTTTTTCTCGTTCTGGAAAAATGTTTTCATTCAATTACTGGGATTATAAGGAAGCATGGAAACATGCATTTTTATACCAGAATGTTAAATTCAAGCATACTTGGTTTTTTAAGTTCTGTCCCGAATCTTTAAAAACTTCTTATCCAAATTGGATTTTTTATTGGTGGTGTTTATATGGCCCTGATCTTGATGTTCTCCCTGATATCATTCGAGGACATTTTAGTTCTTGGTCTATCCATCATCCTCAATTAAGAGGACAAGAGAATATTCCTGAAGGTTTCCCTAAATTACTTTTCTTTGCTGAATTTGGCATCCTTTGGATTTCCAAGTGGGAATTAAAATGTAATTTTGACCAATTAAGGGTTCCCACTCTTTATCGTGAGTTTTCTTATAGATGGTGGTCTTCCGTTTCTCTTGAGGAATTGGATAAGCGAATCTTTGAGACGACTAATGTTTATATTGAGAAAATGAATCAATCTCAGCTAGTAATTAAACCAGTCTCTAATCCTTTTGAGGAAATTAAGTCCTCGTTCAGAATTCAATTTCCCAATTTAGGGGAATCCGAGTTGATGGTCAAGTGTATGGAGTTTATGAAGAATCAATTCATAAGTTCTTTTGCTCCATCCTCTTCTGCAGTTCCAGAATTTGTTCCAGATGACCAATCCATGGCCAGTCAGGACGAAAATAATGCTTATTCTTGTCTTGCCGGTGAAGGTCAGAATCCAGAGGATGAGCTTGATGATGAGGGCGAAGCCACTATGGGAGACTATTGGGACGCCATGATCACCGCAGTTTCCACCTCAGCTCCCAAGGGTTCAGTCATTGCCCACAAGCCATGACGCATGCCATGACATTTTCCAGAAACAATTATTTGTTTCCTTATGTCATGCTTTATGTCACTATTATGATAATTGTATCAATATCAGATAATTGAGATCTGTTTTATGTATGTGTTGGTCAAGGATTCACCTCCAATCACTACTCACTTTTTGTGAGAAAAGTTGCGTGAATTCCGGATCTTGTCTGGTAAAGTAGGATAGCTGTCTTTGTCGATGATGCCCAATTATGTACCCGAAAGATGCTCTCTTATCTCTACCTCCCCTTGCTGACTCTATATTAGGGCAAGACCTTTCATTTTGAAGGTAGACTTTTGTTTTAGTTTTCTTTCCAGAGTTTTCTTTTCTCTGTTTTGTGTTTCTCTTCCTTTGTCTGTATTATTATCTATAACAATATTTGGAATAAAGATTTGCAGTATTGTGTAAGTTTCTGATCTATCTTACTTATTTATTTATATCCGCAATCTGATACCAAATTGCGGATATAAATAAATAAGGAGAATTGCTTGGAACAATTAACTTCTTATCAAGAACGTTTTGAATTTCCTTCTTACATAAGTTCATGTAGTCTTTTTTCATTTGACCTGCACGGGCTTTTGTAGGAATAAATTTTTCATCAAAACTTTCTAGGGAAACAATATGTTTCTGACTATCCCAAAAAATATTAGGATATCAGTACAAACTTCATAAATAAATTGATTCTGAACCCTTGTAAAAAAGGGAATGCAGTACGAACCAACAAAATTGAGGCCTCATTACATTTCACTTTAGAAGATTGGGTTGGACCGTTTTAAACACACAAACACAAAAACAAACACACACACTTCCCCCTCTCTTTCTGTAAATGACTTTCAATGGCGGCGACCACTACTCACCCCTTTCTCTGTCTCATCTTCTCTAATCCTCCATCTGTAATGGACAATCAGTTGAATTCTCAACAACCCATGTTCTATTCGCTCTTCTTTTTCACCTTCTCTCTCTCCATTCTTATCTTCTCTCTCTGCAAAAGACTCAAGAGAACAGAGCACCCACCCTCCACCTCCATAACCCCATGTCATCTCTCCAAAATTGTAGAAAATACCCAACAAACCCATGATTCTAACACCACCCTGATGACCCATTCTCTTCTTCTGGAGATCTTACCCTCCAATTCCCCCAAATGGGCTACTCTGTTCAGTGATGAGGTGTGTCAATGCGATGCAAATGGGCCGGGTTTGGAGAGGGTTGATTCGGGCGGGGACGATTGTGGGAAGATGAAGAAGAATAAGAAGAGGAGAGCGAAGAAGAAGAGGTTGAATTCGAATTCGGAAGGGATGGAGGGATTGGGGGTGAAGGAGAAGCAAGAATTGGTGTGTTTGTATCCATTCACGTCGTCGTCCAGTCTCACGCAGAGGAAGATCAAGCAACAGTATGATCAGCTTGTCAAGTCCCATCAATCTAATGGGTTGACACTAGCTCAGGTTTTCTATATTCCAACCCAGTTTATATATATATATATATACGTGTGTGTATTTTTGTATTGTCATTGGGTATTCAGTATTTGCATACAAACTGAAAAGAAGAATAAAATAAAATTGATTGACTTGTGTTGTTAAATAATTGTTTGTTTTTTTGTAGATGTAGATAATTGTCTTTGATAGATTGGTTTTATATGCAGACTTTCTATTTTAATGCTGTACTCAACACTGTTTCTGAATTGTTATCAGATTTTATAATTTACATTTATATAGGAAGTTTATACAAACACAGTTTCAGGTTTTAACCATTTGTTCTTTCTATTAGCAATGATGATAATAGGTGGATGCCCTCAGTTTTAAACATTTTATGCTTTTAGAAGGATGATAGAAACCTCCTTACCAAGGAATGCCAGTGCCACAAAGTTTAGAATAGGATCTTGCCAGGTTCTTTGATTGCCAAAACATGAAGCAAACCCTATCCCGGACAATAGACTTTACTTTTAGCTTCACCTACATAATTCACATAAGCAAGGGTTTACTCGAGGCGAAATCCCCGGACAGCCCGGTTATTTTGAAAGATTATTGACATAAGTAAGAGGTAATTAATCATCTTTTAAATTGTTTACATCTAAATTTTGAACTTCACATTATTTTCAACAAATTATAATTTGTGTAGATATGAAATGAGCATCTAGTGTGAACAATTATAAGCAATTGGTGTGAAAATTGTTTACAATTGGCAACACTATCAAATTTAATTTTTTCTATATGTACCATCAATCTTAAATAAATACATTTAAAATTTGAAGTAACAATATATGGTCTACTTTTATTAATTTCTTTGTCCTGCTTCTTTTTATATTTAAGTTCACGTGAGTTTAAAAGTTGAGTACTTGTAAGCCTCAAATGAGTCTGACATTTCTATGTATAGAATTGATGCATTGTATTGTTGGGGCAGCGGAAGCGCCGAACACAAGGGATCCAATGAAAGCCAACAAAACAATCACACACAAACACATAAGATTTATATGGTTCACCCGAAATCGGGCTACGTCCATGGATGAGAAAGAGATTTCACTATTATTCGTAGAGAAATTACAATAGTAGAGAATTTTCAAACTGGAAAACATACACAAAACTCTCCTAGAGTTTTCTTTCGTGTATCCCACTAGACTGCTCTTGCCATCAGTGTTCACTCTACCTCACATGTAAATCTATCTCTACCCATGATCTGCCTCATGAGGCTACATCTTTCTCAATCTCATAAGTTTCAACCCAAAGCCTAAGTAACTATTTATAGAGTTAAACCCAATTCCTTTTTGGACAAGAAATACAACTCCTTGGAGAATAAGACATCTCTCTAATAAGAAAGTACCTTATATAATACAACTCTAAAAATAGGATCCTAATTATAATATGAATTCAAGACACAATTTCCAACAAAAGGAAGGACTCCCGCAAAGGGTGGTTAAGTAGGGCTATTTCGAGCTCTCAGAAAGGGTACCCTTTTCTTTAATGGATTCTTCTAGCAGAAAGTCTTTTCCACCGGACAACTCGTAGGAGGTCAGAAGGGCCCTTACTCCATCCCACGCAGTGTACTACTATTGGCAGGAGTGGTGCTGTATAAAATGTAATGTTTAGAGTATCAATTAGGGCAATGAAACAGCACTGAATATACCCTGTTGCCCAATATATTTTTCATTGTTTTATATAGTTCTGTTGTTTTCCACATGCAAATAATAATATCATTGTTGTTTTTATCTATTTCTTCATGTGTGCATTATAGTGTGGTTCTGGGTGGATGGAGTTTTTGAAGCCATCTTTGCACCCACTGGAACCATCATTTGCTCTTTTTGTAGGTTGAGAGGATTTACAGTTAGTTAGTTCCTCATGTAGGCATAAATTTTGCAATTGCTTCATTCATATGATTGAGAATGATTCTCTCTCTCTCTCTCTCTATATATATATATATATATGTATATATATTTATTATGAAGCATGTGGCATCTTGACTTTGTAAATGTTCTTTGATTTGCAATATTCTCGATTTTGGAAATTGTATTGTCCTTGTTAAAAGAGTTTGGGTTCCCCTTTTGAGACAACATGGTTTATTTTTTAAGCCATCTTCAACAACTGAAGTTTTGTTACATGAGAAATTTTTTTTTTTTTTTTGATAAGTAAGTAATTTATTAAAACACGCATTCAAAAGGGGAATGCATCCCAAATACAACGACCCCTATGGGCCAAGAGAACCCATAAACTCAATTTTCTCGTCTATAGAACTACAATTACGCCCTTCCACCCAACTAAACAGAGAGAAAATAAAACTATCTTTTACAGCCCTCGTAGGGGACTCAACCCCCTCAAAGCAACACCTATTGCGTTCCATCCATATGGTCCACCAAAGGCAAAGAGGAGCCACCCTCCATAAGAGACGTAAATGAGAGCCAATCGACACACTCCTCCAAGAAAGCAAAACATCCCGAACCGAGGCAGGCATCACCCAATGAACACCAAACAAACATAACAGAAAACTCCAGAAATCATAGACAAACGGACAATGTAATAGGAGATGAGAAATGAGAGAGGTCTCAGTCACATTCCGAGTGTGATTGGGAGACCCTTGTAAGCAGATGCTCTCATTTTGTCGAAAAATAAGATTTAGATATGTGCGTATCTATATTGAGGCTTATTGTCAGTTGAGCATTGAATTTATTGTGTCCATTATGGTATGGTTTTTCTGTATAACAATGCTGTCAATCACTGGGAATTCCAGCATGCCAATTCCCCTAAATATATATATATATATATAACTATCGCACAACAGCATGACAGTTTATAACCCTGTCGGGATGCGTATGCATGTGTATATATGTCCAAAAACCGTGCGTTTCGTTTGGTTGTTGAGATTAGTCAACTGAAACGCGATACCTTTTAAAAATGGAGCAAGTTAAATACAAATAGAAAGGTACTCTTGTAGTTTTTCCTTTTGTGTTTGGTTTATAGGATGTTTGTGGGGGAAGACAGACCGAATTTTTCTGTTGCATATTATTTAATATACAGGAAATAGTTTCTGGGTGAGGATCCGACGGTTACCCAAGGCTCTCGAATAGTCGGAATACCCAAGACCACTTAGACCTACGGAGGGTGAAAAAATGTTGAATATTAATGTAGGACTAATTTTTAGAATTAAAGTTGAAATTGAATTTCAGTTAATTAGTTTGATTTTGTGCCCCATAACCATAAACATAAGATTATAAAACAAAAATCAAACTAGAAAAAGAGTAGACTTCAGATTTTGTGGAAGATTGTAAGTAGGGAAAAACAGGGTATAGTCCAGTCATGAATAATTTGCTATGAGATTTAGAGATCTTACACTAAATTACCAGTGTCACTCTGGAATCATCAGTCACTCCTGTTGTAGACTCGTGCAAGACGACCCAGATCCTATTGCGAATCCCTTAACAATCTTGCTCCTCATGCCAATTGTCCTCCATGGTTTGTTTTATCCTTCTACCTTGTTTGGCTCATATGCTGTTAGATGTTCTCCAGTAATCTCCTTCCCTGAAGACTCTACATCACACAAGCACACAACCCTAGAGCAACATTTTCAAGTGTAGGGTGAGAAACAAGAATTTTCGCCTCTCCAAAAACATGGATCCTCTATTTTCTTACTTAGAGGTTCAAATCATCTCCTAGACTGACTACAAAATTGTATTTATAGCCAATATATATAGGAGCCCATGTAGCATGGTAAATGAAGTCCTTTTAGATATCTGATTTGAGAGACAGAAAGGGCATCCAAAGATAAAACTTTGCAGTGTTCATCAATTGAGCGAGGTTTGATTGATATCTTGATTTTGTAAACATATATCTATATATATATTTACTTTGGAAAACTGTTGATTGATCATCTAATCAGTCAAGACTTATGACGGCTCGCCTCGCCTTGTTCTTCAGGACTCGCCATCAATAATGTTTTTCAA
Organism: Cornus suecica; assembly: GCA_963922005.1. NCBI lineage: Eukaryota > Viridiplantae > Streptophyta > Magnoliopsida > Cornales > Cornaceae > Cornus > Cornus suecica. The sequence goes on along the minus strand of OY998238.1, from coordinate 58,583,068 downwards.
TAAAAACTTAATTTTGAAATCTTGATCTGTTTAATAAGATTTATATATTTAAGAGAACATTAATTCAAAAGTATAAAATAGATTTTGTAAGCAAACTAATCTAAGTCTTGGCCAACTAAGGTTAATATGGTCTTGCTTGTTCCCTAGATACCGAGAAATTTGAAGTGTGCTCTTCATAGATCATCACCATTATCTTATGAGGATGTATACAAATCACTCGGACAGCTCACGTTAGAACCCAAATTTTGAGTAGAAAGTTGCAACTGATTACTTATTTCCTAATATGGGGGAACTTTCTTGAAAGAAAACATTAGTTGATTGGACTTGTGACTCTTACTATTGCAAAATGTTCTATTATGCTTTCCTTTAGCACCAATAGAACCTAGCCATAGAAATCTGGTCTCAATACTTGAACACAAAAAATCTTGTGTCCATTATGTATTGGATTTAACATGTACATTGAGTAGCTCCCCACCATTTGATGCTTGTGTGTGTTGATATACCTTCCCTCATTTCCTTTTGAAGGGGCCAAAGAAATGTCTCCACATGCTGCAACAGTCTTTCTTCGGAACTATACTAAACGGGTCGATCCTCCCCTCCCGTTTGTTTTAGCAGCTTATCCTAAGGTCTCCTCGCCAAGAGCAATATTACTTATGTTATATGTAAAATAACTGTTAATAGAGCACCAAGTTTCCAACAAAGCCCTAAACTCGTTAAGGCTTAGCTAGAGTACCTCAATCTACTATATGCCACCTTCAGTTAGGTTCAAATGAATCCCTTAGCAGTCAGCTCGCGCCATATTGTTCAAACTTGTTCAATATTTGGCAGATTTCATAAATATATGGTTGAGCACTACAATTTATTGCATTTAGTGCTTGATATTGAATTTTTATATCAAATTTTTTTTTTTGAATTCTTTATTGTTTTACATTTGTAAACACCTTCAATTTGTTTGATGCATATGCATATGGAACACTTTGTAGTTTATCTATCTGATCCTCGTAGTTGGTAATTTAAAAATTAGAATTTCTGAGAATTGTTTTTACAGTTTTGTCGCTTATCTTGACTTATTCTGATTGTGCATTGCCTTCATTGAATCAGATGCCTATATTAATGTTAATTTGGTTAATGTATTGAGCTGATATGTTAAAAAAATTCCTTTGTTTTTATATTGACTTCTATTTTATAGTTTAATTACTGTTCCTATAATGATATGTAATATGCATTATTGCCACATCTGTGCCTTACTTTGATTAAGCTAGCGCCTTTTATTGTTCCTTTGGCTTAGGCTTTGAAAGATCTTTGGCACCTTTGTGTGTCTTGATCCTTTAACAACTATGTATAAAACATATTAGTAATATTATAATTTTTTTTTTTGATAAATATTACTCCCTCTGTCCCATTTTAAGTGTCCCTTTTGGGGAATCTAACTTTTTAAGATGATGGTTTTTAGTAATTTTTATTGTATGGGTAGTGTATGAATTGCCAACTTTATCCATAGTGGGGTCCATGATAATGTGATGCTTTGTAGTGTAAATTTTTATTATTTTAATGCATGAAGGTTAAATTGGTAAATTGACAAACTAAAGTGCTTTGACTTTACAAATGTGGACATTTATTTTGGTACGGATAAAAACATGAAAGTGAACACTTAAATTGGGACGGAGGGAGTATAAAGTAAAGTGTAGATTAATAATAATCCTGTGCTAAATTATTGAAGAACCATGTTTTTTCTATACCTATGCTTGGAAATCAGTTCTCAAATGTCAAGTGGCCAAACTAAGTCCGACTGCATGACATTCTAATGCTCAGGTTCAGTATAAGTACCAGGAGGCATAGTAATCTGGATATTTTCATACTGTATGTAATTAGCTGTATGACCTTAGATGTGCAGGTTTTTTCACCTTCGATTGCCTCTTTTGCAGTATCCTGACTTGGGAAACTGCAAGCGGTAAAATGGATAGAAGGGGCAAGCAGAATGCTTCTGACTCTATTGCATATGACTACATGGTTGCAGATTTTTTCTGTGATAAGATGGTGCAATAAATTTGAAAATAGAAAATCTGCCTGTGCATATTGACTCATTTCCTATCATTGTTGGGAAATTTCCATAATCCAGTCTCATTTAAGCATGAGAGGAAAAATCAGGAAAATTAATATTTCTTCATTTTTCGTTTCCTCTGCTGTTCAATAAGTAAAATCAATGGATCAAACATAGCCTCATTGTTCAGTTAGATGTGGAATTTATGTCACCAGTGAAGCGTAGTAGTTGTAGAGACCTGTCCTGTTGATTTGATTGATGCAATTCATCTCTCTGTCTCTCTTTTTATTTCATGAATCGTATAATGCAAGCTATGAAATATTTTGCTGAAACAGCACTTAAAGTTTTGCCGTTTTTCATGCGAGGTTTGCAGGTTGGGCAATTTGTTAATTGCTTGGTTGAGGCAAGAAATGAGCTAAAGCACAAGTATGTTATCGATTCTTTTTAGACAACTGAGCTTGTTCTTTTCTTCATGGATGAGTGTGATTGAACATGAAACAGATATGTGTGCATCTTTTTGCCCGCCTATTATCCTTTGAATTGTATGCAAGTTCTTCCATAAACATATGCAATCCGATTTTGTAGTTTGCAATTTACCTGCTATACCTGCTATACAATGATAAATATTAGTGTTATATTTATTGAAGTGTTTGCTCAATTCAAAAGAATGGAGATCCATCACTAGAATCATAACTAACTTTCACCCTTGAACAGGTCTGAGGCCATCCAGCGGAAGTTCACGATAACAAAGGCTCTGCTATTCAAAGCAGACAGGTCTTCGTTTGACCGCCATCATCAACAGGTTTGTGAGACTTCCGCATCAGGCGAAAAAATAAATAGGATTTGTTATATAAAGATAGTTAATCTTTCTGATTTATGCAGATATACAAGCTTGAATTAGAACAGAAGAGATTAGAAGAAGATGCATTTGTATATAACTGGCTTCAGCAACAGCTAAAGCTTTCACCGGCATACAAGAAGGTATTAAGGACCTTTCATTACAACTTACCTAGTTCAAGAATTTCATTCCGTTAGGAGCTTAAAGTTTCCAGTTTTGGGCTGAATATGAATGTTCTCGGCGTTTCCTAGTTCTCAAAATGCTGAATAGTGATTACTGTGCAAATGATTAATCGTTGTCTACTTCCAGTTAGTTGGGAATCCTTTCATAGAGAACCTTGCAGTTGGCTATATGTTAATCTTAGTACTGTGATGAGAGAAATGCAGCTGCAACTAATTGAAATGTAAATTAGATGGAAAACAATGATGGTCTTTAGTAAAGTATCTTGATTTTGTTCCATAGAAACAATCGAGATAACTGTAGCATCCGTTTTTCAGTGAGTTATATCAGGCTATAATTGATGATACGATGTCAATCTTTGTACTGTGGTTAGGGAAGTGCAATTCTCATTTATTCAATAAAAAAGGACAATAAGTAAAATAAAGTATTGTCTTTTTATTTCTTGAAAATATTCTTGAGTAAGATAACTGTAGCAACTGGTTTTTAGGGGATATCTCGTGCTATAATTGCTAGTATGATCTCACTTTGCAGTAGTAGATAAAGTAATTTACAGTCACTACAAAAATAACAACTTAGTAGAACAAGTGGTGCCTGGCAAACTGGATTCATCTTCCCGGCAGTTTTTGGTGGGTGCTTTATTGAAATAAGAAGAGAAAATAACATTTCTTGGCTTCCTCCTGATTATCATCATCCTTGCGTTCACCACAAGTGGATGGGTTTGGCCGTCTGAATTCTTTTTGTATTTTTTTTTTATTATGCCTCGTCTCCTCTCAAATTTAAGATTTTTAAACCAAATTTAATTTAGCTTAGGTCAACCTCTGTGTCTCTTACCTTCTTTTACCTTAATAGATGCATCATGGTGTCTACAACCTATATGTACTGTTTTACTTATCAAAAAAAAGAAAAAAAAACCTAAAAGTACTGTTCCTCCTCATTATCATCATCATCCTTGCCTTCACGAGGGCTTGTATGAATTCTAATTTTCACTCTTGTAAATTGAAGATGCTTGAAATTGGTGCCAACATGGCATTGAAAGCTAAATCTGGCGAGCTTATAGAAAGCAAAGATAGCAAGGATGCTGAGTTTGCGGAAATTTCCTTTGAAGAGTTACTAGCACGGGAGAAGAAAGATTCTTTTTGGTCAGTATCTAAACTTGAAATACAAACTCTTTCCAGAGCCCTTTTTTTGGCACTGCTTATCAATAGTAGTGTTTTTGTATGTGCAGGCTGAAAAATGGCAAACCTAGGTCATGCTCAGGCTGATGGTCTGTTGTTCTAATTGGTTTTACTAACAGCAGTAAGCAGTATCCACATTAAATACATGGAATCTTTGCAGGAAATTTTTTTTTTTTTTTTTTTTTAAGCTAATCCGTCCATGCATGTTCCAGACCTGGATATTGTATACCATATTATGGTCGGTTGTTTACTAATATTTTCTTCCATGTTATGAAAATATAGAACACTACAATATTACAACACTAAATATGCAAAGTAATGTATGGAAACTCTCTCAATTCTATTTTTCTTCTTTTTAATATATCAAACATGTCACATATCACCTATTTATACCCACACTTCACTATTAATTTCTACACTTATCCACGAATCAATGCACATTTCTTTTCTTCTCTACTGAATACACTAATTCACTTACACACACTTGGGCCTTGTTTGTTACGTGTTGTGTTGTGCTTTCGTTTCGAAATACTACAGTACCATTATTTGATAGCAAAATCATGTTCGGCGTCAGTGCTAATAATGGCATTTTTTTGAAGCAAAATTCAAAAGTCATTTTTTGGTGTTTTTTTTTTTGGGTAAATTACAGTTTGACCCCCTGTTGTTAGTGTAAATTATACCCGCATCCCCTCTATTTTTATTAATTACAGTTTCACCCCTATTGTTTCACTTTCACCCCCTCAACTCACTCTCCGGCGAGGTCAAACCGGGTCAACCAAAATCTGAGATGCGAAATGACTAAATTACCCTTATATGTGTGTAAAGACTTGTTTACGCATCCAAATTGATGTGAAATGCCTAAACTACCTTCATCACTTATATATATATATATGTGTGCATAAATATATGTATATACCCATATGCATACATTTGTAAATTTTTCCCCTATACATGGCAAAAACAAGAATTAAACCTTAACCTTGAGGGGGATGAATAAAACTAGACTATAACTTTGTAATTTCAATTTTAAAAACCATATGCATACATCTGTAAAAATTTTCCCTATACATGGCAAAAACAAGAATTAAACCTTAACCTTGAGGGGGGTGAATAAAACTAGACTATAACTTTGTAATTCAATTTTAAAAACCAAGAAAATCTCTATTTTATATGTGCCCAAAATCTCTGTTTTATATATGTGCTCATTTAGATATATATGTGTGTATATATATATATAGATAGAGATATATATATAGTTATATATATATATATGTGCGTATATATATAGATAGATATACATAGAGATAGAGATATATATAGATATATATGTCAATTTGTTTTGATTTTTTTGACATTGAAAATGGACAATTAATTGAGTATGGGTAGGAATTGAGGTTTGATAATTGGTAGTTCATTTTAGGATTAGAGTTTGATTTGAGGGGTTTTAGGAGAGAATATGGGTGAGATGAAGAAGATGATGGAAGGATAAATAGGTAATTTAACATAAAAGAATATTTGATTATTTAATATAAATATAAAAAAGGGGTATAAGAGTAATTTTACATATCCGGTCGCCGGATATGAGTTTCAGGGGGTGAAACTGTAATTAGCAAAAATAGAGGGGGTGCGGGTGTAATTTATACTAACAACAGGGGGTGAAAGTATAATTTATCCTTCTTTTTTTTTATATATTTCACAACTGTAGCGAATAGTCCTGGAATTAAGATCTTATTCAAAGATTTCTACAACAAATTCATGATACCAAACATGCTTCCGTTTTTTTATTCACAACATTCTCCAACAAAAGTATTACTTCTGTTTTAGTGAAAAGTATTCACAACATTCTCCAAGAAAAGTATTACTTCTGTTTTAGTGAAAAGTATAATGCGATGCAAACAGGAACAACGCGATCCGAAGAGGCCCTTAGTCTCGGGTTCAATGGGATAAAATAGCATTAGTGTTATCTGAAATACCCCTAGTGAGAAAAAATAATATAATATTTTTGTGTTTCCGAAAATGTATTGCATGTATTAAACAATCTCTTTAAAACCTTGTGAAAAAAACCTAGTGGGAATAGCACGAGGCTTCTTGAGCTTATATTTATAAAAGAATCATAGTGGGATATGCTTCATTGTGTCACCTTTAATACAGTCTAATTCGATTTGCTAAGACATGCAGCGTTATCTTCATATAACATGGTTCTATTTTTTAGTCCAAATGCACTTCAAACTTATCTTTATGAGTTATGACTACTCCGAATGATTTAAAGAAGTCATAGTCATTGTCTATTTCATAGATCGCCAAGATACAATAATATTGCCCCAATAAAACACATATTCTGTTTGCGATGAAGCTTTATAAGGGTCAGAAAAAAGTGCTAGTATATAACTATCCAATTAATTGGGATTTCGAATCTTTTTAATAGAATAGTCAGACTTGTTCCACGAAGATAACGCGCTATGTAATAGCGCTTGATTATATTCCAATGTTTATTGGTTGGTACAGATTTATATCTTTCTAATTAGTTAATTCATTATGATATGTCAGGTTGTGTGTAATTTGCAAGATGCATAAGAGTATCAACTGGTTTTTAACATCAAATGACTGGACAACTATTGGAGAGCTCAATGGATGAGCATCATCCATATAAACTTGTTTTAGAACTTATTCCATATATGTTTATTGGCGGATGAGATTTTTGTCTAATGAAGGTTCAATCTGCAGGTTAAGACAATTTTAATTTTTCGAGATCTTTCATCACAAATTCTCTTTTTATGTAAATAGTCGTCTTTGTGAGCTCTTCATATGTTTCACAACATTAAAATTTTGTCAAGATATACCGCAACAATAGCAAAATCATGTTGTGATTTGTTAATAAAAATGTATGGATAAACTGGTTTGTTGACATACCGTTCTTTTAGCAAGTACTCGCTAAGGCGATTATACATCTCTTCAAAAAATATTTTAATTCATGTAAGTATCGTTGTAACTTTTATTGAGTACATATACGTGATTTTTGAGTTATTTGATTATTACATTTTTAAACATTAAAGGATTTTCATTTATGTATCACTACTTAGTGATCCATAAAAATATGTCATAACCACATTCATTAGATGTATATCCAATCATTCTGCGATTGATAAACTGATTAATAATCGAAAGGTGATTTCATCTTTCACAAGAGAGTATGGCTCCTCATATTCAATAACAAGTCTATGTAAGAAATCTTGGGCTACCAGAAAGGCTTTGTATTACATAATCTCATTTTTCTCATTTCGTCAAATATCCTTTTGTAACCTAGAGCTTAACAACTTCAAATGTCTGGACCATAAGTCCAAAAACTTTATAATTTGGTCATGTAACTCTGCCTATTGCATCTTTTCATTTTGGCTAGTTATCTCCAAGTTGACATTCTTCCACGTTGTGAGGTTTAGGTTCTCATTCATTTAAGTCGAGAGAAATTGTATATGTTAAAATATTATTTACAACAGTGTTAATTATATTTTAGCTCTTCCATAATTTTGTGAGACCTCACTAGTTTTAGGTATCAATGGTTGAGGGCATGTGTCCCATCAAGGGCCTCATTATCTTTAGATACATAGGCCTTGATCATCTGTCTTTGTCTCATCAAGGGCTGTAATTTCATTTCTTTTGTGTACTTGGGCAAATAGTCTCATTGAAATGACAATCGGCCAACCACGCCTTAAATACAACACTTGTTAGGGCTTAAATATATCTGATAATTTATCAAGAATAAATCAATATAGCTCCATGAAGACTTTAAAGGCCCATTTTAGTGTGTTGTTGTGGTTCTATGGGAACATGTGCAACACAACTCAAAACACGTATATGTGAGATGTTTGGTTGTTGAAACATATGCAAGTTTGTACTCATTAATAAAGTCACAATTAATTGAAATCTTTTAATAAATAAATAAATAAAACCTGCTAAACCATTTCGGTATGAGTGTTAGCAACAAGATGTTCAATATCGATCCCGATTCACATATAATAGTTATCACATATTTGGGAAGAAAATTCTCTTACATTATCAGAAAAATGTGTTCATAATTGAATTGAATTGATCAAGAAGTCTAGCAAATGTCATATTACGAGTGGAAAGTAGACTAACATGTAAACATCGGGTTGAGACATCAATTAAGATTATAAATAATGGCATAGTCCACATAGTGGAGGAAATGACGCATGTATGTCTCCTAAAATCCTTGAAAAAAAGAGGGGATTCAACAATGATTTTCAAAAGAGATGGTTTAACTATTAGTTTGTCTTGTAAGCAAGTGGTACAAGAATAATCACTCGGAAGAAAAATCTTTTGAATCTTTTAGTAAATGTTCATGGTATTTCTGTAGACCCATCATTGTAGATCTGAGTGATCAAGTTGCTCATGCCAAAGCACAAAAGAGTTTTGGATCCCAAAATTTCTTGTGCATTACAAGATGAAATTTAATTATTTTAAAAAGTTGTATATTAATACAACTGAGAAGAAGAAGTAGCAAGCTTCTGTAATATTTGTTTCTTGTATAAATTAATGGAAGTTATATAAAGTTATTCTATATCACCTTCATTTGTAGTGTCAACATGATACCGATTATGACGTTAGTCTGTAAAGCTCAATAGATTTCTCTGAAACCTGTATAAATATAAAGCATACTCAATATGTATTCTCGTCCCACCTGGTAACATGATGTTGGCTCTTTCGATGCCTTCAATTAGATAAGTGGAACCTGATATTGTACCATTTACTTAAGCCAATATTAAGTTAGAAAATTATATTTTTATCTCGAAAAATTATGTGTCATTCCACTATTTGCAAGACATATAATAATTATTTATCTTGGAATTAATTAATGTACTAGTTAGATTCATGCTTATTCATATAATATGAAATCCATACGTATATTTTATATTATTAAGCATATATGAAAACAAAAAAATTAAAAATATGCTGGCCTTCCTATTTTCCAGTTTGAAGTGTACTTTGTGAACTCTAACAAGCTCTCTTTGCTTATCATCTAACTCAATTCATCTAATACATGTAACAACAAATATAGGTATAATATATCGTTAATTATACATGAGAACAAAAATAATACAAATATGTCAAAGATAACATAACAAAAGTACCATAATAACAATGTGGTGAAAATTAATCGATGTTATCATTTTTATGACTAATGAAGTAATGAATTTTTACATTTGATTTAAAAAGGAAAAAAAGAAAAGAAAAAGAGGGATAATATCACTAACCTCCCCTGTACTTGAGTCTATTTACACGCAATACCCCTAACGTTACTAAAATGTCATTGACCTTCCTTAACTTTAGTTCCGACGTAACACTTTCCCCCTTCCGTTCACGATCAATGCCAAAAATCGACTTTTGAAAGTTTTAAAATAATTTTTCCACTTAAAATTCCTAAATTACCCTTTCTATATATGAAATTATATTTTGACCCTTACTTTTGTAATAGAATTTACTTGCATATCCGTGTGACCAAAATATACTTACCCAAAAGTATATATATATATATATGAGGTTTTCGGAGAATTCATAAACAAAATGGCTTTACTTGTTTATTTACTTGTTCAGTTTTTTTCCTCCTTGTGTTGGCTTTGGTTAAGAAAAAAAGAAATAAACCTATTAAAGACCTATAATAAAATCCATTTCATAAGTCAGTGATAGCTAACAAAACCTATTAAAAATTTTATCATCCCGGCAATGGTTGAGAAATATGAAAGTGAGGTAGTAATTGATTTTAGTTTACTAAGGAATTGTGTTCTATTCTCTTTAGGAATGGATGTGGAAGAAAATTTTTAGAGAACACACGAAGATAGAAAATTAATTCCACAAGTTGGATATGAAAGGACACCAAAAGAAGCGCAACAATTCCAATCACTAGAGGATACTTATGAGTTTTACAATAAGTATGCAAGAGAAACTGATTTTAATGTGCGAATGGATAAGAGGAAAAACAATAAGGAAACTGGTGAAACAAGTTGGAAACAATATGTTTGTTTAAAAGAAGGAGAAACTGATGACACTTACAAAAGAAAAAAATAAGTAAATGAAGGAGACTAATGAAGATAGTGGTAAGAATTGGAAAGAAAACACGTGAAGGTTGCAAGGCAAGGTTAATTGTAGTTAAATGTGATGAAAACTATATAGTCAAACAATTAATTGAGAGCCACAATCATCCGCTTGCCACTCCAAGCAAGGTACACTTATTGAGGTCCCATAGAAAAGTTTCAGAAGTGAAAAAAAAAATGGCCCTACAATTTCCAAGTGTTAATGTGCCTACGTGTCAACAATTAGATATCTTAGAGACACAAGTAAGGGGTATTGAAAATGTTGGGTGTACAGAATGGGATCTCATAAATTATGAGAGGGATATGAGGGAGAAATTTAAAGGTCATGGTGCCAGTATGTTGAATGAATACTTTTTATCAGAACAACAAAATGATCCAAGTTTTGTTTTTCAGATCGACACAGATGAGAATCAAAGAATGACTAGGTGTTTTTGGGTTGACTTCATTTCAAGGAGAGCATACAATATTTTTGGTGATGTTGTTGTGTTTGATATAACATACAACACAAATCGCTACGGTATGATATTTGTTCCACTTACTGGGGTTAACAATTATGGGAAAACAACCATTTTTGGATGTGCTTTTCTAAGTTATGAGACCATTGAGTCTTTTATATGGATATTTGAGACATGGCTTAGGGCAATGAAAAAGGGTCCTCCAAATGTTATTAGGATCCTGTAGTGACAAGGGTCATAACGCAAGCTCTTCCGTATACATTTAATCGGTATTGTATTTCCGCGATTACTATCACCTTTTCAAATCAACTTTAAGGAATTCAAACACAGTTGAAGAGTTTGAACAAAGTTGGAATGATGCACTTGATAAAAAGTAACCAACAAGATAATGATTGGTTAAACACAATGTATGCATTGCGTGAGAAATGGGTTCCGAATTATGCCAATAATTATTTTCTCTGTTGGTATGTCAAGTAGTCAAAGAGCAAAAGGTTCACATGCATTCTTGAAGAGGTATTGCTCTAAGAACAACACTTTAATGGATTTTATTATGAGATTTAACAGGGTAGTTGGACATATACGACAGCAAGAGGTCATTGATGATCATGGTGATATTAACGAACAACCGAAGCTAAAAACCTTGATGCCCATGAAATATCAAATGATGATTTTTTTCCCAAATAAATACTTTTATAAATGTCAGGAAGAGCTTTATGCTAGTAGTGCTTATGTGCTAGCTATTATGTTAGAGGATGAGAGTCAATGTGTTTATGAAGTTAGTAGGGTATATGATGGAAATTCAAAAGTTCGGTGACTCGTGTATAATAAGTTGAATGATCATGTCAAGTGCAGTTGTCGACATTTTGAATTTGAAGGCATCCTATGCAAGCATATTCGTGCTTTGTTTAGAATCAAACAAGTGATATTTCTGCCATAACAATATATCATGAAAAGATGGACCAAGTTGGCTAGAGTTGGAAGCATTATTGATAAAGATGGGTTAAAAATTAAAAAGGGAGAAGAAAAATCAGTTTTATTAGGGCGTTCTAAAGTAGCTCAACTTGCATCAACTCTCTGTTATATATATTGTAATATATCATTAGTTATATATTATAATATATATATCATCGTATGGTGGTGCATATATTTTAATGACCTAAGACAACCAAGATGTCTCTTGTGGAAGAGTTACAAGCAAACAGAGTTTGTTTATTGTGGGTTAGTTATAGGTTGGTAATTTATAAACAGACATGTTTCTTGGTACACGTTTGTTGAAGTTTGCTACTAACAACCTACCAACACACATCACCAACATCTGCAAAGTTTGAGATACAATCATTCACTCTCAACCAACCACTTACAACTACCATCTTTTCATATGAAATGATACATATTACAACTAACACCTTTTCATATGAAAGGGTACATGTGAAAGGTTGTATATCAATCATACGTCCGTACATGTATGATTTATAAATAGGGGGTGATGACACACCCCAAACCATATAATCATCAATCACCCAACTATTCTTCACACATAAATTACAAACAATTTTCAAGAGTGTGTTATAATTCCTTAAATATTGCTAAATTGCAGGAATTATGACTTTGTTGTATCCTTGGAAGTGTTTTGCTTTATAACCCGTTATAAAACTCAATTAGAGTTTGGGGGAAAATAACACTTTAAGAAAAGTGACCACACACCTCAAAGTCAAATATTATTTGCTGCCTATTTCTTACAACCATCCGTTTGTAACTGTTTTGGTTATTAGAGTTTATGCCAGAATTATATACAACAACCAGAAGATAATTTGTTGCAGAAACGACAACCACGAGAAGAATCTGTTTGTTCCAATTACAAAGAGTTTGTTCCAATTGAAAAGTCTTTATTCCTAACAATTGTACAAGAGTTTGATTCACTGGGTTATTGCAGTATGTGTTTGTAACAATCTTAAAGTGTTAATACAATGGAAACTGGCTCAGACAATATTGCGTTCAAGGTTATGAATCAAGATTTTGTAAAGTTTGATCGATTTGATGGGTCTAACTTTACTCGCTGGAAGGATAAATTAATGTTTCTGCTTACTATTTTGAAGATTTCATCTGTGTTGGATCCTAATCTTCAACCGTTCCCAGAGCTAACTGATAAAGATACAAAGTAGATTATTGTAGATATGAAGAAATGTTTGGAAGATGAATTGGTTTGTCGAGAACACATTCTTTACACACTGTTGGACATGCTTTATGATCTCTACACATCTATGAAATCTACTAGAGATATCTGGAATGCATTGGAATTCAAGTACAAAATAGAGAAACTAGGTACGGATAAATTTCTTATATTTAAGTAATTTGAGTTCTCAATGGTTGATAATATGTCAGTTTTGGATCAAGTTCATGAATTACAAGTTCTAGTCACAAAGCTTCGGGAAGTTAAAATTGTACTTCCAGAACCTTTCCAAGTGGGGGCTATTATTTCTAAATTGCCTCCTAATTGGTATGATTATAGAAAGAAAATTTTACATAAGACAGAAGAATTTACTTTGGAAGAAATACAGAAGTATTTGCGAATTGAGGAAGAAAGTCAAATTCGTGATAAGAAATATCAAGTTGAATGTTCTTCCGAAGTAAGTTATGTGGAAGGAGGAAAATCGAATAAATATCATAATAGCCTCAAGATGAAAAAGAAATGGAGTTTTAAAAGAAAACATCCCTATAATGCTACAAGGCCGAATGATGGGACATGTTTCCATTGAGGAAAGAAAGGGCATGTTATACGTGATTGCAGGTACAAGAAACTTGAAAATAAAGAACATAACGCTAATGTGATGGAAGACAAGTTTGTTGATCTTGTTGCTATGGTGTCTGCAATGCACGCATGATAACTAAGTTGAATATGGCGACAACAAATAAGTCTTCATATTGGTGGCTTGATTCTGGGGCTACTATTCATTTATGTGATGATAAAACACATTGCAAGACTTATGAATATGTTAATGATCAAGAGGTGCTGATGGGAAATAAAAACTTCGCTAAAGTTTTGGGGAAAGGGAATGTGGAACTTAATGCGACGTCAAGTGTGTGAAAATATGTGGGTAAAAAAAATACCTTAATGACTCTAGGTTTTACCCTACGCAAGCGCACGTATAAATTGTAGAATAGCAAATGGCTTGAGTAAGGGATATCGATCCCACAAAGAATGAGATTGTTCACTTTAGCAATTCAAAAACACTGAATTATATTTCTGAAAATTGTTTGCTTTGGGTGGTCAAAGACCAAATTATCAATTTTAACTAATGATTATCTAAAAAACAAGTAATATGGTTGTGATTCAAATGAGAGAGAAAACTAGGGTTTTCATCACTCCACCGCTAACCGCATAATATAGTTCATTACTGTTTTAACTGTAAGAGGGAGATCCATAACTGTGAATCAGGTCATATTGCAGATAGCTAAATACGACCCAAAAAGGAGTATCATCAACCGGATCACGACAACCTGTCTCATAATTGACCTAACTAGTACATGGCAATTATGCTACTCTAATCTACTCCTAATGCATGAAAATAAATTAAAGCATGTCTATATTAAATGCCAAGGCACGACTTGTGTCAACCTAGGGTTTCAAGTTTCATTACCACCATTGTATAAAAAATCATGATTAAACATTCGAGTTCCAGCCCATATTGAATAATCATAATTGTGCAAAATAATATATTTATTCCATCTAAGACAAGAATTTATAACAAACATAGAATTTTATATTACAAATCAGTACGTCTCTTAACTACTACAATCATCACAGTATGGTCACAGTTTCCCCTCGTTTACAGTTAAAAACAATAAAAGAACTACATTACTTGGCTAGGGTTTTGCTAGAAAACCCTAGATACCGAGTTAGTTGGCCATGGTAGAAGGTGACTGCATCGTTGATGTAGAACCGTTCTCCATAGTCCTCTTCTTCGGATCTCTAGGTTTGAATATGGCTCTCCACAACAACAAATTTGAATGAATGAACAGCCTCCAAAAACTCATGTCTGAACTCTCCAACTCAACAGCCCAAACTTTGATGTATGGTCTTGTATCTATAGGCAATGGCATAGAGATGCCTTTTTCAGTCTTTTCACTCTCAAAACTCATCAAAACCCTAAATATAAGTGTATATACATCTATACAGAGGTCTGGAGTCGTGGACACGTCTTCAAATTAAACTCGGGGTGAAACAGGAAAAATCACGCAGAAATGCTCAAAGTTGCCGCACTTACGCTTGGAGGCTACGCTTCAAGTGTAGATCCCAAGCGTAGGTCAAAGCATAGATTTTGCAATTCTAGCCACTTTTTGGTACTAGAAGCGTAGAGTTTTTATAGAAAACCACTTTTCTTCGTGAATGCGCTAAAACGTCCGTCTCGAACCCACGATACTTTTTGCTGAAGATGACGGCTTCTGAAAATGTCATTTTTGCCCTCAGGAAGCCATTTTTGTCTCAGACTGCCTCTTTGACTCTCCTCTTGGATAGAAAGAACACACTCTTCAGTTAATTCACCGAAGTTAGCTCCATTTCTTTATTAAGCTCCTGAAACATACTTTAACATGCAAACATCATAAAAATACTATATAATGGAATGAAAGAACGTAACAATAGTGAGTTAAGGGGTCAAAATGACTAATATTTGACACCTATCACACCCTCAAACTTACATATTGCTAGTCCCTTAGCAATAAACTCAAGAAACTTTTATTGTGATGATCTTTTTACTCTAACTACTCTAACTAATCTAACTATTCTAACCTAATCCCTTGCTTTCGTGAGGGTCGACCATTATACTTAGCACGTGTAACAAGTTTTTTAAATCCTTAGGTTTCCCCTAGTGGAGGAGTGAAGTCTCGTGAAGGTTTCTAATGATGGTACCTATAAACATCCCAGTTCTCTATAGTCACGCATTCATGAATTCACACACAAATTTAATTAAGTCATGATACAATACAAAATACAGTATGGATGCAAATACTCCCACTCACTACTGAACAAAAATTATATCAAGCTTCGTGTCATGAATGGTTGCCACTAATAGTGAATGATTTCGCTACTTTCTACTTAAAATCCAAGCAACCTTTCGTGATTTTGTGAACATTCAACTACAATATTTCAGTTTCTCTTTTCCTACTTCATTGATCAAACTTTGCTATTTTTTTTATCAAAACGTAACTTTTCAACTTTCCACTTTTCATCCCTTTTTGTCTTTCTAATTCTTCGGACTTTCCAGCGAGGATTTTTAGTCCCGACCAACTGGGCCTCGAGCTTTTTCTATGGGATTTATGCTCACCAGTCTTCTCCCCTTTAAACGCGAACAATGATATTAGTGATACCAATGCCCGGTTACTCAGATCAAATGGTTGTTTTTGGCATTTTATTTTCTCAATTTGTTTTTTCAATTTTCTTCATTTCAACTAAAACATCTCCCCATCTCCCTTTTTATTACGGCAAAATTAGTTTTCAACTACATAGTAAAAAATCAACCTATTTCTCATAGTGAATGTGTGCTTGTGCTTATAGGTCAAAGTTGTTCTTCTTGATTTCAATTTCACTCATCACTCACCCATGTAAAACCACATCACTTCACTAACTTGATCTAATCATTACTCTCATGAATGGAAATATCATATTACATACTACTCAGGCATCATATACAAAAACTCAATCAAATTGTATTGCAAAACATTCATGCGCGAAAACAAAGAATTGCTCCAAATTGTTTACGAAAATTTTCATTCCTTGTAATACTATACTCTCACCCCCAAACTTAAATCATATAGGATAACAGATATAGTTACCCTTAAAGCTCAATTCTGAATTCCAAAGAAAAGCATGAATCCCCTCTCCTAAACTTGATTTGGATCACCTGTAGATATCATCAACAAAGCACAAAGACCCAATCATAGCAAGAGAAACAAAATTTCATCATAAACATCCAGAAATCAACACATGTTTTTCAAAAAATTAAAAATTCTCTCTTTTTTTTTTTTAAAATGATTTGTCCTTAAGGGCCTATAATCCTATAAATAAAATAACAATAAAAGAAAATAATAAAAATAAAAACAAAGATAAAGACGTGGCCTTAAGGGTCTACCATCTCTAAGAATTTAAAAATTGTATAAATTAAATGATCTAATATTTTACAAACCTAGGCTAGAAACTAACTTTCACAGCCTAGGACCAATGTTTAACGTCGTCGACACGACATGAACACTCAAAGGGTTATCCAACACCCTTCCTCTCTGCAACACTTCCCCTACTCATTGGACAAAATGTAGGAGACAACTCTTTTAGTGCTCTCACCTGTGAACAATTAGTATTATCCATGACATCAAATATAGAACAATAATCACCATATAAAGTACCTCATCTGTCACATTCTAACTTCACCCCATATACAGGTAATGTGTCCAACAGATCCTCCTTCAACACCTTATGTAAGGTTCTCTCCACAATTCATCATTCTCCATTAAACTGACAGATGCCATAAATTTTAGTCCCAGATCAATCTTCTTATAAATATTTAGCCAATGACCACGCCTCTTTAACCTCTCACTTTCCAAACCTACCTCTCCGTGGGGGTAAACCGATTTAACTCTAAATGGTCCTTCCTTTTGTAACCGGATCTTATTTGGAAACAATTTTAGTTCCGGATTACACCACCGTCTTTTTCGGCCAGGCTCAAAGAACTTAAGTTGAACATGCTTAGCATGATGTACTCTTATCTGAGCTATATAAATTCGAACATCCTCATACGCATAATTCCGTATCCCCTCACGCTCATTTCTTAATCGAGGATCTTTTCAGGCATACAACTTGTCTGCCATGTTTATACTCAGCACTCGCTCATCTGGAAAGGGGTCCTTAAGAGGGGTGTCATCCTTGGTAGGCTCTATGATAGTTCATGGCAAATGCTTAGTTCTAACAATCTTCACACCCTTTTTATCTTTCAATACATCATCCTCCCTATGCAACATCATCTCAGGAAGCGTACTTTCAGACACCAACTTCTGTGGAGGCATAAGTTGAGGTTCAAACGACTTTCTTGATGATCTCTTTGACGGCGAGTACAACGCAACTTCCAATGCCGCAATAACTTCCAAATTTGATTGCTGTTGATCCTCCTAATTTTTAAAATTCACCTCCGATCTATTCATCACTAAGATATTCTCTCGACCTTCAGTGATGTCATACAACCCAATCTTATAAAGTGAGTTGTCGGGCACTAATGCTGCTGGTGACACAAATGGAGATTTAGGCGAATCTCTTGGATTTTCCCCTGGTTGTAAACCTAGAGCTCTTTCACTTTGCATTCGATCTTTCCATCACAACATCCAGGTCATTTCTTGCTCGACTCCTCTGAGGTACCACTTCCTCAACCATTTTATCAATATTAAAACATTCGGCTGGTTCCGGTAATTGATGGTTGATATCAAATACATTCATCCTCATCTCTAGATTCCCAAAAGATATATCCATAATCCCTGTCCTACAATCAACGCATGCATTTGCCGCAGCCAAAAATAGCCTTCCTAAGATAATAGGGATATGTCTCCTTGATCTGTGGTCAAGTTCCATGTCTAACACCACAAAGTCCACCGGATAGTAAAACTTACCCACTTGAAGAATGACATCCTCTAGAATTCCTCTCGGTTGTTTAGTTGATATGTCTGCCAATTGAAGCACCGCCGATGTAAGATTGAGCTCTCCCAACCCTAGTTGTTGATAAACTGAATATAGTAGTAAGTTAACACTCGCACCTAGATCAAGAAGAGCTCTACCAATTTCCTTGTCATCAATGACACATGGAATAGTGGGAGCACCAGAATCTTTCCTCTTAGGTGGTATGTTACTTAGAAGCAATGAACTCACTTGTTCAGTCATCATAATCTTCTTTAAAGTCTTTGCTCTATTTTTCCGCTTTTGCGTACAGAGGTCCTTAAAGAACTTAACATAAAGTGGTATTTGGTATATAATGTCTAAGAGAGACAGATTAATCTTGACTTGTCGGAATGTCTCCAACATGTCTGACTCTTTATTCTTACCATTTCTGGTTGGCTCTCTAAGACGTTGAGGGAATGATGCTTCCTCTTCAAATGATGCCCTTTTTGGCTCTTCATCTTCCTTCACTTGAGATTTATCTTTCTGGACTCTGTCAGCCTCCTTTCTTCACTTTCTTCAACTTTCTTTCTTTGCGCTCGTTCTGCCTCCTTTCTTCTCTGCAACCTCGCTTCATGTTTCTCCTCAACTCTACTCTCCACTTCCCTTACATTTCTCAGAGTCGTAATGGCTTGAACTGTTTCATAATTATGCTCAGCAAATGAACCACGATCCACTACTTGTTGACTCTTTGGATTAACCACTGGTTGCCCAAGCAATCTTTCCTCTTCAAGCCTATTCATCACATTAGCTAGTTGCACTATTTGGGTTTCTATTTGAGCAATGGATTGGGATTTAGAGTTCATTGACTGGATAGCTGTCCGAAAATGATTAGATTGATTTTTTAACTCCCCAAAAACTTGATTTTTTAACACCTTCAAGGCGCTCATCACCTCTTATTCGAAGCCAGGTGGCCTTGTGGTGGATTTTGAGTCGGATTTTGATGTTGGAAATGATTTTGAGGATATGGAGGGTACACTTGATTTGGATTGAATCCCTGGGTTTGGTTTCCTTGAGGCTGATTTTGATAGTTATATGGTTGGACAACCTAATTATTATTGAATGGCTGGAGAGCTTGAGAATTATTGGATGACTGTCTGTATTAGTAATTTGACTGAGGATTTTGAGACATGATTATTGGTTGTGAGTTGAATGATTGTTGACTCTATTGGAATCTTGGTTGTGGGTTGTATGATTGTTGTCTCTTAGTGAGCCTTGGTTGTTGGTTGAATGACTGATGTCTATCTGTTAACCTTGGTTGTTGATTGAATGATTGCCCTTGTTAGAAATTTGATAGTGGATTTTCAACATTGTTAGATTCGTAGGACATGAGTGGATGATTTCTGGCATTGGAGGTGTATGAATTGGTGAAATGAGCATTATTGGAATAGTTCCACGATGCATTGGCATCAACAACCATTATCTCCTGACACTTATTTTGGGAATACTCAGCTTCTACTTCTAACATCTCTCTAGGAGGGGAATGACTTTGCTGAAAAAACTTGTCAATTCTCTCTAATTTCTCTCCTATCAACGCTACTAAATCTCTCACATCATCATTATTCACACCATAAGCTTTCTCAGATCTTCTATCTAGTCCACCTCTAGCCCTCAACTCAGATTCATATTGAATTGTATTATCACTAATATTATCAAACAAATCTAAGAGTTCTTTTGTTGGCCTCAAGATAAACTGACCTTGTGTTAAAGCATCTATCAAAGTCTTATGAGTCTTTCCAAGTTCCATGTAGAAATTCTTAGCTACATCCTGTTAAGAGAACCTATGGTGGGGACACTTATACAAGATTTCACTATATATGTCCCAAGCATTGTGAAACTTCTCACCAGATAACTCTCTAAAACATTTTATTACATCCTGGGCTTCCGAGGTCTTTCCTACGAGATAATGTTTTTCTATGAATTCTCTTTGAAGGGCTTCCTAATCAATTTTAATTGCCTTAGCCAATTTGACGTACCATATTTTAGCTTTTTCTCTCAACGACCAAGGAAATAGACGCACTCGCAAATCATTCTTAAACGGATTATAGTACCTAAAAGTCGAGGCAACCTCTAAGAAATCATTAATATGCTGGTATGGGTCCTCTATCCTAAGGCCAGAAAATTTTGGAAGCATATTGATAATGCTCATTTTGATCTTGAAGTGTTTCGCGCCTTCTTTTTCTGGGAAATCAGTATAGGAATCATACGCATCCGGTGCGTAGTATCCTTTCAAAGATGTGGTTGGTGTCCTTGGTAGATTGGCTCTTTGGTCACCCATCTTCTCGAAATCCATTTTTTTTAAAATCAGAAAGTCACAGTTTTGAGGTCTTAAACGACGTATTTCGGCCTAAAATCAACTGGACTAACTATAAAGTAGTGAGTTTTATTAAATGGCCATTTTCCACTCAAAAACCTCACATCGTTTGCGAAAATTGGAATTTCTGACAGTTTACATGAAAAACTGCAGATTATTTTTTTCCAGAAAATAAAACTAATTACTTCTAAACTCTTCTAACTATTAAAAAAAATAAAGCTAAAATTATATAAAAAATTAAGATAAACTAAAACTCACCAGAGGTCCAACAACACAACTTTCACTGCTCCGCCAAATCCCTTTGTGCTTCTCAGAGTACCTAGCAAAAACACAAAAATTCCAACTTTAAATACAATACAATGACGCAATGTAAATAAACTACTAAAACTAATGAATAATGCTTAGTCCCTGGTAGTGGTGCCAAAAAATTGATGCGACGTCAGGTGTGTGAAAATATGTGGTTAAAAATAACACATTAACGACTCTAGGTTTTACCCTACGTAAGCGCACGTATAAATTGTAGAATAGCAAATGGCTTGAGTAAGGGATATCGATCCCACAAAGAATGAGATTGTTCACTTTAGCAATTCAAAAACACTGAATTATATTTCTGAAAATTGTTTGCTTTGGGTGGTCAAAGACCAAATTATTTATTTTAACTAATGATTATCTAAAAAACAAGTAACTTGGTTGTGATTCAAATGAGAGAGAAAACTAGGGTTTTCATCACTCCACCACTAACCGCATAATATAGTTCATTACTGTTTTAACTGTAAGAGGGAGATCCATAACTGTGAATCAGGTCATATTGCAGATAGCTAAATACGACCCAAAAAGGAGTATCATCAACCGGATCACGACAACCCGTCTCATAACTGACCTAACTAGTACATGGCAATTATGCTACTCTAATCTACTCCCAATGCATGAAAATAAATTAAAGCATGTCTATATTAAATGCCAAGGCACGACCTGTGTCAACCTAGGGTTTCAAGTTTCATTACCACCATTGTATAAAAAATCATGATTAAACATTCGAGTTCCAGCCCATATTGAATAATCATAATTGTGCAAAATAATATATTTATTCCATCTAATACAAGAATTTATAACAAACATAGAATTTTATATTACAAATCAGTACGTCTCTTAACTACTACAATCATCACAGTATGGTCAAAGTTTCCCCTCGTTTACAGTTAAAAACAATAAAAGAACTACATTACTTGGCTAGGGTTTTGCTAGAAAACCCTAGACACCGAGTTAGTTGGCCATGGTAGAAGGTGACTGCATCGTTGATGTAGAACCGTTCTCCATAGTCTTCTTCTTTGGATTTCTAGGTTTGAATATGGCTCTCCACAGCAGCACTTCTGAATGAATGAACAACTTCCAAAAAATCACGTCTGAACTCTCCAACTCAACAACCCAAACTTTGATGTAGGGTCTTATATATATAGGCAATGGCTTAGAGTTGCCCTTTTCAGTCTTTTCACTCTCAAAACTCATCAAAACCCTAAATATAAGTGTATATACATCTATACAGAGGTCTGGAGTCGCGGACACGTCTTCAAATTAAACCCGAGGTGAAATAGGAAAAATCACCCAGAAATGCTCAAAGTTGCCGCACTTACGCTTGGAGGTTACGCTTCAAGCGTAGCTCCAAGCGTAAATTTTGCAATTCTAGCCACTTTTTGGTACTGGAAGCATAGGCACAAGCGTAGGGTTTTTTCTATTTATGGAAAACCACTTTCTCCGTGAATGTGCCAAAACGTCCGTCTCGAACCCACAATACTTTTTGCTGAAGATGACGGCTTCTGAAAATGTTTTTTTTGCCCTTTGGGAGCCATTTTTGTCTCGGACTGTTTCTTTGACTCTCCTCTTGGATAGAATGAACATACTCTTCAGTTAATTCACCGAAGTTAGCTCCATTTCTTCATTAAGCTCCTGAAACAAGCTTTAACACGCAAACATTATAAAAATACCAAATAATGGAATGAAAGAACGTAACAATAGTGAGTTAAGGGGTCAAAATGACTTATATTTGACACCTATCAGAACTCCAGTTTACTTCTGGAAAGAAATTAACATTGCTGAATGTTCTCCATGTCCTAGAAATTCGAAGGAAGCTTGTATCTGCAAGTTTGTTGTGTAAGAGTGGCATTAAGGCTATATTAGAGGCCGATAAGTTGATTCGGTAAAAAAACGGAAATTTTGTTGGAAAGGGTTATGCTAGTGATAGAATGTTTAAACTGAGTATTAATAAAATAAGTTCTTCTGCTTATATTGTTTCTTCATCTTCTATTTGGCATGCACGTTTAGCACATATAAGTTTTAGATCCTTGAAACATATGTAGAAACATGGTTTGATTTCATATGATGATAATTCTCATAATAAATGTGAAACATGCATTGAGGCAAAAATGACTAAGAAACCTTTTCCTAAGGCTAATAGAAATTCTGCACTATTGGAAATCGTTCATTCTGACATTTGTGAATTAAATGAAAATTTTACTAGAGGAGGAAAAATATATTTTATAACCTTCATTGATGATTGTTAAAGATTTGTTTGTGTATGTAATGGATACTAAAGATCAAGCGTTCGATATGTTTAAACGATATAAGGCTGAAATTGAAAATCAAAAGCAAAGAAAAATAAAAATTCTTCGTAGCGATAGAGGTAGCAAATACTTTCCTAATGAATTTTCTTCTTACTGTGAAGAACATGGAATAATACACCAGAAAAGTGCACCCTACACCCCACAAAAAAATGGTTTAGCAGAAAGAAAAAATAGGACACTTGTTGATATGGTTAATTCTATGATTTTGTATGCTAAATTACCTATTAATTTATGGAGTGAAGCCTTACTTACTGCTTGTCATGTGCATAATAGAATTCCATCTACAAAAACACATATCTCACCTTATGAGATATGGAAAGGAAGAAACCAAAATTAGAATATCTTAGGGTGTGGGGGTGCATAGCCTTTTATAGAATACCTGACTAAAAAAGGACCAAGTTGGGTCTAAGAGAATAAAAAGTATTTTTGTAGGATATGCTGAAAATTCTAAATCCTATAGGCTTTCTTGACTTGAATTCTAATGTTATTGTTGAATCTAGAGATGTTGAATTTATAGAGAATAAATTTCTTCATGATTATTTGGTTGAACCTGTTTAAGGATAACCTAATAATTTGTCATCTAGTACATCTCTTAAAGATAAGAGAAAAACTGATTATGAGGTCACTGAACCTAGGAAAAGTCAAAGAACTAGAAAAGAAAAGAATTTAGATCCTGATTTTATTTCATCTCAAGCTATAATATTTTTGGTAGAAGGAGATAGAAATAAAGTTCTTAATAAAATACCCATTTTAATGCGTATAGAAGAGGACCCTAAGACATTTAAAGAAGCGATGGCTTCCAGGGATGCAGCCTTTTGGAAAGAGGCTATAACTGATGAAATGGATTCATTATTGTCAAACCAAGATTGGGTGTTGATGGAATTACCCCAAGGATCGAAACTTATAAGTAGTAAATGGGTATTTAGAAGCAAATATAATACAGATGGATCTATTCAAACATTTAAAGCAAGATTGGTAGCCAAAGATTTTAAATAGAAGAAATGTATTGATTATTTTGATACTTATGCACCTGTTGCTAGAATTGCATCTATTAGAGTTCTTATGGCTTTAGCTTTTATTTATCATTTATATATGCATCAAATGGATGTAAAGATTACATTATTTAATGGTGATCTTGAAAAAGAAGTATATATGGAACAACCAGAAGGGTTTGTTCTGCCTAGAAATGAAAATAAAGTGTATAAATTAGTGAAGTCACTTTATGGTTTAAAACAAGCACCAAAACAATGACATGAGAAATTTGACTCCGTGATATTATCATTTAGTTTTAAGCATAATAATGCTGATAAGTGCATTTATTCTAAGTTTACAAATGATTATGGTGTTATTATTTGTCTTTATGTTGATGACTTGCTAATTTTTAGAACAAATATGAGAGGTGTTTCTGAAACTAAGAAGTATCTGACTTCATGTTTTAAAATGAAAGATCTTAATGAAATAGATATTATCTTAGGTATTAAAGTAAAGAAACATGAAAAAGGGTATGTATTGTGTCAATCACATTATATTGAAAAGATGTTTCTTAAATACAATCATTTGATAATAAAAGAAGCAAATACCCCTTATGATACAAGTATGAAAATACTTGAAAATTATGGGAGAGCTGTTGCACATCTTGAGTATGCTAGTGCAATAGGAAGTATGATGTATGCAATGCATTGTACGAGACCAGATATAACATTTACTGTGTGCAAGCTATCTAGATATACAAGCAATCCTAGTACAATTCATCGGAAAACAATAACAAGAGTGCTTGGATACCTTAAAGGAACAATAGACTAAGGTCTATTTTATTCGAACTTTCCAGCAGAACTAGAAGAATACTCAAATGCTAGCTCGATTACTAGTGCGAGTGATAATAAGTTCACATCAGGATGGATTTTTACAATTGGTGGATGAGCCATTTCTTGGGCTTCTAAGAAGCAGACGTGTATAACACACTCAACAATGAAATCTGAGTTTATTGCTTTGGCAGCAGCAAGCAAAGAAGTAGAACGGCTAAGAAACTTGTTTTTAAATATAGAGTTGTGGCCACAACCGATGCCATCTATTTCTTTACATTGCGATAGTGAGGCAACTATGTCAAGAGCATATAATAAGATATACAATGGAAAGTCTAGAGCCTTGCGATAGTGAGACAACTATGTCTAAAGCATATAATAAGATATACATATCAGTTTGAGACATGAATATGTTAGACAATTATTAACGGATGAAGTTATTAATATAGTCTATGTTAAATCAAGTAACAATTTAGCGGACCCTCTTACTAAGGGACTATCGAGAGATGTGGTTAAAAAGACATCTAGTGGAATGGGGCTAAAACCCTTTCTTAAAAATCACCAGTAATCGTAACCCAACTTAATACAAGAATACCAGTATTCCAAAGTTTAATGGGTAATAACAAGTTACTGTAAAGTGATTGTATAACCACTGAAATTCATTTATAAATGTTCCTTCCAGGATGTTTAGTGCAGACTGATATGTATGGAGGATGAGTTTTATACTCTCAAAGAATTTAAATTTATATGACAGTGTTCAAAGTAGAAAGGACACTAATTGTGACTTCTCCTGTATAAACATAAGAAGTGGTGCCACTTCTAACAAGAGATTAGGGTTTTGATAGGTGCTCAATATTGTCCATTTTATGACCCTATCTTGCCATTTGTTATGTCTTTTCATTCCGCTATTTGGTATTTTTATGTTGTTTGTGTGTTTAAGTGTGTTTCAGGAGCTTAATGAAGAAAAATAGCTAACTTTGATGAATTAACTAGAGAAGTGCTCATTTCTTCATTTTTATTGAAGAGAAGAGCTAACGAGGTGTTTTGAAGAGAAAAGTGCCTCCCGGAGGGCCGAAACTTCATTTTTTTGAGCTGTAACTTCAAGAATCACTCTAATGGAGTTGAGGGGGTTCAAATGGTACTACTCCTAAGAAACTTGACTTTCATGAAAAATGCTACGATCAGCCTACGCGCCTAGTAGCTAAAAGTGACTAGAAAGTGCTATTTTAATGATCAGCCTATGCCCGGTGAAATTAGGCCTACGCGCCGCGCGTAGGGCCTCTACGCTCCAAGCGTTGTTAAGCTGCAAACTTAAAGCGTGAAATTTTTATTTTGGCCTCGAATTGTGTTCCCTTGTGGCGCTGCGACTTTACACCTCGATGCACGTGAATATATACATAAGAATATAGGGTTTTGATTAGGTTTTGTGTAAAATTATCAAAAAGGGCAACCATTAGGGTTTCCCTTGGCTTTGTCTATAAATATCAAGCTTTGCATCAGTTTGAGGGGGCTTCGTTTATATATTTTTCATAATACTTTCTAGAGATTCCTCTATCATTCCAAGGAGGAGCCATAGAAGACCTAGAGATTCGGAGAAGAAGGCTATGGCGAGTGATTCTACATCAACAATGCGATCTCCATCAGTCATGATCAACTAATTCGGTATCTAGGGTCTTCTAGCAAACCCCTTGCAAGTAATGTAGTTCTTTATTTGTTTTCAATTGTAACGAGGGGAACCTGTGACTATACTGTGATGATTGTACTAGATGAGAGACCGTTTTTATTCTTGATACAAAATTCTATATTTATTCTAAATTATTATCTTAGATGGAATGAATATATTGTTTTACTCAATCATGATTATTCAATATGTGCTGGAACTCGGATGTGTAATCCATGATTTTCTACACAATGGTTCTTAACACTTGAAACCCTAGGTTTACACAGGCCATGCCTCAGCGAGATGAGATAGATGTGCTTTAGTTTAATTTCATATTGTAGGAGTAGATTAGAGTAAAGTAGTTTGTATGTACTAGTCATACTCTGTCCGGAGATGGATTATGGCGAATCCGGTTGATGGTATCCTTTTGGGGGTGATATTCGACTATTTACAATATGACCTGATTCACAGTTATAGATCGCCCTCTTACAATTGTGCAAATTGAGAACTATATTATGCGGTTAGTGGTGGAGCGATGAAAACCCTAGTTTTCTCTTTCTCTTGATTAAACTATCAATTTAAATTATGTTTTAGTTAATTTTAGTCTAAATTCTCAAAAATCAAATCAAATTCTTTTTCAAATATAATTCAATACTGTTAGATTACTGAAGTGAATAATCCAAGTCTCTGTCGGATCGATAACCTGTCTCAAGCCATTTCTATACTACAATTAACTCGTGCGCTTGTGATAGGTAAAACCTAGGCCGTCTTAAGGGTGTGTTCTTAACACATATTTTTAACCACTCCCGACAGACATCAAGTTTTTGGCGCCGTTGCCGGGGACTTGGCATTATTCATTGCTTTAGTAGTTTAGTAGTGTTGCATTATTGTAGTGTATCTAAAGTTAGAATTCTTGTGTGATTGACAGATATTCTGAAAACCATATAGGGAGATAGCGGAGCAGCGTGAAGTTGCGTCGATGGACCTCTTGTGAGTTTTAGATTAGCTTAATTTCGCACTTAGTTTTAGCTTTACTTTTTGTTAATAAGTAGAGTAAGTTAGAAGTAGATATTTCTATTTTCATAAATCAAAAAGAAAAATAATATATATATATATATATATATATATATATATATTTCGCTTAGTGCATGACCGATAAGAGATCCCTTTTTGACCCTAGTACTGCGTTAGTACCCTTTGATCCTGAGATCGAACGAACTTTTCATCAAAATCGCCGAGTTAGGGAATTGGAGCGTCATCAACAGTTGGAGTAAGAAGAGGAAGCCGACCAGAATGCCAATACACGAAAGGCACTAGCCACATCCTTGAAGGGATATTATGTATTGTCCGCGTACGAATCGTATGCTGAATTTCCAAAGGAAGATGGAGTCAAACACTTCGAGATCAAATCTAGTGTCATTAATATGCTCCTGAAGTATTTTGGACTGAGGACAGAGGACCCGTATCAGTATATTAATGATTTCTGAGAATGGTCTCTACAGTTAGAACTGAGAATTTGAGTGCGAATGCTTTGTGTGTGCGTTTATTTCCTCTTTCGTTGAGAGAGAAAGCTAAACGGTAGTATGCCATTCTAGATAAGGATATTAAAAGAGATTGGAAAACCTTAAAAGCTAAATTTTTAGAAAAATACTTTCTCATAGGTAGGACCCATGAAGCACAGGAAGCAATTACCTACTTTCGAGAATTACCCGGTGGGGAATTCCATGATGCGTGGGATAAATTCAATGAAATTTTGTGAAAGTGCCCCCATTGCAAGTTCGTGGAGCAGGACATTGCAGAACTTCTATCTTGGATTGGGATCCGAACATAAAAATTTAGTGGACACAACAGTAGGAGGTAAGTTCGCACTTACATCAGTGAAAGAACTTTTGGATATGTTTGATAAAGTGAGTGAAAATTCGACCCAATATGAATTAGATATGCGAGCTACAGATGGACACGAAACATCTGATAAAGCGTATAGTGTCGAAAGAGATGATGATGTCAGAGAACAAGTAGCCATATTAGTAGAAAAGTTCGACAAGTTCATAAACATGAGTCAGTCAGCCTCAAGACAAGTCATAGAAATAGGACCTCATCCTTCCCAATATGGACATCAAGGCAATGGGATAGTTGCCACTGAAGCAAATGCAGCCTGGGCCAACCTTAACATTAATCATTTTTCTAATTCATACAATTTGGGTTGGCAAAATCAGCCACATTTTTCATATCATACTAAAAATCCTCAACCAAGTTTCAATAGAAGCCAACAACCATCATTCAATACTTAGAATTTTCAGTCCAATAATATCCAATCCGTCCGACCCTTCAACTAAAACCAACCCAAGTTTCAAAATCAAAACCCACCATCTAAACCACCTAGTTTTGAAGATGAGATAATGAGTGCCTTGAAGGAGTTAAAAAATCAAGTTCTTGGGAAGTTAAAAAATCAATCTAATCATTTTCAGGTAGCTATCCAATCGATGAACTCTTATTCTCAATCCATTGCTAAGATAGAAAACCAAATAGGGAAACTAGCTAATGCGGTTAATAGGCTTGAAGAGGGAAGAATACCCAGTCAGCCAATGGCTAATTCGAAGAGTCAACAAGTAGTGGAGCGTGGATCATTTTCTGAACATAATTATGAGATAGTCCAAGCCATTACGACTTTGAGAAGTGGAAAGGAGATGGAGAATAGGGTTGACCAGTAGTTTGAGGAGAGGACGAACAATTGATAGGCAACTAAAGAGGTTCAGAGAGATCAATTCCAAGAGGAGGAAGAAATCGATCAGAGATTACCGAAGAGCCGGATAGGGCAGATGATGTGTGTCAGGTTTGTACAAAATATGTGGTTAAAAACAACATCTTAAGGACGCTAGGTTTTACCCTACGCAAGCGCACATATCAATTGTATAATAACAACAGCTTGAGTAAGGGATATCGATCCCACAAAGACTAAGATTGTTCACTTTAACAGTTCAAAAACAATGAGTTATATTTATGAAAAGTTGTTTATTTTGGTGGTCGAAGACCAAATTATCTAAATTAACTAAATTATTCTAAAAATCAAAGTAAATTGCTTTGTGATTAAAGAGATAAAGAAAACTAGGGTTTTCATCGCTCCACCACTACCTGCATAACATAGTTCTATCAATGTAACAATTACAAGAGGGCGATCCATAAACTATGAATTAGGTCATACCACAAATAGCTAAATACAACCCCAAAAATGAATACCGTCAACAGGATTGCGATAACCCATTTCATGATTGACTAGTACATGCCAATTAAATTACTATAATCTACTCCTAATGCATGAAAATAAACTGAAGCATGTCTATACCAACTCGCCAAGGCATGGCCTCTGCCAACCTAGGGTTTTGAGTTTTATTACCACCATTATGTAGATAATCATGAATTAAACATCCGAGTTCCAGCCCATAGTGGATAATCATGATTGTGTAAGATAAATACATTTATTTAGTTTAAGACAAGAATCAGAATAAATATATAAACTTGTATCAAAAATGAAAATGGTCTCTTATCTACTACAATCATCACAGTATGCTCATAGCTTCCCCTCGTTACAATTGAAAACAAATAAAACTATATTACTTGGCTAGGGTTTTGCTAGAAAACCCTAGATACCGAATTAGTTGCTCATGGTAGAAGGAGACTGCATTGTTGATGTAGAATCGCCCTCCATGGTGATCTTCTCCGAATCTTTAGGTCTTGAATGACTTCTTCTTAGAAAGATAGATGAATCTCCATAAAGTATTCTGAAAATTATATGAATAGAAGTCCCCTGTAATATGTAGAAAGAAGTCCCTTAGATCTGTAGCAGACCTTGGTATATATAGACAAAGGTGAGGGCCCTAACTTGTGTTAGACTCCTATTGAGAATAAGATTCCCCTTTGGTATTATTTTCTTCCAAACTGAACCAAACCCTTCAATATAATGTATAATATGTATAAAAAACGTGCATATAGGTTTTGGGGTCGAACTCAAAGTCATCTGGGTCAAAACGTATCAATCCGGGTCAAAATAGGATTTTGGCCCGAATATGAAATTTCCAGCTTTTTTTGCAAGACACCTCTTACTCTTTTGATCATATCTAGAGCTACACACATTGGATGGAGGAGTGTAATAGCTTTTTGGAAAGTTGACTTCAAACTCTTGATGTTATGCTCAAGAATAGTCTCATTTGGACTTGCTTTGACCAAGATATGGGCTCCCGAAGTTGACTGAAAAGTTTTCTAAAATCACTATAGCAAATCTTACCTAAGCTTTAGGCATACCTTGAGTGTAGGCTTGAACATAAAAAATCACTTTCTGGCCACTTTTTGCTTCGTAGACGTAGGCTTGAGCATAGACTCTTCATGTAAATCACTTTTCTCTGCAATTGTGCCAAAATGACCATCTTGATTCCACGAGAATTTTTTCTTTAGGTGACGGCTTCAGAAAATGCCATTTTTGCCCTCCAAGAGTCCTTTTTGTCTCAAAAACACATCTTTGACTCTCCTTTTGGATAGAAACGAACGTGTACTTGGTTAATTCACCAAAGTTAGCTCTATTTCTTCATTAAGCTCCTGAAATATGCTTAAACATACAAACGACATAAAAATACCAAATAAGGGCATGTAAAGACGTAACTATAGTGGTCAAAATGTCTAACATGTGACACTTATCACACCCCCAAACTTACATATTGCTAGTCCCTTGGCAATTAACTCAGAAAAGCTTCCTTGTGATAATTTTTAATCTTATTAATCTAACCTAATTCCTTGCTTTCGTGAGGGTCGATGATTACACTTAGCACATGTAACAAGCCTTTTAAATCCCTAGGTTACCCCTAGTGGACGAGTGAAGTCTCGTGAGGGTTAGCTATACTACCCACAACTTCTCCATTATCTGTAATCACACACTCATGAGTTCACACACACATTGACCAAGTAATGATATAATGCAAAAGATAATATGGATACAAATACTCCCACTCATTACCGAACAATAACTATCTCGAGTTTCATGTCATGAATGGTCCCCACTAAAGTAAATGACTTCATTAATCTCTACTCCCAATCTAGACAACCTTTCGTGTTTTGTGAACATTCTACTATGGTATTTTAATATTTATTTTTCTACTTCATTAATCAAACTTTGTCATTTTTCTTTAAAAATCATTATTTCCATTATTCCACTTTCCATCCCTTTTTGTCTTTCTAAGCTCTGGACTTTCCAGCGAGGATTTTTAGTCCCGACCAACTAGGCCCTAACTTCTTTATTTGGATTTATGCTCATTAGTTTTCTCCCCTTTTTACGCGAACAATGGTATTGGTGATACCAAGGCTCGATTTCTTAGATCGAAGAACTACTTTTTGCACAGGAAAATGTCATTTCTGTATACCAAGGTCCATTCAATGTCCTTTCTTAGTCCCTAAGTTCTCTTGGAGTGTAAGCAAGGAACATGTCATTTCTGCACCAATTTTGTCTATAAGTACAAGTGGACTTCATGGAGAAAAGATATTCAGAATATCTCTGGAACGTCTTTTGATATATTTTCTAGGATATCATTGTTCATAAAAAGCCTCTCTCTTTGAGAGAGGCTTCCTTCCTTAAGAACTCAAAAACCATCCATCCAATCATGAAGATGGCAGCTACATCAACAATGGAGTCTCCTCTTTCCATGAACGATTAGTCGGTATCTAGGGTTTCCAACGAAACTTTAGCCGAGTAATGTAGTCTTTTATTTATTAATTCTTTATTTAAGCTGAGATTGAATTAATGATTTATCTTGAACAACCATGTTTTTACTAAGGGCAAGAAATTCAAGGTTTAAATAATGGTTTCTATATAATGGTACTTATTTGGCATGATAAAGTCTTAGGTTTACACACTCCATGCTTAGAGAAGATGATTGTTAGCGTGCTTTTCAATTTCATATTTTAGGACTAGTTGTAGTATAGATGCATATAACAGTCATAATAATCGCAAATGGATTGTAGCGAATACGGACCGATTGCATCCTTTTTGGGACTAGACAATTGTTTGTAGCGTTACTAGTCTGATTCATATAAGTTGTACCACCCCCTTGCAATAATATAATTAAAGAAATACTTTATAAGGATAATGGTGGAGTTGAAATTCAACCCTAGACTTGTTTATCTTGAGTGAAACCAAAAATAATAATCTTTATTTTATTTTATGTGTAGTAGTTTAATCAAATAAACTAATCAAAGAACATTTATAAATATAATTCAATTTGCTACTTTATAATTATTTGAAATACGACTTTGATCTCCGTGGTTCGATACCCTCTCTACCCAACTATACTATATACTACTCGCGTATTTGTGATTGAGAGGTTAAAATTTGATCGTGCTAATTCCTTCTTTTTAACACTATTATTTTCATATGTCTGGAACCGATCACAAGTTCTTGGCGCCGTTACCGGGGATCAAATGGATATTTCAGATTATTATATTGAAGTTCTTTGAATTATTGTATAAATTTTCAATTTTTCTTTTTAATTTTTCTCTATTTCTTTTGCAAGAACAACTTTTGCCGAAACTGCAAATTTTCCAGAAAACTCACGGACTTCAGTTCTGGATCAATCAGCTCCTTAAGCGATCGTTCGATAAGTTCTAACAATCGATCAAAGAATTCTCTGATCGTTCGGTAATAGCCCTGATCGATCAATTGACTTTAAGATCGATCGAAATACTATGTTCGTACAAAAATATTGATAATAGAAAGGATACTATGTATAATCATATCATACCAGTATCAGAAAAAAATCAGAATATATTCTTTTTCGAAAACATATATATATATATATAAATTTTAAGCATATTTGTTTACATCTATATCTTATTGACATAATATATATATATAAATAAGTAATAAAAATAATACTTTATTCATTTAAATCCCTTATTTAGCTGTTGCAATTGTTTGCTTATTTATTTGATATTATTATTGATTGTTTATGTTTGGACGTCGATCAGTGAATAGTCCCCTCGAGGCTTTTGATCCTGAAATTGATCGAACATACCG
Organism: Cornus suecica; assembly: GCA_963922005.1. NCBI lineage: Eukaryota > Viridiplantae > Streptophyta > Magnoliopsida > Cornales > Cornaceae > Cornus > Cornus suecica. The sequence goes on along the minus strand of OY998238.1, from coordinate 58,549,128 downwards.
AATAAATAAAATAAATAATTTATTAAATACTATAAATAATTTAAACATGGGTGAAAACGCAGTCGCGACACCGGCCGTAATTTTTAAACACCTCAAGACTATATGTCATCTTTAGAAATCTCACTACCTGATGGAGCGGAAAATTTTGAAATTAAACCAACAATAATTAATATGTTATCTAAATTTCATGGAAATGCTCACGAAGACCCTTATCAACATATAGATGAATTTTTAGAGGTCTGTTCTACCATACGTATGAGAGGATAAACTGATGATGAATTTAAAACTCGATTATTCTCTCATTCCCTAAAAGATAAAGCTAAAATATGGTACGAAACTAACCAACTGATATTAAAACTGATTGGAAAAAACTTCAAAAAGAATTTTTGCATTAATTCTTCCCTGTAGGAAAAACTCATGAAACTAGACGAACTATTCTAATGTTTACACAATTACCTGGTGAGCAATTCTATGAAACTTGGGAGCGATTTAACAAAATATTACAAAAATGCCCTCACCATGGATTTCCAACACATGAGTTTGTCCGTAATTCTATATAGGACTAGGGGAAGGGCATTAAAATATAGTCGATGCAGCTTGTGGAGGTACCTTTACACAGAAACTTGTAGACTTTCTATGGAATCTTTTCAAGAATCTCAATGAAGATTTCTGTCAAAATATGTTGGACATTAGAGCACCATGAACTATCCTGTCTAATCCTAAAAGAACAGATAGTGCATTTGAAATTAGTAAGATAAACGAAGTAACCTCAAAAATAGATGAACTAAATAAAAAGTTTGATGTATTAATGAGAAATACTCAAGTCAATCCTATCCAAGAAGTCTACACGGTGTGCGCTAATCCTTCACACTTTGCTAATACTTGTCCTTTTATACAACAAGAGTCAGAGTTTATCACTAAGGATGTTAATGCTATTTTCACCAACCTGAATAACGATCCTTTCTCAAATACTTATAACCCAGGTTGGCGAAACAATCCCAACTTCTCATACAAGACTCAAAATAATACCTTTAACCAAACCCCTAATCAACCATCTAACCAATTCCGCCCATTTAACCAAAACCTTACACAACAACCAAATCAATTCCGCCCATTTAACCAAAACCCTAACCAACCACCCTTTAGAAACCTAAATAATTCACAACCTACGAGGTCACCTGGTTTTGAACAAGAAATCAGGAGTGTCTTAAATGAATTCAAAAATGCTACACAACTCCTACATACACATTCCCAATCTATTTCTAAACTAGAAACCCAAATTGGTCAAATAGCTAATTCTATGAATAAAAGGGAAGAAGGAAAATTGCCAAGTCAACCATTAACAAATCCTAAAAGGAAACATATGATAGAACATGCAATTCCTATAGGAGAACCAGTCATTGAAACTATCCAAGCAATAACCACTCTTAGAAGTGGAAAAGTCATAGATAATAAGGCTGAAGAGCAATTTGAAGAAAGAACGAAGAAACAAAATAATAATGAAGAAATAAATAAAGAAAAGGAAAAATAACATGTGTTTGATGAATTAATCTCTAAAGGAAAAGAACCTATTAAAGAAACACAGAATAATTCTATACCACTTAAGGAAATAGGAGAAACAAGCAATGAACCAAAAACACCTTTTCCACAACACTAAAGAGATTTTGTTCATTATGATAAATATGGAGAAAAGATTCAAGAAATGTTCAAAACTTTCCAACAAGTTAAAATCAACCTTCTTCTTCTTAATGCTATTAAGCAAGTTCCTAGTTATGTTAAATTTTTAAAAGATTTGTGTACGCAGAAAAGGAAGAATCGAAGTCACAATACTAAGAAAATAGTACTAACCAATCATGTGAGTTCCATAATATCAAACACCACTCCTCCAAAATATAAAGATCCTGGAGCCCCAACTATTTCCTGTATAATAGGAGATCAAGAAGTTGGAAAATCTCTTATTGATTTAGGAGCTAGTGTTAATCTATTACCTTAATCAGTTTATCAGCAACTAGGCTTAGGAAATCTAACTCCCACACCTGTTATTCTACAACTTGTTGATCTATCAACTAAAACACCTAGAGGAATCGTAGAGGATGTTATTGTTCAAATTGATAAATTATACTTTCCTTTGGATTTCATTGTTCTAGATACCGAACCTGTTTATGATCCTACTAAGCAAATACCCATAATCCTAGGAAGACTTTTCTTAGGAACCACTAATGCATGTATAGATTGTAAAACTAGGGTTATGGATTTATCCTTTGGGAACATGAAAATTAGAAAAAATGTGTTTGCTAATAAATATCCAATAATTGAACAAGAAGAATGCTTTCTCAATGATCCACTCAAAGAGGTGATAGAAGAAATGACACCCCAAATATTAACTAAAGACCCACTAGTAAGAGCAATGAGCAGTGTTGAGATGTTAGATGATTGCATTGAGCTCCTAAATAATCAACATCTACCCAAATTAGAGGATGTCTCTGTCATTGAACAATCTATAGGAGTACCACCATGGAGGACACCTAAAGAACCATTACCAACCCTATTAAGTACACACCTAATACCCTCATTAATAGTACCACCTGAGTTGGAATTAAAAGAATTACCTAATCACCTAAAATATTCTTAGGACCTGAAAAAACATTACCAGCAATCATTTCTGCTCAGTTAAATACGAAACAGGAAAATAGTTTAGTAAAGGTTTTAAGCGAGAATAAAGAAGCAACAGGGTGGAGTGTAGCTGATATAAAAGGGATAGATCCTTCAATTTGTATACATCATATTCATTTAGAAGAAGATGCTAAACCCCTCTAGAGAAATGAAAATAAAATTAAATCCTAATATGAAGGAAGTAGTTACAAAGGAAGTTTTAAAATTGCTAAATGCAAGAATAATTTACCCAATTTCTGATAGCACATGGGTAAGTCCAACACAAATAGTACCTAAGAAGTCTGGTATTACCATAGTACCCAATACAATGGGATAATTAATTCCTCAATGCACCACCACTGGGTGGCGTGTATGCATTGATTATAGAAAGCTAAATTCTCATACTAGAAAAGATCATTTCCCACTACCTTTTATTGATCAAATTTTAGAAAGATTAGCGGGACAGAGTTATTATTGTTTCTTAGATGGTTATTCGGGGTACAACCAAGTAGTAATTGACCCTGTGGACCAAGAGAAAACTACATTTACCTGCCTTATGGTACATTTGCATATAGAAGAATGCCATTTGCTTTATGTAATGCACCAACCACTTTTCAAAGATGTATGATGTTAATTTTTTTTGATATGGTGGAGAAATTTTTGGAAGTATTGATGGATGCTTTTTCATTTTATGTTGGGAAAAAAGTCATTTTATGGTTCAATAAGGAATAGTGTTGGGTCACATTATTTCAAAACGAGGAATTGAGGTAGATAAAGACAAAATATAATTAATCTCTAACTTACCTCCTCCTATGACTGTACGACAAATACGATCATCCTTAGATCATGCTAGGTTTTATCAATGTTTTATTAAAGACTTTAATAAAATAGAAAGACCAATGTGTACTTTATTAGCGAAAGATGCACCATTTGAGTTTAATGCAAAATGTCATAAGGCTTTCGAAATACTTAAAAACATACTATCTACTACACCAATAATGCAACCCCCAGACTTGTCACGCCCTTTTGAGTTAATGTGAATGCTTCAGATTATGCTATTGGAGCAGTTCTTGGACAAAGAAAAGAGAAGAAACCACATGTTATTTACTAAACTAGTAAGACCCTTACTGAAACTCAAATGAATTATACTACCATAGAAAAAGAGTTATTGGCCATAGTTTATGCGTTGGATAAGTTTCGATCATATTTATTAGGAACTAAGGTTATAGTATATTCTGACCACTCGGCATAAAAATATCTCTTATCAAAGAAAGATTCAAAACATCGATTAATCAGATGGATATTACTTCTACAAGAATTTGATTTGAAAATCAGAGATAAAAAAGGTACAGAAAACGTAGTAGCAGATCATTTATTGCGATTAATAGTATAGTCAACCAAGTATGATACACCTGTAAAAGATTCTTTCCCAGATGAACAATTATTCCATGTAAGTTTAAAGATCCTTTGGCATGCAGATATAGTTAACTACTTAGCAACTGGTAGAATACCTAAGGGTTGGATTAAACAGGAAAGGGATCGTTTCTTTTCACAAGTTAAACACTATATATGGGAGGATCCATTCTTATTTAAGTATTGCCCAGATCAAATCAAGAGGAAGTGTGTTCGTCAGAGTGAAGTAACAGGTATTTTAAAATTTTGTCATACCCTTGAATGTGGAGGTCATTTCAGAGCCAAAAAGACATCAATAAAAGTGCTACAGAGTGGATTCTATTGGCCATTAATATTTAAAGATTCATATGAATATAGTAAGAAATGTGATAGGTGTTAACATTTAGGTGCGATATCGCTAAGAAATCAAATGCCTCAAAAACCGATTCTTATAATAGAATTATTTTGTAATATCCAGCGTTTCCTTTCTCCTTTCTAGAATTCTTTTCCAAGTGTTAACGTTTTGTGACGTCACTTATTCACGACGTCTTGTGTAATCTTGGTATATGTTGATTTTTCGCGTTTATGTTTCGGATTTAGCAAGACGACTTTGTGGACTTTCGTTTTTAGCTTCGTGGTTTTGTGTTTCATTAGCGACTACATGGGTTCATCGTAACGCTTTCTTGTTGATGCTTTGGCGATCGTGTTCCATGCCCGAATGTGTTACTCAATTTATTGTAGATGTTCTGGTGTAGCACTTATGTGATTATGTGTTTATTTTTATTTTTAGAACTTATGAGAGTGAGAGATATTCTCGGTATTTCACTTGTGTATGAGTTGGTGAGGAAGTATAAGAGTCTACCTATGTGTTTTGGAGTGTTTGGATGTGTCCCAGATTGTTTCGGAGTTTTCCGGTGTCATCTTGAGGCCTTAGAGCCTTTTGTTGTAATTGATATTTCAGGGCTACCAAGTATTCGATGTACAACTCGGTGGCATGGTTACCGAGTACTCGATGTAAAATTCAGTGGAGTCCACAGATTGCCTATATAAGTGAGTGTTGACCTAAACATTTCATTTTCTTCTCCTTTCTTTTCCAAACTCAGCTTACTTTCTCCTACTTGGTTTTTCTCTCTATCTTTGCCTATATCATATATTTGGGCTTGGATTTTTGTTACGGATTCAACACGGAAGTTGTTCATGGTAGTCTTGCATTCGATTTGAGCCATGGATTGGTAAGATTTTTCTCCTCTTTGTGAGTTTTTTTCTCAAAACCCTAGTTTTTGGTTTTCTTATCAAACCATCTATTGAATCTTGTTTTGCTTGTAGTTTGAGTCTTGATTCATGGTTAGGAGGTTATGGAAAAGCTTTTCACCGATTGATTTCGTCGATTTCGGTTTCGGGTGAAAGCTGGGGTTTCATAGGCCTTGTTTGGAGTTTGGCTTGTTCTTCATTTAAGGTAGGGGAAAACATCTTTATCTCTCGTTATTTGATTCATGAGTGTGCGATTTTGCTTTAGGACTTTCGAACCCTAGATATATTTTTGCTAAGTGTATACTTGAGAAATATGAAATTAGGGTTTGTATATATTTATGTGCTATAATCCATGTTTATGTCATCTTTGAAATAGGTATATGATGTATGCTAGATGGGTTTTGAGTTGTGGACATTTGAGATGAAATTATGCTTGTATGCCTATATATATGTATACGAGTATCGAGGTATATATGTATAAGTGTAAATACACGTATATGATTTTGGGTTCTAGTAGTGTAGCCTTGATAGCGTAAGTAGGCTAGCTACCTTGGTTAGGGATTTGGGATGTGGATGTAGATGATTAGTGGCGTGTGGGATTATGAACTTAGAGTATTATTCTAGTTCCCCTATTCTTGTTAATCTTGAAGTTATTATCTTGAACATTAAACTTGTGTATGAAAATGAGTTAATGTGTAAAATTGCTTTAATTGAGAAAAAAACATGTTAAAGGAATGGAAAATGTTATCCATGTGTATTAAAGGACAACTTGATGATTTGGAACATTGTATGGTGCGTGAGAAAGAATCCTTGTTGATTATTGCTTTAATGAGATTAAAAGCATGTTGTGAACCATTGTTTATAAATGTGAAATTGTAAGTATGATGGTTTTATTGACTACAATATGTTGCAAATGAGAAAAACATATATTGTAATGGGACATGATTGTTATTGAGAACCTGTAAGCATATTGAGTACATCGTGTAGTGTCAAATCATGGTGTTGGTATATACGGGTATTGTAATCATGTGTGGTAGTCTTGTTTCGGATCGTCGCAACAACTGGCCAGGAGGGGTTCACCCCTACAGAACTAGTAAGTCTGAAAAGTGAAATGGATTTGGGAGTCGTAAGAGAGACTCATATTCTTGACTTTGGTGGTCTTGGTGCACGGAGTTATAAACCGGGCTCTCATGCAGCCGCCTTCCTTGTTGAAAGTGTGAAGTGTCAAAGGCACTTGGGAAGGATCGGTGCGGTATTCTACATTACTTGATGAGCTTGTATCCTAAAAAGTAACTAGAAAAATTATGTATCCGTTAACCTATTTTGGGTGCTACGTGTATCAGGAGGTGTGTGAGTCACATTGCATTTGAGCTACTATTATGTGATTGTCTTTATATGTGGATCATGATATTATTCCATGTGGTTGAGAAACATGTTTAATGTGAATTTCGTTATATATAATTCATATGTTATTAAAAAACTTAAGTGAAATTGGATAATATGAGAATATGATTTGCATGCCTTGTTTCAAAGTATAATGTGAGATAAATGCTTATACTTGTTGTTATGGGCTTATATACCCTAGGGTGGTGATATGAGTTGGTTTAATGACTTTCTTGTGATAAGTAAAGTCGGTAGTCGACTATGGAGTTGAATGTGAGTTATGACCTTTGAGAAGGTGGGTGATACTTTTGTGACCTTGGTTGGTAGTGGGGTATTGACCACTTGATGTTTTTGTATCTTTGAGGGGTGTATGATCCTTGATAGTTTGGGATCTTTGTTGGTTATGTAGTATGGCCATATGATACTTCTTCTGTATTTGAGGAATGTATCGTCGATTATATTTCAAGGTTTGAATTTGATTAAGTGAGGTTAGGATTGATCCTAGTCACTTGTGTGGTAACAATTTCTTGATTCTGGTAGTAATCTAAGACAGGTGATATCATGTGTGGATTGAGGTTTGAATGGATTGGAAGAGGTTTTGATTGAACCTAGTTTGTTCCATAGTTTTGGCTACTAGGTCTTCCTTTTCATATCCTAAGAATAAGAGTGTTCTTGGAGTTATTGACTTCACCGTCTTAAGTGGTTGCAATGGGTTTGATGATTTGAGAGTTCAATTGAGATCTCGGTTGGGGATAGAGTTATGGGATCGTTCTTTTCCCGTTTTCGTTGAAGGGTTATCATTTTTGGAATCTGTCTTCATTCTTCATTCTCCGTGGTTCATGTCGGATGTTGAGTCACTCTGCATGGTGTTGTATATGTTTTGGTGTGTACGGGTTTGGCTCAGAGTCATCCAGTTTCATTTCGGGGTTTTCCGGGTTCATTCTTTGACTTGTTGTTCTGGGGCCACCGAGTACTCGATGAGATGCGCACTTGAACAAACGTTCATTTTACTCTAGAGAGTTTGGTTCTTCACAACTCGGTGGAGTGTCACCGAGTACTCGACCACCAAGTACTCGGTGTACAACTTAGTGGTACCTATTGGTGCATTTTCTTCCAGCTTGTGTATGTTTTCGTCCTTTTGTTTCACCACTTTGATAGGTACTCAATATTGGTCATTTTTCACCCCTATCTTGTGTTTGTTATGTCTTTACATTCCATTACTTGGCATTTTTATCCCGTTTGTGTGTGTAAGCATGTTTCAGGAGCTTAATGAAGAAACATAGCTAATCTTGGTGAATTAACTGAGTTCGTGTTTGTTTCTATCTCGAGAGAGGAATCAAGAGGTGTGTCAGAGCAAAGAAGAGCTACAGGAGGGAAAATGGTCATTTCCCAACATCATTATCTCACCGGAAGGGTAAAAATGTTATTTTCAGACATTATTATTTCACTGAAAAGCATCGAGAATCAAAGGCGACCAGTCTTGCTCAAATATAAAAAGACAAGTTTTTACATAAAAGATGTATAATACCCTACGTCATTAGAGAGAAAAAGGGGAAGATTGGACCTGAGCTACGCTTTGGTTTGAACCCTACGCCCTATACCTACGCCCAAGTGTAAGTTAGGGGCGTAGCCTATGCCCTATACCTATGCCCAAGCATAGGCCAGGAGCGTAGGTCCCACCTTGTGGCCACATGATCCCTTTATGTGCTGAAGTTGTTTCGGAGTTGTTTCAGAATTTTCCAGTTTTGTCCCTACTTCGATATTCTAAGTGATTGGTGATTCCAAACCTCTACATACAGGCTTATACACATATTTACATGAGATTTTATAGAGATTATTCATGTATTATGAAATTACAGAAAAGGGAAACCATTAGGATATCCTTCACTTGCCTATAAATATGAGAGAGTTAGGTTTAGGGTTAAGGTCAGTTTTTAGAGGCTAGTTCTGGTTCTGATTTTCACGCACATTCGTTCATAGAGTTCTTCCATTGAAGATAACCACCATTAAAGACCTAGAGATCCGGAGAAAAAGGCCATGGAGAACGTTTCTACACCGATAATGCAGATTCTCTCAACCATGATCAACTAATTCGGTATCTAGGGTTTTCTCGCAAAACCCTAGCCAAGTAATGTAGTTCTGATTTTATATTTAATTGTAGAGAGGGGAAACTGTGAGTATACTATGATGATTGTGTTAGATAAGAGACCATTTTTATTCGTGATACAAGTTTATATATTTGAATTGATACTTGTCTTAGACTTTTCAAATATATTTATCTTACACAATCACAATTATTCACTATGGTTTGGAACTCGTATGTTTAATCTATGATTTTCTACACAATGGTGGTCATAAAACTCGAAACCCTAGGTTGACACAGGACATGCCCTAACAAACTGATATAGACATGCTTTAGTTTATTTTCATGCTTCAATTTACTACTTTAATTTACTTTTCTGCATTTACTCTTTGTTAGTTGTCGACATGCACTAATCAGTTTAGTCTTGAGATGGGTTGTCGCGATGTGGTTGAGAGTAATTCTTTTTGGGGTCAAACTGCTGGCACGGTGCGACCTGATTCATAGTCAATGGATCACCCTCATGCAATTGAAATAGAATTTGAACTATATTATACGGTTAGTGGTGGAGTGAGGAAACCCTAGTTTTCTTTCTCTGAGGAAATAACCATTATTTATTATTGCTTTTTGTTTTATTTTCATTAGTATTAGATAATTCACAAAATCAAACTCTTTTCGGAAAAATATAATTCATTGTTTTTAGACTATTAAAGTGAACAATCCTCATCTCTGTGGGATCAATATTCCCCTACTTAAGCAAACTATATACAATTGATTTGTGCGCTTGCAGAAGGGTAAAACCTAAAGTGTCGTTAGGTGTTATTTTTAACCACATATTTTGCACACACTTGACGCCCAACAAGTTTTTGGCACCGTTGCCGGGGACTTGGCATTGTTCAATAGCTTTAGTAGTTTATTTGCATTACGTTATTGTAGATTAATGCTAAAGTTGAATTTTGTGTGTGATTTTCAGGTACAATTGAAGATTGTGAAAGGAAAAGACAAAGCTGTTGAAGTTGCGTCTGGACCCTTTGTGAGTTTCAATTTTGCTTGGTTTTTGCATTTAATTTTTAGCTTTGATTTTTGTTCATAGTTTATATAAGTTTAGAAGTAATTTAGTTAATTTGCTTTATTTCAAAAAAAAAAAATTTTAGTGTATGTCCGATAGATCGACGCGTTCAAATTTAAATTATGCATTAATTGTATACGACCCAGAGATCGAAAGAATTATAAGACGTTTACAAAAATTTATTGAAGAACGTTATTATATAGAAGAAGTCGAGATAGGTGACGAAAGAGTCAATCCACAAAGAGGACCAGATACCTCATTGAAGGGATTCTACGCACCAGACGCGTATGAATCGTATGCTGAATTTCCAGAAGAGGAAGGTCAAAGCATTTTGAGATCAAGAAGAGGGTGATCAACATGCTCCCAAAGTTCTGGTCTCAGGATAGAAGATCCGTATCAGCATGTCAATGAATTCTTAGAGGTAGCATCAACCGTTAGGTATGATGGTTTTACTAAAAATGATTTAAGAGTGTGTTTGTTCCCATGGTCTTTAAAAGACAAAGCAAAAAAATGGTATATTAAATTGACCCAAGCAACTAAACTTGTCTGGGAAACACTTAAGCAAGAATTCTTAGAAAAACAGTTTCCCATAGGAAAGACTTCAGAAGCCCAAGATGCAATTAAGCGATTCAGACAGTTGCCAGGAGAACAATTTCATGATGCGTGGGAGAGGTACAATGAGATTTTGTATAAATGTCCCCACCATAGGTTTTCTGATCAAGATGTTGCTAGAAAGTTTTACATGGGTCTAGGTGAAAAGCATAAAAATTTGATAGATGCCTCTATACAGGGTCAGTTTACCTTGAAACCCGTAAGAGAGCTTTTAGAGATGTTTGATAACATCAGTGAAAATGCCCTTCAGTATGAATCTGATCTGAGGTCTAAAGGTGAATTAGATAGAAGATCATAAAAAATATTTGAGGTTAATCATGATATGAAAAATATAGTGGCATTGATAGAGGAGAGGTTAAAGCGATTTGAAAAACTTCTTACCCGAAGAAGTCATTCTCTTAAAAGAGAAGTTTATGAGGTTGAACCAGATTATTCTCAAAATGAGTGTGAGGATGTAATAGATGATGATCTCAATGCAGCATGGAATTACTCCAATTCATACTCTCCAAATAATAGAAATCATCTATTCATGTCCTATATGTCCACAAATGTGGAGAATCCTCCAGAAAAAGTTCAACAAGGACAATGGTCCAATTCTCAATCCAATTTTCAACCAAGGCAACAATTTACCTCGCAGCCAAGGTTCCAACAAAGCCAACAATCATTCCAATCTCAACCAACTATACTGGCTCGCAATTCTCAATCAAATTTCCAACCCAGATAGCCAAATAATAATTCTCTGGCTCATTAGCCATTCAATAACAACCAGGCTATCCAACCATTCCAATATCAGCTCCAGCCTTAAAGAAGCCAAGCTCCCCCACCCGGTTTCTAAAATAACAGGATAAAGCAGACCTTGGTGGACCTCAAAAATCAGATGGGTGTTCATACTTAAGCACTGGCCCAAATCACCATATAGTTAGGATAAATGTCAAATCAAAGAAATACTTGAGAGCTAGGTCAGTTTTCTAGTCAGCCTATCGCTAACCCAAAGATTCAGCAAGTGCAAGAGCTTGGATCATTTACCAATGATAATCACGAGTCTGTTCAAACAATTACGACTCTGAGAAGTGGAAGGGTAGTGGAGGAAGAACATGAGGAGAGGCTGCATAGAAGAAAAGAAGTTGAGCAAGCTCAAAGGGAGGATGCGAAAAAAGTACAGCAGAAAGAGGTTAAGAGCAGAGAGGCTGAAGTTCAGACAGATAAACTGCCAGTAGATAAGAGTATCGACGAGACATTTCTTGATGAGCAAGATAGGGAAAACTACGAGGAGGCACCGCCATTTCCTCAACGTTTTAGAGAACTGGCTAAGTATGGGAAGATGAAATAATATGATATGTTGGATACGTTCTGACATGTCAAGATTAATCTGCCGCTCTTAAACGTGATTGCCCAAATCCTACCTTATGCTAAATTTTTCAAGGATCTCTGTACGCAGAAGAGAAAAACCACAGCGAAGAATCTGAAGAAAATACTCTTGACTGAGCATGTGAGTTAACTGTTGTTAAGCAATACTCCACCAAAGAGGAAAGATCTTGGTGTTCCCACTATTTCTTGTGTTATTAGTGACCAGGAAATTGGTAGAGCCCTTCTTCATCTAGGTGAGAGTATTAACTTGCTTCCTTATTCAGTCTATAAACAACTAGGATTAGGAGAGCTAAGTCCCACAGAGGTTGTATTGCAGTTTGTCGATCGATCTGTCAAGCAGGCGAAAGGAATTTTGGAAGACGTCATAGTTCAAGTGGGTAAGTTTTACTTTCCAGTTGATTTTGTAATCCTAGAGACGAAACCTGTCCCAGACTCGAAAAAACACATCCCAGTGATCTTAGGCATATCATTTTTGGCCATGACAAATGCATGCATAAATTGCCGAACCGGAGCCATGGATCTGACCTTTGGGAACATGAAAGTCAGGATAAATGTGTTTGAGGGAAGCCATAAATTACCTGAGTCTATGGACTATTTCCAGATAGATGAGTGCGACGAGCTAGATGAAATTATACATGATTTTGCGACTCAAATTCTAGAGAAAGACGAGCTTGAAGAATTTCTGGCAAATGAAGTGCCGAGTGAAGAAATCGAAGATTGGGATGCGTATATGGAATGGCAGAATAAGGAGTTTGATAGAATTGAGACTGTGTTATATACGTAACCTTGGAAGCAAGAGACAGTGGAACCTCTCCCGATAGTCTCAAGTACTCCCCCAGTTCCATCACTTACGACTCCACCTGTTTTAGAACTTAAGGAGCTACCAGAGAAGCTGAAGTATGTTTTCTTGGGACTAGACGAAACTCTTCCTGTAATTATTTCATTAAATTTGACAGCAGAACATGAATCGAGTTTGATTGAGGTCTTGACCAAGAATAAAGAAGCAATTGGGTTGAGTGTGGCTGATTTGAAAGATTGATCCATCAATTTGTATGCATCGGATTTATTTGGAAGATGATGCGAAACTGTCAAGGGAGATGCAGCGAAGATTCTATCCGATAATGATGGAGGTAGTAAGAAAAGAAGTAGTGAAGTTGTTGGATGCGGGAATCATCTACCCAATCTCTGATAGTAAGTGGGTAAGCCCAACTCAAGTGGTCCGTAGGAAGTCGGGAATCACAATGGTGCCCAATGAAAAGGGTGAGCTAATTCCTCAATGCACGACTATGGGGTGGCGTGTGTGTATCGACTACAGAAAGCTTAACTCTAACACCAGGAAGGATCATTTTCCATTACCGTTAATTGATCAAATCTTGGAAAGATTAGCTGAACAGGGCTACTACTACATTTTGGATGGATATTTCGGCTATAATCAAGTGGCAATTGATCTTGTAGATTAGAAGAAAAGTGGCAATTGATCTTGTAGATTAGAAGAAAACCTCTTTCACTTGTCCATATGACACATTCGCGTATAGATGGATGCCTTTTGGTTTTTGTAATGCGCCAGTGACATTCCAGAGGTGTATGATGTCTAACTTCTCTGATATGGTATAAAAGTTTCTGGAAGTGATCATGGATGACTTCTCAGTCTTTGGGGCAACCTTTGAAGACTGTTTGAGGCATTTAACACTAGTACTTGAAAGATATAAAGAGACCAATTTAATTCTTAGTTGGGAGAAGAGCCATTTTATGGTTCAAGAGGGAATAGTACTTGACCACATTATATCAAAGCAAGGGCTTGAGGTCGATAAAGCAAAAGTCGAGCTGATTTCAAAATTACCTCCTCCCACATCTATGAAGCAGATACACTCTTTTCTGGGCTAGCTATTCTAGGTTTTACAGAAGGTTTATCAAATATTTTAGAAAAATCGCCCGACCATTATGCAATTTACTGGCTAAAGATGTAGTCTTTTTCTTTGATGAAGAATGTCTTCATGCCTTTAAGGAATTTTCTTCTAAACTCTCATCTTCCCTAATTATTTGTCCACTGGACTAGTCTCTACCGTTCGAGTTGATGTGTGATGCTTTAGATGATGTAATTGGAGCTATGCTAGGGCAGAGAAAAGATAAGTTGCCATATGCGATTTACTATGCCAGTAGAACTCTGAACGAAGCTCAGATGAACTACACAACTACCGAGAAAGAGTTGCTGACAGTGGTGTTTGCCGTGGACAAATTCAGGTCGTATTTATTGGGAACCAAGGTGGTCGTGTACTCAGATCATGCCGCATTAAGTCATTTACTAACCAAGAAAGGCTCCAAGCCCAGACTGATTCGATGGATTCTGTTGCTACAAGAATTTGATTTGGAGATCAAAGATAAGAAGGGTACGGAGAATGTTGTAGTTGATCATTTGTCATGAATTGTCGTTGAGTCCACAAAGGACGATACGCCTCTTAAGGATGAGTTCCCAAATGAACATCTATTTAGTATGGAACAAATATCGTAGTATGCAGATATTTTCAACTATAAAGCCACATGTAGAATTCCTAATGGATGGTCTCAGAATGAGAAGGATCATTTCTTCAACCAAGTAAAATTTTATATCTAGGACAATCTGTGACTGTACAAATATTGCCCGGATCAAATAATTCGTCAATGTGTTCCAGAAAATGAAGTTTAAGGCATACTGATATTCTGTCATATTGGGCACAGAGCATAGAGAATTGAGCACAGAGCATATTGGACGATCAAAATATTAAATTTTGATATCAAAAGATAGGGTGCTCAGAGGAAACTCCAACTCGCAGAGCTTGAGGAGTTGAGGAACAACACATATGAGAATTGTCGAATATATAAAGCCCGAACCAAAGCTTTCCATGACAGACATATCAGACAGAAAAGCTTTGAGGTTGGCCAGAAAGTGTGGTTGTTCAATTCAAAACTCAAATTATTTCCCGGTAAGCTCCAATCAAGATGGGACGGGCCGTACATAATTACTAAGGTTTACCCCCATGGAGCGGTGGAACTTGATGACCCTGACAACAGAAAGTGATTTGTTGTGAATGGTCAGCGTTTGAAACAGTATATCAAAGTTGAGTCGATAGATAGTGTTGTTGAGACAGTTGATTTAATAGAACCAACACTAGAGCTGGATGATTTTGATCCTGAGTACTGAGAGGCGGCAACGTCGAGCCAACGATGTTAAATATTGGTACTAAGTGATAAAGAGTAGCTTTTGATCTTAGTTTGTAGTTGTAAAATAGTAGTTTAATTCAGTTTTTGTAAAATTTTATGATCGAGTCCGAAATAGTCATCATCATTCGGAGGGGTATTTTCGTTCATGAAGCGCCAAATTTTGACGAATCAAAGTCAATCAAGTCAATAGGTATGTATAAGGGAGGTTCGAGTGTTCGAGAATCGAGAATGAGGCAAAAATGGCAGAAGCAAAAAAATACAACCTAGGGACCTATGCCCAAGTGTAGGTCACGGGACTCTATAAATACAGTCTCGCAACTTTTCATTTCAAAATTCTCTTTTCTCCATCTCCTCTCCACCAAATCGACTCACGTTCTTTCCTAAAGCCAAATATTGATATTTCTTATCATTCCCAAGCGGCGGATAATCAAATTAGTGAGCGGTATGTACGGATTCATGTAAAGAACTTGAAAAGTCTCTGAAATCCAATTTTGGAGAATTTGTCGTTTCTTGCGATTCGGTAAGTTTTTATCCATTATTTTTGTTTCAATTACTTAATATAACTATTCTAAACTAGTATTGATGAACGAGACCGATCAAAATCGTGTTTTAATCCGTTTTCAAAAAGTTGGGTTTCCGGTTTCAGATACGGGTTGAATATCGAATTTTTGAGATGAGGTCTTGTTTAATCGTTGTATTAGAATACTTTAGATATAGTTTTGAGTTTGATTCGGTGTCTGGACAGTTTTCACTAATTTTCGTAACAATTCGAATTCTGTAAGAATGGCTCGCGTAAAAGAAGCGAGGAAGGCTGCTGAGGGAGCATCTACGTCAGGGACGACAGTACAGAGAGACATGTCACGGGCACCGCCCCTAGAGAGTATGCAGCCTATACTCCGTAGTACTCGGGCACCGAGACTGTTGTATATTGAGCTGGATTCATCAGATGAGAAGGCTGAGAGGCCGAGTGCACCGAGAGAGGGCATTGCATTAAATTTGACATATGGATTGATAACATTTCCACCTGCTGCACTGAGGGAACCATCATGACCCCGGGTATAGTCTCCAGTCACATAGCTATCACCACCACCACATGAGTCGGAGACATCCGATGAGCAGACTACCGAGAGTGGTGATAGTAAGGATGGGGAGGCAGAGTTGGAGGACGCTGAGCGTGGAGAGGTGTCGTATCCTAAGCCGACAGTTGATGGTGATGAGGGTGACCTCATTTCTTATAGATGGAAGCACTCCACGCTTTCCAAGGAGACACTGATGACCGAGGCTTTGAAGAAGGGGTTCCGATAGGAGCACACTTTTACTATTATGTCACTTGAGCAGATAGAACTAGTTCCACATTAGACTATAGGCGTACTGAGGGAGTGCATATTATTGTTAATCCTAGCCCCAGTTACACCACACATTTGCGCTGACATGATTAACGAGTTTTGGCTTCATATGAGGCATTACAACAGAGGGACTCAACTAGTGACAGTAGTAGGGGGTGGGAGTTTGAGATTACTCCCAAGAGTATTTTTGCTGTGTGGGGTCTTCCACACGAGTGCCCTGTAGAGCTAGATGAGCGGTTCCCACCTATGCCAGACCCACTTCCGCCACTTTATGATATGGTGAGACTGCAGGCTGAGGGGCATTGGGCAGACAATAGGCGTAATGGGACCAAGAAGTCCAACTATCATCTGATGCTTTGGCTTTGGGATGTGATAGTCCGGTCCAATGTGCTACCACATAGCCATCAGACCATGTGCTACCCGCCATTTTCGGTGCTGTAATATGTTTTCGAGTTTGGTCACTGGTATTATATTCCACAGGCCCTTTGGCAGACTTTGTTCCAACATTATATTCACTTGCGTCGGGAGAACAAGGTCGGGACTGCCAAGTTTCAGATGGTTCTTCTTTGCCTTGTGTGAAATTGATGTTCGATAAGGGATTATAGATGGATGCTGAGGATAAGTTTGCACCACTGGTTGCGTATGGAAAGGGAGCGTGAAATAAGGGGTGGATCAAGAAGGGTCCAGCGACATATGCTCGCTGACGTAGATTCAGAGGAGTTTTACTGCCAGCTGCACAAGAAGAGGATACAAAGTAGGCTATGCCGGATGATCTGCCTGAGGTGGAGGTGCCACAGGCTGAGGAGGCTGCTTTAGGAGGTGATGTGCCACAGGCCCCGGCTGGGGGTGCTATTATGATGACTCAAGCTTAGTATGACCAGTTGATTGGACGAATTTAGGGATTGGAGCGCTCATTTGTAGATGACATTATGATGTGACACATGGGTGTGATAGTTCCACCACCACAGCAACCTTTGGATGATAATATGTAGTTGTAGTTTTGTTTTGTTTATTTTATTTTGTTTTTAGATTTTCTTATTTTAGTTGTCCACGGTAGAGATCAATCATAGAGCAGAGAGTCAGTGTTAGATCTTTTGTGACCGCTTTAACGATCATCTCTAACTGTTTGTGATATTTTCACTTTTGTATAAAATGACAGTTTTTTTTACCGCTTTTACTGATATGCGTGCCTTACTATGTTTATTACATTGAGTATGTGTGATTTTATATTAACACTATGAGGATATGTGTGCGTTTAAGTTTGGGGGTTTGTTGGTTATTGGGAAGCGTGTTATGATTTTAAAAAAATAAAAAAATTTAGCCATACTCTACGCCCAAGCATAGGGTGGTACTAGGTGGGCCAGAAAATTTGAAAAAATTATCTAGTTTTGGGATGTTTGGGCCTATTCTGTACTTATATGTATTACGATTTGTTTAAGATATTTTTAGGAATTTGTGTAGATTTTTTGTAAAATTTTTAGAGTAACCCTAATCTGACAAGGAGAGTGCAAATAGAAGTTGGCTTAGTTATTGCTTTCCCATTCCTAGTCAATTAAGGGTTTTAAATCCTTTTTCTCTTCTAATTCTACTCCATTCATCTATAAACACATCCATAGGGAAGACACAATTCACAATTCTCAAGGAGTAAGCATTAGATTGGGTATTCTTCTTTTATTCTTTCTATTTTGAGGAGGGTTAGTATGGATAATGCTAATGAAGGTTATTCTGACTCGAAAGAATTCATAGAAGAGACGGAACCATATGTGGCAATGAAGAGCATGAATAAAGAAGCTACGAGTCAAAAGAGAAGCCGAACCACACCAAAATCATTTTTGTAGTGTCAGTTGCAATTTGAAGAGGTATTTCATCCAGAGAGGATGAATCGAGTATTAGTTGCACCTGGAAGGAAAATCCTTAGAGAACAACGACTGGAGAGTCTAGAAAAATCGGCGGGCGAAAAGGTGTATCCGGGCTTGGTCCTAAAATTCTATGAAAATATGATAGTTTCGGGACAGCCAGGACTTGAGGTGATAAGGGCTAAAGTGACTCAGTGGAGTGATCATGTTGTGTTTGGAAGAAGAAGTATTGTCGATGCATGGAATATACCAATTGGTACTCCGATAAACTTACAAGGAATATTGAAGGAGCATCCGGTAGTATGGCCACATAAGGATGAAGAGATGGTTCGGGAATTGTGTGCGGTATCAGATCTGGTAGATAAGACGTGTGATAATTGGTGGTTGAAGTCGAATCTACCTTATTTGGATTGTGTCGTTGCGGCTCAACTTCGGCTTAATAATTGAACTAGTGTAAGAGATCACACTATGCTTAGAACTTTGTATGCCCTAACTCATAGGTATGAAGTGTGTGTTCCAACATTGATTATGGCTCAGATGTCGTATGCTCGAGCAATTGTGAGTCGAGAATAGGTGGGGGCCGATAAATGTGAATATTATCTTCCATACCTGTTTTTACTATCAAAGATCATTGTTAAGCAATTGGGTGATAGAATGAAGGAATTGGATGAGATGCGATGGACATTGTTGGCTTTGAAATTTACTTTCTACAAACAATTCCAAATTTGATGATAACAAACCATTGAAGAGTGTTTGATACTAATGAATTTTTAAGTTTATATTTTTAGCAAAAGATAGTTGAACGACTCGAAAAACAAGCTCGGAAAGAAAGCTTGATTTAAAGCGAAAAGCTGTGAAATAAATTGAAGTGCAAATGGAAAATCAATTAATTCAACAGCAAAGGCGAAAGTGGAAGACTCAATACTCGGGGTAGATAGGCCGGGGAGCGATCATTGTAACAAGGTAATTTTATGCGTCAATATTATCGTATAAGCTCAAGTATAAAATGAACCAAACTCAAATGGAATGAAAAAAGCTTTACCGAACTTAAACGGAAAGAAAAATATTTTTATTAAATGTTTTTCAAGTTTTGTAGTCGACTAGAATCACCCTGTGTATTTTCTAATAGTCGACTAAAACAATCAGTAGCTACAGGTTTTTCATCCACATCAAAGTAGTCAACTGAAATAAGCTTGAGTCGACTAGACTACATGTTGTAGTCGACTAGAACTCAATCTAGTCGACTAGACGAAGCAATGTAGTCGACTAAAACAATAAGTAGTCGACTAGTTGATCCTCAAAACCTGCAGATTTTTCAGAAAACATTTTCCTTGTTTTGTGGATTGTGTTCAATGGTGTTCTTTCAAATACAATATTCATTCTTCTTAACCCTAATTCAATGCTATATATAGAATGAGATATGTATATTGAACACTAAGAGATTGAAAAACAAAAGAGAAAGAAGTGAAAGAAAAACTCTCAAAATTCTGCAGAAATTTTTCTCTACAAAAGTCATTGAAACCAAGCTTTGAAAAGTTGATTCTCTCCAAGTTTCTTTGAAAATCAAAACCTCTAGTATCTCTCTTATTCTCCAAATATCATTTATTGATCATATCCTTTGAGAATAAATTTCTAGTGCTATTGTAAAATCACCAAAAACACTTGAGCTTATATTGATTTATCTTCCATAAAAACCTTTGGGTTTTGAGTGTTTTTATTCTTGAGTGATTTTATTGATTACATACGAATTTGTAATCTCGGATAAGTGAAGTCCACCAATTTTTCAAGAGAGGGTTGTTCTCTTGATTGAGAGACAAGCTCGAGAGGCTTGTGTTGTAAAGGTTTGCCATTCCACCTGTGAAGGAAGGGCCATAGTGAAAGGATCGGGAAAAGTCTCAAGAAGGGGTTCTTGAGCCGAGGAGTAGGAGTTACCGAACCTCGAAAAAATCACAGTGTCAATCTCTCTATCTCTTTCTTTTTACTTGATTAACTTGCATGCTATAATCACTTGAATATCTTGTATGCTATGATTTGTCTTAAAATTATTTGTTAGAGAATTGTAATTGAAACATCCACTTGTTTATTGAGAAATTGATTTTTGGTTATAGTGTGTTCCAATTTCGAAAAGAGTTAGAAATATTTTTGAACACCCTATTCACCCCCCTCTAAGGTTAATTAGTGACTAACAATTGGTATCAGAGCCTAATCTCTATTTGTTTTAGACTTAACCGTCTTAGAGAATGATCATGTCATCGAATTTAGTCACTCATGTTGAAGGACAATCGAACAATAGGCCCCCATGGTTTGGTCGATCAAATTATAGCTATTGGAAAACTAGAATGATAGATTTTCTTCAAGCTATTGATTACCAAATATGGCAAGTAGTTCTTGAAGGACCATTTGTATTAACTAAAATTGTTAATGGAAAAACCGTCCTCAAATTACCCAATGAGTGGGATAATGATGACCGTAAACTCATGTCGTACAATGCTAAAGCCAAAGTAAATTTAAATTGTGCTTTAAGTGCAAATGAATTTAATCGTGTATCTACTTGTTCAACGGCAAAAGAAATGTGGGATAAACTTGAGGTAACCTATGAAGGAACATCTCAAGTATGAGAATCTAAAATTGACATACTCATGCATGAATATGAATTATTTGCTATGAAAAATGATGAAAATGTGAATTCTATGATGTCTCATTTTACAAATATTTTGAATGGACTAAAGCATCTTGGTAGAATTATTCCTAGATCCGATGCATCACGAAAGGTGCTTAGAAGTCTTCCGGCCAAATGGGATGCAAAAGTAACGGCAATCAAAGAAGCTCATGACCTCAACACCATGAGTCTTGATGAGATTTTCGGCTCTCTACTCACTTGGGAAATCACATTAACATCTCGTGAGGATGACATCAAGCCAAGAAAGGGGATAGCTTTGCAAGCCTCCACCAAAAATGAAATCAATGAGCCGAGTGAAGAAGAAGAGGATGAAGACATTGCCTTGTTCACTCAAAAATTCAAGAGATGCCTTCAAAGGAAGAAAGCCAATGGTAGAAGATTCAAGAAGATAATAGAACCAAAAGGCGAGCCTAGCAAAAGAGAACCCCCAACGTGTTTTAATTGTGGAAAACCAGAACACTACAAAAGTGATTGCTTCAAGCTCAAAAAGGAAAATGAGAAAAGACCAAGAAAGACGGCAATGAATGTCACATGGGACGACTATGACTCAAGCAATTCGGATGAGGATAAAAATGGAGAGGAAACGATAAACATTTGTCTCATGGCAAATGAAGAAAAGGTACATTTAAATTCATATGTTGTAGATAAATCAAAACTATCATATGATGAACTTCTCCTTGATTATAATGATTTACATGACGCGTTTGAAGAATTACATGATGAATTTGAAAAATTAGCTAGAAAATACATTCTTCTCAAGAAAGCTAAAACCCCATGTAACTTCACTAGTTCAAACTTATAAATTTCTTGTAATGACAAAAGCATTGAGCTAGAAAAGGAAAATAATCGGTTGAAAAATACTATAGATGATCAAATAAATGTCCTAGCTAAATTTACAAAAGGAAAAGAGAACCTTAGTATTATGTTAGGAAGACAAAAATGATCATTTCATAAATGTGGTCTAGGATATGATGCCTTTGACAAAGATGCTATCATTTTGAAAAAGAGAAAATCACTTAGCTCTACATTTACTAGACAATCATTTCATGCATCTTCAAATGATTATAAACGTGTTACTTGCTACTATTGCAATAGAAAAGGGCACAAAGCAAATGTATGCTTTCATAGAAATAAGAAAATTATGTCAAAAATGGTTTGGATTCCGAAAGGGAATATAGCATGCTCACATAGAAAAGAGAATGTTGTAACGAAACAAATTTTGGTTCCAAAAGGAACTATTGCCTCTCTATCTAACCAAAATGGACCCAAAACAGATTGGGTACCAATAAAAGTTGCTTGAACTTGTTTTGTAGGTATGCTTGAAGTCTGCATCAAAATAAAAGTGGTTTCTTGATAGCGGATGCTTAAGGCATATGACGGGAGATAAATCAAAGTTTATCTTACTAAAACCATATGAAGGAGGAAATGTAACTTTTGGAGACAACTCTAAAGGCAAAATTATAGGAATTGGCTCAATCGGTATTTTCTCTTCTCTCTCTATTAATGATGTGCTCTTAGTTGATGGTTTGAAGCATAATTTATTTAGTATTAGTCAACTATGTGACAAGGGCTATGATGTTATCTTTAGGACAAATGTATGCATAATCGAGAAAGATGGGAAGCAAATGTTCAATGCCAAACGAAACGGAAATTTGTATAATTTGTTGCTATGTGAATTGCATGAACAAGATGTAAAAGTTTTCTCACATCTAGCGAAAATAGTTGGTTATGGCATCGACGCCTAAGACATGCTAGTATGGATCTCATTCATCGTATATCCAAAAATGACTTAGTCAAGGGCCTCCCAAAGACTAAATTTTCGAAAGATAAAATATGTAGCGCATGTCAAGTAGGGAAGCAAGTAAAGTCCTCTTTCAAGAGAAAGAAAGACAATACCTCTTCTATACCTTTAGAGTTACTTCACATGGATCTTTTTGGTCCGGAGAGAACGGCTAGCCTAGCCGGGAAACTCTATGTACTTGTTATAGTTGATGACTACTCTAGATTTACTTCACATGGATGTTTTTGGTCCGGAGAGAACGGCTAGCCTAGTCGGGAAACTCTATGTACTTGTTATAGTTGATGACTACTCTAGATTTACTTGGGTTCACTTTCTTGCTCATAAAAATGAAACTCACTCCATTCTTGAAAGATTTTATAGAGTCATTCAAAATGAAAAAGATTTGAAAATAAAGAAAATTAGAAGTGATAGAGGTAGGGAGTTTGAAAATCAAGACTTAGAGAAATTATGTGATGACCTCGGTGTTTCTCATGATCTCTCGGCCCCTAGAACCCCTCAACAAAACGGTGTAGCTGAAAGAAAGAATCGATCTCTACAAGAGATGGCTAGAACCATGTTAAATGAGCACAACCTTCCCCAAAGCCTTTGGGCAGAAGCGGTAAACACCGCTTGCTATATAATTAATCATGTTATTATTCGGATGAAGTTGGGGAAGACGCCTTATGAGTTGTGGAATTGTCGAAATCCCAATATTGGGTATTTCAAAGTTTTCGGGTGCAAATGTTTTGTGTAAAATGATAAAGATAACCTTGGAAAATTCAACTCCAAATCGGATGAATCAATTTTTCTAGGATATTCTACAAGGAGTAAAGTCTTTCGTGTTTTTAATAAACGGACTTTAACTATGGTTGAGTCTATTCATGTTGTCTTTGATGAATCACCCTCATCACCATCACCTAGAATCGACCTAGAAGACGATGAGGTTGTTGGGATTGAGGATAATTTAAATACTCTCAATATCTCCAATTCATCAAGTTGCCGAAAGGAAATGAGGGAATTTGAGCATCAATCCAATGATGACTTGACCAACTCAATGCCTAAAGCATGGAGGATTGTTCACAATCATCCTCTTGATCAAGTCATAGGTAATCCATCAAAAGGGTTAGTACTAGATCTCAACTTAAAGATTTTTGCAACCACATGGCCTTTGTATCGCAAATCAAACCCAAGAACTTCCTCGAAGCTCAATGTTATGATTCTTGGATCGTAGCAATGCAAGAGGAACTAAATCAATTTGAACGCAATCAAGTTTGGCGTTTAGTTCCTAGACCCAAAAATCAAACTATAATTGGCACAAAATGGGTTTTTCGAAACAAAAAGGATGAAAATGGAGTAATTATTCGAAATAAAGCAAGATTGGTAGCTCAAGGATATAATCAAGAGGAAGGCATCAACTACGATGAAACATTTGCACCGTTAGCTAGGTTAGAAACAATTAGAATGCTTCTTGCATTTGCATCATATAGAAATTTTACTCTTTATCAAATGGATGTCAAAAGTTCTTTCTTAAATGGCGTCATAGAAGAAGAAGTCTTTGTGAAACAACCACCCGGTTTTGAAAATAATCTTTTTCCAAATCATGTTTTCAAATTAGCTAAAGCTCTATATGGTTTAAAGCAAGCTCCTCGAGCTTGGTATGAGAGATTTAACGGATTTTTGACTAAAAATGGTTTTACAAGAGGAAGAGTTGACAACACAGTTTTTACAAAAATCATTAAGAATAATTTGTTGATTGTCTAAATTTATGTTGACGACATCATATTCGGCTCAACAAATGATTCTTTATGTAGGGAATTTGCTGCAAGCATGCAAAATGAATTTGAAATGAGCATGATGGGTGAGTTGAATTTCTTCTTAGGGTTGCAAATCAAGCAAAGCTCGGATGGCTTATTCATTAGCCAATCCAAGTACACTAAAGATTTGCTAAAGCGATTTGGTATGGAGGCTACCAAACATGCCATAACTCCTATGAGTTCCTCTATTAAGATTGATAAAGATGAAAATGGTAAATGTGTTGATATTACTAATTATAGAGGCATGATCGGTAGTTTGCTTTATTTAACCGCTAGTAGACCGGATATAATGTTTAGTGTATGCTTATGTGCCCGGTTTCAATCATGTCCTAAGGAATCTCATTTCCTTGCGGTCAAATGCATTTTTCGCTATCTAAGTGGTACAATAAACTTAGGGCTTTGGTAACCACGTGGAACTTTAATTGATCTTATTAGTTATTCGGATGCCTATTTTGCGGGATGTAGAATTGATCAAAAAAGCACAAACGACACTTGTCATTTTCTAAAACACTCACTAGTATCTTGGTCAAGTAAAAATCAAAATTCCGTTGCATTATCTACGGCCGAAGCCGAATATGTGGCAACCGGTAGTAGTTGCGCTCAAACTCTTTATATTAAGCAACAACTACTTGATTTCGGTCTTACTTTCTCTCACGTACCTATTAAATGCGATAATACTAGTGCGATTTGTATTTCAAAGAATCTTATTCATCACTCACGCACCAAGCATATAGAGATTAGGCATCATTTTTTACGTGATCATGTTGCTAAGGGTGACGTTGAATTGGTTTTAATGACACTAAAAATCAATTGGCGGATATTTTTCCAAAACCACTTGCGGACGAATAATTTTCTAAAATTCGTCGAGAAATCGGAATGGCCATGGATTTTGATGTTTTATCTTAATTTCTGTCATAATCTTTATTTTTCACATTTTTGCTATTTTTGTGTATTTATTTCTTGATTTTTTTAATTATTTTTATCATTTTTCCTTCTAGTCGACTCATCCTGTGTAGTTCAAACCATTCTAGTCGACTACTTTGGTCAGTAGCTTCACCATTGGATGTTTTTCACCTTCTAGTCGACTACATTAACCCTTTAGTCGACTCATTTGCCATTCTAGTCGACGCAAACATTGTTTTAGTCGACTACTTGGTCTTCCTAGTCGACTCAAACCCTATTCTAACCGACTCAACCCTAGCCCTAGTCGACTCAACCCCTTTAAAACCTAAACCTCTTTTCTTTCTCTCCATCCGCCTCCCTCCATCTTCACACACCTTCATTTCATCCCATCTCAATACCTCTCATATTCCCATTTCTACCTTCAAATCTTCACAAATCCTTCATTTATTTTTTGCATTTCTACCATCATTCACCCATTTCCTTCAATTAATTTCTTCATTTTCATCATCTTTCTCACATTCATATATACACTATCATATATCTATATATACACAATCATATATCTATATATTCACCATCTTGCTTACATATTTGTGCATTATCATCCACAATGCCACTGAAAACTCGAGGTCTATTTCGGAAACGTTCCCGCATTGATGGAGGTCAAACCTCCACCAATCCTAGCATTCCTACCGCTGTTGACGAAAAGGTTTCGAATGAACCTCTGCTTCTTGAGGTACTTCTTCTTGATGATGATGATAGAAATAAATTCATCACTATTTTTTATCATCGTGCTCCTTCACCTTGCCGTATTGCCACACAAGCTTTGTGCACTGAAATCAGGGCTTGAACATTTGAGTTGTTCCGAGCAATTGGCTGGGATTTTTTCATTTCTCTTTACATTCCGGTACTTCCGCGAATTGTCAAAGCTTTCTATGCTTCTCTTAGAAATCACAAAGAAAAATTCCTCCCTCATCTTCATTTCAATTTGTGTGGTAATGAGGTATCTGTTGATGATGGCAATATCAAGCGCATTTTCTCACTTCCGCCAGATGGTATCCGCCATTTCTCTAAGGATTGGTATAGGGATGATGGGTTCGACTGTATTGAAGCAGTTCGAACTATTTGCGTCGATAAGGACATCTCGCAAGACGCCGGTATTCTCTCTTCTATGCTACTACCCGAGGCTAGATTAATTCATAATGTCATTACTTACTCTATTTTGCCTAAAACTAGTAGTCGTAGTAGTGTATCTCGCATGGAGGCATTTTTAGTTTATTTCGTCATGATAGGAACCCGAGTTCATTTAGCTTATATTTTCCGTTCCGTCATACTTACCTGTCAGCGCAAACCATCCGACCCGCTTTTCTTTCCCGCGCATATTACATATTTACTGCAGAATTTCTGAGAATGCCCCTGCTCCTCGTTCGAGCCCGGCTCCTAGCGGTTCTGCACCGTGCCATGAAGCATCTTCCTCGGCTCCTCAGTTGGACAGTGCGTCTGCTTCTCAAACTTCTCTTCTCACCCAAATTCTTGGGGTTGTTCAGAATAATGCGGAGACTCTTCAGCGCCTTGATGCAACCGTGAACAAAAATACGGAAGCAATTCGATTGATCAACAAGCGCCTTGTTCATATTGATGAGGAAATGTCTAGCCGTATAACTGGTCTTGCCGGGTCACTTGATGATCTTACTCTTGGACTCTCGCACCCTCGCTCACGCACCCCTCGATGCTGACAAAAAGGGGGAGAAATTATGTTATCATATTGTCATGTATTTCATTATCCGACAATAGCAATTTATGTTTTTTTGTGGCTTGTTATGTTTATTTGCGACTTGTTTGTTATTTCCTTGTTTTCATTAGCTTAAACGACTTGTATTAAATCGAACCATCTATGAAATGTTGTTTCTTTTATCATCTCAAATGTGCGCCTATTTATATATTGTATCAAAATGCCCATTAAATTAAAAATGTCATTTACCAAGAGGGAGCATTTGAAAAAAATATTATGCACATGTTGTGGGGGAGCATCACTCGATGTTTCGCCAATTACCAAGCAAACACAAAATGTTTTGTCATCATCAAGGGGGAGATTGTTGGCTTTGAAATTTACTTTCGGCAAACAATTCCAAAATTGATGATAAGAAACCATTGAAGAGTGTTTGATACTAATGAATTATCAAGTTTATATTTTCAGCAAAAGACAGGTGAACGACTCGAAAAACAAGCTCGGAAATAAAGCTTGATTTAAAGCGAAAAGCTGTGAAAGAAATTGAAGCACAAATGGAAAATCAATTAATTCAACGGCAAAGGTGAAAGTGGAAGAATCAAGACTCGGGGTAGATAGTTCGGGGAGCGATCATTGTAACAAGGTAATTTTATGCGTCGATATTATCGTATAAGCTCAAGTATAAAATGAACCGAACTCAAATGGAATGAAAAACGCTTTACCGAACTTAAATGGAAAGAAAAATATTTTTATTAAATGTTTTTCAAGTTGTAGTCGACTAGAATCACCCTGTGTATTTTCTAATAGTCGACTAAAACAATCAGTAGCTACAGGTTTTTCATCCACATCAAAGTAGTCGACTGAAATAAGCTTGAGTCGACTAGACTACATGTTGTAGCCGACTAGAACTCAATCTAGTCGACTAGACGAAGCAATGTAGTCGACTAAAACAATAAGTAGTCGACTAGTTGATCCTCAAAACCTGCAGATTTTTCAGAAAACATTTTCCTTGTTTTGTGGATTGTGTTCAATGGTGTTCTTTCAAATACAATATTCATTATTCTTAACCCTAATGCAATGCTATATATAGAATGAGATATGTATATTGAGCACTAAGAGATTGAAAAACAAAAAAGAAAGAAGTGAAAGAAAAGCTCTCAAACTTCTGCAGAAATTTTTCTCTACAAAAGCCATTGAAACCAAGCTTTGAAAAGTTGATTTTCTCCAAGTTTCTTTGAAAATCAAAACCTCTATTATCTCTTCTTATTCTCCAAATATCATTTATTGATCATATCCTTTGAGAATACATTTCTAGAGCTATTGTAAAATCACCAAAAACACTTGAGCTTATATTGATTTATCTTCCATAAAAACCTTTGGGTTTTGAGTGTTTTTGTTCTTGAGTGATTTTATTGATTACATACGAATTTGTAATCTCGGACAAGTGAAGTCCACTGATTGTTCAAGAGAGGGTTGTTCTCTTGATTGAGAGACAAGCTCGAGAAGCTTGTGTTGTAAAGGTTTGCCATTCCACCTGTGAAGGAAGGGCCATAGTGAAAGGATCGGGAAAAGTCTCAAGAAGGGGTTCTTGAGCCGAGGAGTAGGAGTTACCGAACCTCGAAAAAATCACGGTGTCAATCTCTCTATCTCTTTCTCTTTACTTAATTAACTTGCATGCTATAATCACTTGAATATCTTGTATGCTATAATTTGTCTTAAAATTATTTGTTAGAGAATTGTAATTGAAACATCCACTTGTTTATTGAGAAATTGATTTTTGGTTATAGCATGTTTCAATTTCGAAAAGAGTTAGAAATATTTTTGAACACCCTATTCACCCCCCTTCTAGGGTTAATTAGTGACTAACAGACATTTATGAAAATATATCTGGAGGAACATTTAGAGAAGTTGAAAGAGACAGCAGATTTCTGGATATGGTTGAAGAGTGCCGTGTCGAGTGATGAAGAAGAAGAGGCGGACTAGGATTTAGGTTGAGGATTTTTAGGTTATATTATTTGTAGAGATGGTAGACCCTTAAGGCCACATCTTTGTTTCTTTTATTTCTATTTTTATTTTATTTTAGGATTGTAGGCCCTTAAGGCCAAATCAGTTTTTTTTTATTGTTATTTTTGTCATATAAAAATTCAATAAAAAAAGAGAATCTTTGATTCCTTGAAAACATGTATCTATTTTTGGATATTATGATGAATTTTATATTCCATTGCTATGATTGGGTATGTGTATTTAGTTTATGAAATCTCCAGGTGATCCAATTCAAGTTTGGGGGAGACGATTTGTGCTTTGCTTTAGAATCTAGAATTGAGCGTCAAGGGTAACTGTATCTATTCTCCTATTTTATTTTTAACCATGAGGACATGGTCTTATTTAAGTTTGGGGGTGAGAGTATAGTATTACAAGGAATAAAGATTTTCGAGAATTTTTTTTTTTTGGAACAATTCTTTATTTTCACGCATGAATGTTTGGCATTTATAGTTTGATTAAGTTTATGTTTATGATGCATGGGTTGTATGTGATGTGATGTTCCCGCTCATGAGAGTAATGATTAGATCAAGTTAGTGAAGTGATGTGGTTTACATGGGTGAGTGAATGAGTGAAATTGAAATTAAGAAGGACGACTTTGACCTATAAACACAAACAAACATTCACTATGAGAAATAGGTTGATTTTTGACTATGTAATTGAAAAATAATTTTGTTGTAATAAAAGGGGAGATGAGGGTGATGTTTTGGTTGAAATGGAGAAAATTGAAAAAAAAAATTTGAGAAAATAAAATGCAAAAAACAGTTCTTTGATCTGAGTAACCAGGCTTTGGTATCACCAATATCACTGTTCTCGTTTAAAGGGGAAAAGACTAATGAGCATAAATCCCATTGAAGAAGCTCGGGCCCAGTTGGTTGGGACTAAAAATCATCGCTGTAAAGTCCGGAGACGTAGAAAGACAAACAGGGATGAAAAGTGGAAAGATGGAAATAGTACGTTTTAATAAAAAAAAATGGCAAAATTTGATCAATGAAGTAAGAGAAAAGAAACTGAAATATTATAGTTGAATGTTCATAAAATCACGGAAGGTTGTCTAGATTTTAAGTAGAAAGTAGCAAAATCATTCACTGAACTGGGGACCATTCATAACACGAAGCTTGATATAATTGTTGTTTGGCAGTGAGTGAGAATATTTGCATTCACATTATCTTGTGTGTTGTATCATAACTTATTTAACTTGTGTGTGTGAACTCATGAATGCGTAATTACAAAAGAATTGAGATGTTTGTAGGTACCATCACTGGAAACCTTTACGAGACTTCACTCGTCCACTAGGGGTAAGCTAGGGGTTTAAAAGGCTTGTTACACATGCTAAGTGTAATCGTTGACCCTCACGAACGTAAGGGATTAGGTTAGAGTAGATAGGTTAAATAGAATAAAAATCATCACAGATAGTTTCTCTGAGTTTATTGCTAATGGACTAACAATATGTAAGTTTGGGGGTGTGATAGGTGCTCAATATTAGTCATGTTTTGCCCCTATCTTGTGTTTGTTATGTCTTTACATTCCATTACTTGGTATTTTTATCCCGTTTGTGTGTGTAAGCATGTTTCAGGAGCTTAATGAAGAAACAGAGCTAATCTCGGTGAATTAACTGAGTTCGTGTTCGTTTCTATCTTGAGAAAGGAATCAAGAGGTGTGTCAGACCAACGAAGAGCTACAAGAGGGAAAAATGGTAATTTCCCAACATCATTATCTAACTGGAAGGGCAAAAATGTCATTTTCAGACATTATAACTTCACCGAAAAGCATCGGGAGTCAAAGGCGACCAGACTAGCTCAAATATGAAAAGACGAGTTTTTACACAAAAGATGCATAATACCCTATGTCGTTAGAGATAACAAGGGGCAGATTGGACCTGAGCTACGCTCTTAAGCTACACTTTGGCTTGGACCCTACGCCCTATACCTACGCCCAAGCGTAGGTTAGGAAGGTAGGTCCCACCTTGTGGCCACGTGATCCCTTTATGTGCTTAACGTGTTTCGGAATTGTTTCAGAATTTTTCAGTTTTGTCTCTACTTCGATATTCTAAGTGATTGGTGATTCCAGACCTCTACATACAGGCTTATACACATATTTACACGAGTTTAGTAAGCTTCATTAGACTTTCTTTGAATTTAAACTTTTGATCCCACTTTATAGAGATTATTCATGTATTATGAAAGTACAGAAAAGGGCAACCATTAGGGTTTCCCTCACTTGTCTATAAAAATGAGAGAGTTAGGTTTAGGGTTAAGTTCAGTTTTTGGAGGCTAGTTCTGGTTCTAATTTTCACGAACGTTCATTCATAGAGTTCTTCCATTGAAGAGAACCACCATTAAAGACCTAGAGATCCAGAGAAGAAGGCCATGGAGAGCGTTTCTACACCAACAATACAGATTCTCTCAGCCATGATCAACTAATTCGGTATCTAGGGTTTTCTCGCAAAACCCTAGCCAAGTAATGTAGTTCTGATTTTATATTCAATTGTAGAGAGGGGAAACTGTGATTATACTATGATGATTGTGTTAGATGAGAGGTCGTTTTTAATCGTGATACAAGTTTATATAATTGAATTGATTCTTGTCTTCGACTTTTCGAATATATTTATCTTACACAATCACAATTATTTACTATGGTCTGGAACTTGTATACTTAATCTGTGATTTTCTAAACAATGGTGGTCATAAAACTCGAAACCCTAGGTTGACACAGGCCATGCCCTGGCAAACTGATATAGACATGCTTTAGTTTATTTTCATGCTTTAATTTACTGCTTTCATTTACTTTTCTGCATTTACTTTCTATTAGTAGTCGGCATGCACTAATCAGTTTAGTCTTGAGATAGGTTGTCGCGATTCGGTTGAGAGTAATCCATTTTGGGGTCAAACTGCTGGCGCGGTACGACCTGATTCACAGTCAATGGATTGCCCTCATGCAATTGAAATAGAATTTGAACTATATTATGCGGTTAGTGGTGGAGTGAGGAAACCCTAGTTTTCTCTCTCTGTGAGGAAACAACCATTATTCATTATTACTTTTATTTTTATTTTCATTAGTATTAGATAATTCACAAAATCAAACTCTTTTCCAAAAAATATAATTCAGTGTTTTTAGACTATTAAAGTGAACAATCCTCTTCTCCGTGGGATTGATATTCCCCTACTCAAACAAAACTATGTACAATTGATCTGTGCTCTTACAGAAGGGTAAAACCTAAAGTGTCGTTAAAATATTGTTTTTAACCACATATTTTGCACACACCTGACGCCCAACACACTTCTTCTACTATGCTTGGGGAATTGGTTAGTTATGTTTAGGGATGAGTTTTGTTAGGTTGAAAGATTGGCTTAGATCCGCGTTTCTTAAGTGTTGGTCGCGGCGTGATGCCGAGTCACTCCTTTGTGTCATAATTTGATCCTTGGGGTTGGAAACGGATGTTGTGTTTCATGGTTCCAAGGCGTCAGTTTTTCCTTCTTCGTCCTCGGGGCATCATAGGAATCCTTGAGAGTGTATTATCTCGGTATGTGTGTTTCATACCTTCTTTCATCTCGAGTCTTTGTTATGAGGTGTGTGGCTTAGTGCACATACGTAGTGATGTTTTCCTCGTCACGGGTGGATGTTCCTCCATGTTGACGTGATGTTCTGGTTATTCATGTGTTTAGCTTTGAAGTTTCATTCCTTGCTTGGTTTCATCGTCTTATGTGACCATTATTGAGGGTAGTGTTCACGTACCCTTCGTGGTTGAGTAGTTGACCTTCCTCGTCTTTACTGAGGGCGTTAGTGATTGAATTGATCTACTTATGGATAGTATCATGAGATTGATGTAGTAGCATGCATAGTGATATTGTTGTGAGTATGATTCACAGTTGTGAAAAGATTGAGGTGTCGTATGTGTGTTGTGTACATATGCATTGACAATGGTTATGTAGGTACGTAAGGACTTGAGAGTTTTCCTTAGTACTGATTATGGATGTTTATGGACATTGTGGTGATCTTAGTTTTCTTGGATCCTTTGGTTATTGTTATGGCCACTAGAGTGATTGGCAATGTTAGGCTAGGGTATTAGGTACTGGAGTACATTTTTGTGAGTAGTGTAGACTACTAGTGTTGGATTGGTGGTACGAGTCATCGTGTTTTCTCGTGAGGTTAGAACTATGTGCCTTGTACTTGTTTTGTGTCTCTATGCATATATATAATATAGGTGTGCGTTTGCCATATGATGTTATATTATGGATTTGTTATGTGTTAGTTTCCTTGATGATGCATGGTAGGGGACTACATGGATTTTCTCAGGTATCTCGAATGGCGTGATTGCCATGTGGGATGATTGATCGACTTAGGTTATATGTATGTGCATGGGTGGTTCGCACTAGGATTGTATGGTCAAAGGATGTGATGATTGTGATTTCCTTTTTCCTACAGGGCTTCGATGAGCTCACCCGGACATTCTTTTGTCTGGTGTCCCAAAACACAAATTTGCAGGGATGTTTCGGCTACGGGTTGCTTGGGTGCAACGACACATTTATTTTGTTTACTCGTTGCAGGTTCTGGATTGGACAAGGTGTTACGGATGATGCAGCGGAATCGAGACAATCATATGTAGGATTGTTCCATTTTAGTTTCTTTTTTTTGTCCCCTGTATTGGAACTGTGGTTGGATTTCTTGGGAGTCAGTCTATTGGCATATCCCTTCCTTGTATTTGGTATCATTGCATCATTGTAGAGATGTATTCTTTCAGCACCTCGATGTGCTTTGTGTGTCATTTGGTTTAGCTTCCGCTTAGTTTTGTATGGAATTAATGTTATTAAAAATATTCCATTCATTTTCTTCATGTTGATATTCTTAGTTGGTCGCTCATTTTATGGATCACGACCCCGGATTCATCGGATGTCCCAGTTCGGGAGTCTTTGGAATTTAGGGGTGTGACATATTTGACGTATGGGCAATAAAGTTTTTGGGTCCATTTCCAAAGTCACAAGAATTTGAATGTATTTTAGTTGTAGTATTTTATGTGTCTAAATGGATTCAAGTTGTACCAACTATGAAAGCATATCATCAAACAATTATTAAATTCTTACAGTCCAATGTGTTGACTAGGTTTGGGACACCACAAGCTATAATTAGTGATGGAGGAAAACATTTTTGTAACAAATATTTCGGAAGTTTATGTAAAAAATATTCCGTAACCTATAAAGTAGGCACCACTTGTCATCCTCAAACTAGTGGTCAAGCAGAAATTTCAAATAGAGAAATTAAACAGATCCTTGAAAAAACGGTGCATTCTGACGGGAAAGATTGGGCAAATAGATTAAATGATGCATTATGGGCATATAGAACTGGTTACAAAACACCGATTGGTACTACTCCATATAGATTAGTCTATGGAAAAGCATGTCATCTTCCGATGGAGTTAGAATATAATGCATATTGGGCAATAAAAAGATTAAATTTTGACTTAAAACAGGTGGGGGCGCATAGAAAAATACAACTAAATGCGTTAGATGAAATACGTAACGATCCTTATGAAAATGCTAAAATTTACAAAGCCAAAACAAAAGCATCCCATAATAAAGATATTTGTCATAAGACATTTGAATCAAGTCAAAAAGTTTTGTTGTTTAATTCAAAATTAAACAAGTTTCCTAGAAAACTTTGATCCCGATGGGATGGACCTTATACAGTTATAATTGCCTATCCACATGGAGCCGTGGAGTTAGAGGATCCTAAAAGTGGAAATCATTTTAAGGTTAATGGCCAACGGCTGAAACAATATCATGAACATGATATTAACATAGGTATGGTGGAATCTATTGATTCAATAGATCCCACATACGATTCTAATCAAGATAAAATGATATCTCGTTAGGTTATTGACGATAAATAATGACCACTAGAGTATTATATTTGCGTATTTATATTGATTTTTTTATAAAAAAATTTACTTTTATTATCCTTTTACTTTTTAATAAAAATAAAAAATAAAAGAATATTATTTACTAGAAAATTTTGATCGATTGAATAGATATCTATTTGATCAATCGGTTACGTAAAAATATGTCTCATGCGGTAGAATCAGATTAGGTCATTAGGGTAGTCATTTAGTATAAACTAATATAGTAAAATATTATTATAACTTTATAAGACTGATTCTTTTCTTTTCAATCAAACCAATAACCTGACTAATTAATCACCCTATATCTTTATAAATATACTAGCTAACATTTCATATCTTCTTCTTCCTATCAATCTTCATCATCCGTTGCCTCAAACTCTTCTCATGAAGAGGCTAGGATTGAGTATATCTTAGTTGTTGATGATGTTGCTCAAGAAGAAGAAGCTGACTATTTTCCTTTTAATAATCCAAACATTGATGCCCTTGATTTACATGAGTTAGGATATGAGGTCACATTTCTCACTAATCGCTTAGATCATCATTGTTTCCATTTTGTTTTCATATTACTTCTAAATCGAGGGTTGATGAACCTTTTGATCGCTAGTTCCAATGTCATTTTCCCAAACATAGTATCTCAATTCTACAGAAATATGACAGTTGTTGAAATAAACGATGGAGTTGCTCTCTCTATGTGGACAAAGTATAAATTCGATTCCATTCTAATTAATGTGGATATGATAGCTAGGGAGTGGGGGATTTCGAGAGGACTTCCCGAAGAATGGCGAGATCAGTTTGCTATGCCACCTAATCCTTTGCCTTTTTCTGTTGAGATGGGAAGAGAAATTTGTAATGGTTTTGAAATTCCTAAAGGAGTAGAATTGATGGATAATAATTATCTAGATATCAATTATTGGGCTTTTGACTCCATTTTGATGACTCAAATTTACCCCAACCAAGATGGATTTCTTCGCTATTGAAGTATGGTAGAGTTGATTTATAAATTCCATATGGGATATTGGGTATCCTTTCCGGAAATAATTATTGAAAACATAAGGTTACATATGGAGATGACAGTGGAAAGAGACGACCCATTTGTTGATGATTGGAAGCTCCCTTATCCTTTTGTTATTAGCAAAATCCTTGAAAGTGAGTTGGGAGAGGATGTACGACAAGAACAATAAATGTCAAGCATTCACCAAATATTATGGTTCGAGGTCTTTTGGGGTTGAGTTAGATGAGAGAATGCGTACTAAATGGAGTAAGGAGTGAACGATTAAAAGAATGAAGATTATTACTAGGGATGGAATAATGTTATTTTTGTTGTTGCATTATTTCATGTTCTAGAATTAGGTTGTTATTTATTTTCTTGCAATTTTAAAAATTCCTTGTAGGCCTTTGGCCACAACTATCTTTAATTTTATGTCATTAATAAAAATTTCATTCCCTTATATTCCTTGGTTAAATGCAATAAATATACTATAATATACTATAATCTTGGTTTTAGTCTTGATTAAAATGTATATTATGATACACAACAAGTTTGGGGGAGGTTTTGTCACGATGTGGAAATCTTGCTCCAATAAAATGGTAATATTGTTATATCCCTATGTTTTTATGTTTGTTATAACAATGAGGACATGGTTCAATTCAAGTTTGGTTGGGGGGGGGGGGGGGGGGGGGGGGGGGGAATAGTATAGACATGAAGGTAGGGAAAACAAAATTTTTAAGTTTTTAAAGAAAAAGAAAACAAACTGCAGTAGCTACTGGTGGCTACTCTTAAAAACATGTAAAACATTGACCGATCGATCAGATGTAGCTGCGATCGTTCGGCAGAAAAAAAAAATCTGGTATTTTTATATATATAGATATATGGTAATTTTATTTTTACTAACTTATATAAATATAGATATCTATGTGAAATATATATTTATTATATTATTTTAAATCTTATTTTTATTTGTCTTTATTTAAACATATTCTTGATTAAATTTGTAAGTTAATTAGGACATGAGACTAGTCTAGAAAATAAATGTATGTGATTATTTTTTGTTTTTCTGAATAATAGTTAAATTAGAAAGGTGAAAAGATGTGGTTCTCCATAGGTGAGTAAATTTGGTGAAATTGAAAATAGAAAAGACAATCTTGACCTATAAGCACATGTACATGATCTCTATAATTTCATTTATGAGCATATAAGGTATTATCTCTAAACAATATATATTTACTGGAAAAAAAAAAAAACAAGTACGTAAACATTCTCCTCAATACACACTTAAAGTGGAGAATGGCGTACGAAAAAGAAAATATAGAATGGAAAAAATAAATAGGAGAAGAAAACCTTTTCCAAGAAAAGAAAGAAAAATATATATATATATATGAGAGAAAAAGGCAAAAAGAGAGAGGAAATCACTCTCCAAAACAAAAAGAAACAAATATGGAGATATACTATAAATGGGAGTAAATGTGCTATAGAGAAAGTTCACAGAACACGGAGGATTGTTGCCTCTAGAAGTAAAGATTAACTAAGTTTAGTCACTAGTGGAAACCATTCTTGATGCTAATCTGAGATAATTATTGTTTTGTATAAGTAGGATTTATTTTCTTGCATTTATTCTATAGATTATATCATTTCCTAGTTAATAAACAAGTATATTCATGAATAGGTGCAAACTAAATATTATAAAGAAGTTATGGGTACTCTATTTAACCTTCACGAGACTTCACTCGTCCACTAGGATTTTTCCTAGGGATTTAAAAGGCTTATTACACGTGCAAAGTGTAATCGTTCACCCTCACGAAAGAAAGCGGTTAGTTTTTATTTTAGATTTAACTATTCTTCATGATTTCTTTTTATCCTTTATTCCTAAGGGACTAGCAATGTTTAAGTTTGGGGGCTTGATGATACCAAAATAATTGATATTTTGGGCGGTAATATACCTCTTGTTAGTTTCTTTATTCTGTTAATTTGATTTTTTTATCCGAGTTGTGTGTTAAGCATGTTTTCAAGGTCTTAATGCAAAAATGAGTTAATTCTGGATTTTTAGCAAATATGCCAAATTCGGAGCAACACTTCAAAAATATTTGCACTCAAATTAGCAAGGTACAAGTCAGTAAAACAGAGTACAAGTGGATAAAGCAAGAAAATTATCGAATTAAATAAATAATAAAATTCAGGAGCCACCGATCAATCGGTGGATCCTTTGATCGTTTGGAAATCGCCGTCTTGGAATCTATGCGAAACTATATTTCATAATTTTAACTTTGCGTACAAGTATATCAAGGGGCATAATCTTCCATTCAACGCCAGTTCTTAGTCCCTAAGTTCTCTTGGAGTGCAAGCAAAGAACATGCCATTTCTGCACCAACTTCTGTCTATAAATATAGGTGGCCGTCATGAAGAGAAGATATCTAGAATATCTTTGGAACGTCTTTTAATATATTTTCTAGAATATCATTGTTCATAAAAAGAGGCTCCCTTCCTCAAGAACTCAAGAACCAATCATCCAATCATGAAGATAACGGCTACATCAACAATGGAGTCTCCTTTTTCCATGAGCGGTTAGTTGGTATCTAGGGTTTCCAACGAAACCTTAGCCGAGTAATGTAGTATTTTATTTATTTTTATTGCAAAGGGGGGAATATGTAGTAAGAGACCTAACAAGAGCACTTAAATAAAATTTATTTATTAATTATTTACTTAAGCTGAGATTGAATTAATGATTTATCTTAAACAACCATGTTTTTACTAAGGGAAAGAAATCCAAGGTTTAAATAATTGTTTCTACATAATGGTACTTATTTGGCATGATGAAGTCTTAGGTTTATATAGTCCATACTTAGAGAATATGATTGTTAGCGTGCTTTTAAATTTCATGTTTTAGGAGTAGTTGTAATATAGATGCATACAACAGTCATACTAATCGCAGATTAATTGTAGCGAATACGGACCGATTGCATCCTTTTTGGGACTAGGCAACTGCTTGTAGTGTTACTAGATTGATTTATATAAGTTGTATTGCCCTCTTGCAATAATATAATTAAAGGAATACATTATAAGGCTAGTGGTGGAGTTGGAATTCAACCCTAGACTTGTTTATCTTTAGTGAAACCAAAAACAATTATCTTTGTTTTATTTTATGTTTAGTAGTTCAATCAAACAAATCAATTAAACAACTGTTATAAATATAATTCAATTTGTTACATTATAATTATTTGAAATACGAATTTGATCTCTATGGTTCGATACCCTGTCTACCCAACTATACTATATACTACTCGTGTACTTGTAACTGAGAGGTTAAAACTAGATCGTGCCAATTCCTTATTTTTAACACTATTATTTTCACATGTTTGGAACCGATCACCTAGGATCAATGTTTAACGTCTTTGGCACGACAGAGCCACTCAAAGGGCTATCCAATACCCTTCCTCTCTGCAACACTTTCCCTAATCATAGGACAAAATATAGGAGGCTACTCTCTCAATGTTCTCACTTGTGGACAATTAGTACTATTCATGACATCAAATATAGAAAAATAATCACCATATAAAGTACCTTCTCTATCACGTTCTAACTGCACCCCATGGATGCTGAATGTGTCCAACATATCCTCCTTCAACAACTTTTGTAATGTTATTTCCACCAATTCATCACTCTTCATTAAATTGACCGATGCCATAAATTCCGGTCCCGGATCAATCTTCTCATAAATCTTCAATTGTTGACCACGCCTTTTTAACTTATTACTAAAACCTACCTCTCCGTAGGGGTAAACTAATTTAACTCTAAAAGGTCTGTCCCATCTTAACAGAATTTTACCTGGAAACACTTTTAGTCTCGAATTACACCATCGTCCCTTCCATCCGAACTCAAAGAACTTAAGACGAACATGCTTAGCTTGACAGACTTTTGTCCGAACTATGTAAATTCGAACATCCTTATACGCACAATTTCGTATCCCCTTACACTTATTTCTTATTCGCAGATCTTCCCAGACATACAACTTATCTACCATGTTTATACTTAACACTCGCTCATCTGGAAAGGGATCCTTAAGAGGGGTATCCTCCTTTGTAGGTTCTCTAAATTTTTGTGACAATTGATCATCTCTAACGGCCTCCACATCTTGCCTATTCGTCACTAAGCTCTTTTCTCAACCTTCAGTGCCGTCATACAACCCAATCTTATAAAGTAAGTTGTCGGGCACCAATGCCGCTGGTGACACAAATGGAGATTCAGGCGAATCTCTTGGCTCCTCCCCTGGTTGCAAACCTAAAGTTCTTTCAAATGCAGTGATCACTTCTAAATTAGAGTGGTGTTAAACCTCCCACGTGTCAAACTTTACATTTGACCTTTCAATCACAGCATCCAGGTCATTTCTTGCTCGACTCTGAGGTACCGGTTCTTTACAAGTCTTATTGACTTCTTCTACATTAAAGCACTCAACCAGTGTATTGATTTGATGACCTGTATAAAAAACATTCATCCTTACCTTCATATCCCTGAAAGATAGATCCATCGCTCCTATCCTACAATCGATATGCGCATTGGCTGTTGCCAAAAACGATCTTCCTAATATCATTGGGATATGTTTCTTCAAGTCTTGAACAAGTTCTGTATCGAGAATTATGAAATCCACTGGGAAATAGAACTTGTCCACTTGAATGATGACATCTTCTAGAACTCCCCTCTCTTGCTTGATCGATCTGTCTAAAAATTGGAGCTCCATCAAGGTAGGACTGAGCTCTCCCAACCCTAGTGTTGATAAACTGAATCTGGTAGTAAGTTAACACTTGCACCCAGATCAAGAAGAGCTCTACCAATTTCCTGGTCACCAATGACACGTGGAATCGTGGGAGTACAAGGATCTTTCCTCTTAGGCGGTATGCTACTTAAAATCAATGAACTCACTTGTTCAATCACAATGATTTTCTTTAGAGTCTTTGCTCTGTTCTTCCGCTTTTGCGTATAGAGGTCCTTGAAGAACTTAGCATATGGTGGTATTTGATCTATAATGTCTAAGAGAGGCAGATTAATCTTGATTTGTCGGAATGTCTACAACATGTCTGACTCTTTATTCTTACCATTTTTAGTTGGCTCTCTAAGATGTTGAGGGAATGGTGCTTCCTCGTCATATGGTGCCCTTTCTGGCTCTTTAGCTTCCTCCACTTGAGGTTGATCTTTCTGAACTTTCTCAACCTCTTTCTTCTGACCTTCTTCTTCTGTCTTTCTTTGAACTTCTTTGGCCTTTTGCTTCTTCAGCCTCTTCTCATGCTGCTCCTTAACCTTACTATCCATTTCTCTTCCACCTCTCAAAATTGTGATTGCTTGGATTATCTAGTGACAAGTCTCAGCAAAAGATCCAAGCTCTAGTGCTTGTTGCGGCTTTGGGTAAGCCACCGACTGACTAGGTAATATTCTCTCTATCCTATCCATAGCTTTCGCTAGTTATACCATTCGGGCTCCTATTTGAGCAATGAATTGGGAATGAGAGTTCAGTGTTTGGATGGTCGCCTGAGAATTATTAGATTAATTTTTAAACTCCCTTAGGGCACTCATCACCTCTTCTTCAAAGCCAGGTGGTCTTGGTGGTGGAATTTGAGTTGGATTTCGATGTTGGAGATGGTTTTGAGGATATGAAGGGTAAGCTTGATTTAGATTGAATCCTTGGGTTTGGTTTCCTTGAGGCTGAGTTTGGTAGTTATATGGTTGGACAACCTGATTATTATTCAATGGCTACAGAGCTTGAGAATTATTGGATGGTCGTCTGGGTTGGTAATTTGACTAAGGATTTCGAGCCATGATTATTGGTTGGGAGTTAAATGATTGTTGACTTTGTTGGAACCTTGGTTGTGGATTATATGATGGTTGTCTCTCAATGAACCTTGGTTGTGGATTCTCCACATTTGTAGAGTTATATGACAGAAGTGGATGATTTCTGGCCTTTGAGGTATATGAATTAGTGAAAGGAGCATTATTTGAATAGTTCCACGATGTATTGGCATCGGCAACCATTATGTCCTAACACTCATTTTGAGAATACTCATCTTCTTTTTCTCTCGAAGGGGAATGACATCGCTGAAGAAACACTCATTCTTTCTAGTTTCTCTCCTATCAATGCCATTGAATCTCTTACATCATCATGATTCACAACATAAGCTTTCTCATATCATCTATATTATCCACCACTATACCTCAACCCAGATTTATATTGAATCGTATTGTCACTTGTTGACCCAAGGTTTTCCACCATGGGTAACCATGATATTTTGATAATAACAAACAATTGAATGTGGTGAATTTAATGTCTACTTGAGTTGTACTTAATAGGTTGTTGATTCAAGATAAACTCAAGAGAGCTAGTGAATCCATGAGAATATCAAGCAAAGGTGCTTAAAACTATAAAGACATTGAAGACAAGGATGAAGATATCAATCCAAAAGCTTAAAAAAATTAAAGATAAAAAAAAAGGGTAAACTAGACATGGGTGAGTGCTAGCTTTAATGTAAAGTTATTTTTGAAATAACTTACTTGAAATCTCAACTCTTGACCATATAACATATAGGACAATGTATATCATTCATGAATCCTATGCATCATTAGTATTAGACTATGAACATCATTTAGTCTTTGCTAAAGTTGAGTTAGTTCAAGCTTTCATAAGCTATGGAAGAACTCAACAAAGATGTTATCAAAGAACCATTAACTTAACTCATATCACTTGAAATGGATTCTAGATTCATATTAAAGCTTTGAACAAAATTGTTAAACGATGAAAAACTTTTATTTAATATTGAGAATTTGTTTAAATCGAAAATATATTTAATGATCTCAATATTGACTTTAGGCATGTCAAGGACCTTATTAAGTCTCTAAGACATCCTAAGAGTGTGTCTAAGTCATTTCAGAAAAATTTCAAAAGATTTCACGAAAAACCATCAAGTGGGTTAGAAGTTCGAAATGAAGCGTCACATTCAAACAAGCATATCAAACACTAAAATGGGTTAAATGGGTGATTCAAAATCCTAAAATCAATATCTTGAAGTCCTCTTTCCAAAAATCTAAAAAAACGTCTTCATCTGAGTTACGGAACTCTAGTTATGACTAAAAGTGTAAACTGCATAGAAACTATGTCAAAGGTAAATGAGTTTAAGTCTGTGTTTGGGTAGCCGACTTCTCATGGTTCGGTAGCCATCTGCTGGTGCATTGAGAGCAGACTGCTTAAGGTCGAAAGAAACCAAGTTTGAGTCTCTACCGGGCAACCGACTGCTTAAAATGGGAAGCCCGGTTTTTGCTTTTGATTTTGAGTTCTAACGGCTATTTTTGAACTTCCAAAAAATTACGTAAACATCCCCCACAACTCTCAAACGGCTATATTGATTCCTACACTATATATATGCCATATATGAGCCAAAAATGTGTTAGAGAAGAGGGAGATAGAAGTATGAAAAATCTATCATTTGTGCTTCAATTTTGAAATTATTTTTGAGTAGAAAACTCCTACATGAATCACCACATGAGCATCATTCATTTCATCCTCTTGTGATTCATTCTTCATATTTGAGTTGAGCTTTTCATGTGATTATTTCATTTATAACTCTAAGTTTATGAGGAAGTGAGTTTTGAATTTCTATATCTATCTATTGAGAGATATGTTGTAAAAACTCAAATTTAATTCCTATTCTTTGTGAGTTAAAGATCAAGAAGTTGTCTTGGCATGGGATGGGCTTGTTGAAGCTATGTATAAGTTTTTTTCTACCTTTAAAAGAGAGGATTAGGTTGGCTCTCCACTCACAAGAGTGAGCAAATGTCGACTTTTCACCCGGAAGCAAGAGTGTTCGAAGGTTGGCTCTCCAGCCGCAAGAGTGAGCAAGGTTGGCTCTTCACCCGGAAGAAGGAGCATGTAAGGGTTTGTTTTTCACCCGTAAGAAAAACACGATAATGGAATCCTTGAGAGGTTTTCTCAAGACATGGACGTAGACCAAAGCTTTGGTTGAACCATGTAAAATCTTGGTGTCTTGGTCTGGATTTTCTCTATCCCTTAAAATCTTTACTTTATAAGCAATTGTCATTTAAAATCTTGCACTTTATATTGATGTCATGCTATGAAATTGCTTCTGTTGAAGAATTCATGAAGAGGATAGTAAAATGCTTAATTGTGGTTGATTATATCATGAATTTATTGGTATATGGCTTAGATTATAATTTTTATACCTCTATTACTTAGCCATGATAATATGCACACCAAGTGTTTGATAGAAAATATATTCCACAAACCATATCATAAATTGATTATATGCACCCCAAGTGTTTGACTAAATGCATATTCAATATAAGTTTCTATTTGAGAGTTTATGTGTGAACTAAATGTTTAATAACTTTTCATAAACTCTACAAGATGTTCCTCATGACAAATTGTACTTTGCATTAGTCATTATAAATGAGGAAAGTGTTATTACATGTTTAATTGAATTGCATACTTGGGTGCATGGATTATATATATATAATTGTATAGGTCATTGATCATGATTCAATGTATA
Organism: Cornus suecica; assembly: GCA_963922005.1. Classification (NCBI taxonomy): domain Eukaryota; kingdom Viridiplantae; phylum Streptophyta; class Magnoliopsida; order Cornales; family Cornaceae; genus Cornus; species Cornus suecica. Next base: position 58,504,539 of record OY998238.1, on the reverse strand, counting down.
AATTGAGATAAGCACTTATGAAATCATTCTATTCACTGGGTGCTTTACAAAAGCCTAATAAAGTGTAATTTCGATAAAATAAAGTCAACCCGAAAAAGTCTCAAAGTTTGTAATTGACCCTATTCATCCCCTCTAGGTGTCAATATGTGGCTAACATCACTTATGTTGTCAAATAACTCTAAGAGTTCTTTTGCCGGCTTCAGGTTAAATTGACCTACCGTTGTCGCATCTATCAAATTCTTATGTGCATCTTCAAGTCCCATGCAAAATTTTTTAGCTATATCATGTTCAGCTAACCTATGGTGGGGACACTTATACAAGATTTCACTATATCTCTCCAAAGCATCTTGAAACTGCTCACCAGGCAATTCTCTAAAACTTTTGATCGCATCTTGTGCTTCTGAGATCACTATACCTCATTTGGACCTGTTTTGATGGAGATATGGGCTCCCGAAGTTGACTGAAACTTTTGTTAAAATCACTGTTGCAAATCGCACCTAAGCCTTAGGCGTAGAGGAGCTACGCCTTAGGCGTACCCTAAGTGTAGGCTTGATCGTAAAAACTCACTATCTGTCCACTTTTTGCTTCTGTAGGCGTAGGGTTGAGCATAGACTCTTCATGAAAACCACATTTCTCTGCAATTGTACCAAAATGACCGTCTTAATTCCATAAGACTTTTTGCATTAGGTGACGGCTTCAAAAAATGTCATTTTTGCCCTCTGGGAGGCCTTTTTGGCTCGGAAACACCTCTTTGACTCTCGTCTTGGATAAAAATGAACGTGTACTTGTTTAATTCACCAAAGTTAGCTCTATTTCTTCATTAAGCTCCTGAAACATGCTTAAACACACAAATGACATAAAAACACCAAATAATAAAATGTAAAGACGTAACTATAATGAGTAAAGGGGTTAAAATGTCTAACATGTGACACCTATCAGTAGACTATGAGGAGGCAATGCCTTACCCTCAACGTCTTCGGGAGTTGACTTCGTATGGCAAGCATAAGGAGAATGATATGTTGGATACATTCTGACAGGTCAAGATCAATATACCTCTCTTGGACATTATCGACCAAATTTTACCCTATGCAAAATTTTTAAAGGACCTCCGTACACAGAAAAGGAAAAGTATAACTATGATCCCTAAGAAGATCTTGTTGACTAAACAAGTAAGTTCGATATTACTGAGTGTTTTTCCACCTAAGAGGAAAGATCCCGGTGCTCCCATTATTTCTTGTGTCATTGGAGAACAAAAGATTGGTAGAGCACTTCTTGACCTTGGTGCGAGTGTTAACTTATTACCTTACTCAGTCTATTAGTAGCTAAGGTTAGGAGAGCTCAATCCTACCTCGATGGTGCTTCAATTGGCAAACAGATCAGCCAAACAAACGAGAGGAATTCTAGAGGATTTCATTGTTCAAGTGGGAAAGTTCTATTATTCTATAGACTTTATGGTATTAGACATGGAACCTAACCACAGATCAAGGAGACATATCCCTGTTATCTTAGGAAGACCGTTTTTGGCTACGACAAATGCATGCGTTAATTGTAGAACAGGGGTTATGGATATATTTTTTGGGAACCTAAAAAAGAGGATGAATGTTTTTTATATCAACCATCAACTACCTGAACCAACCGAGTGTTTTAACATAGATGAGATAGTTGAAGAAGTTGTATTGCAGAGTAGTGCAAGAGTTGATTTGAAAGCTGTGATGAAAAGGTTGGAGGAAAGGTTTAAAAATTAGGAGGATCAATAGCGATCTAATTTTGAAGTTATCGCTGCATTATAAGTTGCGTTGTACTTGCAGTCAGAGAGAGCATCAAGGGAGTCGCCTGGACCTCCACTTATTCTTCCACAAGAATTAGTGTCTGAGAATACGCTTCCTAAGATGGTGTTGTATGGTTTAATGGAGGATCAAGAGGATCGCATACTGAAAGAGAAAAAGGGTGTGAAGAATGTCAGAGCTGATCATATACCACGAATTGTTATAGAGCTTACCAAGGATGACACCCCTCTTAAGGATCCCTTTCTAGATGAATGAGTGTTAAGTATAAACATGGTGAACAAGTTGTATGCCAGGGAAGATCCGTAATTAATAAATGAGTGTGAGGGGATACGAAATTGTGCGTATGAGGATGTTCGAATTTACAAAGCTCGGACAAGAGTATATCATGCTAAGCATATTTGTCTTAAGTTCTTTGAGCTCAGGGGGAAGGGACAACGATGTAATTCAAAACTGAAATTGTTTCCAGGTACGATCCAGTTAAGATAGCACGGACCATTTAGAGTTATATCGGTTTACCCCCACGGAGAGGTAGGTTTTGGTAATGAAAGGTTAAAAAGGCGTGGTCAGCAATTGAAGATTTATGAGGAGATTGATCCAGGACAAAAATTTATGGCATCTATTAGTTTAATGGAGAGTGATGAATTGGTGGAGGGAACATTACATAAGGTGTTGAAGGAGGATATGTGGGACACATTCAACGTACATGGGGTGCAGTTAGAAAGTGACAGATGAGGTACTTTATATGGTGATTATTGTTCTGTATTTGATGTCATGGATAGTACTAATTGTCCACAAGTGAGAACACTGAGATAGTCGCCTCCTATATTTTGTCTTATGATTAGGGGAAGTGTTGTAGAGAGGAAGGGTGTGGGATACCCCTTTGAGTGGCCTTGTCGTGCAAATGACGTTAAACATTGGTCCTAGGCTATGAAAGTTAGTTTCTACCCTCGGTTTGTAGAATAGTAGGTCATTTAATTTTTGCAAATTTCAATTTTTAGAGATTGTAGGCCCTTAAGGCCAAATCTTTGCTTATTTTATTTTAATTTTGTAGGATTGTAGGCTCTTAAGGCCAAATCATTTTTGTTTATTAAATGAAAAGAAAAACTCATTCCTTGTGCTAGGCTGAATAATAATTTTTGGAAAGTAATGACTGTATTTCTTCTTCCCTTGCTATGATATTGGATATTTATGCTTTGTTGAATATATCTACAAGTAATCCAAATCTAGTTTGGGAGAGGAGAACAAGTGCGATATTGTAGAAATTTCGGAACTGCGCTTCAAGGGTAGCAATATTATCTCCTATGTATGATTGTGAACCATGAGGACATGATTTATTTTAAGTTTGGGGGTGAATGTATAGTTAAGGAATGATGTTTTTGAAAAAAAATTAAAAAATTGAAATTTTTTGAAAGAAATTCTTTGTTTTTACACATGAATGTTTTGCATTACAAGTTGATTGAGTTTATGTTTATGATGCGTGAGTAATATGTGATTCAATATTCCCGCTCATGAGAGTAATGATTAGATTGAGTTAGTAAAGTGATGTGGTTTTACATGGGTGAATAGATTAGTAAAATTTAAACCGAAAAGGACAACTTTAACCTATAAAGCACAAGCACACATTCACTATGGGAAAAATAGTTGATCTTTGACTATGTAGTTGAGAAATTAATTTTTCCATAATAAAAGGGGAGAAGGGGAGATGATATAGATGGAATAAAGAAAAGTTGAAAATTTATTTTAAGAAATAAAATGCAAAAAATAGTTATTCCATATGAGTAACCGACCTCCTACGATAAAGTAGCATAAATCTTAATAAAAAAGCTAGGGCCCAGTTGGTCGGGATTAAAAATCCTAGCTAGAATGTTCGGAGCTTAGAAAGACAAAAAATGATGAAAAGTGGAATGATGGAAGGAATAAGTTTTTAAAAGAAAAAAAGGCAAAGTTTTATCAATAAAGAAGAAGAAGAGAGATTGAAAAATCGTAGTAGAATGGTCACAAAAATACGGAGGGTTGCCCGGATTGGGAGTAGAGAGTAACTAAGTCATTTAATTTAATGGGGACCATTCATGAAATAAAGCTCGATATAGTTATTGTTCGGTAGTGAGTGGGAGTATTTGAATCCGTATTATCTTTTGCATTATATCATGACTTAGTTGATGCATGTGTGAACTCATGAATGCGTGATTACAAAGAATGGAGAAGTTGTGGGTAGTATAACTAACCCTCACAAGACTTCACTCGTCCACTCAGTGTTGCCGAAGGGTTTAAAAGGATTGTTACACATGCTAATTGTAATCGTCGACCCTTACAAAAGCAAGGGAGTAGTATAGATTAGTGTAGATTAGTATAGATTAGCCCTCACGAGACTTCACTCATCCACTCGGTGTTGCCGAAGGGTTTAAAAGGCTTGTTACACGTGCTAAGTGAAATCATCAACCCTTACAAAAGCAAGGGAGTAGTATAGATTAATGTAGATTAGTATAAATTAGTGTAGATTAGTATAGATTAGTAAGAATAAAAATCATGACAAGGTAGTTTTCCTGAGTTCATTGCTAAGAGACTAACAATATTTAAGTTTAGGGGTGTGATAAGTGCTCAATATTGTCCATTTTAAGGCCATTTCTTGCTATTAGTTATGTCTTTTCATTCCATTATTTGGTATTTTTATGTTGTTTGTGTGTTGAAGTGTGTTTCAAGAGCTTAATAAAGAAAAAGAACTAACTTTGGTGAATTAACTAAAGAAGTGTTCATTTCTATTCAGGAGGAGAGTTAACGAGATGTTTTGAAGAGAAAAGTGTCTACCGGAGGGCCAAAACGTCATTTTTAGAGCCGCAACTTCAAGAATCATTCTAATGAAGTCGAGGGAATTCAAATAGCACTATTCCCAACAAAAGTGATTTCCATGAAAAATGTTACGATCAGCCTACGCGCCCCGTAGCTAAAAGTGGTTAGAAAGTGTTATTTTAACGATCAACCTACGCCCGGTGAAATTAGTCCTACGCATCACGCGTTGTAGGGACTATGCATCGTGCGTAGCCTCTGCCTACGCGCCGTGTGTAGGGACTCTATGCGCCAAGTGTAGTTAAGCTGCGACTTAAAGCGTGAAATTCCGATTTTGGCCCTGACTTTTGTTTCCTTATGGTGGTTGTAGCTTTACAGCTTGATGCACGTGAATATACACATATATACATCAGAATATAGGGTTTTGATTAGGTTTTGTGTAAAATTACCAAAAAGGGAAACCATTAGGATTTCCCTCGGCTTTGTCTATAAATATCAAGCTTTGTATCAATTTGAGGGAGCTTCGTTCATATAATTTTCAGAATACTTTCTGGAGATTCATCTATCATTCCAAGGAGGAGCCATACAAGTCCTAGAGACCTGGAGAAGAAGGTCGTGGTGAGTGATTCTACATCAATGATGCGGTCTCCATCAGCCATGATCAACTAATTCGGTATCTAGGGTTTTCTAGCAAAACCCTAGTCAAGTAATGTAGTTCTTTATTTGTTTTCAATTCTAATGAGGGGAAGCTGTGACTATACTGTGATGATTGTACTAGATGAGAGACCATTTTGATTCTTGATACAAAATTCTATATTTGTTCTAAATTCTTGTCTTAGATGGAATGAATATATTGTTTTACTCAATCATGATTATTCAATATAGGCTGAAACTCGGATGCTTAATCGATGATTTTATACACAATGGTTCTTAACACTTGAAACCCTAGGTTTACACAAGCCATGCCTCGGCGAGATGAGATAGACATGCTTTAGTTTAATTTCATGTTGTAGAAGTAGTTTGCATGTAGTAGTTTAGTTTAATTTCATGTCCAGAGATGGGTTGTAGCGAATCCGGTTAACAGTATCCTTTTAGGGGTCATATTCGACTATTTGCGGTATGACCTCATTCACAGTTATAGATCACCCTCTTACAATTGTGCAAATTGAGAACTATATTATGCGGTTAGTGGTGGAGCAATTAAAACCCTAGTTTTCTCTCTCTCTTGATCAAACTATCAATTTAATTTATGTTTTAGTTAATTTTAGTATAACTTCTCGAAAATCAATTAAAATTCTTTTTCAAATATAATTCAATATTGTTCGATTACTGAAGTGAATAATCCAAGTCTCTATGAGATCGATAACCTATCTCAAGCCGTTTCTGTGCTACAATTGACTTGTGCGCTTGTGATAGGTAAAACCTAGGCCATCTTAAGGGTGTGTTCTTAACACATATTTTTAACCACTGCCGATGGACATATATATATATTCACTGCCATGAGTATGGTTTTTAAACCTCTTTTGTTGGTTGCAATTTACCGTAATTTTTTTTAACTCTCATTCCTTTTCCCTTGAAAAATGATTGATAATTCACTTCCATGAGTATGGTTTCCATTAAGTTATCGAATTGCCCTTTGCCAAGATATGGGAGGGAAATACCATGTTGTAAGCAACTATATATGTAATTGTACATGTACGACAGAACGTTTTTGCCATGTTGATTTTTTATACCTGATCTTTCTTAGGCTGTTGTAATGAAATCAAATGCCAAGGAAATTGAAGCCAAAGAAAATGCTATTGCAAGGCATATGTAATGACTCAAATTCACCAAATTTATTTCTACATCCTTTTTCTAATACATTCTATAAAAACTTTCTCAGTCAAAGCAGCAAATCTATATGCCCATAATTCCTTACAATTAAAGAAATTTATTCCATTGACAACTACATCCATTGTCATTTTATCCCCTAGTAATGAATTTGTCATGCCCCAAATTTCCAAAGACTCCCGAACCGGGACATCCGAGGAATCCGGGGTCGTGATTAATAAAATGAGCGACAAACTAAGAATATCAATACCATAAACCGAATGGAATATTATTAACAATAATAATTCCATACACAACAAAGTGGAAGCTACACCAAATGATACACAAGGCACATCGAGGTGCCGAAAGAATACATCTCTACAAAGATGCAACGATACCAAATACAAGGAAGGGATATGCCAACAGACTGGCTTCCAAGGAGTAAAAAAATAGTCCTAATACAGGGGACAAGTAAAGGAAACCAAACTGGAACAACACTAAGTGCAAACGTCCCAAAACCCGCAATAGCATCCGTGCCACGAGCCATCCTACAAGAAAACATGATACCTAGCCAAAACATCACCTGCAAACTGGTGTAAACCACCAGGGCAAACCACGCTGGGGTGAGCTCATTGAGCCCTGTAGGAGAAAGAAAATCGAAATCATCACATCCTCCAACAGTCCAAACCTAGCTTGAACCAACTCGTGTACATGTATCTACCCTAGGCCATTCAATCGTCCCACATGGCAATCACACTAATACGAGACCCCTGAAACAAATCCCTCTTGTCCTCTACCATGCATCATCAAGGCAACTAGCACATAAGGAATCCATATTATTACCTCATATGGTAAACGCACACCTATATATATATCTATACGTATATATATATACAGAGATAGAATAAATAAGTACAAGTCTTGTAGTTCTAACCTCATGAGAGAACACTATGACTAGTACCCACCAATCCAACACTAGTAGTCTACACTACTCACATAACCTTACTCCAAGTACACAATACCCTATAGTAACATAGCTAATCACTCTAGTGGCCACAACAATAGCCATAGGATCCAAATGAACTAAGATCACCACGATGTCCATAAACATCCATAACTAGTACTAACGAAACTCTCAAGTCCTTACGTACCCACATAACCATTGTCAATGCATATATACACAATACACATACGACACCTCAATCTCTTCACAAAGGTGAATCACACTCACCTCAATATCACTACTGATGCCACAACATCAATCTCACGATACAATCCACAAGGGGATCAATTCAATCACTAACGTCCTCACTATGAACAAGGAAAGATAGTTACTCAACCACGAAGGGTACGAAAATACTACCCTCAAGAATGGCCACACAAGACCATAACATCAAGCAAGGGATAAAACTCCAATGCTAACCAAAAGAATAACCGGAACATCCCATCAACATGGAGGGAGATCGACCCATGATGAGGAAAACCACCAATATGTATCTGCACTAAGACACACACCTCATAACTGCAACTTGGAATGAAAGAAAGTATGAGATACACATACTGAGAGAAAAACACTCTCAAGTCAACTGAATAATCCCAACTCAAGGATTCCTATGACGCCCCGAGGACGAAGCAGGAAAAGTGACGCGCTGGAACAATAGAACCCAACATTCATTTCCAACCCCACAGATCAAATGATGATACAAAAAGGAGTGGCTCAACATCACGCCGCAACCAACACTCAAGAAAGATGGACCTAAGTTGATCCTTCAACTCAATAAAACTCATCCCTAAACACTACTAATCAATGCCTCAAGCATAGTAGGAGAAGTGGTGAAACACAAGGGAGAGAACATAAAGAAGGTGCAAGAAATACCTAAACAGGTGCCATCGAGTTGTACATTGAGTACTCGGTGGTGGAAGCTTCGAGTACTCGGTATGAACAGTAGTAGAGTACTCGGTAGCCTTAGAAATGCCCAAAACTCTTGGGCAAAAAATGAGGCTTGCGCGCAAGTGAGCGCACTTACGCACTCACTGAGTACTCGGTGGCCCCTAGAACAACAAGTCAAGAATTAACCCGAAAAGCTTCGAAACGAAACCGGACGACTCCGGGCCAAACCCGAACACATTGAAACATCTACAACACCATGCGAAGTGACTCATCATCCGACATGAAACACGGAGAACAAAGAATGAAGAATGAAGTCCAAAAATGACAACACTTCACCAAAACCGAGAAAAACAATCCCATGACCCTATTCTCAACCGGGAACTCAATCCAACTCTCAAATCAACAACTCATCTCAATATCACCCAAGACAGTTAAGTTGGCCACCTCAGGAACACTCCTATGCTTAGAATTATGAAAAAGGAAGACCTAGTATCCAACACTCGGAAACTAACTAGGTTCTATCAAAAACCACCTCCAATCCATTCAAACCTCAATTCACACTTAACATCACTTCTCTTAGATTACTAACGGAATCAAGAGACCGTTACCACACGAGTGACTAGGATCAATCATCACTTCACCTAATCAACTCAAGACCTCAAAGTATAATCAACGATACCTTCCTCAAATGCAAAAGAAGTATCAAATGGCCATCACTACATAGCCAACCAAAATCCCAAACTATCAAGGATCATACACCCCTCAAAGGTGCAAAAACATCAAGTGGTCAATATCCCACTACCAACCAAGGTTGCTCAACTATCAATCACCTTCTCAAAGGTCACAATTCACACTTAACTCCATAGTCCACTACCGATTTTACTTATTACAAGAAAGCCGTCAAACTAACTCATAACCCCACCTAAGGGCATACAAGCACATAACAACAAGTATAATTATTCATCTCATATTATACTTCAAAACAAGCATGCAAATCATATTCTCACATTATTTAATTCCACTTGAGCATTTTAGTAACATATGAATTATATCACAATTTTCACATTAAACATGCTCCTCAATCACATTTAATAATATCATGATATACATATCAAATGGAATCACACAAATGCTACGCAAATGCAATGTGACTCACACACCTTATGGTATACACTGTTCCCACAACAGTTTAATGAATACGTATTCTACCCATTTACACTGAGAAAGAGTACCGCACTAATTTTTCCCAAGTGATTTTGACACTTATCACTTTCAACAAGGAAGGCGGTTGCACGAGACCACCCATGACGAAAGATCTGGATAACGGATGTTGTACGAGGCAAATCGTGACGAAAGATCCAGAGATCAGATGCATGAGACGAGCAGTGACTTTGAGGATGGGACGACCCAAACCTATGTCAACAATTTTTGGCTTTTTCTTTCTGTAGGTGGGGAACACCTCCTGGCCAGTTTTTGCGATGATTCGACACAAAACTACTCACCCATGATTACACAACTGGACGTAGCCCAACACCAATTGAGTTCTCAATACATAAGGTGTATCCATGTACTATGTCCTCAATGACCCATACATCAACATTAATATGTATCACAACATATTTATAACCAATATTTCCAGAATGTCAACACGAATATTTTTCATCATTCGACATGCTTTTAAATTTCATTTAAAACAAATAATCAACAAGTATGCTTTCTTATGCACATTCATGATCCCAAATCATCAAATTATCCTTTAATACACAAAGATAACAATTTTCATTCACTTAACATGCTTCTATCTCAATTAAAGTATTTATCTCACAAGGATACATTATTATGCACAATAATGTTCCAAATCATGAAGTTATCATTCATTTCACAAAGATAAGATTATCATTCATTTAACATGTTTTTATCTCAATTAAAGCATTTAATCAACGCATTAACTCATTTTCATGCATAAGTTTAATGTTTAATATAGAACCCTCAAAATTCACAAGAATGGGGAAACTCGAACAACACTCTAAGTTCCACATCTCAATTCACTAACCAAGGTAGCTAGCCTACTTACGCTATCAAGGCTACAATACTAACACCCAAAATCCTATATGTATACTTATACTTATACATATACGCCTCAATACTCATATTCATATATATATATGCATACAAGTATATTTCACTTAAAAAGTTTACAACTCATAACCTATCTAACATACATCGTATACCTATTTCAAGGATGATATAAACAAGGATTATAGCACATAAACACCAATGAACCCCAATTTCATATTTCTCAAGTTTACACTTAGCAAAAATATACCTAGGGTTATAAAGTCCGAAAATGAAATCGCACACTCACGAATCAAATAAAGAGAGATTAGAGATGTTTTCCCCTACCTAAAATGAAGAACAAGCCATCCTCCAAACAAGGCCTATGAAAACCTAGCATTCACCCAAAACCAAAACCGACGAAACCAATCAGTGAAAAGCTTTGCCATTGCCTCCTAAGGATGAATCGAGATTCAAACCATAATGAAAACATGAATCAACATATGGTTTGACAAGAAAACCCAAAACTAGGGTTTGGGAAAAATAACTCACAAAGAGGAGAAAACTCTTACCAATCTACGGCTCAAATCGAAGGCAAGACTACCATGATCAACTTCCGTATTGAAACCATAACCAAAATCCAAGCTCAAATATATGATATAGGCAAAGATAGAAGGAAAAGCCAAATGAGAGAGGGTAGGCTTAGTGTGGAGAAAAAATGAGAAAAGTTGGAATGTTTTAGGTCAAGACCTCCTTATATAGGCAATTTGTGAAATCTGTCGAGTTGTACACCGAGTACTCGGTAACTATTTCACCGAGTTGTACACTGAGTACTCGGTAGCCCTGAAACAGCAATTGCAAGAAAAGGCTCTAAGGCCCCAAGATGACACCGAAAAACTCTGAAATAATCCGGGACACATCCAAACACTCCAAACCACATAGGAAGACTTTCGAACGTCCTCAACTCCCACAGACAATTTAAATACTGGGAATACCCCTCACTCCCAAAAGTTCCAAAAATAAACAAATAAACACATTGTCACGCCCCGAATTCCTAGGACTCCGAAACCCGAGCCTAAGAGTTAAGGGAGTGAATGCGGAAGTAAAAAGAAACGAGAACCAAAAGACATTCAATCTTCAAACACCCATAAAGGGTTGCAATGAATGCCCAGATACCATGTTGTCACGCCCCTAAAGGGTGACGCAAACCAAACGACTACTAGAGTCAACAATAACAAAGAAGTACATGGAATAACAATAAGAATATACTCCATGCCAACACGAATACTGAAAACACAAGAGTATCCTCAGATACCAACAGACACGCTCCTAAATCCCTAAGACTCCCGAACTGGGACATCCAAGGAATCCAAGATGTGATCCTTAATACGAATGACCAACTAAGACATCATTAACCAAGAAAACATATGGGTTAATGATAGAAATGGTATATTCAATACCCAAATGACTAACAAAACTAAGCAGCGGAATCTAACGAAAATCCGGCAGAGTTCCGTTTGTAAATGGAACATCCGGACAACAACCACAACACAATAACCTGCCCAAAGCAATTCAATAATCACAATGGCTTCCAAGCCCCACATTCATCAATCCTACTAGGGCCGAGGTAATGGAAAGAAACCAAAACCCCTCCAAACCCTCTAACATCAACAGAGCCACAAATGCTCGAATAAGAATACAGAAAAGCGTCTAACTGTACAGAATAGATACAATACATCCTGAAAGAATAAGTACAGGAAATAAAAGATACATCAACAGGGATAGGCCAACAGACTGGCTCCCAAAAGATAATACATAACAATCCCATAACAATGGGTAGAGAAACTGGAAGCGGATACCTATCGTCCCCAAACCCAGTCGTGCTGCAACCGTAACCGCATCGCCCAACGCAACTCCAAAACCTGTAACAAGGAAACAAAAGAAAGCTGCCGTTGCACTGCATCCTGCTCATAGCCGTATGTTTCCTGCAACCTGGCGTGGAATACCAGGGGGGCCAATGAAATTCCCTCCGTGAGCAAATAAGCTCAGTGGGAAAAGATATCCTAACTACCACATCCTCTGATAGTTTAGGTAAAGCTAAACCGTCTAATAAGATATAAATATAGCCCAACTAGTCCCATCCACGCAAACCCAAGTCACACGCTCATATACTATCGTAAACGAGTATACATAAGTATATAGGGAAGATATATATATATATATATATATATATATCTACACGTATATATATATAAATACACAACATGAGTCTCTAAAACTCGTACTCCAAGTACCCAACACCAGTAGTCTACACTACTCTCATCAACGTACACTAAGTACACGATACTAAGATCCAGTCTAACAAATCGCCAATTACTCACAACACAATTCAGAAGATCCAACCGAGGAGATCACACTCACCTCTAATATCCACAAGGAAACAAAATCCACCAATAGTACCAAGGAAGGCTCAAATCCTACACCCCGATAACACAGGAAGGAAAACACCCACGTCCTTGCGTACTAACACAACCATCATCAATATATATATATATTTATACAATATATATATATAACAAATCTCATCCCACTCCTAGAGGAATCTACCTCTCAGGAACTAGATCACCTCAATCACATCTATTCCTCGATACCATAAGTCACATCATCACATTAACCTCATAATACTATCACCAATATATATATATATATATACATATATATATATATAACAAACCTCAATTGCTATCTCCAACAATGTCAATTAATCACCAACGCTCTCACTAAGGATATGAAAAACCACGTAAGAGTCAAGAACCCAAGCAAGGGAAAAGGAGTCCCAATACTACACCAACAGATAACCGAGACACAATGTCAAGGTTAAGAATACCCAAACAAGGAAAGAACATCACGAATGAACCAGAAAGGAACACCACAAGTGGATAAGGGAACTAAAAGCGAATGGCCGAGTATGAAAGTAAATAAAAGAGGAATCCCAAGGATTTCCATAGTTTTTAAGAAAAAGGTTTTTAAAACTCAAACCATTTCATTCGGCATCCATGCCCCTAACAAGTGAAAAACCCCAATCACCTAGATGGTGACATCAACAACCCAAAGAAAAGGAAAGGCAACACTATAAGTGTGCACTGAACAACACCAAGCCTCCTAACCGAGACTTAGAACGATCCGAAGAAAAGGTGAAACAAGAAACCACCTTTCAAAATACTACAAGTCGAGATTTTGAGAAAGAAGTCTCAAAATCTCAGAATCTCTAGACAAGTGATAAAATAGTTTTCTTTTTAGAAATCACACAGTAAAAATGACCGTCTTGTCCCCGGTCTCCGTCAGTCGCCATCACAGGCTTTTAAAAGTTGAAAATCATTTCAAAGAAGATCTCAAGATCATTTTATAAGTATTAAAACTGTTCGTTTATTCGGGGGTAGGCGAAAACGGGTTTTTCCTTTTAAATACAAAAGTTTACTTTCAAAACTTAGAAAGCACCGTTTTCGAAATGACAGCCACATAAGAATGAACAACTCCACGAATTCCTATAATGCCCAAAAGGACAATAAAGGAAGAACAACACGTTGGACTCACGGAAGACCACCATCCGTTTCCAACTCCACCAAATCAAATGATACCACGAGGAAGAGGTTCGGCACCACGCCGTAACCAAGGAATCTAGGAATGACATACAAGTCAACGACCACGTACTAGTGTACAAAACACCGTACAAGGAATGCTTAGGGTAATGAACTAAGCACAAGAACCGAGACTGTCAAGCTACGGTACCTCGAGTACTAAATAAATCCCTAATCATAACCCCTTCTCATCAATCAAAATCTCACACAACTCATCACTCGCCTTCTCTAAGGCCTCAATTATCAATTGATACAAAAATCATCCCTAACCTCACATCTTCAAAAGAGTTCACACAACTAACCACGATCACCAAACTACTAACCACAATCACAGGGCTACTAACCACAATCACAAGGCTGCTAACCACAATCTCTAAGGCTACTAACCACAATCTCTAAGGCCTCAACTCAAGTCAAGCCTACGGTCCACCACTAGCCTCCGCTAGCCACATGAATCACTATGCCAACACGCATAACCTCTCCCAAGGGTACTAAGGTATACAACAACAAGTATAAATATATTCGTTTCATTTATACTTATTTATAATGGCATATTATCATTTTCTTCCACATTAATTACTTTCAACTGAGCATTTATAAAATATGAATTTAATTTACAATATTCATAAATAGCATGCCCCAACAACACATGTAATATAGCACATATACATGTTAAACGAGATCACATAAATAATAGGCAGTGTAATGTGACTCAACACTCCCCGTGATACTCACACACAACACACCCTTCCCAAGGGTAACGGATACAAACTCTGTCCACTCATCATAGTGTAGAGTTACCACACCGACCTTTCCCAAGTGATTTTCTCTCTATCACTTCAACAGGGAAGACGGTTGTACGAGAGCCCAACATGCAACTCCGTACGCCATGACTACCCTTGAGTCAAGAACATGAGCCTCTACCTGGACTCCTAACTCACATTTGCCGGCTTTTTAGTTCCGTAGGCGTGATACCTCCTGGCCAATTGTTGTGATGATCCGACACAAACGTCTACTCGTGCCCCACGCACAAAGGAAGTAGACCACACCAAATGAACTCTCTCTGCCAATGGTGAAACCGTGCACTACATGCACCAACACCCATGTGCTCACACGACATGGTGTACAATCAAATCATATCTCAATCATAAATATGTAATACATCATATTTATAAAAATACCCACATGGTAATATAAATCTCAAAATCTCTTTTCATGCTTTAAAATACAATAAAGCAATTAAATCATATGAAAACAGTTTCATATACATTTCATGTTTTCAAAATATATTTTCTTTAATTCCTTAGAAAATATTTCAATTTCAATTAACATGTCTTTTTAAAATAATCTAAACAAATAATCCACGTAACAAAAAGGGGACCTAGAATAGCGTCTAAGTCTCTCACGTCCAACGTTTACAAATCTTCTAGCTCATTTAATTCTCAAAGGAATTTCTAAGTCGTCTATTCCTATTCAATTCAATTAGGAATATATTTAATCTCGTAGGAAATAATTTAATTAATTTTCTTAAATTAATTCATAAGTCCAATTCCGATTCTAAACGAATTATAGATATTTAAATTAACGATTTAATATATCTATAATAAATTAAATAAGGGTTTTGCACCCCTAAACTACTTCAATAATGCGGAGTGAGAAATAAAGTTTCCCACCTAATTATACGTTACCGAACAGTCCGAAACAACACAGTATCGGCGCCCGAACTCGAAGCCCGCCGACCAAAATCGTCCGATAATTATTTCGAATATATCGAAATGTCCCTCTTGACAACCTATACGATATATACGAAGCCCATTAATAATCGATTAATTAATTGGGTTAAATCTAAAATACCCCAAACGAGAACTATAACCTATAAATGCGATTTCCGGGCAAATCGTTCAACGTAAAATCACGAAATTAATATATGACGAATACCATGAATATACGGAGCTACTCACCGAAAATCGGCTCAAACCGATCACCGGAAGGTCGCCGTAAAATTGGCCGAAGCCCAGCCGGACTCGCCACTGTTGCGCGCTGCTGCTACGCGAACCAGCCGTAGCTACCTGCTACTCCGTGCACGCCGCTGGCAGCCACGGTCGCCGCCGCCTCCGCCCAGTCCAGCCACCGCAGCTGCTCCAGGGCGCCGACCGCCAGTCGTCCCTTTCCTGAAACGCTTCGCTCCCTCAGCCGACTCTCTCTCCACGAACCGGCCCTCTCTCTCTCTCTCAATCGGTCGACCATGGTGAATAGAGAAGAGCTGCTTCAGTCGTGCGAAGGAGAGTGTAGCAGAGGTCTGTGATGGCGTGAAGGAGAAGATGCAGGTCTGTGTATATATATACATATATATATATGACCTAATTGCAAAACTAACCCTTCATTTCTCCAAAATCGCAAAATAACCCCCACTTCTATATATATATATATAATTGAATATATATATATAATAAACCCCAATAATTATCGGGAACATCCGAACATAATCTCGCAAGCCCGAATTAATAACGGGAAGCCTAATTAAATACATCGGGGTAGAAACCCAAATGTCGGAACACTTAAACAAGCCCGACCAATTAAAATGCGTCGTCATCCAATCGAAACACTAATCATTAAACGTTGAATCGATACCGCGTAGTCGAGAATAAGAATTCGCATAGTGTCGTCCAGTCGACTTTAAAACTAAACGCGAAAAATTTACAGGTATCAAATACCAAGAATAAATAATACGTCACGAACAAGTGACGTCATTAATGAAATTAAATTAAAATTAATTTCAGGAAAAAGGAATATAACACGGGGTGTTACACACATAATCCCATAAGTGCTACACTAAAACGTCTACGATAAACTAAGTAACACATTCGAGCACGGAACACGATCGCCGAAGCATCAACGAGAAAATGTCACAACGAACCCACGTAGTCATTGGCGACACACAAACCACGAATCCAGAAATGAAATACCACGAAGTCGTCTCGCTAAGTCCAAAACGTAAACGCGAAAAAATTTCACATACCAAGAATACACAAGAAGTCATGAATAAGTGATGTCACAAAATGCTAACACTTGGAAAAGAGTTCCAAAAAAGAGAAAGGAAAACTTGGGGCATTACAGAATTAGAACACGAAACTCCAATTTTCATCACTGATACCAAACATTCATATACTCCGCTCCTTGCGTTATCTTGGGATTCATTTGTGGTGTACTTCTACACCTGGTTATATAGGATTACCAAAAGAATTTTTTTTCTTTGTTCTTATTGAAAGAGAACTTGTTTATAGATCATAGACAAGTCCCATGCAATGTATTCTATTTGATCAAATAATGAAGAAATAAGTATTGACAAAATATCATGTGTGTCCCTTACATTTGTGATATTTTAAGAACATCTTTGTATATTTATTAAAGTTGTATTATTGAGGGTATTTATGGTATTTCAAAATACCTTATTTGATTTAGTCTTTGCTATTGAGAAAATTTGTGCCTCAACATTTAAAGTTGTTACAAACAGCCTCCACATTCATCGCCTTTATCTACTCATATGTCCAATATTTTTGGAGAGCGACGTAACAGTTTCCTACATATATGTGGTCATCTATATGTATACCTACATATGACTCTTCTAAAAATCATTCGGTTCTAACTCTTCCACACTCCTTATTGTGTTCTACTACTTTGATACATACACTTTCATACCGTTTTTCTTTCAACTGACATTGTGTTATAACATTGCAAACATTATCACAGTGGTTTGTTATCACAGTGAATATCACGTTTGATTCATTATTCACTTTCTTATCTCATATTGTTATAACACTGCAAACATTGTGATATCGCAGTGGTTTGTTATCACAGTAAATATCACATCTGATTCATTATTCATTTTCTTATCTCATATTACAACCACCAGTGGTTGTAATTCTATATCATATCAGAGGTTACATTAAAGTTGTTCACACATGTGCATTACGAGTGTACATTTATAAAGGTGAATTGTTGTTGTATCCTGAAGGGTGGAATGCCGCAACCTGATACAACGAGATATCATCTTAGAGGGGTGTATCTACTCTTAAGGACTGTGTGTTCACATGCCTCATCTAACTTTCTTAATTTCCTTTTCCTTATCCACGTTAGTATTTCTACCCATTTAAAGCAGTATTTCCTACTTATTACTACTCCCTCCGTCCCAAAATAAGTGTCTAGTTTTAAATCCCAATACAATATAATCTTATAATTTCTCAACTTATCCCTCTTCATTAACTTCAAAAAAATAATGGGACCCGCTAAAAACTAAAACTATACTATATTTTCAAAGGGCAAAATTGAAACCACAAAATACCCCAACAAATTTTAAAAAGTTAAATGTGGACACTTATTTTGGGACAGAAGGAGTATTTAAATTTCTATTTAATGAATAATTGCAACACCTAATTCTACAAAATCTTGGAGATTAACAATCTGAAACCTAGAAAAGTCTGTAGCTCCTGCCACTGCCACATTCGGAGAAATCGTAAACACTGAATCAGTGACTATAAACTGAGTCAAAATTATGGATTTTTTTCACAGAGCCTTTAGCAACATGAACATACCCATATGGGGTTTTTGAATCCTTGCAAAGGGCGAGAAACTAAGAGGATTTGAGTCAAAATTATGAATTTGGGTTTAATTGAGAAGCTAAGAAGAGGCTTTTGATGCCATGAGATTTTGCTTCAAAGATGTGATCCAGAAGTATCTTAAATTGATCAAGCTGCTCTATGTTAGGGTTTCGAAGAGGCACGGTGAGAAGATGAGGTTTTCAATGGAGACGTCATTGTCTTCTCCAGCGATGGCATGTTTGTGGAGCAATCAACGGGAGGAGTAACAGGGGAGTCGGGCGGCGGTGTTTCTGATTTGGGTTTGTGATAGGTGTCAAATATTGACCATCTTAGGCCCTTATCTTGTTATTGTTACGTCTTTACAGTCCATTAGTTGGTACTTTTATGCGATTTGTGTGTTTAAGTATGTTTTAGGACTTAATAAAGATAACGAGCTAACTTTGGTGAATTAACTAGAGAAGTGCTTATGTTTATTCAAAGAGAGAGCAAAAGAGGTATTTTCAAGATAAAAGTGTCTTAGAGGGAAAAAATATCATTTTTCGGAGCCGCAACTTCAAGAATCATAACAAGGGAGTTGAAAGGGTTCAAATTGCACTAATCCCAAGAAAATTTGGTTCCAAGGGTTTTGCTACGCTTGACCTACGCTTCCAGTAGCTAAAAGTGGCTAGAAAGTGTGGTTTTGAAGCTTGAGCTACGCTTGAGCAAATTAGACCTACACCCCAAGCATAGGCCTTCCTACGCCCTAGGCGTAGAAGCTCCTATGTTCCAAGCATAGGGAGGTTTTCAACACATATTTTCAATCAATTTCGGGCGGCCATATCGCGGTCAAAACAGGTCCAAATGGAGTGATTCTTGAGCCTAACATCAAGAGCTTGAAGTCCGATTTCCAACAAGCTATTACATGTCTCCCTCCAATATGTGTAGATCCAGTTATGAATAAAAGAATGAGACGTGTTTGCAGGAAAAAGATGGAAATTTCATATTCGGGCCAAAATCCTATATTGATCCGAATTGATCCGTTTTGACCCGGATGACTTTGTGTTCGACCCCACTACCTCTAAGCACGTGTATATGACATATTATACATTATATTGAAGGATTTTACTCAGTTTATCATGAAATTACAAAAAAGGGTAACCATTAGGGTTTCCCTCGACTTTGTCTATAAATAAAGAGCTTTGCTACAGTTTTGGTAGAGCTTAGTTCATATAATTTTTAGAGCAATCTCTGGAGATTCATTCCAAGGAAGAGTCATATAGGACCTAGAGATCAAGATAATAAGGCCATAGCGAGTGATTTTACATCAACGATGCAGTCTCCGTCAGCCATGATCAACTAACTCGGTACCTAGAGTTTTCTAGCAAAACCCTAGCCAAGTAATATAGTTTTATATTTGTTTTCAATTGTAATGAGGGGGAGCTGTGACCATACTGTGATGATTGATTGTAGATGTGTGACCGTTTTTATTCTTCACACAAGATTATATATTTGTTCTTAATTCTTGTCTTAGATTGAATGAATATATCTTTTTACAGAATCATGTTATCATAAATATAGTGTGATTTTCTACATCAATGGTGCTTTACACTTGAAACCCTAGGTTTACACAGGTCATGCCTCGGCGAGATGAGATAGATATGCTTTAGTTTAATTTTATGATGTAGGAGTAGATTAGAGTAAAGTAATTTGCATACACTAGTCATACTCTGTCTGGACATGGGTTGTAGCGAATCCGGTTGATAGTATCCTTTTTGGGGTTGTATTTGACTATTTGCGGTTCAACATGATTCACAGTTATGGATCGCCCTCTTGCAATTGAGCAAGTTGAGAACTATGTTATACGGTTAGTGGTGGAGCGATGAAAACCCTAGTTTTTCCCTCTCTCTTGATCACAATCACAATTTATTTTCTGTTTTAGTTATAGATTACCAAACAATTTAAAACTCTTTTTCAAACATAATTCAATATTGTTAGATTACTGAAGTGAATAACCCAAGTCTCTGTAGGATCGATAATCTTTCTCAAGCCGTTTCTATGCAACAATACGATTCGTTCGCTTGCGATAGGTAAAACCTAAGTCGTCCTAAGGGATCATTTCTAATCATTATTTTTATTTTGAAATAAATAAGGGGTATTGGGACAATTAAATATAGAAATTAAATTTAGCATGAGTTGTTTTGATGTAATTTAAAAGGGTAAATTACACTTTCACCCTCTCTTATTTGGATATATTACACTTTCCTCCCTCTTGTTTTCACAATTACAGTTTGACCCCCTCTAGTTTGGTTATTGGTTACACTTTCCCCCTTTCGTCAGACTTCCAACATAGACAACGCTAGTCAAATCCATTTTTAGAGAGAAAATGACTATATTACCCTTCAGTTAATGAAAAGAACCTTTCGCCCCTCACTTTAAGTTTTACAATGGTCAATAACACCTTTGTATATATACATATGAATGTAGTATTTCTAATTGTTGATGTCAAAAATTTGATAAGTTTTCCTACATACCAAGATGCCCAAAAAATAAAATTACCAAAAAAAAATTAATAATATTTCTAATTTACCATACCAAATTTACAAATAAAAAAAATTAAAAAAAAATCAAATTTACGAATATGTATATTTCTAATTTACCAAAAAAAATTATCGTAACCAAATTTATCAAAACCCATATATATACATATATATATATATATGTACACTAACAGTTAAAAATTGATACGTATATGTACATATGAATATTTATTGTAACACTATGCTCCGACACTTGGTACAATATTGTCCGTTTTAGGTCAGCCCGTACGATTTTGCTTTTGGGCTCCACCCCGAAAGGCCTCATACTAATTGGAGATAACACTTCACATATAAGCACATCCCTAGACCTATACCCAGGAGATGTGGGACATCACAATCACCCCCTTTTGGGACCCAGCATCCTCGCTGGTGTTACCCACGGGCTTGTCAACACTCCCACACTCAATTACAACTAGGCTCTAGCTCTAATGCCAATTGTAACACCCCGCTCCAATACTTGGTACAATATTGTCCACTTTGGGCCCAACCTTCACGGATTTGCTCTTGGGCTCCTCCCCAAAAGGCCTCATACCAATTGGAGACAACACTACACTTATAAGCACATCCCCAGACCTATTCCTAAGTGATGTGGGTCCTAAGAGGGGATGATGGTGACGTCCCACATCGCCTGGGTATAGGTCTAGGGATGTGCTTATATTTGCAGTGTTGTCTCCAATTGGTATGAGACCTTTTGGATAGGAGCCCAAGAACAAAACCGTGTGGGTTGGACCCAAAGAGGACAATATCGTACCAAGTTTTAAATCGGAGTGTTACAATTGGTATTAGAGCCAGAGTCCGGACGGAATTGAGTGTGGGAGCATGCACAAGCCCGTGGGTAACACCAGCGAGGACGCTAGGTCCCAAGAGGAGGTGATTGTGATATCCCACATCACCCGAGTATAGGTCTGGGAATGTGCTTATATGAGCAGTGTTGTCTCCAATTGGTTTGAGACCTTTTGGATAGGACCCCAAGAATAAAACCGTACAGGCTAGGCCCAAAGCGGACAATATCGTACCAAGTGTTAGAGCGAGGTGTTACATATATATATATATATATGAATATATATATAAATTGATGAAATATAATATATAAATATATATGGTGTATGTGCAAAGCACATATTAAATCTTAATTGGAATAAAAAAACATGACAAGGACCTCAAAACCCAAATTTGGACCGCCACGGTGCCACCTCTTAGCATTATACATTACCACCACCTCTGATTGAATCGATCATCATCGAGATCAACAGCTCTCCTTAAACCTTCTATAATTATTTTCAATTCATCAATGTGTTTGCACAAAAATTGGTGTTTTCTGGTAAGAGCGTGGGTGTGCCAGACTCAAGAAAAGTCAAGAATTTGCTAAAAGAATCTGCAACTCTTCTTTTGGAAGTGATGGGTGTGAATCAATCGATTGTGAAATAAAATAATAAAACTTATATTTCAATGGTTCTTTTGCCTTAATTAAAAGGACTTAAATGTAAAAATTCAAAGAAATACAACTAGTGCAAGAAATGAAGGAATTTGTAATTGACTTGGAATGAAATGAAAGAAGTTGCATGTAAATGAAATTGCAGATAATTGAATGACATGAATTAAAAGACAAATAAAACATCACTTTTTGCAATATGAATTACAAGATAATGATTCAGAACAAAATAAAACAAATAATTTGAACTAACATTACTGGGATGAAAGTACAAATTATAGAAAGAATGAATAATAATTTTAAGAAATTGCAAAGTATTGTATTTGTTTGTGTGTTGCAGGAGAGGTACAAAATTACACTAAGTATCTTATTTATATGATTGCCAAACTTGCTCCACCACCGTTTCTAACTTCCAGCCTTGGATGCAACCACGTGTCACCATCAACTTTTACTCTTCTTCCATCTGTCACTTGCGATTTGCTTAGTGGAACCAACTTTGGCACGTCTCCTTGCACATTCCACTTCATGGCCATGCTATTGAGCTTAAATTGCATGTAATGAACCTAGCCCATTTTCCAACTACATTCACCACATCTTTTGGCACATTACTTTCCTTAAATATAGGTAACGTCCCTTGATTTTTGCTTATTTTCTCTTTACCATTTCTATTCCCCCTACCCGAAATTGATTCAAGTTATCCTCATGCAATTCAGGATATTTACCACTAAATGGTCATAACTTAAATGGTTGCCACGTTTCCTTCATATCTTTTGACCTTGGAACTGCTCTGGTAACTGCCAATGCCTCATTCTTTTGGCCAAGACTTTCTAACGATACTAGCATACTTTAAATGTTCAACATTGTTTGACTCTCGGCCATTATCTATAAAACTTTGATGGCCATGTTCACATGAGTTGATTGGCCATCCTGTGGTATAAAAATATTGGTGCCAACATATGCCTCCCAAATTTTGGAGGCTTGTTGATTTACCAAACAAAGCCTCTAAAATTTGAAGTCTCTTTGTGTTTGGGTCGCTTTCAGAGCAAAAGGCCACTTTGCAATTTGCTTATCCTTAATGTATAAATTCACTTTTAAACTAAAGTTTAAATTTCCTTCTCTTGTCTTGCTGCCACGTTCTACAATCTAAGTGGAGAAATTTGGTTGTTTCCTTATCCTTGCCGCTTCTTTTGCTATAGACTCTCATCTCAACAATCTTGGAACTCCCAAAGCCATAATGACTCTTGGTGATTACCTGATAAACTCTTTCAAAAAATTTGAATTTTGAAATATTTTTAAACTATCAAAAATCCATCCACTTGTTTATCTACTCATGTATACATATATATGTATATATATATATATATGTATACATATATATGTATATATATATATATATATACATCTTCCCCCTTTCAACACTTGAGAAAATTCTCTCTAATCCAAAAGATTGAAAAAGGAAAAATCCTAATTTCCCTTCCACATTTAAACTTGCCTTTTCTCTTATGACTCCTAAGGTCAGACCCATCAATCCGGACCATGAGTTACTGCCTACCTCTATTTCTCCCACGAGCCATGGTCGCCAAGTCAAAACCATTATGAGGACCTATGCATCAGAGGGATTTTTTATGGAAACTTCCATTTGAAAATTCTTCTAGAGGTTTAGGGTAGGCCTTCTTACCACTTCCTCCTGAATCTCTTACCAACACCCCTGATCAGTTTCTTCCCTTCCAAAATTTTACTCAAACTCCTGCATGGATAATTCCTCCTCTTGAGTCTACTTCTGAAAAGCCAAAGAGGAATACTCAGACATAAAGGCCACTTTCTTCCTCTGCCGAGACTTGCATTATGGCACGGGTTCTCTTACCTCCAAAAATGGAAAAAGTGGGGTAGAATTCTATAATCTAGCTCAACTGGCCACGCAATTTGGCCTAAGGTAGATGATCCCATTACCCTATTCTCCATCTTACAACCATACTTTTTATAAAAGAGTCAGATTCATAGAGAGAGAGTTAGTGGCAGATGTCAGTAGAAGGTTTAGGGATTTGAAGAAGGACTTTGTGTTTCAGCCATTTGCCATCCATCCAGATACCCATGACTTGTTTGATGCTTGGTAGCATAACTACATCATCACTACTACAAGGCAGATTGAAAACTCTATCCATATCACACAGCAATTGAATTCTTTTAAGTATGTTTCTCTGGCCTTTAATGGGCTAAGCCCAGATTGTTTTTGACACTCCAAAACCAAATAAAACCTCATCCAAATCTACCACTTCAACTACCAAAAAGGGCACCAAGGCCTCTGACTCCCAAGCAGGTATAACCCTTGTTCTTGTTTTTTATATATATAGGCCAAACTTCCACTTTGTCTTATTTAACCTCATTTTCCTTTATTTTTAGTTGAATTAGGTGAATTAAAGACTTCCAAGGTGAAAGGCCAAAAGTTTGCCACCTCTGACATTCCCATTGTAATTCCTAAGAAGCTAGCTTCCACTTTTCTTGGACTTAAGTCTAGAGCTATTTCGTACAAGACAAGGGTATGTATTTCCTACAATCCCTTTCTTCCTTTTCTTTTGGCCACTAATTAAGATGCATATTTTTGGCAGAGCCAACTTCATTTGCCAGAATTGAGATTGTGAGTGACACTAATGAGCCTGACTAAACCTCCAAGACAAAATCCAAGGTGTCAAAATCAAAACCCAAAGTTCCAAAGGGGATCCCCATTCCAAGTCAAACTCATCCTCCCAATATTGCAAACCTCCCTCTTCCAGACCTTGGCTCTGACCCATAAATGTAAGCCTTATTTGATGACCAGGTTGGTGGTGCTGGCAATGAAGAAATGCCTGGCCAAGATCTCACAGAACAACAAACACAGGGAAACCCTAACCAAGAAGGTGAGAAGGGAAGGGATAAAGGAAAATGAAAGGAAAGGAAGCTGAAGAGGAGTGAAGAAGATGATGATGAAGATGAAGAAACAGAAAGTGATTATGGTCAAAAGAAGAAAAAGAAAAAGACGGCCAAAGCTTCAGAGACTTCTTCTGATAAGGTATCTCATGATCTGATTAATCTGCCTGGCCATTTAAATCTTTATGTATATTTCTTAACTTGAATTTTCCCACCTAGGACTCCTCTCCCTTGGAAACTGGCCCACAAGTTCCTACCAAATCTTAAAGTCTGTCTGCTTAGCCAATTCTCAAGATCAGTGTTTCCAAGATAGGTAAAGCCACTGAGACACCAATTTCTAAAAGACAGGTGAATGGCCTACCATCTCCCCTTTTCCATTCTATTTCTTTTTTGTGAAACTCACTTACTTGGAATTTCTTCTTTCAGCTTTCCTTTCTTGCTCCCACCGTTTCAACGGCCATCATAAATCCTCTTTTAGATGTTGTGGATTTTTGCCAGAATCTTAAGGCCACGTTGTAGCAAGTGAAGAGTTGTTCCAGTAGCACTTCTGCTTCCACCTCTCAGCTTGAATCAGATATCAATCAGCTTAAGGCCACCATAAGTAGCCTCTTAAGACACAACCCTTAAGACTTCTCTTTTGTGGAAACAGAACTTTCCTCAGCATTGATTCGTGCCATGAATCATCCTCAACTCTCCAGTGAAGCCAAAGAATCCATCTCAATCTTCAGACCTTAGTTGTCTAACTTTTCCCAAGCCATGAAAACCTCCAAGGCCATTGATGAATCCCTTCCAAGTAAGGAAGAGCAGAAGTTGGCTTTGGTGGAGAAATTGTAGAATGATGCCTTAACTTTCTAGGCCACCAAGGCAGAGATTGACACTTTTGCCGAAAAGGAAAAAGAACTGGAAGACGCCCTTGCCAAAGCAATAGAAGAAAGAAAGAACAAACAAGAAGCGGCCAACATTCTTCATGTTGAATCTACTTGCCTCAGCCACCAAATGTTTTCCCTTCATCAAGACACTCAAAAGATGGCAGTCGATAAGCATTCTGCCAACTCCATCATCCAGCAGTCCAAAGTGATGTGGGAGGATTTTTAACAAAAATGGGAAGGATTTTTATATGGAACTTGGGTAGTTGTTGATTTTTGCTTTCGGCCTAGGCCATGTTATAAACATTCTCAATTTTTGTAATCCTTAACTTCTAAACTTCCATGAGAATGCCTAAATAAATGGCCATTTTGGTTTATGTCATTATTTCATCTTTATGTTTGGAAGACTTAATATCATTCCCACAAACACACACAGAACACTTGTAAACAATCTTACTGAAAATAAATTAACTTAAACAAATATTTACTTTCATAAAAAAGATGGTTTACAACTGCTAAGGTAGCATGAAGCTAACCTTGCTTTGTTTCTCTTTGAGAACTTCAAAGAAACTTGGTCGATACTTTTTAAGATATCTTCCTTTAGTAGGATAAGCATGAATAGTTCCATCTAAGTCCATTAGATGGTATGCTCCATTGCTAAAACCTTGCATACTTGGTAGGGGCCCTCTCTGTTAGTCACTAAATTACCCTAGAGGGGGGGTGAATAGGGTTTAAAAAATAATTCCTAACTTATTTTTATTCTTACTAGAACATGAAACAAAGTTCAATATTAATTTACAAGGTAAGATATGCAATAAAAAATTTCACTTAAATTCAACAAGCTATTTACCACAATATAAATTAAGCATGCATGAACATAAAGTAAGGAGATAGAGATAGAGATATTGACACCGTGATTTTTACGAGGTTCCGTAACTCCTACTCCTCGGCTCAAAGAATCCCCTTCCTTGAGACTTTCTCGATCCTCACACTATGGCTCTTCCTTCAATAGGTGGAATAGTAAAACCTTTACAAAAGAGATAACTAGTTCTTCACACAATCAAGAGAACAATCCTCCCTTGATACAATGGGCTTCACTCACCCAAGATCACAAATTTGTGTATGCAATCAATATATCACTCAAGAAACAAAAACACTCAAAACCCTAAGGTTTTTATAGAAGATAGATCAATATAAGCTCAAGTGTTTTTAGGTGATATTTCAAGAACTCAAGATATATATATTCTTACAATATATTTTCAATAAGAGAATAGACTCAAGGCTTGAGTTTAAATCTTCAAAATGATAAGAGTGAAAAACGAGATTTTGATCTTTCTTGCTATCAAAAGATTTTTCAGAAGATACTTGAGAGAAAATTAGAGATGAACAATATTTGGAAAATTTCTCACACAAGAACCTTAAAGTTTTAATCCATATCTCTTTTTTTATATAGTGTAACACTAGGGTTTGGAGAGTGTATCTCACCCTAGACAATGTGGAGAGTAGGACCTGAAAATCAGCAAGCAAAATCACTTCTTTTTGGGCAAAAATATTGTTTAGAAATATTTTTCCTTAAAATCCTGAAGCACCCAGTCGACTGCCTGACGGCACCCAGTCGACTGCCTCCATGCTTAGATTTAAAATATTTTTCCCAACGGCTAGGGTCAGTCGACTGCCTCAAGAAGGCCAGTCGACTTCCTCATGAGTCAGTCGACTGCCTTGGATAGGCCAATCGACTACCTCAGGCAATAAAAAATGTTCGAAACTCTCTGGTTCAGTCAGTTGGCTGGGTCCTTAACTGCCAGTCGACAGGGCACAGTCAGTCGACTGCCTTGGACAGGCCAATCGACTCCCTCATGCAGTCAAAATTTTTTATAGCTCACTGGTTCATCCAGTCGGCTGGATCCTTAACTGCCAGTCGACTGGGTCACAGTCACTCGGCTGCCATTTCATGGCCAGTCGACTGGGTGACTCCAATAATTGTTTTCAAGGTCCGTTTTTGATCCGTTTGAGTTCGTTTGATTTATTACTTGAGCTTATAAGACCAATCAACACATAAGACACCTTGTTACAATATTCTCACCCCGACCTATCTACCCCAGGTCTTGAGTCCAGCTTTTGTTCTTTCTTTGATCTTTTTGTCCTACTTCGAGTTTGCACTTGGGTTTCCTTAACGCTTGTTGCTTTAGTGATCTTTCCGAATCATTTACCTGTACTTGCTGAAACACTTAGCTCAAAGTCATATTAGCACCAAACACGGTTTTGAATGTTTCGTTAATTCCAAAATAAGATTTATTGCTTGAAATAGAATTTCAAAGCCACCACTCTCAACTTTGAGTCCACTTACCATACTCTTCATCTTTCTTCCCAATTGGAAGGTTGACTTTTCAAAGCAAATCCTTCTCAGCAAAGCTTTTAGGCCTAACTCTTTTGTAATATGTCTAATCATTTTTCTTTGTGCCACTATATGGTCTAAGGCACCCAACCTAGTTTCATCCAAAGCCTCTAACTCCACCAACATAGAATCTGTGTATTCTACTGGAGTCAAGTGATTTTGGTAGGCAATCCTGGAAGACTTAACTAACATTTCCATTGGAATGATTGCTTCATGGTCATAGGTCAACATATAAGGAGTAACTCCAGTGTTGGTCGTAACACCCCGCTCCAACACTTGGTATGATATTGTTCGCTCTGGGCCCAGCCCGCACGGTTTTGCTCTTGGGCTCCTCCCAAAAGGCCTCATACTAATTGAAGACAACATTACACATATAAGCACGGGCGATGTGGTACATCACAATCACCCTCCCTTGAGACCCAGCGTCCTCGCTGGTGACCCAAGGGTGATGTGCATGCTCCCACACTTAATTTCGGTCGGGCTCTGGCTCTAATACCAATTGTAACACCCCGCTCCAACAATTTGTATGATATTATCCGCTCTGGATCCAGCCCGTACGGTTTTTCTCTTGGGCTACTCCCAAAAGGCCTCATACCAATTGGAGACAACACTGAACATATAAGCACATCCCCAGACCTCTACCCGGGCGATGTGGGACATCACAATCACCCTCCCTTGAGACCCAGCGTCCTCGTTGGTGACCCACGGGTGATGTGCATGCTCCCACACTTAATTTCGGTCGGGCTCTGGCTCTAATACCAATTGTAACACCCCGCTCCAACACTTTGTACGATATTGTCCGCTCTGGGCCCAGCCCGCACGGTTTTGCTCTTGGGCTCTTCCCAAAAGGCCTCATACTAATTGAAGACAACACTGCACATATAAGCACATCCCTAGACCTCTACCCGGGCGATGTGGGACATCACAATCACCCTCCCTTGAGACTCAGCGTCCTCGCTGGCGACCCACGGGTGATGTGCATGCACCCCCTAATTTTCATGCATAGGTTGGCAAGGCCTATACCGAAAACTAAGGCGCATCAACATTCAATAATAAACAAGCACGGAATCAAAAGACATAATAAAGAATTAATAGAGTCTCAAAATTTTAATTTTCTTAAATAAATAAATTAAGAAAACCAAATCCCCCAAGAGTACAACTCGGGAATCCATATCTATGGACCCCAAATCATAAATGAAAACAAAAGTCTAAAACTATTTATGAATTGAGTCCCTACACTGAAATAAGGCGAAAAGATGAATAACTAAAGAAGAAACGAGATGAACCCTCAACCCTGTGGCTGGAACTGCCGATGACCTGAAATGTTAACAATTGTGGGTCAAACCCACGAGCAAAGTAGACTCTACATGATCCCAAATAGAGAACTAGTAATTATATCATCCTTCCATGTCATCCTACAGGAACATACGAAGAAACTCTAGTCCCCATAACTATGAACATAATTCCTTAATGCATACTCAAATAAAAGTATAATAATAATAATGATAGTCATAATAATAAATAAATAAATCAATAAATCAATAAATATTAAAGCATTCACACATGTAATCAAAACTAGTCATCAAATCAATAGGTAACTTAACCATACCTAACATTAATCACGTACCTGACAACTTATCAACGTTGTGATAAGAAATTGATGCCATGGTACAGACGAGACTAACTTAATAGTCAGCCCATCGTAGTCTCCTCCATTCCATAATCACAGAAAATAATATATATATACTAATTATGCCATAATAAAAGAATCTATTGAATCTTTTATAATAATTTTTTTTTCTGATACGTAAATTTATTACCCATCGAGCTTGTTGTTCAGAAATATTCTAACATTAAATATTAAATACAAGGTTCATACATGGATATAATCACAAGAAAAACAAACAAATCAAATATATATAAATATATACACAACTACATGAATAATTCAGTACATGAAAATATCAGAATTTATACATACATATATATATATATACTAATTCAACCCAAAAAAAAATAAACTTTAGGCATCCTTCGCAAAGCCCTGGGATATATATCTTGTGATACGAAGCCCTGTAATACTCCATTGAAATCCTTAAACAAAATGCTACTGGTCATTGAATTGTCAATTGGTGGGTTGTTAGCAACATATAAAGAAAGCAAAACTGACTCTAATTTTGTTCCTGTCAACGTGTCCATGTGTCCATATCTTTGGTGGTGGCCCGCTAGCAAACAAAAATCAAAGTTTCACCACTGATACGTGACTACCTAAAAGATCCATGACCTGATTTCTTCCATTATTGGTGACCTATATACTTATGGCTTGGACATAAATTTATATATTCTTAATTTCTTATTGTGATTTCTAACCGTCAACGAAACCATACATATATTTATATATATCTATATATTCAACGAAAAAATATATATATATACAGATCAGTACCATTATATATAATTGCCAATACCGAATATAATTGATTATATACAAACATAAATCGTATGAGACAGATAGTTGTTATGATTACGAATCCAAAGGGGAAGAGAAGAACATTCTACTTGCCTGATTTAAAAATCAAATCACACGCAACTGTAGATCGATCGTTGTTTCCCCTCCTCTTTCACGCGACCTCTATAGAATCGGCTGATAGAAAACGTAGGACCATCTTAGGATTTTATTTTGGTTATATAATTATATATATAAATATATATATATTTAATCCTTCCGATGGGCCCAAAAATATATTATAGTCCATTAGCTAATATGCCCAACTAATTAACTTATAATTAATTTAATTAAATATATCCAATATAAATAAATAAAAATTACGGGATATTACATTCTCACCCCCTAGTAAAGGAATTCCGTCCCCGGAATTCACCACATACCTGAACTAAATAACTCTGGATACTTTGCATGAATTTCATCCTCTCTTTCCCAAGTGGACTCTACCTCATTGTGATGGCTCCACTAAACACACACAAGAGGAATGATCTTCTTACGAAGTACATGCTCCTTTCGATCGATAATACGGTAAGGTTGCTCCATATAAGTCACATTCGTCTCCAACTCGATCTGTCCCACATCAATATGCTGATACACATCATCATCTCGTAAGAATTTTCGCAACATTGAAACATGAAATACATTACGAATCTTGTGCATAAAATCAGACAGTGCTAAACGATATGCCACCGGTCCAATCCTGTCAGTAATCATAAAAGGACCCACAAAACGAGGTGATAATTTCC
Organism: Cornus suecica; assembly: GCA_963922005.1. Lineage (NCBI taxonomy): Eukaryota > Viridiplantae > Streptophyta > Magnoliopsida > Cornales > Cornaceae > Cornus > Cornus suecica. Next base: position 58,472,552 of record OY998238.1, on the reverse strand, counting down.
CCTTCTTTCCGAACCGCATTACTCCATTCTTGGGAGACACCTTGAGTAAAACCTGATCCCCCACTCTGAACTCCAAAGCTCAAGTCCTCCGATCAGCATAACTCCTCTGCCTACTCTGGGCAGTCCTCATACGGTCCCGAATTTTCATGGGAGTACATGCACATCACCCGTGGGTCGCCAGCGAGGACGCTGGGTCCCAAGGGGGGGGTGATTCTGATGTCCCACATCGCCCAGGTAGAGGTCTGGGGATGTGCTTATATGTGCAGTGTTGTCTCCAATTGGTATGAGGCCTTTTGGGAAGAGCCGAAGAGCAAAATTGTGCGGGCTGGGCCCAGAGCGGACAATATCATACCAAGTGTTAGAGCGGACTGTTACAATTGGTATCAGAGCCAGAGCCCGGCCGAAATTAAGTGTGGGAGCATGCACATCACCCGTGGGTCGCCAGCGAGAACGCTGGGTCTCAAGGGGGGGTGATTGTGATGTTCCACATCGCCCATGAAGAGGTCTGGGGATGTGCTTATAGGTGTAGTGTTGTCTCCAATTGGTATGACGCCTTTTGGGAGAAGCCCAAGAGCAAAACCGTGCGGGCTTGGCCCAAAGCGGACAATATCATACCAAGTGTTAGAGCGAGGTGTTACACTGGTCCTCTTAGAATTCTTGTATGCCCACAAGGCTTCTACAAGAAGATCATGCCAAGTTATTGGATTTTCCTCAACCATTTTCTCTATAATGCCAACAATTATCTTGTTGGCAGCTTCCACTTGGCCATTTGACTAAGTGTAATAAGTTGTGTAACATAGCATTTTAACTCCTTTGGACTCTGCATATTCCAATATTTTTGTAACATAGCCACACTCTGACTCACAGCTTAGAATGCCTCAGCCTCCACCCATTTTGTGAAATAATTTGTGGCCACCACTATCCATTTGTGGCCATCTGAGGAAGGCGGTCTGATTATCCCAATCATTATTATAGCCCATCATCTGAATGGTCATGGCTTGATAATGAAATGCATCTTAATTGTTGGTAGCTTCTATATTAGCCCATGAACTTGGCATGGATTGCAACCTTTGGCATAAGTTATGCAATACTTCCAAATCCCTGGTCAATAATATCCATACCGGTTAGTCAGTAATTAACCCTAGAGGGGGGTGAATAGGGTGTTCAAAAATATTTCTAACTCTTTTCGAAATTGGAACAAGTTATATACAATAATCAATTTCTTCAATAATCAAGTGAATAATTCAATTCAATTTATCTAACAATTTATCACAAGATTAATTATAGCATTCAATATATTCAAGTAAATATAGCATGCAAATTAATGAAATAAAGAGAAAGATATAGAGAGATTGACACCCTTGATTTTTTCGAGGTTCGGTAACTCCTACTCCTCGGCTCAAGAACCCCTTCTTGAGACTTTTCTCGATCATTTCACTATGGCCCTTCCTTAACAGGTGGAATGGCAAACCTTTACAACACAAGCCTCTCGAGCTTGTCTCTCAATCAAGAGAACAACCCACTCTTGAACAATTGTTGGACTTCACTTGTCCTAGATCACAAATTCGTATGTAATCAATAAAATCACACAAGAATAAAAACACTCAAAACCCAAAGGTTTTTATGGAAGATAAATCAATATAAGCTCAAGTGTTTTGGGTGATTTCTCAATAGCTCTAGATATGTATTCTCAAAGGATATATCAATGAAAGATGTTTGGAAAATAAGAAGAGATACTAGAGTTTTTTATTTTCAAAGATTTTCTCAAAAATCAGATTTTTCTTGCTTGGTTTCAATGGCTTTTGCAGAGACTTTCTGTATGAAGTTTGAAAGCTTTTCTTTCTTTTTATTTTCAATCTCTTAGCTACAATATACACATCTCTTTCTATATATATCAGTACTTTAGGGTTTTGAGAGTGAGTATTGAACTAGAGAAGTCAAGAGCCGTTTGAAATCCATTAAACATGATGCACAAAACATGGAAAATGTTTTCTGTCAAAACTGCAGATTTTAAGTAGCCTTTAGTCGACTACATGGAGTCTCTAGTCGACTAGATGGACTCTCTTAGTCGACTAGATGATGCTCTAGTCGACTACATGATGTAGTTTAGTCGACTAGATGGACTCTTAGTCGACTCAATGAAGAGCATTAGTCGACTACTCTATGAGTTTAGTCGACTACATCAATTTGGATGAAAAACTTGTTGCTCCTGATTTGTTTTGTAGACTACTAAAGAATACAAAGGATTCTTCTAGTCGACTATAAGTAATAAAAATATTTTTTTAAATCATGTTTCTTTCCGTTTGAGTTCGGTTAATCATTTTTCTTTCCGTTTGAGTTCGGTTCATTTTATACTTGAGCTTATACGATAATATCGACACATAAAATTACCTTGTTACAATGATCGCACCCCGACCTATCTACCCCGAGTCTTGAGTCTTCGACTTTCGTCTTTTGCCATTGAATATTTGATTTTCCGTTTCCTCGCTTCAATTTCTTTCTCGGCTTTTCGCTTTCATTCAAGCTTTCTTTCCGAGTTTATTTTCCTAGTCGTTCACCTGTCTCTTGCTAAAAAACATGAACTCAAAAATTCATTAGTACCAAACACGCTTTAAATGTTTTGTTAATATCAAAATAGGATTTCTTGTCCGAAAATAAATTTCAAGCCAACAATCTCCCCATTTTTTATGTTGACAAAACATTTCGTGTTTACGTGTAAGTGGTGAAGTATCAAGTGATACTCCCCCCTCAATGTGTGCATTACATGCTCCCCCTTAGTAAATATATTTTTTCAATTTCATACACTGGCATGGAGCCACGCATAAACATGACTTGCATACACGAAAGCATAATACACGAAAGCAACTAACTTCTCCCCATTTGGCAACATAAAAAGGTGGGAAGTGATGATTGAATAAAGATTTTATCATGCTCATTAATCAACATCCAAAGACATCCTAATTTCTCTACGAATTTTTGAAAAAGATTCCTCCGGAAAAAGGCTTTGTGAAAATATCTGCTAATTGATTTTTATTGTCAATAAAAATCAATACAATGTCCTTTAGCAACATGATCACGTAAGAAATGATATCTAATCTCGGTGTGCTTGGTTCATGAGGATGAATAGGATTCTTTGATATACAAATAGCACTTGTAATATCGCATTTAAATGGGCACAATATAGAAAAAAAGCACATAGGCACATACTAAACATTATATCCGGCCTACTAGCGGTTAAGTAAAGCAAACTACCGATCATGCCTCTATAGTTTGTAATGTCAACACATTTACCATGTTCATATTTATCAAGCTTAATAGAGGAACTCATAGGAGTTACAGCATGTTTGGTTTCCTCCATACCAAAACACTTTAGCAAATCTTTAGTATACTTCGATTGGCTAATGAATAAGCCATCCGAGCTATGCTTGATTTGCAACCCTAAAACGAAATTCAACTCACCCATCATGCTCATTTCAAATCATTTTGCATACTTGTAGCAAATTCTTTACATAAAGAATCGTTTGTTGAGCCAAATATGATGTCGTCAACATATATTTAGACAATGAACAAATTATTCTTAATGGTTTTTGTAAAAAGTGTGTTGTCAACTTTGCCTCTTGTAAAACCATTTTGATTCAAAAACCCGCTAAGTCTCTCATACCAAGCTCTAAGAGCTTGTTTTAAACCATATAGAGCTTTAGCCAATTTGAAAACATGATTTGGAAAAAGATAATTTTCAAAACCGGGTGGTTGTTCTTCCTCTAATGTACCATTTAGAAAAACACTTTTGACATTCATTTGATAAAGAATAAAATTTCTAGATGATGCAAATGAAAGAAGCATTCTAATTGCTTCTAATTTAGCTATGAGTGCAAAAGTCTCATCGTAGTTAATACTTTCCTCTTGATTGTAACTTTGAGCTACCAATCTTGCTTTGTTTCGAATAATCACTCCATTTTCATATAATAAGTACATGTATCAAGTGAATGACTCAAATGAAAATGATTTAATGTTCAAGTGTGTGTGTTTGAATGAAAGTTCAAATCATAAGTATTCAATATACTAAATGCAAACAAGAAATACTCAATCACTAGATCATTTAAAATCACATAGTTATGTATGAGGATTCACTTAAAATCACATATGAGCACTTAAGAATAAGTCAACAACACCTTAATCTTAACCACATGAAAACCATTAAACACATATGCAACATCTAATCATAGAATGAAATGTGAATAGATTTAAAATCATGATGATAACTAAGAAATGAATATTCTAAGATAAACAAGTGAAAAATACACAAGACAAATGCTAACACATTAATGTTCAAAGGCATTTCCATTTCTCTATGAATTTTACACAATGATTTCTTTTGGATAAACTTTGTGAGAATATTGACGAAGAAAATTATAATCATGAAGGTAATCTCAATATCCCTCATAAGTGCATGTCTTTGAAAACTTTAATGTAGCGGCAAAGATATATATTCTTCTCAAGTGCTAAAAACACAAAATATATCTCTTATATATATGGTAAAAATGCTTATCTAAAGTAGTAAGAGATGCACCAAGATAATGAACAAAGTAACACATAATATATGCTCTTATTTATGTTACTAATCATCTAAGTCCAAGAGTAGTCAACCAAGGAAACCATATAATCCCAAAACCGAAGTGTCAAAAAGTATTTGAAAATATGTCATGACACTTAAATGTATTTTACCCAAGAATGAAATAAGTTCATTTATCATGCTCATTTTGAAATAGTTTGCATGTTTGTGATAAACTTATTTGCACAACACATCAAATATTGGTAAACATAATACTCCAATGTGAATCTTATAACCAAATTTGATAAGTTATAAATGATAAACAACAAAAAGAATGTTTATCAATATAGGTTCTAAAATAACCTTCATCCATAAGAAAATCACTTAAAGTCATTTAAAACATCATCTTGGAGCATATTTCAAGTTAAGCACGGCTTATGATAGTTTTAAAACCCTTTGTCTAAAACTTATACATTTCAAAGCATTGAAACTTTTTCATTTTAAAATCATATAACAATGCATTAGATAAAAACATTTCATGCAAAGTGGCATGTGGCATTCTCATAAATGTAATTTCATTCACATGCGCAAAGAATAATCTATATCCTTCTTGATTAAGATCATTGGATAATAATGGTCGAAACCTTGGGTCACCACTATTAGACATAGATTGCAACATTAATATGCATTATAAAATATACAAGAGTATGCATGTATGATAATGATATAAAAGTTTAAGATATGGAAAATATTATAGATCATTGAGAAAATAATAATAATACAAAAACAATAAATAAAAACATATGTCTTTCATGATATGTGCACAGAAAACTCATGATTCATGTTTTTCAATAAACATTTAAGATAGCAACATTTGAGCACAATATCTTCATCTTTTCAACATGCTTCCTTCAAAGAAGAACCTATAGTTCATTTTCATAATAAAGATCCAAGCATATATTAAATAGCTTCAACCAAGGTTTCAATTTGAAACAACAAATGCTAAGCAACATGAATATCATTTTTATGAAAATATTTATGCAAATACCTCTAGAATGATTACTAAGAAGTTATATAATAGAGGATGATGAATCATTTAACCACATAGAATTTCATTACATAATCCTTATCCCCATTTGCATTAGATAGATCATTCAAAGAAATTTTTCTCTCTTGAGGTTTACTAGTGTGGACTTATTTGATTAAACATATATCCCAAGTCCGTCATAATTTCACTTCAAAATCAAACACCTCAATTTAATGTGCAATAAGTCATATCAAGAGAATTTAGATAAAGCACTAAAATCATGAAGGCCCATGAACAAATATCAAGACATAACTACTCAAGTAATCAACCAAATTTAAGTGAAATAGCTTTGATGGTCTAGATGTGGACATGATTATATTCTTTAAATTTTTTGCATGATCAAGACTTTCTTTCATATATCCACGTCATTTCAAAGCAAGCTACTATCAAGAATTCATCAAAAGCATATTCAATTGCATACACCAAGTAGCCAATCACCCTCATTACCGATCATCAAATTTATTCCATGACATATCAATAACGATTCAACATACTTGAATAACATATGTATGTCATGTTAAATCTCATCAATGAAAGCACATTAGTAATGGAGGTTAGAAAATGTGTACCAAGGTGCTAGCTTTACCCATTTTACTTAGAGTTGCTTGTAGATGATTTGCATTATCCACTCATTTTGTGAGAGACCTTGATTTCATCTCCCCTTTTAATTTATAGCATCACAATTGAAGAATCAATAGTTCTTGAGCAAGGAATCAATCCACACCTATAAAACACACTCAAGTATCTTTCTTTAGTACCCTTTTTGCTCTAGGGTCCATTCATGTTAGCACATTTATGGGCATAATTCATTATAAGCATATTCGCACAAAATGAATGATCTTCTACAACCACTATGCTTCAATTTAAATAATCATTCAAGAACATTATCATGAAGTGCATTTGTCAAATCAAAATCAAATAGTAAGATATGCTCATGGTTATTTAACAAGTAAATGAACCAATATGAAATTAATAATAGGAATGAAACTTTATTTCATATATGAATCATAGTAAACAACCATATGCATCATTCATGTTCAATTGTCAAGAATTGACAAGAAAACCAATATAACTTCCCTTGATTAGCAAAAATAAATTATATGCCCTTTTTCAAGATTTGTAAAGCTATCGCACATAGGAAGATTCATTTCTTTTTCATTTCAAAATTCTTTGAACATTTGAAAGCACAATGAAAAGATATTTTCATAAGGGTCACCCTTTTGAAACAATTTCTCTCTAAATCAATGAGTCACTCTTCTCATGCAACTTCAAGAATCAAAAGAATGTGATGCATAAACAATGATCATTCATCAATCAATGAATACATTCATAAAGAAATATAGTATACACATTTCCGTTTCTTTTAGCATTGAACAATTGTTTCCCATCTTTCTCAACTAAGCATGCATTGGTCCTAAAAATAACATCATAATCATTTTCATACAATTTACTAATGATACATAAGTTATGTTTCAAACCATCAACCAAAAGCACATTATCTATAGCAAGAGAGAAAGATATACCAATTGAGCCAATTCCTATAATTTTGCCTTTAGAGTTGTCTCCAAAAGTTACGTTTCCTCCTTCATAAGATTTTAGAGAAATGAACTTTAATTTATCTCCCGTCATATGCCTTGAGCATCCGCTATCAAGAAACCATTTTTCTTTTAAGGCGGACTCCAAGCATACCCATAAAACAAATTTAAGTAATTGGTACCCAATTTATCATGGGTCCACTAAGGTTAAAGAGAGATGCAATAGTTCATTTCGGAACCCAAATCATTTTTGGTATAACATTCTCCTTTCTACGTAAGCATGCAATGGTTTCTTTTGGAACCCAAATCAGTTTTGTTATCACTTTTTTATTTCTAAGTAAACATGCATTTGCCTTATGTCCATTTTTCTTGCAATAATAACATGTAACATGCTTATGATCATTTGAGGATACATGAGATGATTGTCTTGTAAATGTATGCCTTAATAATTTTCTCTTTTTCAAGATAAGAGCATCTTTGTCAAAAGCATCATACCTTAGACCACATTTATCAAATGATCATCTTTGTCTTCCCAACATAATGCTAAGGTTCTCTTTTCCTTTTGTAAATTTAGCTAAGACATTTATTTGATCATCTATAGTATTTTTCAACCGATTATTTTCCCTTTCTAGCTCAATGCTTTTGTCATTGCATGAAACTTCTAAGTTGGAAGTAATAGAGCTACATGAAGATTTAGTTTTCTTAAGAAGAATATGTTTTCTAGCTAACTTTTCAAATTCATCATATAATTCTTCAAACGCATCTTGTAATTCATCATAAGAAGAGAGAATTTCATCATATGATAATTTATCTTTATCTAATGTATGTGAATTTAAATATACCTCATCTTTATTTGCTATGAGACAAGGGTTTTCCATTTCCTCGCCATTTTCTTCCTCATCCGAATCACATGAGTCTTGATCATCCCATGTAGCATTCATAGCCATCTTGTTTGGCCATTTCTCGTTCTCCCTTTTGAGCTTGAAGCAGTCATTTCTATAGTGCCCCTACTTTCCACAATTGAAGCAAGTTGGAGGCTCCCTCTTGCTAGGCTAGTCCCTTTGCTCGTTCTTCTTTATGAATCTACCACCGTTGGCTTTATTTTTGGTAGAGGCTTGCAACGCTACGCCTTTTCTTGACTTGGTGTCTTCTTCATGAGATTTTAACGTGATTTCCCAAGTGAGAAGAGAATCGAAGATCTCATCGAGACTCATGGTGTTGAGATCATGAGCTTCTTTTATTGCCATTTCTTTTGCATCTTGTTGGCTTTGAAATTTACTCTCGGCAAACAATTCCAAAATTGATGATAACAAACCATTGAAGAGTGTTTGATACTAATGAATTATCGACTTTATATTTTCAGCAAAACAGGTGAACAACTTAGAAATTAAACTCGAAAAGGAAATGACTCGAAAAGCAAGCTCGAAAAGAAAGCTTGATTTAAAGCGAAAAGCTGGGAAAGAAATTGAAGCGCAAAATGGAAAATCATTTAATTCAACGGCAAAGGCGAAAGTCGAAGACTCGAGACTTGGGGTAGATAGGTCGGGGAGCGATCATCGTAACAAGGTAATTTTATGCGTCGATATTATCGTATAAGCTCAAGTATAAAATGAACCGAACTTAAATAGCATGAAAAACGCTTTACCGAACTTAAACGGAAGGAAAAATATTTTTATCAAATGTTTTTCAAGTTGTAGTCGACTAGAATCACCAAGTGTATTTCAATATAGTCGACAAAAACAATCAGTAGCTACAGGTTTTTTCATCCACATCAAAGTAGTCGACTAAAAGAACTTTGAGTCGACTAGACTACAAAAAGTAGTCAACTAGAACTCATTCTAGTCTACTAGATGAATCAATGTAGTCGACTAGATGATGCATTGTAGTTGACTAAAAGGAAAGAGTAGTCGACTAGTTGCACCTTAAAACCTGCAGTTTTATCATAAAACATTTTCCATGTTTTAAGGATCGTGCTTAATGGTTTTCAAACGGCTCTTGACTCTAATAATTCAATGTTCAATGTCTTAACCCTAATACAATGCTATATATATAATAAGATGAGTTCATTGAATAGTAAGAGAGTTGAATCAAATAGAAAATAAGGCTTCATCTTTTACAGAAATTTTTCTGCAAAAATTCATTGAAGGCAAGAAGCAAAAATCTGATTTTCTGCAAAATCTTTGAAAAACAAAAACTCTAGTTTCTCCTCTTATTCTCCAAATATTATTCATTGATACATACTTTGAGAATATACTTCTAGAGCTATTCAAAAATCACCAAAAACACTTGAGCTTATATTGATTTATCTTCCATAAAACCTTTGGGTTTTGAGTGTTTTTGTTCTTGAGTGATTTTATTGATTACATACGAATTTGTAATCTCGGACAAGTGAAGTCCACCGATTGTTCAAGAGAGGGTTGTTCTCTTGATTGAGAGACAAGCTCGAGAGGCTTGTGTTGTAAAGGTTTGTCATTCCACCTGTGAAGGAAAGGCCATAGTGAAAGAATCGGGAAAAGTCTCAAGAAGGGGTTCTTAAGCCGAGGAGTAGGAGTTACCGAACCTCGAAAAAATCACGGTGTCAATCTCTCTATCTCTTTCTCTTTACTTGATTAACTTGCATGCTATAATCACTTGAATATCTTGTATGCTACAATTTTTCTTGAGATTAATTGTTAGAGAATTGAAATTGAATCATTCACTTGTTTATTGAGAAATTGTTTTTTGGTTATAGCGTGTTCCAATTTTGAAAAGAGTTAGAAATATTTTTGAACACCCTATTCACCCCCTCTCTAGGGTTAATTAGTGACTAACACATCCCATTTGGCCGGAAGGCTTCTAAGGACTTTGCGTGCAGCATCGGATCTAGGAACAATTCTACCAAGATGTTTTAGTCCATTCAAAATGTTAGTAAAATGAGACATCATAGAATTGATATTTTCATCTTCCGTCATGGTAAATAATTCATATTCATGCATAAGTATATCAATTTTAGATTCTCTAACTTGAGTAGTACCTTCAGAAGTTACTTCAAGTTTATCCCACATTTCTTTGGTCGTGGACCAAGTAGAGACACGATTAAATTCATTCGGACTTACGGCACAATTTAAATTTACCTTAGCTTTAGCATTAAATGACATAAGCCTACGCTCATCATTATCCCATTTGTTGGGCAATTTAGGCATATGTTTTTCATCTACTACTTTTGTTATAGTGAAAGGTCCATCAACAATAACTTACCAAATTTGATAATCAATAGCTTGAAGAAAGTCTACCATTCTAGTCTTCCAATAACTATAGTTTGAACCATCAAACCATGGGGGTCTATTATTAGATTGTCCTTCAACGTGAGTGACTAAATTTGAGGCTATGATCGTTCTCTAAGACGATTCTGTCTAAAAACGGATAGAGATTAGGCTCTGATACCAATTGTTAGTCACTAATTAACCCTAAAGAGGGGTGAATAGGGTGTTCAGAAATATTTCTAACTCTTTTCGAAATTGGAACAAGCTATATACAATAATCAATTTCTTCAATAATCAAGTGAATAATTCAATTCAATTTATCTAACAATTTATCACAATATTAATTATAGCATACAATATATTCAAGTAAATATAGCATGCAAATTAATGAAATAAAGAGAAAGAGATAGAGAGATTGACACCGTGATTTTTTCGAGGTTCAGTAACTCCTACTCCTCGGCTCAAGAACCCCTTCTTGAGACTTTTCCAGATCCTTTCACTATGGCCCTTCCTTAATAGGTGGAATGGTAAACCTTTACAACACAAGCCTCTCGGCTTGTCTCTCAATCAAGAGAACAACCCTCTCTTGAACAATCGTTGGAATTCACTTGTCCGAGATCACAAATTCGTATGTAATCAATAAAATCACTCAACAATAAAAACACTCAAAACCCAAAGGTTTTTATGGAAGATAAATCAATATAAACTCAAGTGTTTTTGGTGATTTCTCAATAGCTCTAAATATGTATTCTCAAAGGATATATCAATGAAAGATGTTTGGAGAATAAGAAGAGATACTAGAGTTTTTGATTTTCAAAGATTTTCTCAAAAATCAGATTTTGCTTGCTTGGTTTCAATGGCTTTTGCAGAGAATTTCTGTATGAAGTTTGAAAGCTTTTCTTTCTTTTTCTTTGCAATCTCTTAGCTACAATATACACATCTCTTTCTATATATATCAGTAATTTAGGGTTTTAAAAGTGAGTATTTAATTAGAGAAGTCAAGAGCCATTTGAAATCCATTAAACATGATGCACAAAACATGGAAAATGTTTTTTGTCAAAATTGCAGATTTTAAAGAGCCTTTAGTCGACTACATGAAGTCCTAGTCGACTAGATGGACTCTCTTAGTCGACTAGATGATGCTCTAGTCGACTACATGATGTAGTCTAGTCGACTAGATGGACTCTTCGTCGACTCAATGAAGAGCTTTAGTCGACTACTCTATGAGTTTAGTCGACTACATCAATTTGGATGAAAAACTTGTTGGTCCTGATTTGTTTAGTCGACTACTAGAGAATACAAAGGATTCTTCTCGTCGACTATGAGTAAGAAAAATATTTTTTTAAATCATTTTTTTTTCCATTTGAGTTCAGTTAATCATTTTTCTTTCCGTTTGAGTTTAGTTCATTTTATACTTGAGCTTATACAATAATATCGACACATAAAATTACCTTGTTACAATGATCGCACCCCGACCTATCTACCCCGAGTCTTGAGTCTTCGACTTTTGCCTTTCGTTGAATATTTGATTTTCCGTTTCCGCGCTTCAATTTCTTTCTCGGATTTTCGCTTTCATTCAAGCTTTCTTTCCAAGTTTATTTTCCGAGTCGTTCACCTGTCTCTTGCTGAAAAACATGAACTCGAAAATTCATTAGTACCAAACACGCTTTAAATGTTTTGTTAATATCAAAATAGGATTTATTGTCCGAGAATAAATTTCAAGGCCAACAATACCTTCTAATCAGCCATCTTATTTTTCTTCCAGCTTGACCAACTCCACACAGGCCTTCATGTACTTTTTCCATTACTTTCAAGGCTTAATCTTTGGAAATATATTGCAACATGAGGCCATCGTCTTTACTTTTCTCATTCAGTTCATCATCTAGCATAATATAGTTAATTGCCATCAACCTTATTCTTCTGGTGGTTGGAAAGCTAGGATTTGCCAAGTAGTTGATGATGGGAATTTTCCAATCTTCCAAGTTTCCATAAAAAATGTCAATAGTGAATGACTTTACCATCACATCGTTTCTCATTTTTGCACTTGGAAGTGACCTTCTCTTAACTATCATTAGCACCTCTTCCAAGCCATCTAGAACCCTTATTCTAGAAATCATTTGTGCCAAGTTGTTGGCTTCTTTGTTCCTATTCCTTGATTTGTGCTCCATGCTCACTTCATCAAACTATTAAAACAATTGAGTGGCTAAAGAATGAAAAGGCCTCAACTGCGAACTTAAACATCTAAAGTCTTCTGAGATTTGGCTGATCACTAAGTTGGACTCTCCCACAATATGAACACTTGTTACCACCATTTCCTGTAGAATTTCAAGGCCTATAATCAGGGCCTCATATTCAGCTTGGTTATTGGTACATTTGAAATCTAAGAAGAAAGAAAATGAATTTTTCTTATTACATGGAGATGTAATTAAAATTTCAGCACCTGATCCATCAGTCGTACTTGACCCATCAAACATTAATGTCAATGGAGTCAAGCTAATTAAGTCCGAGTCCAGTTCATAAAAAACTTTGGGTTCTACTCAACTGAAGGATGAGTGGCCAAGAATTCGACAAAAGCTCTTTCTTTTACAGTTTTCTGTGGGATATATTTGAGATTGAATTCCATTAAGGTCAGGGACCACTTCCCCGATCTACCAGTAAGTAGAGGCCTTGATAACATATATTTAAGAACATTAGTTTGGCAAATTATGTAAACTTCAACCGGTAATATATAAACTCTCAATTTCATAGCTGGATAATACAAAATTAAACACAACTTTTCTATGGCCGAATACCTTCGTTCCACTTGGGTTAATACCCAACTCAAATAGTAAACGGCATGCTCTTTGCCAGTCTCATGGTTTTGGGCTAACATGCTTCCTATTGATCCATGGGCGGCCGAGAAGTATAACTTCAATGGATATCTCTTTTTTAGGTATTCTTTAATATTTTCAAAGGCCTTATGATGTTTCTTTTCCCAAACAAATTACTCTCCCAACTTTAACTTTAAAAGAGGAGAAAATTTGTGGAGCTTACCTATACAATTTGTGATGAATATCCTAAGAAAGCTGACTTAGACTATGAATTGCCTTAATTCCTTCTTATTCATGGGTGGTACTGCTACCATTATGGTCTTCACCTTGTTCTTGTCCACTTTAATGCCTTTTTGGTGTACTAGGATTCTCAAAAAATTCCCGGCCAAAACCCCAAAGGCACCCTTGAGATGATTCATCTTCAACTTATGGCTCCTCATTCTAGCAAAGGCCATCCTTAAGTCTCTCAAGTATTTACTCCTGGTAGTAGACTTTATCACCACCTCATCTATGTACAATTCTAGGAGCTTGTCAATCATATCTTGGAAGATGGCATTCATGGATCTCTGGTAAGTTGCTCCAGCATTCTTGAGGTCGGATGGCATGACCACCCACTCAAATGTCCCAATTGAGCCTGGATATCTGAATGCAGTCTTTGGAATATCTTCCTTTGCTAGTAGATTTGGCTATACCAAGAATGGCCATCCATAAAGGATTAAATCTCATGTTTGGTTGTTGCATCTACCAATTGATCTACCACAGGCATAGTATACTCATCTTTTGGAGTGGCAAAATTCAAATTTCTAAAATCAATGCATACTCTAAGTTTTTCGTTCTTCTTAACCACTAGCACAACATTGAAGATCCATTCAACATATCTGGTCGTACGTATGAAGCCAGCTTTCAGAAGCCTTTCAAGCACTTCATTGACCTTCAACACCACTTCCTAAGACATTCTTCAAGGAGCTTACTTGTGTGGCCGACACCCTTCCTTGATAGGCAACTTGTGTTCCACTAGCTCTCTGGCCAGGCCTAGCATCTCTTCATAGTTTCAAGCAAAGCAGTCCTTGTAATATTTTAGAAAAACAGTTACCTCTTCCTGAAAATTTGGTTCTAATAGGCCACTCACATAAGTTGGTCGAGTATCATCTTCTATACCCAAGTTGACTTCCAGCAGAGGATCTTGAACTTCTGTCAACCTATCATCCATCTTTGGTGAAGCTTCTTCTAAATCGTCTAGTTATATAGCATCCAGTTTCTCACTGTCAATATCTTGAATTTTATCCGAGTTGTCCTGAGCTTCGGCCACGTTGGCCGAAAGCCCAATTTCCTCTTGACTTTCCATGAAAATTCTCTTTTTGGCCAAATATGTTTTTAGCCAAATGCAAGCTGTAGCAAAGGCCTGTTCTCTAAGCCTCTGTTTCTCCTCTTCATTGATTTCTTCTATGATCATAATTAAATAACTTGGCAGAAAGGGCCTGAATTTCCATCTTCGGCCTAGCACCTTCCTTGGACAGTTCTCCAACCTCTCCCTTAGTTAGATTTCTTCTCATGGTGGCAGCCACTAGTCTTCCAGTTCTGTCTACCTTATTAAACCTGATTGGAATGCATTCTTCTTCATATAAGATCGTTTCATCCGCATATACCCTTGCCACAAAAGGTTTATTATCGGCGTCTACAATCTTAACTTCATCCCCATCCCAAAATATCAACATTTGATGAAGTGATGAAGGTATGCACATATTTGGATGAATCCAGTCTTTTCCATGGAGCAAATTATAAGTGGCAGAAGTCTCAATTATGAAAAAGGACGCATAGGTTGTTTTGCCTCCTATGGTAATTTCCAAAGGCAACATCCCCTTGGTATTAACTTTTCATCCACCTAGGCCACTAATGGATACCTGAATTGGAATTACATCTATCATGGTCTTATTTAAGGCTTTCAAGATTTTAGTAGGAATAACGTTTAGGACTAGCCCATTATCAACCAAGACTCTACTAACTGGATGGCCTTGTATCAACACTTTGATATACAAAGGTCTTAACTGTTGGGTCATGGCCAAGGGTGGTTTCTCAAAAATAACTTTATCATAGTTACAACCATTCTTGGAAATGGCCATAGCATTTTCAGCTGAAACTCCACCCTCTTTTGGCAATTCTTCTGGAGGAGCAACTTTAACCACAACACCTTCAAATGGGTCTGATACCTCCACTTCCTCCACACAATCTGATGCTTGAAAATTGGTTGGCAGTATGTGTTGGCACCCAAATTTTCCTACCATAAGAATGGTCAATTAATTCGTGTTAGTATGGCCAGCAAAGTCCTACAGACCATGGCCAAGAGATAAGTGTTGAGGAATACTTAAAATAAGCCAATCTTCAGAGAACTTTGGCCAAAGGAATGTGATAATGGGGAATCGCCACTCTCCATTACTGGAGCAGTTTTAAGAGATGGCAAAAGAGCAAGAATGGATGATGAAATATGGCAAGATCTTAGGTGGGAAGTTAGAAACGGTTGGAGAGCTAGTTTAGCAGTCATATAAATAAGATACTTAGTGTAATTTTGCAAGGTCTCCTGTAGCACAACCAAAAACTCAACCCTTTGCAAATTCTTACATTTGTAATCTTTATCCTTTCAAATTGCACTTTTATTCCAGCAATGTTAGTTTAAATCATTATTTGTTTTATTTTGTCTTAAATCATTATCTTGTAATCTATATTGCAAGAAGTGGTATTTTATTTGTCCTTCAATTCATGTCATTCAATTTCATGCAATTTCATTCACTTGCAAATTCTTTTGTTTCATTCCCAGTCAATTACAATTTCTTTCTTTCCTTGTACTTGTTCAATTCTTCAAACTTTGATATTTAAGTCCTTTTAATTAAGGAAAAAAAGAATCCTTGAATTAGAAGTTTTGTACTTCTATTTCACAATCGCTTGATCCACACCCATCACTTCCAAAAGAAAAGTTGCACATTCTTTTGGCAAAGTTCTTGACTCTTCTAGAGTCTGGCATGCCCACGCTTCCAACTTAGAAAACACTCATTTTTATGCACACATTAATTGTCACGCCCAGCGGGACATGTGTTAAAGTTTGAAAGATATGTCATCAATGTCAAGAAAACCCATCCGACCAAATGAAGAAGGACTGGAAGAAGCTAAACCAGATTATACTAGCAGTTTAGATGCGACTAGGCCATTATCATTGGCAGAAATATTCAAAAGGCTCCACGCAAGATTTGACATTTTGGAGGAATCGCTTGCTCAACTTAAGTCATCTTCCAATACTGTTGAGTCAGTTTCTCGACCACTGCCATGCTCAGCCATGCAAGCCTGGCCACACAACCTCCCACGCCCATTTCTGTTGTGACGACCGTGGTAAATCAAAATCTTCCAGAAACCACTTTACCACCAGCTTTGGCAATTCGGCTACAACCGGTGTACTGTCCACCAGTTCAACACATGCATCAACCAACATATTTTCCACCTTCCAACATTGTGGAATCAGTATCCCAGCCGAATTCCCAGCCGGCAGTTCAAGCTTCAACTATGCAACAACTAGTGGTTCTTCCACCAATGGCCACTATGCCGAATCATAATCTTCTACAGGCCAATATTTATTTTCCAACTCCTTTGTCGAGTCTTCCAATGACTATGCCAATGGCATGACTTGAGGATCAGCCACAACTAACTCTACTGCCGCTTTAAATGTCCTTGGAGCATCTTCCGCCATTTCAGCAGTTGCCGTAGCCATATCTACCACCACCACTACATCAATCATTTCCTCCAAATTTCTCCGAGAGAGATCTTCCAGACCCGGGGCGCAACTTGCATCGTTTGAGCCAAAATTCACTACTTCTTCCACCATAATCAGCAGCACACGGGGGCAAAGTATGGCCAATCAACCGCTTGTTTGGCCATATCACCATTCTTCTACTTATAATTTTAGAGGCTTTGTTCGGTAAATCACAAAGCCTCCAAATATTTAGGGGGCAAATGTTGACACCCAAAAATTCCGACCACGCAGCATCCTACCATTGTTGCATTTTGATAAATGCGAGGACCAATTATTGAGCAACATATGGCACAGTTGGAAGAAATAAGTCTGCCAACACTTGGAAACGGTTAGCAGAAGAATTCAACTAGAAGAATGAGCTGCCAATATATGGCAGTTACAAAGAAAGTGATCTCTGGCAGTTGTGACTGCCGAGACATGTGGCAGCTTGGAAGGGAAGCAATTGGCAGATGGAAGAATGTGAGCTTGGTAGTTGGCGGCGATTGGAAGAAGGTAGTTGCAGGGGCCACGTAAAAGAAGCTAAAAACATGGATTTAGAACACATGGCATTGGCACCCAGATTTTCATGCCATATGTCGGCCAATCAACCTATGTGAACATGGCCAGAAAATATTTTGGCCGAGATTCAAGTAATGGTGAAAATTTAAAATAGGTCGATCTCCTTAAACAATTTTGGCCAAAAGAATGAGATATGTGTTGGCACCTAGATTTTCAGGCCTTATATTGGCCAATCAATCCACGTGGATATGGCCAAAAAATATTTGTTTGTAGATAATGACAAAAAGTCAAGCAATGATGACTATATAAAAGAGGCCACCTTCTTTAGAAAGTTTTGGCCAAAAGAATGAGAAGTGAAAGGTCAGCGTTGGCAGTTACAAGAGCAGTTCTAAGACCAAAGGGATAAAAGGAAACGTGCTAGCCATTTAAACTATGAAATTTGGTTAGTGGTTATCGTGAATTGTATGAGAATAACTTGAGATAGTCTGAAGCAAAGATAATAAAAGTGACAGAGAAATAAGGCAAAAATTAAGGAACATGGCCAAAAATCAGGGAATTGATGGTTTTATAAGATGAATGAATCGGGCCAACAAACGAGCCAGATTCATTAAGGGAAGTTATCTCCTGCTGGCCATAACTTAAAAGGAGATAAATAAGAAAACACGATTCTGATAGTTGGAAGGAGCAGTTCCAAATTTGGGACAAGGATAACACATGGCAGGATGTGAAAAGGAGTTCAAGACACATGGCAACATCTTAGATGAGTAGTTAGAGGTTGTTACCAAGTGCAATAGAATACTTGTATAAATAGAACACTTGGAGGAATTTGGCACCCTCTCCTGCAGCACACAAACAAACATAATGCCTTACAATTTCTTAAGATTGTAATCTCTATCCTTTCAATTTGTATTTTCATTTCTACAATGTCAATCCAAATTATTTATGTTGTCTTAATCTTTATCTTGTAATTTTTATATCAAGTAGTGATATTTTCAGTTCTTTTTCAATTTCAGTCACTCAATTCATTGCAATTTCTTTTACATGCAACTTTTTTCATTTCTTCCCTAGTCAATTACAAATTCCTTCCTTTCTTGCATTAGCTTTATTTATTTAAACTTTGACATCTAAGTCATTCTTTTATTTTACAATCGCTTGATTCACATCCTTCACTTCCAAAAGAAGAGTTACACATTCTTTTGGCAAGTTCTTGATTCTTTCAGAGTCTGACACACCCACGCTTCCAAAACACCAATTTTTGTGCAAACATTTAGTGGAATGCCCGCAGTAGGACAAGTGTCAAGGTTTGAATAGCATGCCAACATGGCTACGGTCAAGAAAGAATCTAATGTCTGAAAGCGAGTTGGCCAAAGCAGTACCAGTTTCCACTGGTAGTTCTAATCTCAGCCCAGATCAAGAAAGATCATTACCTCAGGATGAGGCATTTGTAAGAGCTCATACAGCCTCCTTGGCAGCACTGTTTGGAGGACTTTATGCTAGATTCGACGCTATGGAAGATTCCATTGATGAAATCATAGCATCGGCTAGTACCATGGATCAGTCTCCCGGTCAGCACCATGTTCAATAGTGTCGGCTCTAGTAACATTACCTCATTTGGCTGCCGTTGTAGTTGTGGCCATTATAAACCAAATCTTTTCTCAAGCCATGTATCCATCATCCGTGCTATGCCTAAGCATCCCAGTTACTATGTCAGTCCCATGGCCAGAGATGAGGCCACAACCAACTCTTCCACCAGTATTTCCAACACTGTCATATCCACCACCTCAGCAAATGCATCAACCATATCCACCACCCAGGCAGCCATTCTTCCTTCCAAATGTTCAAGCTCATGACATTTCAGACCCGGGGGGTAGTAATCAGCATTAGAGGCAAAATGTATTTGTTCCTGGATTGCCACAGCCAATGGCACCCGGGGCGCAACAACCATTCAATCCACCTCCTTTGGCCAATCAACCAGCCCAACTGATCATGTTGGATAAGGCTCAGTTGGCAGAATTGATAAATCAAGAATATGGTTTGGCTAGAAGAAGGGTGAGTAGGCCATTTTATAGGAAGCCATATCCTGAGGTCATTAATGAGATTGAGTTTCCAAGGGGATATAAAGTGCCTGATTTTGTTACTTTTGGAGGATAAGGAAATTAGTCCGATGTGGATCATATTGGAAGGTTCACTGTGTAATGTGGAGATGCAGGGGCCAACCCGTGGTTGAAGATGAAACTTTTTCCAAATTCTTTGACTGGTGCGGCCTTTTCCTGGTATATCCATCTCTCAGCCAATTCAGTTCAAAACTGGTAGCAGATGGAGGAATTGTTCCACAATCAGTTTTACAGATCTGAGCCATAAGCCACTTTGGCCAATTTGTCCAGGCTTACTCAATTATCTGGAGACTCGGTGGAAGAGTTTATTTCCAGGTTTAGGAAGGCTAGGTTGAAATGCAGGGTGGATCTTCCAGAATCTGAGTATGTAAGGTTGGCCCTTAATAGCTTAGATTTTGAACTTAGGAAGATTTAAAGGGTAGAGTTTAAAGATCTCTTTGAGTTGGCCGATCGTGTAACAAGGTATGACACCATTTTAAAGGAAGAAAGGGATCGAAAGAATTCTTCGAAAGGGACTTACTATAGAGATCCAAACTTTTAATTTTTCATAGGAGAGGTCGAAGAAGGGTTGGAAACAAACTTGGCAGAGATTAGTATCAAGAAACCTTATGTTTGTGAAATCCTGAGAAAGGGAAAATCTGCCACAAACGGTGCTCAACCATCCTCAAGTACGGCCAAGAAAGGAATAAACAATTTTGCAAACGTGTACACTTTTTATGCGGCTAAGACAGAACAAATCTTTGACCACCTTATGGCAGATAAGTTAATTATTCTGCCAAGAGGCCATGTAGTTCCTCCAGCGAGTGAGATGAAAGGCAAGGAATTTTGCAAAAATCACAATTCTTGGAGCCATTCAACCAATAATTGTGTGGCGTTTAGAAATGCTTTGCAAAAGGTCATTGATGAAGGAAAGGTCAAGTTTCCAGAGAAGAATCCAGAAGCTATGGGTGTGGGCAACAACCCATTTCCAGCCATAGTAAGTAGTAATGTGATCACTCTCACAGAAGGAAAAGGCAAAGGGAAAGGGAAGATGTGGCCAGAAGCTCCAACAGCCAGTGATCAGAAATTGGAAGAGTTAGAAAAGAAGCTGAGGGAGGCCCAAATTGCTTTAATCAACCATGGTTATTGCCCAAGTTACAAAGGGTCCAGTATCAGAGGGGGCAAGTGGAACAAAGGAATCATTATCATTCGGTCAGAACCAGTGTGCATAACCGTTTAACAAATCACTATGAGAAAAGAGATTCTCGGCCAGAGCACAATGACTATAGGCCAAGAGGTATTACTGTTGTTCGATCTAAAGAACAACCAGAGGAAAAAACCTTTCCAAATCCACAGAATGTTCATGTGTTCAAGAGAAAACTCCCCATGAGGTCAAAGGTTTGGATTAAAAAAGGTGAAGTGTCCCATAAAGTTCGAATGGTTAAGCCTTCACTAGTACCTCCAAATGTTTGGCAAAGACTCAAACATCCAAAATTTCCTAAGGAAGAGGAAAGGCCTGCAGGGCCTACTTTCTCCAAGTCAACAAAAAGAAAGTTGCAGAGAAAAAGGTCAAAATACAGGAAAATGGTTGCCCAACAAAATGGCCAATCTGTAGTGATCCAAACAAGGCCAAAGGAAGAAGAGCATCAACAAATTCCAAGAAATGGCAAGTCTGCTATGATTTGGCCAAGGGGTGGAAGACAACATGAAAGTCCACAAGTTAGGTTGTTAGGTTAAAAAGATGAAGACATGGAAGACATCAACCCCAGGCATGCTCCTAAGTTAAAAATTCAGTTTGGTTCTCTTCCCATGGAGGCCCCATGTAATATGGCCTTCATACTGCCTGCCATTTTTCAAGCACCGTATTGTGAGGAAGAAGTGGAAATATCAAATTCGTTTGAAGGTGTTGTGGTAGAAGTTGCTCCTCCAAAGAAATTGCCAAAAGGGGAACGAGTTTCAGCTGGAAAAGAAATGGCCATTTCTAAAAATGGTTGTAGTTTTGATAAAGTTATCTTTGAAAAACCACATCTGGCCATGACCCAACAGTTGAGACCTTTATATATCAACGTATTGATAGAAGGTCACCCAGTCAATAGAGTCTTGGTAGACAATGGGTCTGTCTTAAATGTCATTCCTACTAAAAATTTGAAAGCCTTAGGCAAGACCATGGCCGATGTAATCCTAAGTCAAGTTGCCAGTAGTGGACTAGGTGGAGGAAACGTTAATACCAAAGAGATGTTGTTTTTGGAAATTACCATAGGGGGCAAAACAACCTATGCGGCCTTCTTCATAATCGAGACCTCTGCCACTTATAACTTGCTCTTATGGAGAGACTGGATTCATTCAAATATGTGCATACCCTCATCACTCCATCAAATGTTAATCTTTTAGGATGGGGATGAAGTTAGAATTGTAGAGGCCGACAATTAACCTTTCGTGGCAAGGGTATGTTCAGCCTAGGCAATCATATATGAAGAAGAATGCATTCTAATCAGATTCACTGAGATAGACCAAAATGGAAGATCAATGGCTACAACCATGAGAAAAGATCTAACTAAGGAAGAGGTTGGAAAACTATCCAATGAAGCTGTTAGACTGAAGATGGAAATTCAGGCCCTTTCTGCCAAACTGTTTAATTATGATCATAGAATAAATTAATGAAGATGAGAGGCAGAGGCTTAGAGAACATGCCTTTGCAGCAGCTTGCATTCGGCTAAAAGTATATTTGGCCGAAAAAAGAATTTTCATGGAAAGTCAAGAAGAAATTGGGCTTTCGACCAATTTGGCCGAAGTTCAAGATAACTTGGACAAAACTCATGACTTTACCAGGGAGAAGTTGGATGCCATACAATTGGAAGATTTGGGAGAAGTTTCACCAAGGATGGATGATGGTTTGGCATTAGCGCAAGACCATTTGCTGGAAGTTAACCTAGGTACAGAAGATGATCCTCGCCCAACTTATGTGAGCAGTTTCTTAGAACCAAACTTCTAGGCTAAGGTGATTGCCTTGCTAAAGGAATACAAGGATTGTTTTGCTTGGAATTATGAAGAAATTCCAGGCTTGGCCAGGGAGCTGGTAGAACACAAGTTACCTATCAAGGAAAGATTTCGGCCACACAAGCAAGCTCCGAGGAGAATATCTCAAGAAGTGATGTTGAAAGTCAAGGAAGAAATTGAAAGGCTGCTGAAAGTTGGCTTCATACGTACGGCCAGATACGTTGAATGGATTTCCAATGTTGTATCAGTAGTCAAAAAGAATGGAAAACTCAGAATATGCATTGATTTTAGAAATTTGAACATGGCCACCCCAAAGGATGAGTATCCTATGCATGTGGCAGACCAGCTAGTAGATACAGCGGCTAAGCATGAGATTCTGTCATTTATGGATGTCCACACTGGGTATAACCAAATCTACATAGTAGAAAAAGACATTCCAAAGACTGCATTTAGATGTCCAGGCTCAATTGGGACATTTAAATGGGTGGTCATGCCATTCGGCCTCAAGAATGCTGGAGCAACTTATCAAAGGGCCATGAATGCCATCTTTCATTACATGATTGGCAAGTTCTTGGAAGTGTACATAGATGATATGGTGATAAAGTTAACCACTAGAAATAAGCACTTGAAGGATTTGGAAAGAGCCTTTGCCAGAATGAGGAGCCATAAGTTGAAAATGAATCCTCTCAAGTGTGCCTTTGGGATTTTGGCCGGGAATTTTTTGGGATTCCTTGTACACTAAAGAGGCATTGAAGTGGACAAGAACAAAGTCAATGCCATAATGGCAGTAGCACCACCCAGGAATAAGAAGGAATTGCGATAGTTCATTAACCAGACCAGCTTCCTTAGGGGATTTATCATAAATTGTGCAAGTAAGCTACATACGTTTTCTCCTCTTTTAAAGTTATAGATAGGGGAGGAATTTGTTTGGGAAGAGAAACACCAGATGGATTTCGACAAGATTAAAGAATGTCTATCAAGCCCACCAGTTATCATGCCACCCAGGAAGAGATTTCCATTGAAGTTGTATGTCTCGGCCTCCCATGAATTAATAGGAAGCATGTTAGACCAAAACAATGAGGTTGGCAAAGAGCAGGTTGTTTACTATTTGAGTAGAGTCTTAACCCAAGTGGAATGTAAGTATTCAGCCATAGAAAAATTGTGCTTAACTTTATATTATTCAGCCATGAAATCAAGAGTTTACATGTTGCTGGTTGAGGTTTACATAATTTGCCAAACTAATGTTATTAAATATATGCTATCAAGGCCACTACTTACTGGTAGATTAGGGAAATGGTCCCTGACCTAGATGGAATTCAATCTCAAGTATATTCCGTAAAAATCTGTGAAAGGAAGAGCTTTGGCCAAATTTTTGGCCGCTCATCCTTCAGTTGAAGTAGAACCCCAAGTTTTTGATGAACTAGACTCGACCTTAATTAGCTTGACTCCATGGACATTAATGTTTGATGGATCAAGTACGGCCAAGGGTTCAGGGGCTGGAATTGAAATTGTATCCCCATGCAATAAGAAGACATCTTTTTCTTTCTTTTTAGACTTTAAATGCACCAATAATCAGGAAAAATATGAGGCATTGATCATAGGCCTTGAAATATTACTAGAAATGGGTGTAAAAAATGTGCATATCATGGGAAATTCCAACTTAGTAATTAGCCAAATTTTAGAAGACTTTAAGTGTTTAAGCTGGAAGTTAAGGCCTTTCCAGTCGTTGGCCACTCAACTTGTTCAGCAATTTGATGAAGTAAGCATGGAACATAGGCCAAGGAATAGAAACAATGAAACCAATAACTTGGCACAGATGGCTTCTGGAATAAGGGTTCCAGATGGCTTAGAAGAGGTGTTAATGTCAGGCAAGAGAAGACCACTTCCAACTGCAAAGATGAGAAATGATATGATGACAGAGTCATTTGCATTGATATTTTTTATGGAAACCTGGAAGACTGGAGAATTACCATAATCAATTACTTGGAAAGCCCTAACTTTCCAACCACCAAAAGGGTAAGGTTGATGGCAATTAATTATATTTTGTTGGATGGTGAGTTGTACAAGAAAAGTAAAGAAGATGGCCTCCTGTTGCAATGTATTTCCAAAGATCAAGCCTTGAAAGTGATGGAGGAAGTACATGGAGGCCTATGTGGAGCTCACCAGGCTAGAAGAAAAATGAGATAGCTAATTAGAAGGTATGGGTATTATTGGCCAGGGATTTTAAAGGATTATATAACTTATGCCAAAGGTGTCAAGCCATGCCAGGTCCATGGACCTACACAGAAGTTACCTGCAATAGAAATGCAATTCACAATCAAGCCATGGTCCTTCAGAGGATGGGCCATAGATATGATTGGGATGATTAAGCCTCCTCCTCAGATGGCCACAAATTCATAGTGGTGGCCACAAATTACTTCACAAAATGGGTAGAAGTTGAAGCATTCAAGGTTGTGAGTCAAAATGTGGCCATCAGGTTTGTAAAAGAGAAAATATTTCATCATTTTGGAATTCCGGAATCTATTACTAATAATAATGGAGGGGCCTTTAGGGGTACTGAAATGTTAGAATATGCAGAGTATGAAGGAGTTAAAATGTTATGTTTTACCCCTTACTATGCAGAGTAAAATGGCCAAGTGGAGGTTGCCAACAAGATAATTATTGCTATTATAGAGAAAATGATCAAGGACAATCCAAGAACTTGGCATGATCTACTTCCAGAGGCCTTGTGGGCATACAGGAATTCTAAAACGACCAGTACTGGAGTTACCCCTTATATGCTAACCTATGGCCATGAAGTTGTCCTTCCAATGGAAATGTCAGTTAAGTTTGCTAGGATAGCCTACCAAAATCACTTAACTCCAGCAGAGTATACAGATTCCATGTTGGTAGAGTTAGAAGCTTTAGATCAACTAAGCTAAGTGTTTTAGACCATATGGTGGCACACAAAAAGAAGGTGATTAGGGCCAATAACAAAAGGGTCATACGAAAGAGTTTTGTAGAAAAAGACTTGGTCTGGAAAGTTAATCTACCAGTTGGAAAGAAGGATGAAGACAATGGCAAGTAGACTCTAAGCTGGGAAGGCCCTTACCAGGTTTACCATGTTTTTGGCAATGGAGCGCACCGTCTAATGAACTTAGATAGAACTATTCATACTTATCCTACCAATGGCCGATATCTCAAAAAGTATCAGCCAACTTTCTTTGAAGTTCTTAAAGAGAAACAAAGCCAAGGATAGCCTTGTGCTACCTTGGAAGTTGTAAACCATCTATTGCTGGTTGTAAATATTTTTCTTAAGTTAATCTAGTTTTAGTAAATTTGTTAGCAAAGTGTTTGTGTGTGTTTGTGGAAATATTTGCAAGTATGTCAAGCATGAAGGTGAAACGATAACATAAAAAAATGGCCATTTACCAAGACACGTCCAGGAAAAGAAGTTAAGAGTTAGAAATTTAAAGTGTTCGAAACATGGCCAAGGCAAAAAGCATAAATCATCAATTGTTCAAATTGGTGATTAAAGTCTCTCCCATTTTTGCTGGAAATCTTCCCACGCTCCCTTGGATTGCTGAATAATGGAGACGGCAGAGTTTTTGCCTGCCGCCATCTTCTAGGTTTCTTCATGGAGGGAAAGCATTTGGTGGCTAAAACAAATAGACTTAGCATGGAGAAGGATGGCCGCCTCCTGTTTACTTTGTTTGTCTTCTTTTATCTTGGCAAGGGACTCCTCCGATTCCTTCTCATTGTCATCAAGGGTCTCCATTTCAGCTTTAGCAGCTTGGAAAGTTAAGTCATCATTTTACAGTTTCTCCACCAAGGCTGACTTTTGTTCTTCCTTACTTGGGAGTGACTCATCAATGGCCTTTGAGGTTTTTATGGCCTGGGAAAAGCTGGACAGTTGTGCCTTAGATATGGAAATAGCTTCTTTGGTTTCACTAAAAATTTGAGGATGACCTAGGGCATGGGTCAAGGCAGAGGAAATTTATTTTTCTATAATGAAAATATCTTCAGGATTATGCCTTAAGAGGCTGCTTATAGTGGCCTTAAGTTGATGAAAATCTGATTTAGGTTGTAAGACAGAAGTAGAGGTACTGCTAGAACAGCTCTTTACTTGCTGCAACGTGGCCTTTAGATTCTAGAAGAAATCAGCAACCTTTAAAAGAAGATTTGTCACGGCAGTTGAAGCAGTGGGAGCTGGAAAGGAAAGTTTGAAGAGAAAATTCCAAGTAAATCTCATAAACAGAAATTAGAATGGAAAAGGCAAAATAACAAGCTATCTACCTGTCTCTTGGAAGTGGGAGTTTCAGCAACTCCACCTATTTGGGAAACACTAATTATAGCAAGTGGTTGAGCAAAGAAACTTTGAGACTTGGTAAGAGCTGGCAGGTCAGTTTCCAAAGGAGAGGAATCCTAATAAAATGAACAAGTTAGAAGCTATGTATGAGAGGATAAATAGCTAGACAGATAAAATAGGCCAAGAATTACCTCAGCATAAGGGGTCTCTGAAGTTGGGGCCGTTTTCTTTTTCTTCTCCTGGCCACCCTCACCTTTTGTGTCCTCATCCTCATCATCATCCTCCTCACTTCCTTTCAGATTCCTCTTCTTTCCCTTTCCTTTCCTTTTTCTCTTCTTCTTATCATCATCATCACCATCATTTCCTTGGTCATCACTGTCACTGCCACCAGAACCCTTCATTTATTTTTTTTTACCTTCTTCTTCATCTTCTTCGTTTTGGCCTTCTAGTACCTATTGTTCAGTAGGGTTTTGGCCAAGAGGTTCTTCATTCCCAGTTCCACCGACATACTCATCAAGCATGGCATCAATTTCTGGGTCAGATTCAAGTTCTAGGAGAGTTTTGCTGGCAGTCTTGATAGGTTGGGTTTGACTTGGAATAGGGATTACCTTTGGAATTTTGGGTTGGGGGTTGCTGGAACGCTTTGATACTTTAGCTGGTGTTTTGGAAGATTGGTCAGGGTCCTCATCATCATCATTCTCAATTTCAATTCTTGTAGATGAAGTGGTCTGGTTGGTCTTTTTCTGTTGCTGGAGCTTGCTCTGCTAAAACATACATTTCAGTTAGTTGCCAAAAGAAAAGAGGAAAGGGATTGTAAGAAGCACATACCCTTTTCCTGTGTGAAATATCTCCAGACCTAGGTCTAGGAGAAGTGAAATCTACCTTCTTTGGAACAACAGTGAGAAGTTCGGATGTGGCCACCTTTTGTTTCCTTGCTTTGGAAGTTTTAGATTCACCAGATTCAACTACAAAGGGAAAAGGAATGCTAATAAGTTAAAATGAAAATTTGGTATGTATAATGATAAGGAAAAGGGAACAAGGCTTATACCTACTTAGGAGCTAGAGACTTTGGTACCCTTCTTGGTTGTGGAAGTTGTGGCTATTGATGAGGTCTTTTTGGCTGACTTGGAAACCTCGGAATGAATTATAGCTTGGCCATTAAAAGTCAGAGAAACATACTTAAAGGAGTTTAGTTGATGGGCTATGTGGATAGAGCTATCAAGTTGCCTAGTAGAAGTGATGTAGTCATTCCGCCAAGCATCAAATAAATCATAGGTATCCTCATGGATTACAAATGGCTGGAAGACAAAATATTTCTTTAAGTTTCTAAACCTCCTAGTAACATCAACTATCAACTCTTTGTCAGTAAATGTAACTCTTCTATGGAAAGTGTAATTGTAAGAAGGAAAATGAGGGAGAGGAATCATCTGCCTCAGTCCAAATTGTCTGACCAACTGTGTTGGATTATAGAACTTGACCCCATTCTTGTTATTGTGGGATTTTAGAGAGCCAGTTCTATAATGCAGATCACGGCAAAGAAGGAAATAGGCCATCAAGTCTGAATATTCTTCTTTAGCTTGTTCTGAAGTAAAGTCCAATGGTGGAATAAGCCATGCAGGTGTTTAAGTAAAGTTTTGGAAAGGGAGAAACTGGTCAGGGGTTCTAGTCCTATATTGCTCGTAAAAGAACTTGAAGCATCTTCTAAAAGAATAGCATTATGGAGTGGTGGCTAAATATGCAGGAGTGATCAAATTATCTTGGAGAGGTACTTTGACTGAGGGACTCAATTATGGAAAATACACTTAAAGCCAGACTTGTATTAACCAGTAGAGGCATGAAGTTTTGTGGAAATCAGTTAGAACAGAGTCAGTGAGGCAACAATAAACGTAGGCCAGCAAAAAGAGAGCAAGGGCTAAATGTTTCCCGTTGGCTAAGGCAACGGCAATCTCAGTAGTTTCTTTGTTTACTTGATTGGCCGCCACACATAATAAATACCTATTATTCCACACTAATAGGAAAACAATATGTTCATCATCCTCAACAGGGCCATCAAATTTCTAAAAGTGTTTAACAAAAGGAGTGAAAGTGGTCACATAATTTTTGGTGCCAGTGGGTTTCAATGGGTATTCAAATTCTTCCTTATTAGATAAAAGGGAGTGAACATTGGCCCCAGTAGTTTTGAAGCCAGTTAAATGGCAAATGTCCTTTATTGTTGGGGACATCATTCCACAATTAAGGTGAAATGAATTGGTAGTAGAACTCCAAAATAACAGGGCAGAAAATAAGAGAGATTTATCTTAGGTTTAAGGAATCTTACTAAATTAGATGGCGTCAAAAATTCCCAGATCCAACCACAAGGCGTCTTTAGCTGCTACAACCCTATCCACCCAGACTGCCCAAGTGTCATGGGAACTTGGCCAAGATTTGAATTAAAACTGAGGCAAATCACCTCTGGCCTCTAGTGGGATCTGTCGTACGTAGAGCAAATTGCTTTCTGCCATGGGGTACAGATTGCGAAGAGACTCCGGAGGGAGTTACAGGAAAGCTGGCCCCAAACCTGTGCAGGAATCTTCAAAAGGGATGAAAGGCTCAATTGCAAACCCATCTGATGGAAAGGCACTCATGATGGCATCCACTTAGCGAGCATGAGTGGTTGGGGAAATGGAAGTGGTTAGCAATTCATGATCAGGATTGATTGTTCTAACCTTAGGAGCCATGGAGAAGATAAGAGGCTAGGTGACGAAAAAGGAAAGTAGTTTTCCTTTGCTTGATTGCGTGGATAAGAAAGGGTGAAGATGGAAATTAGGGCTTTGGTTTTTTGTCCTTTAAATCAAAATGAATGAGGAATGAATCTGTCTAAGTATTAAAGGAAGTATATATATATATATATACATGTTAGATAAGAAAATGGATCGGTTAAGAGCTTAAAATAATTCAAAATTCGAAATTTGTGGAAGGGGGTAGGGTTTATCAATTAAGGATCAATAGCCATTATAATTTTAAAATTTCCAAGATGATTGAAATGACTTCGAAGCGGTAAGGAAGTTGGAATGACAAAGTGCCACCAATTAGCTTACAAAACGTGGCAGCCAGATGAGGTGGGCAAGTTTGAATTTGGTTGGGCTTATCCTTAAATAATAAAACAGCTTCAGTTGGCCTTTTTATTTTGGAAGAGGCCTAAGCCCATAAGACTTTAAATCTTGAAGACTTTATAACAAGCCTTCAAAATTTGGGGGGCATATATTGGCACCAAATTTTTTCTACCATGAGAATGGTCAATTAATTTGTGTAAGTATGGCCAGCAAAGTCCTACAGACCATGGCCAGGAGCTAAGTGTTAAAGAATACTTAAAACAGGTCAATCTTCAGAGAGCTTTGGCCAAAGGAATGTGATAATGGGGAATCGTCACTGGCCATTGTCGAAGCAGTTTCGAGAGATCATAAGAGTATGAGGAGCACATAGCAGCCATCTAAGAGATAATTATATGGTTACATGAAGATAACTAGAAGCAAGTAAGATGAAGGAATGTGTCATATTTTCAAGGGAAGTGGTTTGTTAAAAGGTGTGATGAACGTGGCTGGAAAATTGGCTAAGTTCATTGCATGTAATTCAGGCTTAGCAACATGGCCATGAAATAAAATGTGCAATAAAACGTGTCAAAGGTGGTTTCTATAATTGAACTGCAAGTGACATATGGCAAAAGAGCAAGAATGGATGATGACAAGTGGCAGGATCTGAGGTGGGAAGTTAGAAACGGTTGGAGAGCTAGTTTGGCAGTCATATAAATAAGATACTTAGTGTAATTTTGCAGGGTCTCCTGCAGCACAAACAAAAATTCAACCCTTTGAAAATTCTTACATTTGTAATCTTTATCCTTTCAATTTGCACTTTCATTCCAGTAATGTTAGTTCTAATCATTATTTGTTTTATTTTGTCTTAAATCATTATCTTGTAATCTATATTGCAAGAAGTGGTATTTTATTTATCATTCAATTCATGTCATTCAATTTCATGCAATTTCATTCAATTGGAAATTATTTTGTTTCATTCCCAATCAATTACAATTTCTTTATTTCCTTGTACTAGTTCAATTCTTTAAACTTTGATATTTAAGTCATTTTAATTAAGGCAAAAATAATCCTTGAATTAGAAGTTTTGTACTTCTATTTCACAATCATTTGATCCACACCCATCACTTCCAAAAGAAAAGTTACACATTCTTTTGGCAAGTTCTGGCTCTTTTAGAGTCTGGCACGCCCACACTTCCAACTTGGAAAACACTCACATTACATGGCCAGGGGCCAAAAGAATGTTAAAAGGAATAAGGTTTACACATTATCAAGAAGAATAAGTCTGACCCATTGTCTACAAAGAGTCAGGTTCAAATTTCTAAAATTAATGCATATTCTGAGTTTTCCATTCTTCTTGACTACTGGTACAACATTAGAAACCCATTCAACGTATCTGGCCGTATGTATGAAGCCAGCTTTCAGCAGTCTTTCAATTTCTTCCTTAACTTTCAACATCACTTACTGAGACATTCTCCTCGGAGCTTGCTTATGTGGTCGGAATCCTTCCTTGATAGGTAACTTGTGTTCTACCAGCTCCCTGGTCAAGCCTGGCATTTCTTCATAATTCCAAGCAAAGCAATCCTTGTATTCCTTTAGCACGGCAATCACCTTAGCCTGGAAGTTTGGTTCTAACAAACCACTCACATAAGTTGGTCGAGGATCATCTTCTGTATCCAGGTTGACTTCCAGCAAGGGGTCGTGCACTTCTACCAAACCATCATCCATCCTTGGTGAAGCTTCTCCCAAATCTTCCAATTGTATGGCATCTAACTTCTCCTTGGAAAAGTCATGAGTTTTGTACAAGTTATCTTGAACTTCGGCCAAATTAGCCAAAAGCCCAATTTCTTTTTGACATTCCATGAAAATTCTCTTTTCGGCCAAATATGTTTTTAGCCGAATGCAAGATGCTGCAAAGGCCTGTTCTCTAAGCCACTGCCTCTCATCTTCATTAATTTCTTCTATGATCATAATTAAACAGTCTGGCAGAAAGTGCCTGAATTTCCATCTTCGGCCTAGTAGCTTCATTGGATAGTTTTCCAACCTCTTCCTCAGTTAGATCTCTTCTCATGGTGGTATCCACTGGTCTTCCATTTTGGTTTATCTCATTGAATATGATTGGAATGCATTCTTCTTCATATAAGATTGCCTCGGCCGAACATACCCTTGCCACGAAAGATTTATTGTCGACCTCTACAAGTCTAACTTCATCCCCATCCCAAAAGATTAACATTTGATAGAGTGATGAGGGTATGCACATATTTGGATGAATCTAGTATCTCCCTAGGAGCAAGTTATAAGTGGTAGAGGTTTTGATTATGAAGAAGGCCACATAGGTTGTTTTGCCCCCTAGGATAATTTCCAAAGGCAACATCCCTATGGTATTAACGTTTCCTTCACCTAGGCCACTAATGGAAACTTGACATGGGATTACATCAACCATGGTCTTGCCTAAGGCTTTCAAAGTTTTAAGGGATCACTGTTTAACCCATTTTTGTGCAAATAGTATGAAGGTCATATTACACAGGGCTTCTATTGGAAGAGAGCCAAATTGAATCTTTAACTTAGGAGCATGCATGAGGTTAATGTCTTCCATGTCCTCATCTTCTTGAACCACCTACCTAGCTTGTGGATTTTTATGTTTTCCTCTATTCATTTGCCAAACCATAACAGATTGACCATTTTTTAGAGTTTTTTTATGCTCTTCTTCTTTTGGCCCTGGCTTAATCACCACATGTTGGCCATTCTGTTGGGAGGCCATCTTCATATATTCTGCCCTTCTTCTCTACAACCTTCTTTTCATTAACTTGGAAAATATGGGTCATAAAGGCCCTTCTTCCTCCCTTGGAAATTTTGGATGTTTAAGCTTCTGCTAAACATTTGTAGGGACTGGTAGAGGTTTAACCATTCTAAATTTATGAGAAACTTCACCTTTTTCAATCCAAACTTCTGACCTCAAAGGAGGTCTTCTTTTGAACATAGGAATTTTCTATTGTTTTGGATAGCTCTTTCCTCCTGCCGTTCCTTAGAACGAATAACAGTGATCCCTCTCAGCTTATAGTCATTGTTCACTGGCTGAGAGTCTCTTCTCTTATAATGATATGTCAAATGGTTATGCACATTAGTTCTGGCCAAATGGTAATGGTTTCTTTGCTCCACTTTCCCCCCTCTACTGCTAGACCCTTTGCAACTTGGGCAGCAACCATGGTTGATTAAGGCAATTTGGGCTTCCCTCAACTTTTTTTCCAACTATGTTAGTGTTTGATCCTGAGCTGTGGAAACTTATGGCCACACCTTCCTTTTTCCCTTATCTTTTCCTTCTACCAGAGTAATCACATTACTACTGACTATGGCTGGGAATGGGTTATTTTCTACACCCATAGGCTTTGGTTTCTTTTCTGGAAACTTAAGCTTTCCTTCATCAATGGCCTTCTGCAAAGCATTTATAAACACCACACAATTGTTGATCAAGTGGCTCCAAGAATTGTGGTATTTGCAAAATTCATTGCCTTTCATCTCATTCACTGGAGGAATTACATGGCCTTTTGGCATAATAATTAACTTATCTCCCATAAGGTGGTCTAAGATTTGTTCTGTCTTGGCCGAATCAAAAGTTTATACTTTTGAAAAGTTATTTATTCCCTTATTGGTTGTACTAGAGGATGGTTAAGAGTTGTTTGTGGTAGATTTTTCCTTAGTCAAAATTTCACAAAAATAAGGCTTTTTGATACTAATTTCTGTCGGGTTTGTTTCCAATCCTTCTTCGACCTCGCCTGTGAAAACTTTAAAGTTTGGATCTCTGTAGTAGGTCCATTTTGAGGCATTCTTTCGGTCCCTTTCTTCCTTTAGAATGGTCTCACATCTTGTTACACGATCGGCCAACATAAAGAGATCTCTGAACTCCATTCCTTCAAATCTCTTCCTAAGTTCAAAGTCCAAACCATTAAGGGTCAACCTTACATACTCAAATTCTAGAAGATCCACCTTACACTTCAGCCTGACCCTCCTAAATCTGGAAATAAACTCTTCCACAGACTCTCATAACAATTGAGAAATCCTGGACAAATCGGCCAAAGTAGCTTCTGGCTCTGACCTGTAAAACTGATTGTGGAATAATTCTTCCATCTGCTACCAATTTTGAACCGAATTGGCCGGAAGATGGATATACCAAGAAAAGGCTGCACTAGTCAAAGAGTTTAGAAAAAGCTTCATCTTCAGCCTAGGGTTGGCACCTAACTCTCCATATTGTACAATGAACCTGTCAATATGCTTAACAATGGACTGATTTCCTTCTCCAAAATTCACGAAATCAGGCACTTTATAGCCCTTTGGGAACTCAATTTCATCAATGACCTCAGGATAAGGCTTCCTATAAAAAGGTATGCTCACCCTTCTTCCAGCCTGGCCATATTCCTGATTTATCAATTATGTCAACTGAACTTTGTCCAACATGATTGGTTGAGCTGGCTGATTAACCAGAGGAGGTGGATTGAATGGTTGTTGCCCCCGGGTGCCACAGGCTGTGGCATTCCAGGAACAAACAAAGGATTTTGTCTCCAATGCTGATTATTGCCCCCTGG
Source organism: Cornus suecica (assembly GCA_963922005.1). Classification (NCBI taxonomy): domain Eukaryota; kingdom Viridiplantae; phylum Streptophyta; class Magnoliopsida; order Cornales; family Cornaceae; genus Cornus; species Cornus suecica. The sequence continues at coordinate 58,438,006 of OY998238.1, read as the reverse complement.
GTCTAGAAAGTCACGTGCTTGAATATTTGGAGGGAAAAATGGTTGCCGAGGTGGTGGATATGGTTGATGCATCTACTGAGGTGGTGGATATTGCAATGTTTGTAGAGGTGTTGGGAACACTGGTGGAAGAGTTGGTTGTGGTCTCATTTCTGGCCATGGAACTAGCATACTAATTGGGACACTGGGGCATAGGGCAGAGGATGGATACAAGGCTTGAGAGAAGTTTTAGCTTGCAGCGGCCAAAGGAGGTAATGTCACTGGAGTCGGCATTGTTGAACATGATATTGGCTGAGAAACTGATCCCATGGTACTGGAAGATGCTCTGAGTTCAGCAATGGACTCTTCCATGGCGTCAAACCTCGTATAAAGTCCTCCAAACAATGCTACCAACGAAGTCGTTTGAGCCCTCACAAATACCTTATCCTGAGGCAATCTTATCTCATGATCTGGACCGAGATTAGAACTACTAGTGGAGACTGATACTGCTTGTAACACCCCGCTCCAACACTTGGTATAATATTGTCCGCTCTGGGCCCAGCCCGCACGGTTTTGTTCTTGGGCTCCTCCCAAAAGGCCTCATACCAATTGGAGAAAACACTGCACATATAAGCACATCCCCAGACCTCTACCCGGGCGATGTGGGACATCACAATCACCCCCTCTTGGGACCCAGCGTCCTCGCTGGTGTTACTCACTGGGCTTGTGCATGCACCCACACTTAATTCAGGCCGGGCTCTGGTTCTGATACTGCTTGTAACACCCCGCTCCAACACTTGGTATAATATTGTCCGCTCTAGGCCCAGCCCGCACGGTTTTGTTCTTGGGCTCCTCCCAAAAGGCCTCATACCAATTGGAGAAAACACTGCACATATAAGCACATCCCCAGACCTCTACCCGGGCGATGTGGGACATCACAATCACCCCCTCTTGGGACCCAGCGTCCTCGCTGGTGTTACCCACTGGGCTTGTGCATGCACCCACACTTAATTCAGGCCGGGCTCTGGTTCTGATACCAATTCTAACACCCCGCTCCAACACTTGGTATAATAATGTCCGCTCTGGGCCCAGCCCGCACGGTTTTGCTCTTGGGCTCCTCCCAAAAGGCCTCATACCAATTGGAGACAACACTACACATATAAGCACATCCCCAAACCTCTACCCGGGCGATGTGGGACATCACAATCACCCCCCCTTGGGACCCAGCATCCTCGCTGGCGACCCACGGGTGATGTGATGTCCCACATCGCCCGGGTAGAGGTTTGGGGATGTGCTTATATGTGCAGTGTTGTCTCTAATTGGTATGAGGCCTTTCGGGAGGAGCCCAAGAGCAAAACCGTGCGGGCTGGGCCCAGAGCGGACAATATTATACCAAGTGTTGGAGCGGGGTGTTACAATTGGTATCAGAGCCAGAGCCCGGCCGGAATTAAGTGTGGGTGCATGCACAAGCCCGTGGGTAACACCAGCGAGGACGTTGGGTCCCAAGAGGGGGTGATTGTGATGTCCCACATCGCCCGGGTAGAGGTCTGGGGATTTGCTTATATGTGCAGTGTTGTCTCCAATTGGTATGAGGCCTTTTGGGAGGAGCCCAAGAACAAAACAGTGCGGGCTGGGCCCAGAGCGGACAATATCATACCAAGTGTTGGAGCGGGGTGTTACAATTGGTATCAGAGCCAGAGCCTGGCCGGAATTAAGTGTTGGAGCATGCACATCACTCGTGGGTCGCCAGCGAGGACGCTAGGTCTCAAGGGGGGGTGATTGTGATGTCCCACATCGCCCGGGTAAAGGTCTGGGGATGTGCTTATATGTGCAGTGTTGTCTCCAATTGGTATGAGGCCATTTGGGAGGAGCCCAAGAGCAAAACCGTGCGGGTTGGGCCCAGAGCGGACAATACTATACCAAGTGTTGGAGCGGGGTGTTACACTGCTTCTGTCCACTCGCTTTCGGATATGGTACTATTTCCTGACCTTAGCCGTGCCGACATGCTCTTCAAACTTTGACACGTGTCTCGCTGCGGGTGTGCCACTAAATGTTTACACAAAAATTGGTGTTTTCTGGTAGGAGCATAGGCGTGCCAGACTCAAGAAGATTCAAGAACTTGCTAAAAGAATGTGTTACTCTTCTTTTGGAAGTGATGGGTGTGAATCAAGCGATTATGAAATAAAAGAATAAAACTTCTATTTCAAGGGTTCTTTTTGCCTAATTAAAAGGACTTAAATGTCAAAGTTCAAATAAATACAACTAGTGCAAGAAATGAAGGAATTTGTAATTGATTGGGAATGAAATAAAAGAAGTTGCATGTAAATGACATTGCAGATAATTGAATGACATAAACTAAAAGAGAAATAAAACACCACTTCTTGCAATATGGATTACAAGATAATGATTCAGAACAAAATAAAACAAATAATTTGAACTGACATTACTGGGATGAAAGTACAAATTGTAAATATAATGAATTACAATCGTAAGAAATTGCAAAGTATTGTGTTTGTTTGTGTGTTGCAGGAGAGGTGCAAAATTACACTAAGTATCCTATTTATATGACTGTCAAACTGGTTCCACGACCGTTTCTAACTTTCAGCCTCGGATGCAACCACGTGTCACCATCAACTCCTACGTACAAAGGAGGTTAGTGATATTATCTCAATAAAAAAAATGAGAGATACGTTTTTTCCCCCTTTTCTTTTGGAAAGACTTGATAAAGTCAGTCAAATTCTTAGGGATACGCTGGATACTTTGTCAATGACTTTCATTACGTATGGATAACAACTAAAAAGTATTATCATGTGCCTTGGGAGGCACACCCTTTTTCCTTTGCTTGTTTAACCTCAATTTTGTTCCATTTCCTGTGATCCTATGTTGGATTCTTTTTTCTTGCAAATTTATGAAATTCTAACCTCCATAATGATTGTGGTAATTTTTACCATTTGGCATATAGTGTTGTTAATGAGTCGAGTCGAGCTTTGAAGTGTTCGGGCTCAGCTCAACTAATTAAGAGGGGAGCTTGAGCTCGACTATCGAGCTCGAGCGGCTCGACAAACCAATTTTTTTCTCCCTTCTTCTTTTTCGTATAGCTACTTGTTTACAAAGGGGATTTATATATATATATATATACCATGAAAGTTTCAGAGGGGAGATATACATATATATTTATATCATGGATTTTAGAGGGAGGAGAGATGAATAATGGGAGATACCATGGTTATACAATCACATAGGTATATATATATATATCCACATATATACCATTTGTATATACTTACTTGTGGAAGAAATCCTTCATTCCATGGATGAAGCGAGGAAACATATTTAGGAGGGCCACGTGCAAAGTTTTTGTGAGTTTATTCATAGAATATATAATTTTTTGATGGTAATAAAAAGAATTTTTGAAATTTTTGGGGGACACTTTGCCTACTTTACTTGTCCCAAATTAATTGTCCAGTTTTGAATCCGGATATAATATTATCATATACATTCTCAAATTATCCTTCTTCATTAACTTTAAAAGGCAATGGGCACCACTAAATATTACAAATATATTACATTATCAAATGGCAAAATAGGAAATACAAAATATCAAAAATAAATTATTAAAAAGTCAAATGTGGACAACTAATTTGGGACGGAGGAGTATAATATTTTGAGATAGTAAAGAAATTTTCTTAAAATTTTTGGGAGGGGTCATATGCATTTTTTATAAATTTATTCATAAAATATATAATTCTTGGGGGTAGTAAAAATAATTTTTAAAAATTTTGGGAGGGGCATGGTCCCCTTTGCCAACACATAGCTCCACCCCTACTTCATTCTTACCTTCGATTTCACAATATTTGCAAATCAATGCCACCTTTTCGATCGAAAATAGCTAGTTTACCTGTCATAGTGGCTGATTTTAGACGCTTTTCATAAGTTGCACAGCTGTTCGTCCGTGTTTCTCCCTAGGGCTAGGGTTTCCATGCTTGGGGAAAGAGACGTTAGGGTTTTTTTTGTGTGGGTAGGGTTTTGTTGGTGTGGATTTTTTGAAGTGTAAATGGGCTGCTCATCTTACAAAAATGAGATACTTAACTTGCTTGGTCTTAAAACTTTAAAAGTAAATGGGTTGCTCATTTGAAAGAAAGGAGTTACTTGGGCCTTTTATAATTTCAAAAAAAAAAATTAATTATTTATTAGAGTTTAGGCTTTGATAATTTTTAATTTAATAAAACTGTTGAATTTAATATGTTAATTGGACTAGAACTTAAACCTATATTTAATTAAACTTCAGTAAAGTAAATTGGGATTTAAATAAATTAAAATTTTATATTATTATTCAAAATATAATAGTATATAATACATATATATATATATATATATATATATAATTGAGATTTTAATGAACCTTTGTTCAGGAAACACATTCATGAACATGTTCGCAAACATTTTCGAGCTGAGCTCATAGTTGTTTGAGTTTGGTTCATTAATAAAATGAGCTTGAAAATTTTGTTTAAATTTGGTTCATTAATTAAACAAGCTTAAAAAACTGTATGAGATTGGTTCACTTACTAAATAAACAAACATGAGTCGAACTTTTATACTTGTCGATTGCTCTATTCGTTTACAGCCCTAGGCATACCCATAACCACGTCTACCTCAACGACTGCAAAATGATGCAACATTCACTTCAGGAAATGAAGCTAACCCAAATGAGTTATCTTAAGTCTTGAATCAACTATCTGACTATATTTATTGTATATAGATATAGATATAAATTAAATTGAATATATTTATTAAATTAATTTATTTTATTCTTGATTGCTCAATTGGGCTTATACCATTTAATTACTATTGGGCTTTTGGAGGGATTTTATGTTATTAATATATATATATATATGAAATAAAAGAAATCTTAAGGAGATTTGTACTACGTTCTATCAGACAAGTAGAGGAAGAACAGAGACATGTAGAACAATCGACAGAGGAGAAGTCTGCGATTTCGTGCATGAATCAATTCATAAATCAGGCAAGTAAAATATTTTTTTCTTCTCCTTTGGACCCTTCATCATAACATCGCCTACTATATTGCTAAATTCTCTCGTGTCTGTGTATATATATATGTTTAATATATTGATAAAGTATCTGTCGGTGTGTATATATCTATGCCTAATATATTACCGTGCTTGAAAACTAATAATAGAAAAAGGCAAACGTTGGTGGGTACGAAGTTTGGGTTAATTACACACATATACGGATTGGTAAGCATGAGTAATTTCAGTGGTTGGTTTATGCATATATATACATATATATATATATATATATGTATGTGTGTGTGGGTAAGTATATGTAAATAATAAAACTTTGGTAGTTATATTTGTGAATTAGGATTTTGAATGATGGAAATCAGGGTGTACTTCTTTTATTCGTAAATCCTTACGTGATTTATAATGTGACTTGTGACTATTTACATACATACATGGTGAGGGTCACGCTTCATGCTTTGGATTATTCATATATAATGCTACAAGTGGTTGATAAGTAGGATAATTCTGAATAGATGTAGGCAAGACAGAATGTAGCAGTGGTGAAAATTCTTTCTTAACGAAAATTTGATTCTTCCGTTTGGGCCAATTAAATAAAGTAATAATAATAATATTAAGGCAAAAGATCATAAAATTCTCCAATACTTTCTGAAGGTTGTCAAATAACACCTATATTTGTTTTTGCTCCATTTCTTTACCCTTATATTTTTATAATAAGCAAAATTATCCCCTTTATACCACTATATGTCCAAATTACCCCCAAGGTTTCATTTTATCATTATCATTTGTATTAAAATTTAAACAAAATATATAAAGTAAAAATCGATTTTTTTTATAAAATTCAAAAATAATTATTAATTTCAAAAAGTATATAAAATTCGTAACAAATATATAAAATTTGTAAAAATATATATAAAATTCTAAAAATATATAAAATTCAAAAATATATATATTAAATTTTGAAAAAATTATAAAATTCGAAAAAAAGCATATAAAATTCATAAAAATATATATATATATAATTCAAAATATATATATAAATTTTGGAAAAATATATATAAAATTCGGCGAACAAATTTTCCGAATTTATATTTTTTTCCGAATTTTATATATATATTTTAAATTTATATATGTTTTTTAAATTTTATATATATTTTTCGAATTTTATATTTTTTTCGAATTTGTTTTCGAATTTTATATTTTTTTCAAAATTTAATATATATTTTTTGAATTTTATGTCATTGGGGGTGCTTTGTGAACCCAATAGGACAATCAAAATGGATTGTTTTATTAGAAATGCAGATTCACTCAGAACCATTGGGGGAACTGTAAAGGGTCGCGTGCATTAAACCCCATATAGTATGAATATAGTGCATATAACACCCTCCTGGTTTGATTTCACCCTAATATTTTCATTTGTGTGCGAATTGACATCATTTCGTGTTAAATGACATATATGCCCTTAGTATAATTCGAAAAACATACATAAATTTGAATTACTATATAAAATTCGTAAAAATATATATATTTTTTGAAAACATATCTAAAATTCAAAATATATATTAAATTTTGAAAAAATATAAATTTTGGAAAAGAACAATATAAATTTCAAAAAATTATATAAAATTGGGAAAAACATATATAAATTCAAAATATATATATATATATTTCGAAAAGATATATAAATTTCAAAAAATATATATATAATTCGGGAAAAATATTAAATTTGAAAAATATATATTAAATTTCGAAAATAAAATATAAAATTCGAAAACATATATAAATTTTGGTAAATATATATATATAAAATTCAGGGAAAATATACTTCTATTTTCTACTTTCTTTGACTTTAAATGTTGTTTTGGTGTACTATACTTTGGTCTCTTGTGTTTCTTATAATTCTATTTACACAACTATTTGAATTTTATATTTATTTTTCTAATTTTATATATTTGTTACAAGTTTTATATATTTGTTTCGAATTATATATATATTTTTTCAAATTTTATATATTTGTTTCGAATTTTATATATTGATTTCGAATTATATATATATATTTCGAAAAGTTTATTTTATATATATATATATATTGGTTTCGAATTTTATATATATAAATTTTGAAAATTTTATTATATATATATATATATGTTGGTTTCGAATTTTATATATATAAATTTCTAATTTGAATTTTATATATTGGCTTCGAAATTTTGCAACCCTTAAAAAGCATAGGGGGGTTTTATGCTGTTTTGCCTAATATTAATAAAATAATTCTATTTACGGTGTAATCAAATTAGTGATATATGCAGATTATTTTACTTGTTTATATAATTGTGTGTATATATATAAATATAAATATACATCGGTTCATTGGTATTGTTCTAGTAGCAGACTCTTAGATTGTAGGTGTGTTTTGGGTAAGATGTTTTGGTTGGGTAAGAGGTTTTGATCGAATGGTTCCTTGTTGTCTACGGGAAGAGATATGAGGTTATTGCCATTTGGAATTGTTTTTTTTATTGTTTCTAAAACACTATACTTGACGTATTAATGGATTGACATATTGGGAACTTTAGTATAAAAGAATTAACAAATTCTTTATGTTGCGGTATAATTGGTAATATACATATATAAATATATATATTCTTTATTTTTTGTAAATTGTGGAACGAAAGGAATCATGATGGGCTGACTATTAACGCAGTCTCATTTGTACCATGACATGGAGTTCGGGTACGTGGTTATGGTTCGGCATGAGTTAGTTCCCTATGGACTTGTGGTTTACTTATTGTATTATTTTATTTGATTTGCCTATTGTTTTGTGATTTAATTATTGTTGCACTTTATTTGATTTGCCTATTGACTTGTGATTTGATTTTGGTTGCGTTTTGTTTGGTTTGTTTATTGACTTATTATTTACTTATGATTGCACCTTATTTGTTTTTCCTATTTTTTTATTTAAGTGTCGTACTTAAAGTTATAGGAATTATAATATTACTCTTATTTTTATAGTGGGTAGATGATGGGATTATTGGTACTCTGTTTGAAATCATATAGAGTCTACTTTGCTCATGGGTCTGACCCACCATTGTTGTTTCAGGTCTTCAGCAGTTTTCGTCTCAGTATTGAGGACTCATCTCATTTGGTCACTCCTTTTCAAGTTATTCAGTTTTTCACTTTATTTCAATGTAGGGACTCAATTCAGAAATATTTTCAAACTCTTGTTTTCATTTATATTTAGGGGTCCATAGATATGGATTCCCGATTTGTACTATTTGGGGGATTTGGATTCCTTAATTTATTTATTCAAGTGAATTAAACTTTTGAGACTTTTTTTATTTTTTTAATGTATTTTTCTTCCGTGCTTGTTTATTATTGAGTGTTGATGCGCCTTAGTTTTCGGTATAGGTCTAGCCAACCTAGGCATGAAAATTATGGGGTATCACAATTGGTATCAGAGCACTCCAGGTTCAAGTGTCCTAGGGAGGTTTTTACTAGGTTTTCCGTGTTGCGTATTCTGATATTTAGAGCCAAAAATTTAGAACTCGTTGTACTCTTTTAAATTCATTGTTGTGGTATTGACGTCTCATGTTTATCGTTATTTTAGTATGCCACCTCGTAAGAGAACAAATGTGAATCAGGGTCAGGGCAATGCTCATGATGGTTATCCTGAACTTCCTCCTAATTTCACAGCCATCATTGCTCAGGTTGTTGCTACAGGGGTGGCGACGACACTTCAAAATCAGGAGCTTCATCCGCCGCCGCCTCATCAGGCTCCTGTTGTTGAGCAGGCAATACAACTAGTCACATGGGAGAAGATTCAGAACACTTTCCCTAATGGACATCCACCAAAGTTTTCTGGGTCAAATGGTATGAAAGTAACTCACTAGTGGCGGAAGGATATTGAGCATCACATTTGTATGGATGAGGGTACAGAGGTGCAGAAGCAGATGCTTGTCACTTTCAAGTTGGTTGGTGATGCTTTGCAGTGGTGGGAGTCAGTTGCCGCTACAAAGAGAGGGCCACATTGACTTCTGCTCAGTTCCAGACTCGTTTTGATGAGAAGTACTTCCCATTCGTAATGAGAGCAGCAATTACATTATGTCAGGGTGTACAATGTCATGCCTTATGATGCTCGGGAACCTCAACCTATTGAGGGTATATTTCTTATTTATGGTAGACTCGATTAAGTTCTTTTTTATACTGGTGCATCACGTTCTTTTGTGTCGCAGTCGTTTGTTGCTTTATCTGGATTATTAACTTAGCCTAGTAGTCGACCCCTCAGTATTTCAGGGTTACCACCGAGTCGGGAGATTGACTTTGTTATTGACTTAGTTCCAGGCACCAGACCTATTTCTAAGGCACCATACAGGATGGCACCGAGGAAGATGCGGGAGTTGAAGGATCAAATTCAACAACCGTCAGGGTTTCATTTGCATGAGTACTTCACCATGGGGAGCACTAGTGTTATTCATGAAGAAAAAAGATGGTTCTCTTTGTCTTTGTATCGATTACGAGGAGCTGAATAAGGTCATGGTCCATAATAAGTATCCGTTGCCTAGGATTTATGACTTATTTGATCAGTTGAGGGGAGCCACCTACTTCTTGAAGATCGATTTGAGGTCTGGTTATCATCAGCTTCATGTTAGGGAGTAGGATGTGCCCAAGACAACATTTCTCACCAGATATGGGTCATATGAGTTTCGCGTTATGCCTTTCGGGTTGACCAACGCTCCAATTGTCTTTATGGATCTAATGAACAAAATATTCAGGCTATGTTTAGATCAATTTGTCATTGTATTTATTAATGACATATTGGTCTATTTTTTGTTTAAGGGGGAGCACCAGACATCTACAAACGGTGTTACAAACCCTTAGAGAGCACCAACTGTATGCAAAGTTTGAGAAGTGTGCTTTCTGGCATAGATAGGTGAAGTTTTTAGGTCATGTAGTGTCAGAGAAGGGGATAACAGTGGACCCAACGAAGGTTTTAGCGGTTCTGGAGTGGGGACATCCTACCTCACCCTTAGGGGTCCGTAGTTTTCTGGGATTAGCAGGTTATTATTGTAGATTCATTTAGGGTTTTTTTTTTTCTAAGATCGTTGGTCCGCTCACCAACTTGACTAGAAAGGGTATGCCATTTGTTTGGGATGATCACTGTCATACAGCTTTTGATGAACTGAAGACTAAGTTAACATCTGCACCCATTCTAGCCACACCATAGAGTAGGGTTGAGTATCTTGTCTACATTGATGCATCGTTGCAGGGTTTGGGATGTGTGTTGATGCAGTAGGAGAGACCAGTATCTTATGGTTCACATAAGCTCAAATCACATGAGCTTAATTTCCCAACCCATGATTTGGAGTTGGCAATGGTGGTTTGTGCATTGAGGATTTGGAGACATTACCTCTTGGGTGAGGCTTTCATATTATTCAGTGATCACAAGAGTTTGCAGTATCTCTTTACGTAGAGGGAATTGAATATGAGGCAACGTAGATGGCTAGAATTTGCGAAGGACTATCATTTATCCATTCAGTACCATCCAGGAAAGGCTAATGTAGTGGCAGACTCCCTCAGTCGTCAACCCTATGCTAGTCTTTCAGCCTTGTTCGAGATTGAGTGGAATGTGTTGAGGTTAGTTGATGAGTTAGCTAACGCTTTTGCGACATGTGTTGTGGTGACACCTGTTATCATTCTAAAAATGATTGAGGCCCAACATGTATACCAACAGTGTATGGATAGAGTTGCGGAGTTGGCATTAGGGGATATTACATTTTACTCAGTTAGCTCAGATAGGGGTTTGAGGTACAAGGGTTAATTAGTTGTTCCTCATATCGATGACTTAAGGAGAGATGTGATGAAAGAGGCTTATAACCCTCAATTTGCAGCACATCCTAGAGAGGATAAAATGTACTAGGACATGAAACGTCAGTTTTGGTGGGCTGGTATGAAGAGGGACATAGCCATTTTTGTCTCCAAGTGTAGTACTTGCTAGATGGTTAAAATCGATCATCAGAAACCACCAGGAGCATTGTAGCCACTTCCGGTGCCGGAGTTGAAGTTGGAAAGTATTTCTATGGATTTTATTGAAGGATTACCTACCTCTCATCGGAACCATAACTCCATTTGGGTGATAGTTGATAGACTTACAAAGTCTGCTCATTTTCTACATGTTCGCTCATATTACACATCAAAGCAGTTGATGAAGCTTTGCATTGCAGAGATAGTGAAGCTTCATAGGATTCCATTATCTACTGTATCAGATAGAGATCCGAACTTTGTATCTACATTTTGCTGCGTATTTAATGGAGCCATCACAATGAGGCGAAGTCCACATGAGAAAGGGAGGATGAGATTCGTGTAAAGTACCCAGAGCTATTTAGTCAGGTATGTGATGAATTCCGGGGATGAAATTTTTTTATTAGGGGGGGAGAATGTAATACCCCGTTATTTAATATATATAGATATAGATATAAATTAAATTGAATATATTTATTAAATTATTTTATTTTATTATGGATTACTCAATTGGGCTTATAAACCTAATGGGTCACCATTTAATTACTATTGGGTTTTTAATTATTTTGGGTCATTGGAGGGATTTTATGTTATTAATATATATATATATATATATATGAAATAAAAGAAACCCTAAAGAGACTTGTATTACGTTCTATCAGACAAGTAGAGGGAGAATAGAGATGTGTAGAACAATCGACAGAGGAGAAGTTTGCGGTTTCGTGCATGAATCAATTCATAAATCAAGCAAGTAGAATATTTTTTTCTTCCCCTTTGGACCCATAATCATAACATCACCATACTATATTGTTTAATTCTCTCGTGTCTATGTGTGTATATATATATATGTTTAATATATTGATAAAGTATCTGTCAACGTGTATATATATATGCCTAATATATTACCGTGCTTGAAAAGTAATAATAGAAAAAGGCAAACGTTGGTGACCGTGGGTACCAAGTTTGGGTTAATTACACACATATACGGATTGGTAAGCATGAGTACTTTCAGTGGTTTTATTGATGTATATATATATATATATATGTGTGTGTGTGTGTGTGGGTAAGTATATGTAAATAATAAAATTTTGGTAGTTAGATTTGTGAATTAGGATTTTGAATGATGGAAGGGTCTGTACTTCTTTGATTCGTAAATCTTTTGTGATTTATAATGTGACTTGTGGCTAGTTAAATGCATACATGGTGAGGGCCAAGCTTCATGCTTTGATTATTCATATATAATGCTCCAAGTGGTTGATAAGTAGGATAACTCTGAATAGGTGTAGGCAAGACATAATAGAGCAGTGGTGAAAATTCTTTCCTAACTAAAATTTGATTCTTCTATTTAGGCCGATTAAATAAAGTAATAATAATAATAATTATTATTATATTTGATGTGTAATCAAATTAGTGATATATGAAAATTGTTTTATTTGTTTATATAATTGTGTATGTATATATATATATATAAATATCCATCGGTTCATCGGTATTGTTCTAGTAGCGGACTCTTAGGTTGTAGGTGTGTTTTGGGTAAGAAGTTTTGGTTGGGTAAGAGGTTTTGGTCAAATGGTTCCTTGTTATCTACAGGAAGATATGAGGTTATTGCCGTTTGGAATTGTTTTTTTTACTGTTTCTAAAACATTAGACTTGACGTATTAATGGATTGACATATTGAGAACTTTAATATAAAAGAATTAACAAATTCTTTATGTTGCAGTATAATTGGTAATATACATATATATATTTTTTTTCTTTATTTTTTGTGAATTGTGGAATGGAAGGAACCACGATGGATTGACTATTAACGCAGTCTCATTTGTACCATGACATGGAGTTCAGATACGTGGTTATGGTTCGGCATGGGTTAGTTGTCTATGGACTTGTGGTTTATTATTTTGTGATTTAATTATGGTTGCACTTTATTTAATTTGCCTATTGACTTGTGATTTGATTTTGGTTGCGCTTTATTTGGTTTGTTTATTGACTTGTTATTTAATTATGATTGCACTCTATTTTATTTTTCTATTTTCTGGGGGATATATATTTAAGTGTCGTACTTAAAGTTATAGGAATTATAATATTACTCTTATTTTTATAGTGGGTAGATGATTGGATTATTGGTACTCTGTTTGGGATCATATAGTCTACTTTGCTCGTGGGTCTGACCCACCGTTATTGTTTCAGGTCCTCAACAGTTTCCGTCTCAGGATTGAGGACTCATCTCATTTGGTCACTCATTTTCAAGTTGTTCAATTTTTCACTTTATTTCAGTGTAGGGATTCAATTCATAAATATTTTCAAACTCTTGTTTTCATTTATGTTTAGGGGTCCATAGATATGGATTCCCGAGTTGTACTATTTGAGGGATTTGAATTCCTTAATTTATTTATTCAAGTGAATTAAAATTTTGAGACTTTATTATTTTTTTAATATGTATTTTTCTTCCGTACTTGTTTATTATTGAATGTTGATGCGTCTTAGTTTTCAGGATGGGTCTGACCAACCTATGCATGAAAATTAGGGGCAGGAGGGGATTTCTTTACACGTCCTAAGTTTAGTCAAGTGAACATATGATGTTGATCCTAGACGAGAATGATGATTTCTCAATAAAAACATATGCCATAAGCAGACATGACATCAACTCAGAATATTTCGTAAGACAACAAAGTTGATATTGTTGATGTAAAAGCAAATTCGAAGCGTGAAATACAGTGTATGCTTTCTCCATCATATTTTCTTCAGTAACTATATTACCACATAAACTCAGCATAGATAATTTTGAATATGACTTAATTATATTGGCCCACAGTTTTATAATCATGCAACTGCAGGTTTGTCCAATCATAATGAACTTTTGAACCGATTACTCTCTTTTGATGATCATATATCTTCTCCAAAATTTGCCACAAAATTAGTGAGTCTTGCACTGTGAGGTATCCCATTTTTACTTCTCATGAATATAATGGCGAAAGAAAATCATTTTATTTGCCCTACGTTTGGAATGCACTGTTTTCTTTTTTTCCCTCTTTTTCAGGCGACATCTTATTATATTGGGTAAATATTACCTAAACTCCCTAAGGTTTGCCCATATACCACCTAGACTTCCTCCCCTTTTCATATTACCACCTAGACCTCTTGAAGTTTGGCCCATTGTATCTATTAGACCCCCTCTAGTGTTGATCATCAGTTTACCAATAGATTCTGCTAATGTTAGCCTAAAAATATATATCATATGGACCATATTGCCCTTAAATGTGTGTGATGGTATTTTTTTTATTAAATAATCAGGGGCAGCAAGGTCATTTCATGAATTCTGTTAGGAAAATTGCCAGACGTTAATGTAAGGCAATCTGTGTGGGAATATGAAAAAGGGAAGGGGTCTAGGTGATATTTACCCTCTTATATTTCACAGCATTACATGAGTTTTTATTCATGGTTTGAGTCTTCGGGTCCGTTCCTTTTATTTTGCTGAAAGAGTATCATTGACCCACGACTATAGTTCGCCGAACCGACCGGTTCAAAATAGTTTTGCATGGATACGATACAAGTACATACCGATATATCGGGTTGCACCAGTTCACACATGAGAACCGACATGTTCATCGTGAACCAGCCGATACTCTGTTGAACTGTTCATCGTGAACCAACCGATACTCTGTTGAACCGGTCAATTACAACCCGAACCGGTCCAAAATTTTCTTTTAAATTTTAAACTTTATAAAATGTTTATAGCCCATAAACTTAGGCCATGTTTGGCAGGCGGTCTTTCTGGTCTGGTCTGGTCTGGTCTGGTCCGGTCCGGTCTGGTCCGGTCTGGTCTGGTCTAATCTGATCTGAAAAAGTCTGTTTGGTAAGCGGTCTGGTCTTACTATTTATTTATTATTTATTATAATATTTATTTATGTATTATTTATTTATTTATTTATTATTTCTTCACTTTATAATATATGTTATTATTTATATTATTAAATTATTATTTATTAATTTATAAATATATTATATTTATTTATTATTATTTCATTATTTAATTCATTTTATTTATAAATTATTTATTCATTTTTTAATTATTTTAAAATATATTTTATTAATTTATTATTATTATACTCATTTATTATTATTATTATGAAGTATTTATTCATTATCATATTTACTTATTATTTATTATTATATTTATTTATTATTATATCTATTTATTATTTATTATTATTGTAAGTGTGTGAATTTCCAAGCCCATAGAAGCCCATCAGGCATCAGGCCCATCGAACTAACAGCCCAACAAGGTTATCAGGCGCCAGGCCCATCGGGCTAACAACCCAGCAAAGTTATCAGGCATCAGGCCCATTTCAGCTTATCATTCTTTGTAAATAAAGATGATGATGTAATAATGATGTAATGACAATAAGATTGCCCTAATGGGCTCAAAGCCCATTAAGGGTATCTGTATAAAAGAGACAAAATCTAAATAAAAAGATTCATTCGTGTGTTGTGTAAATTTTGGCATCTACACATTGGCGCCGTCTGTGGGAAGCGTCTCCTTCTTCCCATCTCTTAAAACTGAGCTTTATTGTTCAAACTCCGATTATTCTTCACCGCCTCCTGAAATCTCCACTCATTACTTCTTGGGCAAAGATGCCAGTTACTCGTTGGCAAGCAGACGTTCCAACCACTGCGGATAATCGTGCGGGAGTTCCCCAATATATGGAGCAAATCCTTCGACGCTTGATGGCAGCTGAGGAACGCAACCTGGCTCTGGAGAAACAAAATGTAGAGCTCATGGCGAGGTTGGCTCCACCACCAGCTGTTCCTTCGGTAGTATCGCCCGACCCTCCAGCAGCGGTGCTTGACCATTCTCTGAACCAGCGAGGTAGCGACGGATCGGAAGAGCACGCCGAATCTTCCCGGCGTTCAGGAAAGGCCCCCGCAGCCGACGAATCCATTACCCCACAGAAGATTCAAGCAATGATGGACGAATTCCAGAGGAGAATCCTCGGGGATCTAAGAGCACAATCCATCGACGACCTGGCCGCCCAGGCGTCTACTGAGCTGGTACAATCACCCTTCGTCCCTGAGATAACCCGGGAACCTTTCCCAAGGAAGTTCGTCATGCCTCAATTCACCCCCTACGATGGTACCAAGGACCCCGAGGAGCATATTTACCAGGTCCATCAGAAGATGATCATGTACGCTGAGAACGAGTCATTGCTATGCAAAGTGTTTTCCACGAGTCTCGCCGATGCAACTCCATTATGGCTCAGGAAGCAGCCGCCTCGATCTATCGGTAGTTGGCAACAGTTGACCAGGCTCTTCATTGCCCAATACTATGGGAACAAGAGACATAAGAAAACCATATCCTGCCTCTTCACCATGTTCCAGGAGAAAGGAGAGTCGCTGAAGAGCTTTCTATCCCGTTTCTACATTGAGTCTTCTTCTGTCGGTAACTGTGACCAGCACTCTGCTGTTGAGGCCGTCCGGATGGCCCTTATTCCAGGGACGAAGTTCCATCAGTCCTTGGTGAAGCGCCCGCCATCGGGCATTGGGGAGTTAAACTCTAGAGCCCAAGGATACCTGAGGATCGAAGAAGAGGAAACCGTCAGGCGAAATCGGACAGTCTTGGAGAGCATTGAATCCCAATCAAAGGACCAGGCGTTTGATCAAAAGCGTCTGACTCCATCAGGGTCGTCAGCCCCTTCGGGATCAACATCTCTCTCCTGAAGAGGTACTACCCGTAAAGGGCTAAGTTTTACTCATACTTTCATCTTTTTGTAAAAAAGTTACAACACCGATCCTGAAGGGATCAATATTTTTGTAAAAAATAAATCAAGTGTTGTTTTGTCTTTCACATGGCCTGAAGTGCCCGAAAGACATAACACTGATCCTGAAGGGATCACCGATCCTGAAGGGATCAATATTTTTGTAAAAAATAAATCAAGTGTTGTTTTGTCTTTCACATGGCCTGAAGTGCCCGAAAGACATAACACTGATCCTGAAGGGATCACCGATCCTGAAGGGATCAATATTTTTGTAAAAAATAAATCAAGTGTTGTTTTGTCTTTCACATGGCCTGAAGTGCCCGAAAGACATAACACTGATCCTGAAGGGATCACCGATCCTGAAGGGATCAATATTTTTATAAAAAATAAATCAAGTGTTGTTTTGTCTTTCACATGGCCTGAAGTGCCCGAAAGACATAACACTGATCCTGAAGGGATCACCGATCCTGAAGGGATCAATATTTTTGTAAAAATAAATCAAGTGTTGTTCTGTCTTTCACATGGCCTGAAGTGCCCGAAAGACATAACACTGATCCTGAAGGGATCAATATTTTTGTAAAAAATAAATCAAGTGTTGTTTTGTCTTTCACATGGCCTGAAGTGCCCGAAAGACATAACACTGATCCTGAAGGGATCACCGATCCTGAAGGGATCAATATTTTTGTAAAAAATAATTTAAGTGTTGCATTGTCTTTCGCGTGGCATGAAGTGCCCGAAGACACAACACAGACCCTGAAGAGATCAAAGTTCCAAAAATAAATTAAGTGTTGCATTGTCTTTCGCGTGGCATGAAGTGCCCGAAGACACAACACAGATCCTGAAGAGATCAATGTTCCAAAAATAAATTAAGTGTTGCATTGTCTCTCGCATGGCCTGAAGCACCCAAAAGACACAACACTGATCCTGAAGAGATCAAAGTTCCAAAAACAAATTAAGTGTTGCATTGTTTTTCGCATGGCCTGAAGTGCCCGAAGGCACAACACTGATCCTAAAGAGATCAAAGTTCCAAAAACAAACTAAGTGTTGCATTGTCTCTCGCATGGCCTGAAGCGCCCGAAAGACACAACACAGATCCTGAAGAGATCAATGTTCCAAAAACAAATTAAGTGTTGCATTGTCTTTCGTATGGCCTGAAGTGCCCGAAGGCACAACACTGATCCTGAAGAGATCAAAGTTCCAAAAACAAATTAAGTGTTGCATTGTCTTTCGCATGTCCTGAAGTGCCCGAAGGCACAACACTGATCCTGAAGAGATCAAAGTTCCAAAAACAAACTAAGTGTTGCATTGTCTTTCGCATGGCCTGAAGTGCCCGAAGACACAACACAGATCCTGAAGGGATCACCGATCCTGAAGGGATCCATATTTTTGTAAAAAATAAATCAAAAGTTGTTTTGTCTCTCGCATGGCCTGAAGTGCCCGAAAGACACAACACCGATCCTGAAGGGATCACCTATCCTGAAGGGATCCATATTTTTGTAAAAAATAAATCAAAAGTTGTTTTGTCTCTCGCATGGCCTGAAGTGCCCGAAAGACACAACACCGATCCTGAAGGGATCCATATTTTTGTAAAAAATAAATCAAATGTTGTTTTGTCTCTCGCATGGCCTGAAGTGCCCGAAAGACACAACACCGATCCTGAAGGGATCACCCATCCTGAAGGGAACACCGATCCTGAAGGAATCCATATTTTTGTAAAAAATAAATCAAATGTTGTTTTATCTCTCGCATGGCCTGAAGTGCCCGAAAGACACAACATCGATCCTGAAGGGATCCATATTTTTGTAAAAAATAAATCAAAAGTTGTTTTGTCTCTCGCATGGCCTGAAGTGCCCGAAAGACACAACACCGATCCTGAAGGGATCACCTATCCTGAAGGGATCCATATTTTTGTAAAAAATAAATCAAAAGTTGTTTTGTCTCTCGCATGGCCTGAAGTGCCCGAAAGACACAACACCGATCCTGAAGGGATCCATATTTTTGTAAAAAATAAATCAAATGTTGTTTTGTCTCTCGCATGGCCTGAAGTGCCCGAAAGACACAACACCGATCCTGAAGGGATCACCCATCCTGAAGGGAACACCGATCCTGAAGGAATCCATATTTTTGTAAAAAATAAATCAAATGTTGTTTTATCTCTCGCATGGCCTGAAGTGCCCGAAAGACACAACATCGATCCTGAAGGGATCCATATTTTTGTAAAAAATAAATCAAAAGTTGTTTTGTCTCTCGCATGGCCTGAAGTGCCCGAAAGACACAACACCGATCCTGAAGGGATCACCTATCCTGAAGGGATCCATATTTTTGTAAAAAATAAATCAAAAGTTGTTTTGTCTCTCGCATGGCCTGAAGTGCCCGAAAGACACAACACCGATCCTGAAGGGATCCATATTTTTGTAAAAAATAAATCAAATGTTGTTTTGTCTCTCGCATGGCCTGAAGTGCCCGAAAGACATAACACCGATCCTGAAGGGATCACCGATCCTGAAGGGATCCATATTTTTGTAAAAAATAAATCACGTGTTGCTTTGTCTCTCGCATGGCCTGAAGTGCCCGAAAGACACAACATTATTCATGAAAAGAGCAAAATTTCACAAGAAAATAAACCCAACTATGGTGATGCCTCTCCTATGGCCTGAAGTGCCCGAAAGACACAGTACTTTTGAATAAAATAATCTAAGTATTGAAAAAATTCAACTGGACATGAACCATGATTTTTCACTAAAAAATGGGCCCCGATGGCCAAGGCTTACAAAATGCTTTACAAATAAAGAATCCTAAGTACCATTATCAGTGCCCCCTACATTTGAGCTCACAAGAACAATAGTCCCATCGGGAACAGAAGGATCAGAATCGGATTTGGGCCCCGGAAGAGGCTTGGTGTGGAATTCACTGAAGCGAATGTCATCGGGACCTATAACCGGATCATCATACGGCGAAGCAATGCCCAAAGACTCATCCAGTTCCCCCACTGAGGCGAAGTCCCTCTCCTCAATAGGTTTCTGGATGTCCTTGAAGCATGAGCTCCAGCCAAACCCGATCCTATACTGGGCGGTGTCGCAGAGGCGCTTATACATCTGATTGCCACCCCAATGGCACATCTCCACCATTGACCTCTCCACTGCCAGGAGATTCTCAGCTTCGGCTTTCTCCTCCAGAAGCTTCGCTTGAGGGCCTGTTGCTCGCTTGGCCTTCCTTTTAAGGACATGCGTCGGGATCCTCAGCATGATATTATGTCATTCTGTTGATAATGCCTGCAAATTAGAACCCGTCAGGTGATTACTACACATCCTCAGGGGTTGTCCCCAAACTTTAGATTTAAGGAGATCAAACCGGGATATAATGTAAGTTGGAGTTTTAAAGCGGTCGGGTGCTCCCAGAAACTCAAGCCCCCATCGCGCGAATCAAGGGCACAAGCCATGAATTCAAAATATTAATGATGGCATAACCGTCCTATTTAATGAACCTATCACGTCACCCCAACAGGGTGATGTATATATATATATTTCCTTCCTCCCACACTTTGTCTTCTCGGTAATGGGCTTGCCTGATTGAAAGCCCACAACCAATAAGAGGGCCTGTGTAAGTATGTGAATTTCCAAGCCCATAGAAGCCCATCAGGCATCAGGCCCATCGAACTAACAGCCCAACAAGGTTATCAGGCGTCAGGCCCATCGGGCTAACAACCCAGCAAAGTTATCAGGCATCAGGCCCATTTCAGCTTATCATTCTTTGTAAATAAAGATGATGATGTAATAATGATGTAATGACAATAAGATTGCCCTAATGGGCTCAAAGCCCATTAAGGGTATCTGTATAAAAGAGACAAAATCTAAATAAAAAGATTCATTCGTGTGTTGTGCAAATTTTGGCATCTACAATTATATTTATTTATTATTATTATTTATTTCATTTTGTTTATTATTAATTATTTTTATTATATTTTTAAATATGTTTTATGTAATTTATTATTTTTTTTATTAAATTTTTTTATTTTTTATTTTGTCTATTTATTATTATTATTATATTTATTTATTATTATTGTATTCATTTATTATTATTATTATCTTTTATTTAATTTTTTATTTATATTATTAATTATTCATTTTTAATTATTTATAAATATATTTTATTATTATATTCATTTTTTAATTATTATTAGGTATTATTTTTTTCATTTTGTTTATTATTTATTATTTATATTTTATTTTTAAAATATGTTTTATTTAATTTATTATTATTAATAATAATTTTTTATTATTATTTATTCATTTTTAATTATTTATGAATATATTTTATTAATAAGACCAGACCGGACCACCAGGAACCACCTTTTTTTTTTGTCTGAAATGAGGCCATTTTGGTCTCATTTGGTCTTACTTGGTCTAACCAAAAATTTGGGACCAATGCTACCAAATACGGTCTGGTCCCATAAAACGCAAGACCAAACCAAATTACATGGGACCAGACCACCTACCAAACAGGGCCTTAATGAGAAATGGCCCATTACCAAGGTCTATTAATTAGTTAGAACCGAGCCAATCTTAGATTTCCCTCACATGTGACTTTTATAAAGAGCCAATTCTAGCCCTTCCCACTTTCTAAATGTGACTTTTATAAATAGCCAATTCTAGTCATTCCCACTCTATCCAATGTGGGACTCCTAAGCTTTCACTCTTAGGGATGACAATAGGCGGGTACAAAACGATTCCCTTATTTTTTTAAATATCATACCTTTTACGAATTTTTTACGGATTATCTTTTCATAAACCATGTCCCCCCTTCCCCCCAAATTGACATTTAATAGTACATGTGCTTGCGCCTGCCCCGCCCTATAAACACTTGATTGTCAGTGCCATCTTTATCATCAACAAAGTAGTTCGGTGCACTAAAAACTTAAAAATTATAATAAAATCCTACATACACATTAAAAAATTGAAAAATAATAATAATAATAACCTATGAACTTATTTCAAATCATCTGACATTCGAATTATCTCTATTTTTCTTTGTATATATTCGGCTACTCAATTAACCAAAGATTATCTCTCTATTTTTTATATATATATATCCGGCTACTCAATTGACCTTTGTCGAATACGTCGAGCTATATGGGAAAAGAATTAGTAGTAACTAATAAAATATTTAGAATTTCATAAAAGATTATATATATATATATATATATATATAAATAAGTAGGAAAAAACTAAAGTTAATATAAATGTGGCGGATCAGGGCAAAGCGAGTATTATCAAAACCTTTCCCCGCCCCATAACCCGTGTCCAATTTCTTTTACCAAACTCGCCCCTACAAAATAAAAAAACTTTCCCAAGCCCTTGAGCGGAACAGTTCTGATACATCGAGTTATATGTGAAAAGAATGAGTAGTAACTAACAAAGTATTTAAGGTGTCATAAAAGATTATATATAAATATAAATAAGTAGGAAAAAATTAAAATTAATGTAAATGAGGCGGGTCAGAGAGGGGCGGATATTATCAAAACCCGCCGGGTCAGAGAGGGGCGGATATTATCAAAACCCGCCCCCGCCCCATAACCCATGACGGATCCAATTTCTTTTACCAAAGTCACCCCTATGAAATAAAAGGGGTTCCCAAATCCTTAAATATAGGAGCTCGGCCGTACATATTGCCATCTCTACTAATTCTCTTATTTTTTTTAGTTTTCATTCATGCTTGTTAATACTTATGCATTTGACTTGAAAATTTATCTTAACCTTATCTTTCACTATTATCAGATAGCACTATTATTTACGTACATTAAATAAAGGAAAAACTTCAAACTAATACCATTAAAAGCTTGTTTGCTACCTAAGAAGTAAAAGAAACACATGATTATAGTTCTGTGATAAAATAGGTTACAAGCAAGCCAGAGTATAAGAAGAAGCAACCAATATAGAGAGCATATATGTTTGCGGAAAACTTGTCTCAATTAGTTCTCTGTTTCTCTTGATGACAGCCTCAAATGACAAATTCTATAATCAAATCAAAATCATAAATAACATACAGGATGAATTAAATTATTTCTGAATATACAAGACTCCAATAATTTTTTCTGGAGTACCAAGCCAATCCGTTAACAAAAAGTTGGGGTCAAAAGAAGGAGACACTGTCCTATCAAATCCCAAGTCTGATAATAGCCTTTCAGTCTTGAAAAAAACAGATCAATCTACAGAGTATAGCCTGAGAAGTTTTAATCTACAAACTACAATCTAATAACTAAACAGAAAGACAAGGAAAGAGAAAACCTCGACTAAGGCCTCCCTTACTCCATCTATCCACAATATTTTCACTAAGAATATCTGACAAAAGAAATGCAAATCAAATTATGAAGAACCAAAGAACTTGTGAAAGAAATGTAAATTCCACTAACTAATAGCCATCCTGCATCGATGATAATATCAAAAGGTTTTGCAATAAGTATCTCTACTAAAGTTACTCGCACGGAAACTACTAAAGCTTCCATGCATAATGATGAAGTTGGGTAGTTCATAGCAGATGACATTGGTATAAACAAAACAGTAAAGTGAACATACAAGCCAAGACCTAAGTTACCAGCAAGATGAAGGTGTTGGTGAGGTTGGAAATATTTTCGACTGAATGCAGCCCTCATAGTACAAAGGGGACACAGCCTCTTTTTGCTTCATTTCTTCGGGTCTCAATTTCGTCTACTCACAGAATTCTCCCCTCATTGATATTTGAGACACTGTCCTGTCCCAGCATCTTTACATCAATCAATCTTCACAGAGGAGTAAATCTTCCGAACAAACCAGAAGGAAGCATAAAAGCCAATTGTTCCCGTCAACACAAAGAAGGCATATGATCCAATCAACATATACCCAAAGTACAGGATTCCTGAAACCAGCTTTGTAATTTCCAATTTTGTGAAGAAGTAGAAAACGGAGTAGAGGAAAAGGTACAAAGCAGATGACCCAGAAGTAAGGTAAGCCCTCCACCACCAATAATAGTCTTCACTGCACAGCTGGAAATAACAGAGCACGATAGTAATCTCAGCACATGTGATTACGAGGATAACGAAAACGATGAAAAGGAATCCAAAGATGTAATAAAACTGGTTCAGCCATATGGAGGTCAGAATAAAGAATAGTTCAATGAAAACAGCCCCAAACGGAAGAATGCCTCCAATAAGTACAGAGAAGACCGGCTTCATGTACCACGCCTGCTCTGGTATCTGCCTTGGGATTTTGTTCGTTTTCACTGGATCTTCAATGGCTGGTTTTTTGAAGCCCAAATAACTGCCCACAAACACCAAAGGCACTGATATTCCAAACCATAAACACACAAGAGCAAACATCGTCCCAAAGGGTATTGCTCCAGAAGATTTTTCCCCCCAGATTAAGGAATTCAGCACAAAAAAGATGCCAAACAGGATACCAGGAAACATAAAAGCAGTTTTCAAGGTATTCCTCTTCCATGCTGTGCCCTTGAACATTTTGTATAGTCTTGCCGAGGAGTAACCAGCAAATAAACCCATGAAAACCCAGAGGAGAACCATGGCAGTCATAAGCCCGCCTCGATTCGAAGGTGATAAGAAACCCAGCAACGCAAACATCATTGTCACGAGTGTCATTCCAAAGATCTGAACACCAGTCCCCACATAAACACAAAGTAATCCGGAATTAGTAGGTGCCCTGAAGACATCTCCATGAACAAGCTTCCATCCAGATTCTTCCTGAGCTTCATCTTGTGTTTCCAATTGATTATAATTTGCAATATCTCTGTACAAAGTTCTCATCATGATCATGGCCACCATGCCAGAGAGGAAGAGGACAATCATCAGAGAATTGATGATGGAGAACCAATGGATCTGATCATCATTCATGAGTAGGTATGTGTCCCAACGTGATGCCCATTTGATATCACTTTCCTAGAAAATATAAAAACGAAAAGTAAGAAATAGTTGCTAAGGCTGGAAGTGGCATTGAACTATTGTACAAAGGAGGACAAAACATATATAATAGTACCTTGAAGGAAACATCATATGTGAATACAACCTCCTTATTAGAATCAACTTCCTGTGGGACAGTGCTACCTTGAATTATATTTTTGGTGTTCTGGTTGCATGTCGTCAACTGAGGGTTCTTCTCATCCCATTCCTTGTACTCATGGTTTATGCTGTTAACAGCAGTCAAGCAAGAAAAATATATTATGCACCCATATGACAGATTACAAAAGGGTAAGCCTCTCAGATAACGCAACATCCAGTCACCAAAAAGATGGCAATGATCTATTTTATAATGCAAAGCATAACTATTACACAAATTATTAATAACAAAAAGATATGTTATGTTCTGCACAGTGAAATTGAACGCATTTGGCATGAGAACTCTTCAAAAAGGGAAAAAAAAAAAAAAAAAAAACACTAACTGAGAGGCCATGTTGCATCTAAAGCTCAGTATATTAAATCACTCACTCATTCAATAGTCGAGATGAGATGTTCAAGTGCACATGGAACAATATCTTCCCTAGACTACCTAAAATGATAATTAAGTAGGTGGCTCACTCTCCATACACAAATAGCCATAGAATATGCGTATACTCTTCAAGTTTTTCGTCATTTTTCAGTACAAATTAGTATCAATTCAATTAAAACTTTTAGGCACAACTGGCATGCTTGAACATTAATCAATAATATACACCATATGTCCAACTCCACCCAAGCTCACATCAAAATACAACTGCAAGTAGGCCAAAAACAAAGAGCTATTAGAGAGCAGAAGACCTGTTAGGAGTAACCTCGAACCCCACAATTCTGGCAGAATCAGTCTCAGGATCCTTGTGATACATGACTCTAAAGCTCAAGTGGTTATTGATAAAATACTTCTCCTCTTTGCTCTGTAAAAGCACATACAAAAACAAATTTTAAATTAGATAAAGAAGCACTCTTCAAGAATAATAATCTACTAGAAACTCACTCCTGCATAATTTCCTTTGAACCCAACGTGGAAACCATGTTCATAAGTAGTTGACTGACTTCCATCCCTCCTCTGTCTAAGAACAGCAACCGGAAGATTATCCAGAATCCTGCATGCCCATTTCAATACAGTTCAAACTATGCAAAGTCATTATTCTTGCACAACTGATCTATTTTTCTTGCAAAGGGAAGAGATGACAAGATTCAACATCCTAAATCTAAACTATGTGATAAAAAGAAGTCCAGCAAAAGACATTATAACATATAGACAAACAAGACTCAAATATAAAAGCATAATAAGGAGCAACGTTAAGCACTTACATGTTAACTTTATATTCATCATCAATTTTTTCCTTAAAGTTCTTCGCAGATTCTGAATCAAGCTTTTGGCGACAGGCCACTTTGCATGGCTGCTCCTCCCTCATATGAAACTGAGATAAGAGTTCAAAGCTTAGATACACCAAAACACAAAGTCCACCAAAGTAATCAAGTAAGAAGGGGTAACATCAACAAATTTTATTTTCTTGTAACAACTACAACTTGATAGCAAAACAACAATAGTAAAAGAATGCTCACAGTATAGATAGAATTCTCTATGCGGTCACCTCGGAGGACCTCTCCCAAATTTTCTGCGCTGTTCACAATTTTGGTCGGCTTACAGTACTTCAAGAAATAGTAGTCATATGGAAGTTGGGTCTTTGTCGATGACAGCTTGTTCACTTTAACTTGAAGGGGATCACCCTTTTGACAGGAAGGACAAATAAACAATGAACAGTAAGCGGCAACCAAGAAATTGGATTGACACTTTAACAAAGAAAAAACTCTCAACAAATTCAGCAAAAAAAAATATTAAATAAATAAGAAAACAGAAGGTAGACAATATCATAATGAAATATAAGACAAATATAACATCTTGACTTAGCATATTTATGTCAGAAAAATGTTTCTATGTGGGTGAAAGATCTCCGAATTGATAAGCAAGATACATTTTCAGATAAATGTTTATATGTAGATGAACAAATCAATGAATTGTCACCAGGATACGTTCTTAAAATATTGCAGATAACTTTGACTGCACAACACAATTTCCTGGTTATCCAAGTTCAAATACGGACATGCATCCAGGTGTGCTTTTACTTCAGTACAACAACGAGGATTCAAAAGGAAGGAGAAGAAAAGGGAATTGAAACACATTCCTCCAAAAGCCAAAAATGTATACCTTCCCTCATTTTGCGTAGTCGAGAAGGAGGCGTAAAAGCAGGAAGAAGAAGAATTTCATGATTTTAGTACTACGCCTATATCTTAAAAGAATGAAGATGTATGAACAAAAATGTGAACACTCTTTCCCTATATTCCTCCAGGCCTCTAAATCGAACTTCATGATGGGCCCCGAGAGATAAATCTTCCCTCCTCTCTATCTCCTTTCTCTTAGCCTCTAAATCGATCCATCCCCGAATTTACTTCTCCCAATGTTTTTCGCTCCCAAGTCCTAATGAACCCATAAGACCCTTTGTCCACTACTCATTCCATCTCAATCTAATATGATTTATTTATATCCATCGACATTAATTCTTACTATATACCCCACATTCATTCACATTTCTATGATCTCACATATAATCCACAGATATAGCTAATGATTCCCAGAGCAAAACACTGAAACACATACTTCCAAACATAGGCGCAAATGCCAAGTAAAATGAAAAATAAAAATTGAGTTATAACCTATACATCAAAGAGAAACAATCGGTAGTACAGATTTCGCACAGCTTAACCCAAAAGAATCAGAAAACAACAGAAATCACTGAAAACATATAAAATACAGAATAAATAAAAGAGTCAAAGCACTTGAATCATAAATCAGGAAACACAAACCCTAGATCGAGAGAAATTGAAGTCGAAAAATAAGATCTAAGCGAGCAACAAGAAGAGATCAAAAAGCGAAACCCTAGATCCAATCAATATAAATGGAACAGAATGAGCAAACCCTAGTATGATATTAATAGATCAAAATGAAGAGAAAAATGTAGAAGTGTGTATGAAGATAGATGATACCCTTTGAAAATCACGAGGAGCGACACCAGGGAGATAGAATGAGTAGGCAGACGAGATTAGGAGGAGTAGTGAGAAGAAGATGATGGAGATGACTCCACTCGACCTCCTACTCTCCATCTTCGATTCTAGAGAGAGAAACTGTCTTCTAGAGAGAGAAAGTGTGTTCTAGCCAGCTGAGGAGAGTACAGTCGGTCAAGAGAGAGAGAGATTATAGGGGAACGAAATTTGCATTTATTTCTTTATTTTGTTAGAAAAAGGTTGTTTGGTAGCCGAGAATCCGGATGGAAAATACATTGGCATGACACATGAGGTTGCAAACTCTTTGGGCCTCCTCAGCCCGGGCTGCAGCTTGTAGCTCAACCAGTTCAACTTTAAGCTCAACTCCAATTTCAAGACCGGTCAATATATTGGATTCGAATCCGATCACTCTTAATCCGATCAAAATCCAATAAGGCCATGCTTGGTACACGGTTTTTCTGGTCTGGTCCGATCCGATCCGGTCCGGTCTGGTTTAATCTGATCTGAAAAAGTCTGTTTGGTAAGCGGTTTGGTCTTACTATTTATTTATTTATATTTACTTATTATTTATTATTATATCTATTTATTATTTTTTATTATATTTATTTATTTATTATTATTTATTTCATTTTGTTTATTATTTATTATTTTTATTATATTTTTAAATATGTTTTATGTAATTTATTATTTATTTTATTAATTTATTATTATTATTTATTATTATTATTTATTATTTAGTCCATTTTTTATTATTATTATATTTATTTATTATTATTATTATGTTTTATTTAATTTATTATTTATATTATTAATTATTCATTTTTAATTATTTATAAATATATTTTATTATTTATTCATTTATTTATTATTATTATATTCATTTTTTATTATTATTAGGTATTATTTATTTCATTTTGTTTATTATTTATTATTTATATTTTATTTTTAAAATATGTTTTATTTAATTTATTATTATTATTATTTATTATTTATTCATTTTTAATTATTTATAAATATATTTTATTAATAAGACCAGACCGGACCACCAGGAACCACCTTTTTTTTTTGTCTGAAATGAGGCCATTTTGGTCTGATTTAGTCTTACTTGGTCTAATCAAAAATTTGGGACCAATGCTACCAAACAAGGTCTGGTCCCATAAAATGCAAGACCAGACCAGACCACCTACCAAATAGGGCCTAAACTTAATAGAGATTTGATCTGATCCCTTAATCAGATGATCAAATCTGATTGCTCTAATTATCGAATCTCGGCTTCAAAAATTCGATCCGATGGTACAATTTTCAAAAATCAAAATTAACAAAAAAAATTAGTTTTTTGTTATTATTTTAGAAATATTACATATTGAATTACATATTTACTTATCAATACTATGTTCATGACAAAGATGGAAGTCAATAAAAATATGGGACACAATTATATATATTTTTTAATACATATAATTAGATATAGAAATTCATATTAGAGTATTATCGGATCGAACTACTTAAATCCATATATAATTTGTTCATGAACTTAAACTATCGGATTCTGATCATAATTAGATTATTAATATTTTTCACTAATTCGATCGAATTCGGATCTCAATCCAATTCATTGACAGGTCCACCAATTTCCATTATAAAATGTTTAGTTTTAACTTAAGTTTGAATTTATTTTTTAATTTAATTACTCAATTCAAGACCTTTCTTCTTTATTTTTCAAAATTCGTTGAAAAAATAGGCTTAAAAGTCATGTTAGAAAAACAAAAACAAAAGTATAGAACTATTACATGTTAAAAAATTGTGTAATATATTGTTCGTACCTAATTTGCTAATGTAGAAATGAAAATTAGAAAAAATATATGAAAAGAAGCCTACGTAAAAATAAAACATGTCTGTAAGTTGTAATATTTTTCATCGTAACTAATTATTTCATCTAACAACAAATAAGAATTAATGTTCATTGAGGATTAAAGGAAGAGTGAAATATAGATTAATTTCCAAAATAAAAAAGGATAAAGAAAATAGAGATAAACCGTCAATTGTTAAGTAATGGAGGTAATATATAATTAAATAAAGGAAAAATTACGGATTTGATGATAAAATGGAATGTAATTACAAATATAACGAGAGACAAATTTCATTCACAAAAAATAACGAAAGTAGAAACTTATTTACAGATTACACAACTTGATCATAATATCCTTTAAAACTATCTTATTTGACTAAATTACCATAATATTATTGTTTTATCTAATTAAATATAATATTTTGTGAGACCAATATACCCCTACTTAATTAATTAAAAATATTACTAAAATATTGAAGAAATATTATCTCCACTTCCTCTCCATCTCCAGCTAATTCTCTATCATTGTGGTTAGTTTTTCTTATTCTTTAATACTTTTTTCTCAATTCATCTTTCTCTCTTCTCATCACCCCAATCCCAAATCCTAACCCTAGCCCTAATCCTAATCTAATCATAATCCTAATCCCAACTTATTCTCCATCACCTCATACGATAACCATAACTTAAACTTAACTTCCATCAAGGTTTTGATTCAAGTTATTTGGTAAGTCTCAATTATTCTCTCTATTTTTTTTATCCCTAATTTTTTGAACTATTGCATGCTTTGTTTTCACCAACAATTGAAAACCTCCTCTTCAGTTTCTAATTTTTTAAAATATCCTTTGAATTTTCTGTCACCCCTACGTTGAATTCTAGAATCATTTAACAATTTATGTAATTAAATAGTCTAACAAGGCTGGTGCTATCATAATGTCCATACTTGTTTTCATCCTTCACCCAATAAGTTCTGTAGCACTGGATATGTTCATTCTGATGTGGCCACTGCAAAAAAAAAAAAAAACCTCGAAAAATATAATTGATAGTGAAATTTAAGCAGTGGTGAAATTGTATTGTACTATTGTATACAAAATTGATAGTAGTAGTAAATCATTCTTTTGTTTCATGCACAAATATAATTTAATAACTAAATCCCTTTCAAAAAAAATTTAGATTAAATTCCTTCTTATAATTTTTAAACTAATATGGTTATTGATTGCATTTGTTGTTAAAAATTGCATAATATTGTCTTTATTATATAACATTTCGATGGTTGGCAACGAGGTTAAGGAGTTAATTTGGCTTTGTCATTTCGGGGGTGAAATCAAAATTTCCGACGACGACATATCTTATAACGGTGGTAGAATAGTGGGTGTTGTTGTTGATGACGGCATATCGTATGATGATTTTTTGCAAAAAAATTCTGTTGCACTTGATTTCGAGGTTGAGGGCTTAGATATATTTCATAGCAATAAGTTCAACAAAAACAAATTTATATATTTGCATAATACTATAGGCCCCGTTTGGATACGGAAAA
This sequence comes from Cornus suecica, assembly GCA_963922005.1. Lineage (NCBI taxonomy): Eukaryota > Viridiplantae > Streptophyta > Magnoliopsida > Cornales > Cornaceae > Cornus > Cornus suecica. Next base: position 58,406,796 of record OY998238.1, on the reverse strand, counting down.
ACAGTTTTTGTTTTTTTACTATTCACCAAGTTCAAAAAAAAAAACACGTTTGGCAAACGTGTTTACTGTTCACTTTTTTTTTCCCAAGAAAACTGTTTTCTGTGAATAGTGTGTAAAAGTGGTAAAAACACCAAATACAACTTTTAATTGTTTTTTGAGTTTTTTCACTGTTTAGGTGGTAAAAACAATGAAAACACCAAATTCATAAAATACAATTTTCACCAAATAAAAGTGATGAAAACACCTTCATCCAAATGCTTTTTTGTTTTTAGTTTTTTCCTGAAAAAACAAAGACAAATACAAAAACAGTTTTTATATCTGAAGACAGAAAACAAATACAAAAAACAGGTTTTCCAAACGCACCCATAACGTTAAAGGCAGTGTTCACAATGAATGACAGTGCGGTCGAGCTTTATTTGACCAAGAAATCGGGTACTAAGGACACCAACATACAATCCCATGTCTTTAGTTCAAGGCACATAATTATTCAAATTTTGTTATGTATACATATTACATTTCATTTTTACTTTACTCGGATAAGAATTCTAATATTTTAAATATTTTAACAGGGTTTTTACCAACTTTTTTCCTGAATCGAGTAATGTTAGGACAATATGTGGTCTCGAAGACCTTGGTAGTCAAAGTATGGTGGAATTGGATGATCATATAACGGTGGGATCTGTCTCCACGTCATTAGTCGAAAAACTCGAAATGGAAGGCCAAATGTTTCCTAATCCACAATTTTTCAAATTGTCTGTAAGTGAATATTCTTTGAGGAATCACTTTCGAACCAAATGTACACATTCTACCCCGCGGATATTATAGGATAGTGTGTACAGTTGAAGGATGCCCATGGAAATTTACCGCCAGGTGCGATGGGAATTGTGATGTTGTTAGGGTCAATACATTTATCAACGTACATTCACATAACGCGCAAGACATTTCAAAAATGAAGGTAAACATTTGTTCGAAGTAGTTGGGTGAATTTATGGTGCCAAAATTCATTAAATCCCCGAAGTATCCTCCAAGAGAAATGGGCAGCGACTTGGAACGAAAATTCAAGATGAAAATGTCGTATATGCAAATATGGAGGATGAAAGAGGCAGCTAAAGAGTACATTGATGGAAAGCCTGAGCACGGTTACGTTATGGTCCCATACTATTGTGACTGCATCAAGGAGACTATGCCAGGTTCCATTATTCAATTTAAAACTACTCCTGATCATAAGTTCAAGCAATTATTTGTCACATACGAATGTTCGATTAAAGGCTTTGAACATTGTAGGCATTTACTTTCCATAGATGATTGCTTATTGATTGGTCCTTTTAGAGGCACGCTACTGGGGGAAACAATATATGATGCAGACAATGGACTTTATCCATTTGCTTATGGCATTGTTTCTGTTGAGAACGAAGAAAATTGGATGTGGTTTCTTCGAAACATTAAGGAAATTGTAAAGGACCGTGAAGTAACAATCTTAACTAATAGAAGTCCTAGTCTACTAACATGTGTACTAGAAGTTTTTGGATATCAGTGTCATGTTTGGTGTTTGCGCCATTTGACCGAGAACTACACAAAATATATTAATAAAAACACAGGCTATATTGAAGATCAAGGGCAATGCGAAAAAAACTACTCACACTTTGTTAAACAATATTGCATTTGCTTGAACAACCATCACTTATGTTAAGGCTTTAAGAATGTTGGAAACTTGGAGACCGTTGTTGCACAAATGGGTTTTGGATCGTTCACCCGAACATTGGTGTAATGTTATCCTTCAAGCAAGACGGTGGGATACGTATTATACCAACCAAGCAGAGTATGCATGGGTCTTAAAGGGATGTGGCTTGTCACTCATCCAATTCGTATTAGAGCACTACAAACAGTGCACAAAATTCTTATTCCGAAAAAAATGGATGTGGAAAATGGTCTAAACTAGTTGGTTCGCTAACCGAAAAGAAGATTATGAAAAATCCAGAAGTGAGTATTTCTTTCCAATCCACAAAGCAGATACCTTCTTGTATTCAATACGTGATTTGAGAGATAATATGTTCAGGGTTTTTCTTGGGGAAGGTGGTTCATGTACTTGTAAGGAGTGAGAGATGTCAGGAATACTATGTTCCCACACAATTAGGGCAATAAGGGAAAACTCAATGAATTTGTATAATTTTGTGGAGAACTACTTCAAGATTGCTCAACAATGTATGATATATGATATGACAATGACTCCAATAGCTACTCACGACCTTGCACACCCAAAGGAACTTGTTATGGGCATGGATGAATCAAGCGAGTTTTATGACTCATCGCAATAACATGCAGATTCAAGTCATCCTTGTGTGAAGCCTCTTATTCAAGGCCGTCAACCCTGAAGGCCACGTGTAAAGCGCATAGAGTCCCAATTTCAAAACAAGAATACCACCCATTGTTCAATCTATCATTAAACTGGGCACAACCGTGCTACATGCAATAACCCACTCCCCGGTTAGTTACAATATTTTTTGAAGGTGTTGTTTCTTTAATGTTGGGGTTGTTCCACATCGGTTGTGAAAGAGGCTGGTGGTCAGTGTATAAGTGTGAGAGAAGCCCCACCCTTTGAACTAGATTTTGGGGTGAGAGAAGCCCAAGACCACCCAACACTGGTATCAGAGCTTCAAGTTGAAGTAAGTCCCGAAGCCGTACGTTCTGGTCTAGATTCGTAGGATCAAAGTGTCCGAAATCAGAAACCGACCATACTAGGAGATTCGCCTCGACAAGACAAAGTGAATCACATCGGCCATGCAGCCACCAGAACCTTTACGCGCCGCCGCAAGTTCCGGCTAGATTTTTTGGGTTCCACATGCAGCAGTTCCGTTTTGGGGCTATTTCGCGGAGAATAATTAATCGAAATAAGGAGTATAATATATCAATGTAAAGCTCTTTCGAATACGAACGTTTTGGCATAAAAATAAGCCCCATAGGATTTGGAATGCGCTTCCACACGCTACTGGAAGAAGCTGCCAAAAAAAGTTGCGAGGTGGCCGAAAAAGTGCCGAAAAAATAGTCCGGTGATCGGAATTTTGGGGAAGAAGAAGCTGACGTCAATGCCACATCATTGGTTAGATTGCCACGTTAGCAGAAGCAACGCCACATCAGCAAAGTCAAACTGCCACATCATCAGTTTTGTCATTTTGTGCTGAAATTTGTTTTGGCCCGTTTGGAGTATTTTTTACCCATTTTCGACACGGTCAAAGGCGTTTTTAAGGTTTTGGATCGCTCCGAACACAACTGTGTGATTAGTTTTGCGTAATTCAACTCCGAACACCTCGAATCGACTCAGTGGGAGCTATGGCTAAAGAAAAAATAGGTATGATCGAGAAGTTTGACGGTACAAACTTTGCCTTTTGGAAGATGCAAATTGAGGATGTGTATTTACCATTAGAAGGGCAGAAGTCAGAATCGATGAAAGAAGAGGATTGGAAAATCCTTGATCGAAAGTCTCTCGGTATAATGATGTTGTCAAAGTCTGTTGCTTTCAAGATCAAGAGTGAGAAGACTACGAAGTCTCTCATGGATGCTCTTTCGACCATGTACGAACAACCATCTGGAGTAAACATGGTACATCTCATCACTAGATTAGTGAATCTAAAGATGTCCGAGAATGAGAAGGTCAGTGAACACCTTAGTTCTCTTAATGAAATTGTTGGGCAGTTAGAATCAGTTGATATGCCAATCACTGGCAAAATGAAAGCGGCTTTAGTGTTAAGCCAATTGCCAGAGATTTGGAGTGCCACAGTGGCCACAATCAGTAACTCTTCAGGAACAGAACCGTTACAGTATGATTCCGTAGTGAGTATGGTACTCACAGAAGAGATCAGAAGACAGATGTTAGACTCTTCTAACAGTGGCTCAGCATTGAATGTCGACACCAGAGGCAGAGGGTCGAACAGAAGGAAAAACGGAAATAATGGATGTGGTCATTCCAAGTCGAGACAAGAGTCTCGAAATTCCATTGAGTGTTGGAATTGTGGCAAATTTGCTCATTACAGAGACCAGTGCAGATCCCCGCAAAGTGTAATGGATGACAAAACTGAAGTGAATTTTGTCTTAGAAGATGATGTATTGATATGCTCTTTGGAGAGCAAGACAGATTTTTGGGTCTTTGTAGCAGCTGGTATTTTTACGTGCTAATTTAAAATTTTATTAACACTTAAGTGTTTATGTGAGTATGTGCTTAATGTGTTTATGTGCTTAGCATTACTTACATATTGTATATGATATTAAAAATTGTAAGTTGCATGTTGTATTTTCATTTTGAGAATAATGAAAATTATTGAAAACAATTTCGGGAAAGAAATGACCGAAGGGTAAATGAGTAATTTCATATTTTGAGCACTTAGTGGAAAGTGTAAAGATTTTGGCTAAGTGTTGGGACATGAGTGGCATGTTGGTAATTAGAGAGGATGATAAGGGGTGAAAGGGTAATTAAGAGGCTTGCTGACACTTGTAATTAACCTTAAGTTGGGATGAAAGTTGTCATTTTACACTTTTAAGTGGTGTCTAAATTCTAGCCATTGATCTCCTTCTCCCATCTTTATTCTCAACCCTTGGATCATAGGGCCTTATTTGGTTGACACTTAAATGCAAGAATACATTATTCATAGTCTTTCACTTGGCAAGACTTCATGTTAGCCCTTGGATCAATTATTCATTTTCCTTGCTTTATTCTCAACCATTGGATTGTGAGAATTGTGAGTAAAGATTATCTACAACCTTTACGGTTAGTCACTTTGCAAGACTTCAATCCTCTCACAAACTCTTGCTCTCTCTTCCTCTTCTTGCTTATTGGGGATTACTCTTGTTGGTGTTCTTGAACCATTTGGTAAGTCTTCTAATCATTTTAGGGTTTTGGTTGCTAAGAAACCTAGCTTTCAAGTTTATGGATTTCCTTGTATAGATATTGATTCTAGCCTTCTCTTATTTATGATATAGAAGGTTGAGTTTTCTTTCAACTACCAAGTGAGTCTCATTGGTAGTAGCTCTCAATTTCCATCTTGTGAAGAGCTAGTGGTAAGTTTCCTATCTTGTACTCTTAAGATTTCATTTCTCCATAAAACCCTAAAATATAAATCATTAGGGTTTGAATTGATTCTTGTGGTTGGAGCCACTTGTGTATAAATTTTGGTTTATTGAAACACCATAGTAAATCTTGTTGTTTATATGGTGTGTTGCTAGTGTTGGAAGCTATCCTATTGAGCACTTGAGGGGTAGAGTGGCTTGGACCTCTTTTGGGCATATTGTGTAGCTTGCTTAGAATTGAGGTAGGGGAAAAATGAATTGTTTTCGTCTTTGTACGAGGGTGTGTGCGTCTATGTGTATATATGCAGTATATATATATATATATATATATATACGAGTTATGTCTTCACAACTTAGACGATGATTTAGGCCTTTGAAAGCATGAATTTGTGATATAAATGCTTGTTGTATTTTATGGCTTATAAAGGTGCAATTGTAAGCATTGTGATAATATGAGTACAATATATTGCCTAATGAAATAAGCATGTATTGTGATAAAGCATGTTGATAAATATTGCTTATAAATGTGAAATTGTAAGCATTGTGTTGAGTTGAATCCAATATAATGCAAATTGAGAGAAACATGTATTGTGATGACATATGGTTGTGATTGAAAACCTTCATGCATTTTGAGTATACCATGTAGTGTCAAAAATATGGGTGTTGGTTTATACGGGTGTGTAAATGTGTGTGAGTAGTCTTGTATTGGATCGTCGCAACAACTGGCCAGGGGGTGTTCCCAACCTACGGAACTAATGTGTCCGGGAATCAGGTATAGGGTGAGTCGTCTTATTCTCAAAGTCGCGGGGTCATCTCGTGCATTCGATATACGAATCTTTAGTCACGGGTCATCTCGTGTAACCGCCTTCCTCGTTGAAAATGAGAAGTGTCAAAATCACTTGGGAAGAATCGGTGCGGTACTCTTTCTCATTGTGAATGGGTAGAGTGCGTATTCGTTAACATGTATTGAGCAAAGTGTGTAATATGAGGTGCGTTGAGTCATATTGCACTTAAACTATCATATATGTGTGATTATGATATTAAAATTGAGACATGATATAATTGTGAATAATTTTGATGTGAGCATGTTGGGAAACTTGTTTGTTGGGTTCAATTTGGTTCCGGATTGGCGTGAGAGCCATGTGGAACAATAGACTGACCTAGGGTTAGTAGCATGAACCTTGGTTGGGTTGAACCACTCGAACTACCGAGATTGAGGTGATGACGCTTCCTCTACTGGGCTAGTGAGTTCACCCCACAACTTATATATTTTTCAGGTTGTGATCCCTTTCCGGGAGGTCAGAGTTTTTCTGTAAAGATACGATGTGGATTTTTCCCTTTTGTGCATAAGGAGGCGAAGTACCTATTTTGTAGAGTAGTAGTGTAATCCATATGTATAAACATGTTACTTTTGTTGTAAAACTTGTAAACAAATGCTAGATACTTATCTTTTGTCGGCTAGCATGTTAGCCGAGTAGCTTGCATGATGTACATCCCTTGGAGTGCTATACGTAGGGATTATATTCTTTTTGTGCATTTCGGTGCCGAAAATGTAAAGACTAGTTCGTGTTATGAAAACTATGTCATATTTTGCCTTTGTGCGGTTTAACTATTAAATGTATAAATTATTTTATCTTGAGTGTGATGTGAATAATAGTTATTGAATATGGTTATTAGGTGTCCGGCCGAAAATGGTAGTTTTATAGGTTTTCAAACAAACCCTTTCGTTTTGAATGGAAAAGCCTATTTTCGCCTACCCCCGTAACACCAGTAAACTTTCTTGCTTTAGAAACGGATTTAAATAAACTCATTTTCTTAAAGATTTCAAATTTTAGAAATCGGGCAGTAATTAAAACGGAGACCGGGGGCAAGACGGAAGATTTTACGAAACTTACGAAAATCACTTTTATACAAAGGTTACGTTTTACGCGTTTCCTGAGGTCTCGGTGACTATTTTTGAGTTCCGCTAATGAAAAACTCAATTTTTCAATATTTATGATTTTTCAGGACCGACGGTGCGAAAAACGAAGCCATATTGCAAAATATGAGATTTTGCATGTTTTGAAACTTTGTTGAAAAACCAGTGGCATCATCTTCCCAACACTTAGAAAAAAAGTCAAGTTTTTCATTTTTTTTTAGTTTTAGGCATGGCAGCCAGCACCATGCCACGCAAACTTGTTATGTACGCGCACGCGGTGCGCTGCAGCGCGTGGCATGGCATGCCATGGCTGTAGCTTGGCGTTGCGACGTCTGATCTTCAAATGTCCGTAATTTCCTCTTCGCACGTCGGAATGGATCCCCGTTTGTTTCTATGGTTTGTCCTATGTCCAAATTCTTGATATAAAATTTGAAATTATTTATTTTCACTTGAAATGACTGTTTTACCCTTGGTGAAAGTGGGGTACTTCAACTTTCTGTTTTGGTCGGCATTGTCTGATACCGTTTTTAAAAATTCATATATCTCTCCTTGTGGCTTTGATTTAGGTTTCGTTTATTCCTAAGGCTTGTTTTAGGTCCACAATTTGTAGTTACACTTTGAAATTACTATTTTACCCCTGAAATGACCATTTTACCCTTGGTGAACATGGGGTGTTGGAATGATCCGTTTAGAGTGTCGTTTGAGTCGTTTCATTTCTTTTTCAATCTCGAGTGATATTTTTGACATATTGGGGATGTGAAATGACTATTTTACTCTTGAACGGGTACTTAATAACTTAATGAGATTTTATTTTGTTTCTTTTCACTTCTGCAATCACTCCCTTAGCTCTTAGGTTGCGTTTGGTAACGGTGCGGTGCGGTGTTAGTTTTTTGTTTTGGTTTGGGTTGGGTTGGATTTGGTTTGGTGTGGTTTTATTTTGATTCCAAACCATGTTTGGTGCAAATGGTTTTGGTGTGAGAAAAAGTGATGCTAAAAAACCAAACCATGTTTGGTAGAGTTGATATGGATTGAAATTCTGAAACCAAATCATGTTTGGTAACTTGTAATTGTTTCACATTTTATTTATAAATATTAAAATTTATAATATTAAAATATATTTAATATTAATATATTAATATTAATATATTAATTTTTAGGAAAGATAATAAAACTATAATATTAAAATATATTAAATTTCCAAAAATATATTTTACTATTAAAATATTAATAATATATTAATTTTTAGGAAAGATAATAAAATTATAATTTTAAAATAACTTCCAAAAATATATTTTAATATTAATATATTAATTTTTAGGAAAGATGATAAAACTATAATATTAAAATATATTAAATTTCCAAAAATATATATTAATATTAATTTTTAGGAAAGATAATAAAACTATAATATTAAAATATATTAAATTTCCAAAAATATATTTTAATATTAATATATTTCTATATTATTTTAATATTAATATAAATATATTAATATGATGCAACTATTTGGTTTTGATTTGGGGTGAGATGGTGCAACCATTTGGTTTTTGTTTGGGTTGCTACAGTACCGCACCACCAAAAACCATCTCATTAGATGGTTCCAAAATCATGGGTTGGTACCACCATTTGGTACCATTGGTTTGGTACTGTTGTACCAACACCAATCCTAACAAACATGGTTTGGTACCACTATTTCGTACCAAAACCAAAAAACTGGTACCAAAACCAGTTACAAAACAGGGCCTTAGGGTCGGGTGTCGGAGTCCTAGGAAATTTAGGGCGTGACAGTCTTGGACTCTGGAGAATCATTTCATGCCACCTCAAGTTGAGAGCTCTTTGAGAGCTATGCACCCAAAAACCTTGGCAAGGTTCATCTAGGAGACGATTAGCCCTGTAATATTGTTGGCAAGGGTGAAGTACATATCAGACTCAACGGATCGATATGGAAGCTGAGGGATGTGAGACACATTCTGGACTTGAGGAAGAACCTGATCTCAGTAGGCCAGTTGGCGAGTGAAGGTTATGTGACCACTTTCAGTGAAGATAAGTGGAAAGTTTCCAGAGGGGCTATGACTATAACACGAGGAAAGAAAGAAGGTACGCTCTACAAAACCACCAATTTTAGCACAGTGATTGTAGTTGCAGAAGGCAAGGAGGATCACAACTTGTGACACAAGAGGCTAGGTCACATGAGTGAAAATGAGCTCGTGGTTATGCTATAGAAGGGAAAACTACCAGTGAAATCGATTGACATCGACTTCTACGAATGTAAGCAGAAGAGGGTTAGTTTTAAGAGCAACAACAGAAGTCTCGTTGTGGAGAAACTTGAGCTAGTTCACATGGGTATCTGGGGGCTAACAATTGTCTCATCTCTTGGCGGAAAGTCTTACTTCGTGACTTTCATTGATGACCATTCCAGGAGGATATTAGTTTATTTCTTGAAGCATAAATTTGAGGTGTACGATGTGTTCAAGAAATGAAAAGCCAGAGTAGATAAGGAAAGATGTTTGAAGGTAAAGAAACTGAGATGCAACTTTGGTGAAGAAAATGAAGACTCTAGGTTCAAGAATTTTTGCTATGAGATTAGTATCAGATTAGAGAAGACTGTATCAAGTACACTACAGCAGAATGTCATAACAGAAAGTACGAACCAGAAAGTGACTGAGATAGCCAGAAGCATGCGTATTCAGGCAAGGTTGCCAAAACAATTTGGGGCAGAAGTAATCAGTACAACAACGTATCTTATGAATCGTGGTCCATCAGTACCATTGGAGCACAAAATACCAGAAGAGGTATGGAGCGGTAAGGCACATAGTGATCTTGTGTATGTTAAGATAAAAGATGTTCTAGACAGTGAAAGTCCTCAGTCAGAAGAATATGTTACAGATAGCAAGACTCAATAGATTGATACATCACAGAATTTGTTGCTTACAGATGGAGATGAACCAGAAGATGATAAAGCATGCATTGCAGCAGATGCGAGCTAGTAGGAGCTTGCGATGGAAGATGAGAAGAAGTGGAAGTTAACCGAGCTGCCAGTAAGGAAGAAAGCTCTCCATTCTTCGGTTGTGAAACATAATACCATTCATTCTAGCATTGATGAGGTAGATGGTTTGCATCTAGAGTTGTTAGATACTAAATCTACTTTCCTCCAAGGTGACCTAAAGGAGAAGTTTTATATGCAGAAACCAAAATTTTTTTAGTGAAATGGAAAAAGAAGACAGAGGCGACAAAGTTTGCAAGGCAAAGTCAGAAGGGAAAGTGGCTGCAAGACAGAGTGGCCAGACGCAATAAAGGTCGCATGTTCTGTAGAAGGCTAGATATTGCTCATGCAATGGGAGCTATTAGCATGGTCGTGTTGACCAAATTGGTGAAAACAGATGAATTGAAGTTGTGGGCAACTTTAGTGGGTCTTCAAGCTTGAAGACAGGAATGAGGGCACCGTACACTGATCATTGATGGCGTTGATTGACGGAGGCAAAGTCGTAAAGTGGGAGATTTTTATATTAGGATGACTCCTTTGTTTAAAGGATTGAAAGTTGTCCCACATCAACTAAAAGTCAAAACCACTTCTATATCATTCCCTATAAATATAGGGACTCTCCTATTATATATTCTTGGTACCAAAAAGTGAGAGCCAGAATAGGCCAGCGCCAGAGAGCTAGTATAGGCCGGCACAACCAGAATAGGCCGGTACCGGTGTGAGTGAAACACCTAGTGCGAGTGAAGCACAGGCGGTGCACAAGATAAAAAGATAAAAGATAAATAATATAAGCTTATATTATTCCGGTGATACATGCATGAGTATACATTGTGTGTGTGTATGATATGCGGATCACCCTCTAGTAACCCTCTCATTGATTATAGTGAAACGGTGCTCTCCATGGATGTATGCTGATTTGGTCGAACCACGTATATATCTTTGTGTCAATTGTGTTGGTGTGTGTGTTTTCTGATTTGCAGGTGTGCACGGCTTCGAACAGAGGTTGTGGAAACCCTAATAAGTGATCTTGGGTGGGTGTAAAAACCCTAACAGTTAAGACTAAATTAATATTATGATTTTAATTATCAATTGATTATGTATTTAGGGAGATTTTGATGTTGAATATAGGTTTCATGTCTACAAGGGCTCGAGTTCTTATTGTAAAGAATGACATGGAAAAATTTCAACTTACATCTCTAGTCTGTTAAGAAGTAAGAAAACACTAATATATGAGGCAAGGGAAGATTTGGAGAGTAGACAACTGCAGGGGCCAATATTTGTTAGGTGGAGAAGAAAATTTGATTTAATTGTTTAACTATTTTTTTTCTTTTTTTGATATCTTTATGTTGGTTGGCTTGGAATTGATATTCAATTATTCTTGATGAAGTTTTTATTATATGGAAGGATGATATATGCACTTTTGTGATTTTAACAATTAGTTGCTACTGGAAGTTTGGTAGGATATTTGGCCCCATAGTTGTTTAACCATACCAAGAATACAACCATAAGTTATTTATCCAATAGTTACTGAAATTTCTTTTAATCATCACAAGTTGAAAATGATACATTTGAGTAGCAGCTTACTTTAGAGACTCAAAATTCCATGAAATAGAAAATGATGAGTCCTTGATTGGAAGCAGATAAATTTATAAATTCATTAAGAAACAACTAAAATTTGGGTCATCTTCATTATTGTATTACTACTGTGATTTTCATATAGAACTCGGTAACATCTTCTAAAAAAGAGCAACAACATCTCTTATTTTTTGTGAAAGTGTCATTAAAAAATAGACAATTCACGTCTAAATGATGTCAAAAAGATCATTCGGGATCGAAATGGAAGTGAAACGAACCAAACGGCACCTTAAACGTATCATTTAAATACCCCATGTTCACCCAATTGTAAAATGGTCATTTCAGGGGTAAAATAGTAATTTTAAAATACAAATATAAAGTTTGAACCTAGAATAAGTCATAGGAACAAACGAGACCCAATAAGGAACAATGAGGCACAAAATATATAAGTTGGAAAACGGTGTCGGACAATGACGACCAAAACAAAAGTTGAAGTACCTCACTTTCATCAAGGATAAAACAGTCATTTTAAGGGCAAAATATTAATTTCAAAGTGCAAGTACATAGTTTAGATTTAGGACAAGCTAAAGGAACGAACGAGACCCAATTCAGAGGTACGAGACGGAAATTACGAAGCTTCAAAGAACGAACATCGCAGCATGCCATGGCACATCGCCGTGCGGCATGCGCTTGGGTGACACCCAAAAACTGAATTTTTGTCATTTTTCTCATAAAAATTCCGAAAAATACCGTTTTTTCATACTAAGTCCGATTTCGATGTTTCTTGTCCCGAAAAATCACAAATATTTGAAAAATGAATTTTTCATTTGCGGATTGAAAAAATAGTTACTGATGCCTCGGGAAACGCAAAAAATCAAATTTAGTTTTGAAGGTATCCGAAATTTGTTTCAGTATGTCAAAATTACTTTTCAGGGTATTCTAATTTTATTTTAGCATGTCAAAATTACTTATCAAGGTGTCCGAATTTTATTTCATCATGTCCAAATAATTTTCAAGGTGTCTGAAATTTATTTCAGCATGTCAAAATTACTTTGCAAAGTGTCCGAATTTCATTTCACCTTGTCAAAATTATTTTCCCAGGTGTTCAAATTTTATTTCTGCATGTCAAAATTACTTTGCAAGGTGTTCGAATTTTATTTTAGTATGTCAAAATTACTTTTCAAGGTGTCCGAATTTTATTTTAGCATATCAAAATTACTTTTCATGGTATCTGAATTTCATTTCAGCATTTCAAAATTACTTTTTAAGGTGTTCGAATTTCATTTATCAAAATTATTTTTCAAGGTGTTCGAATTTCATTTCACCTTGTCAAAATTATTTTCCAAGGTGTTCGAATTTTATTTCAATACGTCAAAATTATTTTGCAAAGTGTTTGAATTTCATTTCATTTTTGGCAAAAATTACTTTACAAGGTGTTCGAATTTTATTTCAGTATGTCAAAATTACTTTTCAATGTGTCCGAATTTTATTTCAGCATATTAAAATTTCTTTTCATGGTGTCCGAATTTCATTTCATTTTTGGAGCGCTAAGGCGCATTTGCTTGAACCTTGTTTAAAATGAAAAAAATGGCACGGACTTTGATATTTGAGACTACAATTTCGCCTTTTCAAATGACTTCCAACTCTCTTTATAAGTTTAGATTTTTTGGCGTTAATTGATGAAATTTAATTATTTGGAAAGCTTGGAGGCTCGTGTTTAAAATTATTTTGAATTATTTTGTTAATGGGAAAAGCTCGGACCTTGGTTCGCCCTAAAGGAGACTATATTCAAAAATTTGTTTGTAATGAAACGTCTTGTTTTGGTCATTTTTCGAGCATTTTTCTCCCTACTTCTCCTCAAGTTTCCACCAAGAAATCCAATCCAATTCATGTATGTTCACTATACTTGGTGTTAGAAGTTATTTCGTGCCAAAATATCGCGTTTTAAACCTTAGAAAACCAGCCCCTGCAGCAGTCGGGCGACATCCCCTTGTTGGCTCCTTCGTGTCGCGACATCTGAACTTCAAAACTTCGTATCTCTCACCTCGTTACTCCGATTTAGGTCCCCGTTTGTTTCTATAGCTCACCCTAAGTCTGAATTAAATATTTATACTTTGAAATTACCAATTTACCCTTGAAATGACCTTTGAGAAGAAAAAAACAAGTGCACATATCTTTCGCACTGAGCAAAAAGTATAAATAAATTTAATTCTTACTATTACACAAAAATCCATTGGAACACCAAACGTTGTGTAGCGTAAGCTGTTACAAACAAATTAAAAGTAAACATATACTAAATTATTGACTTTACAAAAATAAAAAATAAAATATGAATTAATGCAACGTTTCACATCCTCTATTTCTTGTCCGTCGCATTTTCAACGGTGACCTTTGTGCATCCTTATTTTGCTTTTGTCAGAGCTTGTTGTCCTTATGCAACAATAACCATGCAATTTGCTTAGCACAGATTATGTCTCCGTGAAGCTGATATACATGATAAACATGAAACGCTGTCAATGTTTATGATATTTTGAGAAGAATAATTGCACTTAAATGAATTCTAAAATTTCATACCCCTTCCAACGAGTGGCGGAGTTTCTTTCCATCCCATCCACGCATGTAGGCGATCACGAACGCTCCACAATTATGACTGCACAGAACAATCATTTTAAACACAATTTTGTAACTTATTCCAATTGTAAGCACCAAATACAAATTATGGTAAACGAATATTGTAATGTGATACCCGTCTGATTGGCCAGGCAACACTGATAGCGAACCTGAAATTCCTCGTAAGGAAGTCCTTTTATATCATGGACCAACCATACCTAAAAAGTTGATTAAAAATTGTATGCAGTATGAAATGAGTTAATTACAAAGATAACTTACGAAATTGTGTGCGGCCTCCAGCTGTCTTAAGCCATTATTTAGTGGATCTAACACGTCCACTCAGCGTTCCTTGAGGAATATAACAAATAGGATCCAATGGTGCACAGGCATCAACAACAACGTTGGAAATGCAAACTACAAAAATTGTATATTATACTCAAATTAACAAATACACTATTGCAATATATCAAACATGGAAGAATTGCGGATACTGACAATATCTATATCCTTTAGCAATGCGACGTCACATTTCCAAATACCAATATATCGTTCCCACGCCTCCTTCCTTCTTAGAATGGACAAGAGACTGGGGTTTAGAGACATGATTTATTGGTGTCAAAATTAATCTACCATGTGGTTCCCCTTACCCTTTAGCTTCCCATCTTCTACCAAGCCATTCATTAACAATAGCTTGGCTTTTTATAACAAGCCATTCATTGATAATAGCTTGCCCTTTTACAGTAAGCCATTCATCGACAACTATATCCATTGTTGTCTTCAATAATTTCTTACATAAAAAATGTATGAAATGTACTAATTGTCAAATTTGCAACAACTACTATAAATATTTTCCAAAATAATATTTTACCTTAAAGTCTAGGTCCTCTGATATAACTGCACATCCTGATTGAGGTCCAGGAGTCTGATCGAGTTTTTTCTCAACGGTCTATACCATATAAATATGAATATTCAAGTATTAACATGTCATTATAATTTTATATTCAAGTTTTATCTAACTCTAACTTGACCCCGACCAAAGCCTGTATTCACCTTTAAATCAAGACGAATCAATTTCTTTAGCTTTCCCTTATCCCAAGTGACCACATCATCATAACCTTTTTCTACTGCACTTCTTCTTCTCTCGATGGTGACTCACTCCAGATATAGAAGCTGTTGAATGGGAATGATGTCAAAAATCCATTAACAAATATTGTGAACTTTAAACAAATTAATTAGATGCATACTTGTAAAAATAGTAATGATCCGTTAAAGCATTTGCTTCATCCTTCCACATACTCACTCGCAGTTTCTGTTAATGTGTGCAGTGAATATTCCCCCCAGTCATATTTTCTAATTGATTGCACTTCATGTACTGCCTCAAAAAAAAAATTATTTGCTTCTCCCTTAGAATTGTGGCACAAGCAAACATGACAAAACACCTTTTGAAGTTATCCCATAGGGGAAGCACTTCCATTTGTTTTGTCAAATTTTGAATAGTTAGTGCACCATTCCTATCCAAACTCGCACCTCGAAACCAATCGTATTTGTCTAATTCACAACCTAGAGGGACCGATGGCACGGAAAGATTACAAGGAAGTCTTAACAGTCTTAACAGTTGAATAGTAATGATCCGTTAGGCTCAATAAATACCCTGTTCCCATTCTCAAGACAAATAGAATAGGGGGATGACTTAAAATTATCAACCAACCACGAACACAAACCACCTTTAAGTGTAGTAATTTTCAACCCGAGTAGTGTTCCGAACCTTAGATCATTAACATTTTGCTTTTTCTCTTATGTGAAGGTTTGGATCCCTATTATAAAGGCAAATGGACTACACCTGGTGCTCACTCGCTACAACATCAATATTTAGTTTGTTAAATAATAATTTATTACATAAATTGTTAATAAACAAAATTACTCCAAACATGTTAAGATGGATGCTACAAAATTTTACTATCAATCAAATATTGTTAATAGATAAACATTCTATCACCTCATCGTTTGGTTTTGTCTTCGGACTACCTTCTCGTTTGTAGGTAGTTGTGTGCGTGTATCATTTTCTCTCCTCACTCGACAACTCATTTCACGTCTATCTAAAAAACGCATTTCTCTACCATCCATGTATAAACAAGACATAAATTATGCAATTCAAACCAATAAAAAACATTGTGTCAAAATTTTGTATAAACTATAGAGAAACAATATGACAAACCTCTTATATACTCTTCCCTTTTGATAAGTTCACAAAATCACTATTTTAAATGTCAAAAATAAATCTTTAATTCACCATTTTATTGCATAAATGTTCTTATATATATCTTTTTATTTCTTATAGGTTTGAATTGGAAAAGATGAAGAAAATATATTAAAGTGAAGAAAGGAATGCACATGGATGGAAGAAATAATATAATGCACATGGATGAAAGATGAAGAATATAATGCACATGAAGAAAGAAGAAAATGACTTGGAAATCATCAATATTCAAAGAAAAAGAAAAGAAAAGTAGATCTCACTTCACTTTACAAGATGTCATTATATTCCAATTTTCTCTATAAATAGGAGAGTAGTTGGAAATTGTATGGAGTTAGATGGTAGAGAGTGAGAAATTGTAGAGAGAATTTAGTCTTGTATCAAGTTTTTATTTTGTTGTAATCTTTTTCTTAGTTAATGAAAATTTCTTCTATCATCATGTTTTATTCCTATATCATTATGCTAGCTTAAACATCTTCTCAAGGGAGTGATGAAGCCACCTTGGGTAAGATATACATAATTTTATTTTATTTCTTATTGTTTAATTCTCTTCCCGAATTAATTCTTTCAAGTGACAAAACCTACAATAGAGGTTGAAAATAGAGGAAGGATTCTCCGTGATTACCAATCAATGGAAATACGGGGAATGCCTACCACTATTTATATTTATTTATTTTTAAACCAAAACATTAGAGGGGGGATTTTTCGTGATTACCAATTAATGGAAATACGGGGAATGCCTACCAATATCTATGTTTATGTTTAATAGGTTGGAGGATAATTTGCAATAGAAATATATAATATTATTTATATAGACCCGGGTGGTGGATTCTCTTGCCTTGAGATTTCTTCCATCATTTGATAATTATCTAGTTATTTTAGTTTACTATTCAAAAATTCAAGAATTGTTTTAAGTAATTTCTTTTTATCTCGAAAAATATAGTTTTGGATCCTAGTCTCAAACTGATTTCTAAGTTGAGAGTGGTTCGACCCTACTTATTGCTATACTATTTTAAGTAAAGTATTTGTAGGTATTATAAATTTTGTTGACCGGAGTTTGGTGAAGCAACGACAAAAGAAACATCAATTCTTCAACGGTCAACAAAATTTATAATACCTACAAATACTTTACTTAAAATAGTATAGCAATAAGTAGGGTCGAACCACTCTCAACTTAGAAATCGGTTTGAGACTAGGATCCAAAACTATATTTTTCGAGATAAAAAGAAATTACTTAAAACAATTCTTGAATTTTTGAATAGTAAACTAAAATAACAAGATAATTATCAAATGATGGAAGAAATCTCAAGGCAAGAGAATCCACCACCCGGGTCTATATAAATAATATTATATATTTCTATTGCAAATTATCCTCCAACCTATTAAACATAAACATAGATATTGGTAGGCATTCCCCGTATTTCCATTAATTGGTAATCACGAAAAATCCTCCCTCTAATGTTTTGGTTTAAAAATAAATAAATCTAAATAGTGGTAGGCATTCCCCGTATTTCCATTGATTGGTAATCACGGAGAATCCTTCCTCTATTTTCAACCTCTATTGTAGGTTTTGTCACTTGAAAGAATTAATTCGGGAAGAGAATTAAACAATAAGAAATAAAATAAAATTATGTATATCTTACCCAAGGTGGCTTCATCACTCCCTTGAGAAGATGTTTAAGCTAGCATAATGATAAAGGAATAAAACATGATGATAGAAGAAATTTTCATTAACTAAGAAAAAGATTACAACAAAATAAAAACTTGATACAAGACTAAATTCTCTCTACAATTTCTCACTCTCTACCATCTAACTCCATACAATTTCCAACTACTCTCCTATTTATAGAGAAAATTGGAATATAATGACATCTTGTAAAGTGAAGTGAGATCTACTTTTCTTTTCTTTTTCTTTGAATATTGATGATTTCCAAGTCATTTTCTTCTTTCTTCATGTGCATTATATTCTTCATCTTTCATCCATGTGCATTATATTATTTCTTCCATCCATGTGCATTCCTTTCTTCACTTTAATATATTTTCTTCATCTTTTCCAATTTAAACCTATAAGAAATAAAAAGATATATATAAGAACATTTATGCAATAAAATGGTGAATTAAAGATTTATTTTTGACATTTAAAATAGTGATTTTGTGAACTTATCAAATTACCCCCAAACAAGCTCTTCCTAGTCCTCTAGCAAATAAGGGCAAAATAGATTAGTTCGCAAAATTAGACTCTTATTAATTTTAACTAAAGATGTGCCACTTTCGCAGGCTGTTTTCGATTGCATTTACCATATGCAATGTAACACCCCGTGTTATTTTCCTTTTTCCTGAAATTATATTTAATTTAATTTCGGTAATGACGTCACTTGTTCATGACGTATTATTTATTCTTGGTATTTGATATCTGTAAATTTTTCGCGTTTAGTTTTAAAGTCGACTGGATGACTTTATGGTTTTTCTTTGACGACTACGCGAATTCTTGTTGTCAATTACACGGTCTCGTTTCGACGTTAGTTTATTCAACGTTTAATGATTAGTGTTTCGATTGGATGACGACGCATTTTAATTGGACCGGGTGTTAGGTGTCCCGACGTTTGAGTTTCTATCCCGGTATATTTAATTGGGCGTCCCGTTATTAATTCGGGTTTGCGAGATTACGTTTTGGTGTTCCCGGTATTTTTCGGGATTTATAGTATATATATATATTTATAAATATATATATATATAGTTTTGGGGTTAAAATGGTGAATTGGCAAGACATGAGGGTTACTTTTGTAATTAGGGGAGACTAACTAGTCACTTGTGCAATTAGGCTAAGTTGGAGGGTTGCCTTCGTGATTGACCTAAATATATATCTATCAGTGTATCAGTTTGGTGCGCAGAGACAAGCAACGTGACCATGCGACACCACCTCCTCTCCTCATTTCTCTTCGACGACCAGCAACCCTGGCTTCTACACCAGTCATCCTCTCGCCGGCTGAGAGAGAGAGAGAGAGAGAGCGCTTGGGCTGAGGAGGCGCAACCAGGAGCGACGATTGCGTCTCAGGAAGGGGACCGAGACTGGAGTTGCAGACGGGGCTGCTGGGCTGTGGACAGCGGCGGTGCTGGTGGCGAGAGGCGGCGACACGAGCGGCGTGGGTCGCCGGGACTGGAGGCGCAGCTGTTCGTGCGGAGCAGTCGTTCGACAGGGGCGAACTCGGCTGAGCTTCGGCCGGCGTTTTGGGCGACTTCCGGTGATCGGTTTGAGCCGATTTTCGATGAGTAGCTCCGTATATACGTAGCATTCATCATACATTAATTTTGTGATTTTACGTTGAACGATTTGCCTGGAAATCGCGTTTATAGGTTATAGTTTTTGTTTGGGTTAATTTTAGATTTACTCAAATTAATTGACCTATTGTTAACGGGTTTCGTATATATCGTATAGGTTGTCGAGACAGACGTTTCGATATATGTGAAATATTTTTGGGACGACTTTGGTCGGTGGGCGTGATATTCGGGCGCCGATACTGTTCACGGTGGGCCCGAAACAGCTGTTCTGTAAGCGTATTTCAGGTGAGAAATTATATTTCTCACTCCGCATTATTGAAGTAGTTTAGGGGTGTAAAATCCTTATTTAATTTAATATAGATATTTTAAATCGTTAATTTAAATATCTATAATTCGTTTAGAATCGGAATTGGACTTAGGAATTAATTTAAGAAAATTTATTAAATTATTTCCTATGAGATTAAATAATTTCCTATATGAATCGAATAGGAATAGATGGCTTAGAATTTCCCTTGAGAATTAAATGAGTTAGTAGAGATTCGTGGAAACTTAGACGTTGTGCTAGGTTCCTTTGCGATACGTGAATTAATTGCTTTAATTTATTTTAAAGGCATGATAAAGGAATTTAAAATATTTTCTAAAGAGTTAAAGAAAATATATATTTTGAAAACATGAATGGTATATGAAATTATTTTCATATGATTTACTTGCTTTATTGTATTTTAAAGCATGAAAGGAGATTTTGAGATTTATATATTACCATGTGGGTATTTACATAAATATGATGTATTACATATTTATGTTGAGACATGATTGTCATTTGGACCTGGATGCATATTGAGAATATCATGTAGTGTTAAATCATGGTATTGGTATATGTGGGTTGTGAAATCATGTGGGGTGTCTTTGTGTCGAATCGTCGCAACAACTGGCCAGGGGGTGTTCCCATCCTACAGAATAATGATCTGTGAATGGGGTATAGGGTGAGTCGTCTCATTCTCGAAGTCGCGGGTCGTCTCGTGCATCCGTTATACGGATTTTTTGGTCACGGGTCGTCTCGTGCCAACCGTCTTCCTTGTTGAAAGTGTAGTGTCAAAAACACTTGGGAAGAATCGGTGCAGTACTCTTTCTCCTTGTAAATGGGTGGATTGCGTATTCGTTAACCACGTGATGTGGGCAAAGGGTGGTGTATGAATCACATTGAATATGTATGACATTTATGTGATTTCATTTGACATGTATACGTGATATTATTACATGTGATGTTGGAGCAGGTTTAATATGTGTTATTATTGCCTGTTGGACTTTGGAGCATGTTATGTATGAATATTGTGAAATTAAATTCATATCTTTATAAAATGCTCAGTTGAAAGTGATAAATGCGAAAACATGAATTAAATGAGAAAATTGTTAAAGTATAAATGAAAAGTGTATCTTTATACTTGTGATTATTTATCTTGTGCCCTTGGGGGAGATTATGTATATTGGCATAGTGACCTCTGTGGTTAGTTATGCGTTATCTGTAGAGATTTGAGGTTAGGGATTGATTAAGTATCAATTATGATCTGAGGCCTTAGAGAAGGCGGTGATAGTTTTGTGGTTTCGGTTGGTTGCATATTACTGACCCTGGATGTTTCTTTCCCACTTAGGAGGAGGTATCCTTTATCGTGCTTTTGAGGTTTTGAGTGCGGTTAGAAGTGGTTGTGATTGAACCTGTCTAGTTGAGTGGAAATGACTTCTTGATTCTGTTAATTATCAATTGTGAAATTGGAGTCATAATGAATTGGAAGAGGTATTGATTGAGACTAGTTATTCCCGTGGTATCGACCACTAGTTCTCCCTTTTCATGATATTAAGGGGTTTAAGTGATTTTATTAAGTACTCGAGGTACTGTAGCTTGACAATCTTGTTTCTAGTGCTTAGTTCATTCTTCTAAGCATTTCTTTTATTGTACTCTGTATACTGGTACATGTCTTTGACTTACACATCATTCCTTGAGTTGTAGGTTACGGCGTGGTGCCGAACCTTTTCCAGGTGTTGTCATTTGATCTCGTGAGGTTGGGAACGGATAGTTGTGTTCCGTGAACCCAATGTAGTACTCTTCCTTCCTTGTCATCTTGGACATTATAGGAATCCGTGGAGTTGTGTTTATCCTTATTTGGCTGTCCTTCGGAAACGGTGTTTTCTAAACTCTTTGTATTTAAAAGGAAAAACCCGTTTTCGCCTACCCCCGTAGCAATTAAAAGTTTTAGTACTTTGTAAAATGATCTTAGGATCTTCTTTAAAAATGTTTTAACTTCTAAAAGCCGATGATGGCAACTGACGGAGACCGGGGGCAAGACAGTCATTTTTATTATGTGGTTTCTTAAAAGGAAAAACTATTTTATTACTTTTCTTAGGATTCTGAGATTTCGAGACTTCTTTCTCAATATCTCATACTGTAGAGTTTTGAAAGGTGTTCCATTATTTCACCTTTGCTTCCTATCATTTCTTAGTCTCGGGTATGAGGCTAGGTGTTGTTCAGGGTACACATATAGTGTTGCCCTTTCCTTTCTTCTTGGTTTTTGATGTCATCACTTAGGTGATTCGAGTTGTTCCACATGTTAAGGGCATGGATACCGAGTGGATTGGGTTCCTTGTCCAGGTGTTTTCACTAAACACTTGTGGTGTTCTTTAACCTTGACATTGTTGTCTCGGTTATCTGTTGGTTTAGCATGGGGAAGTCTTTTCCTTCGCCTTGCTTTGGTGACCCTGAGGTGGTCGTTCTTGTGAGTTGAGTTCGTGTACTCTTAGTGATTTGATTGGGTGGTTTTCCTCGCCTAAGGTGAGAGTGTTGGTGATGTGATTGACCCTATTGATGATAGTATCATGAGGTCGATATGATTTATGGTATGGTGATATGGTTGAGGTGATCTAGCCTTTGAGAGGTAGATTTTCCTTAGGAATGGGATGAGGTTTGTTATATATATATATTGTACATTTATAATATATACATATACATATATATATATGGATGACGGTTGTGTTAGTACGCAAGGACGTGAGTACTTTTCCTCCTGTGTTATCGGGGAGTGAGTTATGAGTATTCCTTGGTACTAGTGATGGATTTTGATCCCTGTGGATATTAGAGGTGAGTGTGTTTCCCATCTATTTAGATTTCTGGTTAGCGTCGTGAGTGCTTGAGAACTTGTTAGATTTGACCTGGGTGTCGTGTACCTAGTGTACGTTGGTGAGAGTAGTGTAGACTACCGGTATGAGTACTTAGAGTACGAGTCTTAGTCGTACCTTGTAGAATCTTGTTGTGTATTTATACTTATATATATATATATACGTGTGTATATATATATATCCCCGTTATATACTTATGTACGGTAGTATATGAGCGTGCCTTGAGTTTTGCGTGGATGGGATTAGTTGGGCTATATATATATCTTGCTAGATAGTTTAGCATTACCTAAACTGTCAGATGATGTGGTAGTTAGAGTATCTTTTCCCACTGAGCTTATTTGCTCACAGGGGAATTTCATTCGCCCCCTGGTATTCCACGCCAGGTTGCAGGAAATATACGGCTATGAGCAGGATGCAGTGCAACGGCAGCTTTCTTTTGTTTCCTTGTTACAGGTTTTGGAGTTGCGTTGGGTGATGCGGTTACGGTTGCAACACGACTGGGTTTGGGGACGATAGGTATCCACTTTCAATTTCTCTACCCATTGTTATGGGATTGTTATGTATTTTCTTTTGGGAGCCAGTCTGTTGGCATATCCCTGTTGATGTATTCTTTAGTTCCTGTATTTATTCTTTCTGATGGTGATTTACTGTATCTTATTCGAGCATTTGTGGCTCTGTTGATTATTAGAGGGTTTGGAGGGGTTTTGGTTTCTTTCCATTATCTCGGCCCTAGTAGGATTGATGAATGTGGGGCTTGGAAGCCATTGTGATATTGAATTGCTATTGGCAGGTTCTTGTGTTGTGGTTGTTGTCCGGATGTTCCATTTACAAATGGAATTCTGCCGGATTTTCGTTAGATTCTGCTGCTTTGTTTATTATCCATTTGGGTATTAAATATACCATTTCTACCATTAACCCATATGTTTTCATGGTTAATGATGTCTTAGTTGGTCATTTGTATTAAGGATCACATCCTGGATTCCTCGGATGTCCCTGTTCGGGAGTCTTAGGAATTTAGGAGCGTGTCAGTTGGTATTGGAGGATGCTAGTGAGTTTCTAGCATTCTACTTGACATGGAGTATATTTTTATTGTTATTCCATGTGTCTCTTTGTTGTTGTTGACTCTAGTAGTCGCTTGACTAGCGTCATCCCTTGGAGATTCGCTGATTTTCTAGATTTGAGTTTCGGGAATCTTAGGGGCGTGACAGCGTGGTATCAGATCATTTTACCCTTTCGTGGGTATTTGATGATTGAATTTCGTTGGTTCTCATTTCTTTTTACTTCCGCAATCACTCCCTTAGCTCTTAGGCTCGGGTTTCGGAGTCCTAGGAATTCGGGGCGTGACATGCAATAAGGCCTTAAACCCCTAGGTTACCCCAGTGGACGAGCAATAGCCTCGTGAGGGTTGGATATATTACCCACAACTTTTTCATTCTTCATTTTCATGCATTCATGCATTCACATATTCATTAATCAAGCCATGATACAATATATAAGATAATATGAATACAAATACTACTACTCACTACCGAACAATAACTATCTCAAGTTAATGATATGAATTATCCCCACTGAAGTAAATAATTTCTTTCCTTTCTACTCCCAATCTAGACAACCTTCCGTGTTTTTGTGAACATTCTACTATGGTATGTCAATCTCTCTTCTTCTACTTCATTGATCAAACTTTGCCATATTTTTCGTAAAAACTCATTATTTCCATCATTTCACTTCCATCCCTTTTTGTATTTATAAGCTCCGGACTTTCCAGTGAGGACTTTTAGTCCCGACCAACTGGGCCCGAACTTCTTCCATGGGATTTATGCTCATTAGTTTTCTCCCCTTTTTACGCGAACAATGATATTGGTGATACCAAGGTCCGGTTACTCAGATCGAAGAACTACTTTTTGCATTTCTTTGAAAATATATATTTTTTTTAAATTTTTTTTCCATTCAATCTCCCCTTCTCCCCTTTTATAGCGGCAAAGCTAATTTTTCAACTCCATAGTCAAAGATCAACTATTTTTCCCATAGTGAATGTGTGGATGTGCTTATAGGTCAAAGTTGTCATTTTCGGTTTCAATTTCACTAATTTATTTACCTATGTAAAACCACATCATTTCACTAACTCAATCTAATCATTACTCTCATGAGCGGGAATATCGCATCACATACTACGGATATATCATAAACATAAAATTAATCAACTTATAATGCAAAACACTCATGCATAAAAACAAAAAACTTTTCAAACGAAATCAATTTTTCAAAAAAAAAAAATTTTATTTTATTTTTTATTTTTTATTTATTTTTTTAATAATGAAATTCTATTTTGATTAAATAGATATCCACCCCCAAACAAAAATAACACTGTCCCTAGTGTTTAAAAATACATCTAAGAGACAAATTGGAACAAATTACCGCAATTGAGGTGGTGTTTTTGGAGTATAGTCCATGTAAAGATTCTTGGCAAAAGAAAAGTCAAGTGATTGAAAATATTATGACAGACTTTACCCCCAAACAAAATCTAAACATATCCAAATAGAGTGAAAAAAATAAAATTGATAGAAAAATTTACACAACTGACTGGGCTGCCTCCCAGTAGCGCTAAGTTTAACGTCTTCAGCCAGACTCAACAGATGTGCTACCCCTAAACAGATCAGTCCGAATAAATCGGATCAATGAGGAGAATTTCCTCATTTTCAGAAGTTTCAAGTTTATAATAATTTCCTTGTATATGTGGCCCTGATAATAAATGATTAAAAAACACTAAATATCTATAATTTGGAATATGAAAAGTAAAGCAAAAACACACGATTTGAGTTTGGACACTAACACAAAGTTTGTAAAAGGAGGACATGGGTGTTGTTTTTCTATCTTTGTCGATTTTCAACTAGTGTTTGGAGTCCCACCCACCTGTGCTCATTAACATAACAAAAGAGAATCACCGCCTTATTACAATTACCAAGTATAGGTTTATGAAATCGGTAGTGAGGCTGTGGATTGCTGGTTTTGGTGTTCTTTGTTGTTGCTGCTAGGGTGTTGCTGTATCTATGCTAAGGTTCTAGTTTTGGTGTTGTTGTGCTATCATTGGAGCTGGTGCAGCTTGAAGTACTGGCATTGTGATGAAGGTTCTGTCATGATGTTGTCTAGTAGTGGAGACAACTTCTATACCTATATTATTATATGTTATGTTATGAGAGCTAGGAGTGTGCTTTGTTCTTGTGTTGATGTTTCATGGTTTGTTTTCTTGTGGTGGATATATGGTTTCCACATAGTTCATTGTGAGTTCCTGGGGGATGTCCTAAAGTATATGTAGCCTTTTGTGCCTTTTTGTTTTATTTATATAACAACTGATCTTTTCAAAAAAAAAGAAGAAAAAGTATAGGTTCATGAAAACCAATTGCACTGAAATATGATATAAATGAATACAAATACTAGTGACACTGAATTGCTCGGGTACCCCTCAAGATTGACATGATCATCAATATATTTCATTACTAAATTATTAAGAAGGTGACGCTTGATGGTAGTGTAAGAAAAAATCAAAAAGAAAAAAAAATCATACAATGGGGATAAAAGTTAAATCCAAAATACTAAAATCTTAGATTTTCTTATCTAACTATTCATCTACGATTCTAGGTGTTATATCCTATAGTTTTGAGCACTAACGTGAATTGTATAATCAGGCTATCTTCACACTATCATCATAATTCCTAGTGTACTAAAATATATTTAGGAGACTACATCTATCTAACACCATTTATTCAACGAACTAAACAGCCACATGGGTTTCTTTCCAAACGATCTTCAAATGCTAACTAATATTTATTCACTATCCAAACAAGAATTTAACAACTGAAGTAATAAATCCGAGCTTCAAATAAATAAATAATACTAAATAACATTATTAAAAAATCCACACCTAAATAAGAAAACATACAATTTTCAGCATTAACAAGGAAGTTCTATATTATATATAAATATATATACATATTCATACATAATATTGAAAAATATGAATGCCCATATAATAATTGCTTGTCTATATACTATTTTGATCATGATACATGCATTTGAGTAAAACAATTGCACTATTCGAATTCCCATATGTAGTTATCTTTTTGTTCTTGAATTAGGGCACATGTTCAGACACTTATAGTATGTCTTACATTCATGATATTGTCCTTCAAGCATTACTGATTTGGCAATGGTGGTTTGAGCTTTCAATAGAAAATGGGTGAATGAATTCTTCATTGCTCACTAAATGAATTGTCAATTTGCACACTCGTACATATATATATACACACAACGAGTGGGAGAAAGGGGAGAGGCGAGAGAGTGAGAGGGGATACTTGGGATGAAGTGGCAGAAAGACTAAGAGCCGGTGAACAGGTGATACGACCGGTGAGACATATATAAACCAGTGATGCGGAAAAGTGAAAGGGATGAACTGTACGCGATTAACCTGATTAGAATTATGATAATAATATTTATTAAAGTGTATTTACTCAATTAATGTAAAGGCTAATTTGGGAACAAAATTCAATATAATTTTATAGGTATTTAAAATTCTTTAAGGGTATTTCAGTCATTAAAAAAATGCATTTGTTATTTTTGTAATTAATTAGATATAAAATGTGTAATTTTTAAATAAGTTTTCAATTTCGTTATTTGTTGTAAATGGGATTTGTTTCTTGTTATATTTGTAATTACATTCCATTTTATCGTTAAATCCGTAATTTTTCCTTAAATAAATAAGATAATGATAATAACCTACAACTTGGGCAAGACAAAGAGAACTAAAAATAATAAATAATAAATGTTTTAATAGAAAAAGAAAGTAGAAGTGAAAAATGCAATCATAACGTACATAGCTACAATCAATTGCTAGAGCCTTCGTTTGTGCGTTAAGATAATTTATAAATATAATTAACATCGGCAAATGTGTGTTACCTCTTGTAATAGTAAAATATCTAGCCCAATAGAATGGGCCTTGACCTAACCAACAGGTTGGGCCCATAGATAATTATAGAAGTAATTGGGCATCAAGAAACAATCTTGGATTCAAATCCCTAAGATAAAGGGATTGAGATGCAGTTAAGGTAGATAATATTGATCCCTTAAAGAAAGTGATCTTGATTAGCTTGACAGATGGGTCACGGGCCATCAAAACTTTATATATATACGGGGATGAGGAATAACAAAATTCATTCATTGATTGTGTATTTTTTGGCATCTACACCTCTCAAATGGGTTTTCCTAATAAAAAATTCACATTAACTTCCAATTTATTTATTTTTTATGCAAAACCCAATCATTCTTTAAATTTCTCTTAAGGTCCGTTTGGGAGCATGAAATTGGAGCCTTGGAATTGGAATTGGGGGCTCCAATTCCAAATTCATTGTTTGGACGTAACAAAGTACTTTGGAATTTGAATTGAAATGTAATTCCAAAGAATCCAATTCCACAACTTGAATTCCACAAGGAGGAGTTGTGATTTTCAATTCCACATTCTCTAAACTTTGATACACTAAATAGTCTTTATCTAAGAACAAATATTTTCACAATCAGAAACATACATACATATATATATACATAAATACCTATATATGGATTCTTGGCGATTTTTGGAGAAGAGTGGTGATGGGGTAGTGAGCATTATAAGCCTACATTTTCTAGGGTTTACTCTTGCATTTATTGCTAGAGTTTCCCTTGATTGCTTCTTCTCTTTCACGTCATTTATTTTGCTATAGTTAATGCTTTGTGTTCTTGGTTTCTTTACTCTGCATTTACACATCCGAACCCTACTTTTCTTCTAGGGTTTTGTATTTATTGCACTCTTCTTTCTCATAACCCTAGTTTCTTTCTAGGGTTTTCTCGTTTTCTTTCAAATCTCTAGTTTACACCTTGGAGTTTTTTCTTTATTAAGGTTTAATGGCGGTTGTTGTTGATGTCCCTAAGCTTTTTCATGGCCTACAGGGTGTGGTGCACTCTCTTGCTAACACCAACCCACCACATGGTAGAAATTGAAGTCGGAGTAGGAGTGTTTCTGGTTCTCAGAAAGATGTTCAACCTCCTCCAACTATGCAGCCTCATTTCGCTGCTATTGGTACTACTTCATGGGCAAATATCGCTAGACCTATGGATGCCCCACGAATGAAGTTATCATATTTTCCTTATTCTATTGAGAATAATATAGTGGTTGTTACTCCTCCTACATCTATTACTGAAGAAGGTGCAAAAGAATGAAAAAGTTGTCTTGTTGGTTATTTTATGGACAAGAAATTTCCATACAATATTGTAAACTCCATTGCTTCAAGACTATGAGGTCATGCTGGGCTTCAAACTATGTATGGTATGGATAAAGGGTTTTATTTTTTCGAGTTTGAAACTGAGCGTGAGCGTGAAATTGTTTTAGAAAATGGCCCATGGAATTTTGAAAATAACTTCCTTATTCTCAAGAAATGGCATGTTGGGTTATCTCTTCACAGATAATTTGTTACATCTTTACCATTATAGGAAAAGTGGAGTAATGTGCCTATGGAATGTTGGAATGCTGATGGTTTAGGTGTTTTAGCAAGTGCTTTGGGAAAACCCTTGCATATTAATTTACCCACTGAGAAGAAGCAAAAAATAAGTTATGCACGAGTTTATGTAGAGGTGAATGCCCAGAAGGAGCTTTTGCATGATTTTGATGTTCAATTTAATTATGGTGAAATAGTGACTATCACTGTTGACTATCAATGGAACCCTGTAAGGTGTAGTAGGTGTTCAATTTTTGGCCATTGGGATAGGGCTTGTCCTAAGGTGATTGCTACTACAAATCCTCCTCAAATTCAACAAAAAAAGTCTGCATCTACCTCAGAGTGGAGGGTTGTGGGGAGCAAGGGAAAAGTCCAGGAGTTGTCTGTGACTGCAAGTCAAGGAAATACAGTTGTAAAATCAACTCCAAGTGTTGATGTTCAGCCTTCTAATGTTGATGGTTTAGGTTTGGTTGTGGTTCCAGCTATGGATGGAACTCCTAGTGTTGATATTCAGCCTTCAGTTCAGACCAATAAGGTTACTAATGAGAATGTTATCACTGTGGCTAATGCTTTTGATGGCTTACAAGAAGATGATGAGAATGCAGAGGATTTTGTGGTTGAGGAGTCTCAGTTTCCTAATGGGGACAGTACCAAGCAGCATATTCCTGAAGTTATATGTGATAGCAGTGAAAATTTGGCCTCCAAGATGGATGTTGGAACTGATTCTAGTGACAAGCTATCTTATTCAATTTCTCCATCTACAGTTAGGGATTCTTCTATTTCTAAGCAGAAAGTTTAAGTTAATGCTGTTAAAGTTCAAGAAGGTATTTCGAAACCTCCAAAGCATAAGGATGGTAAGGCTTTTTATTTTGTTGGAGTCAAGACTAGAAGAGGTCTTAGTAATGTTTCCCCTTCTCTAGGGGGAGCAAATGCTTGAGAGATTTAGTCTCCTCTTAGTGTATAGTCTATTTCTGTTTTTATATTTTTTAGCATCTGGAACATTAGGGGTTTAAATTCCCCTAGTAGACAACATGAGGTGAGCCTTATCTTGAAGAAGTTTCAATGTCCTCTTTTTTGTATGGTAGAGACCAAAGTGAAGGAGACTAAAACTTCTCAAATTTTATACAATGTGTGTAAGGGATGGAATTTGTTGGCTAATTATGATCATGCTTCTAATGATAGAATTTGGGTTTGTTGGGATCCTGCTAAGCTTAAGGTGGATAGGATTGCTTCTTCTGATCAATATATTATTTGTTCCATTTCCACCTTAGATAATTATTTCAAATGGTTTGGTGGTTTTGTTTATGTTGTTAATGATGTTATTGGTAGGAGAAGATTATGGAGGGATATTTTGCAAATGGCTCATGATCATTCTGGTTTTCCTTTAATGCTTTCTAGGGATTTCAATGCCCCTAGGTATGATTATAAAAGCTTTGGTTGTAACACCCCGTGTTATTTTCCTTTTTTCCTGAAATTATATTTATTTTAATTTCGGTAATGATGTCACTTGTTCGTGACGTATTATTTATTCTTGGTATTTGGTACCTGTAAATTTTTTGCGTTTAGTTTTAAAGTCGACTGGACGACATTACGCGAATTCTTGTTGTCAATTACACGATCTTGTTTCGACGTTAGTTTATTCGACGTTTAATGATTAGTGTTTCGATTGAATGACGACGCGTTTTAATTGGATCGGGCGTTTTATGTTCCGACGTTTGGGTTTCTACCTCGATATATTTTATTTGGCGTCCCGTTATTATTTCGGGCTTGCGGGATTATGTTCGGACGTTTCCGATAATTATTGGAATTTATGGTTTATATATATATTTAATTACAATTAAATATATATAGTGTTGGGGTTGCTTTTGCAATTGTGTATAACTAAGGGGTCATTAGTGCAATTAGGTCTTATATACGAATATGTATATATAGACCGTGTATCTCTGCTGCAGCTTCCTCTCCACGACTACATTTCTGCTCCTTCATTGACGGCCTGCTACCATTCTCTTCATCACCTCCATGGCCGGCGAGGAAAGGAGAGAGAGAGAGAGAGAGTTGGACGTGAGAGAGGGGCGGCCAGACAACAGGTTGCCGCAACAGCAGCTGCGGCTGGAGCTGCAGCAGCGACCTGGAGCGGCGGCGCAGCTGGGAGGTCGACGGCGTCTGGTGGCTGCGGCGAGCTGGCGGTGGTCCGGTGGTGGCACAGTGGCAGACGCGTACGGTGGTGACGCAGCTGGAAGCAGCAGCCGCGCGGCAATCCCGGTTCTGCTGAGCTTCGGCTAATTTTTCGGGCGACCTTCCGGTGATCGGTTTGAGCCGATTTTCGGTGAGTAGCTCCGTATATTCATTTCGTGAATTTAGGATGAACAATTTGTCCAGAAATTGCAATTATAGGTTATAGTTTTCGTTTGGGTTATTTTAGATTTAACCCAATTAATTAACCGATTATTAATGGGCTTCGTATATATCGTATAGGTTGTCGAGACGGACATTTCGATGCATTCGAAATAGTTTTTGAACGATTTTGGTCGGTGGGCTTCGAGTTCGGGCGCCGATACTGTGCTGTTCGGACTGTTCGATGACGTATAAATTAGGTGGGAAATTATATTTCTCACTCCGCATTATTGAAGTAGTTTAGGGGTGCAAAACCCTTATTTAATTTATTATAGATATATTAAATTGCTAGTTTAAATATCTATAAATTGTTTAGGATCAGGATGAGACTTAGGAATTAATTTAAGAAAATTTATTAAATTATTCCTATATGATTAAATAATATTCTTATTTAAATTAAATAAGAATGGACGGCTTAGAAATCCTTACGAATTTAAATGGGTTATTAGAGATTCGAAAAGCTTAGACGATATGCTAGGATCCTTCTGGTATACGTGAAATAATTGTTTAAATTATTTTAAAAAGGCATGTTAATTGAAAATGAAATATTTTCTAAAGAATTAAAGAAAATATATTTTTGGAGAACATGAATGGTATATGAAATTATTTTCATATGATTTAAATGCTTTAATATATTTTTAAAAGCATGTACAGAGATTATGAGATTTATATATTACCATGTGAGTATTTTCATAAATATGATGCATGACATATTTATGTTGGACATGATTTATTTGTGTACACCATGTATTGTGAGACATGGGTGTTGGTGCATGTATTGCATGATTTCACCATTTGCAGAGAGATTCATTTGGTGTGGTCTACTTCCTTTGTGCGTGGGGCACGAGTAGACGTTTGTGTTTGGATCGTCGAAACAACTGGCCAGGGGGTGCTTCTCGCTTCCCGCGGAACTAATCTTCTGAGAAACTGAGACGATAGGGGGAGAACACATAGTCCAAGGCCCTATGTGACACGGCTGGGCCGTGGGTGGACGTCTTCCTTGGTTAAAAGTGTGAAGTGTCAAAAACACTTGGGAAGAACGGTTCGATGAGTCCACATTCCCTAGTGAGCTGCAGACTTAGGGGAATGGTGGAGAATGATCCAGGACCCTTTGGTAGGGTGTGTTTTTGTGTGTGTGTACTACAGGCGGTCTGTGAGTACGGTGCATTGCATATCATCATGTGATTTATTGATATGTATATATATATATGTTGGAGCATGATTATTTATGAATATGCAAAATGAATTCATTTTATAAAATGCTCAGTTGAAAGTGATAAATGTGAAAACGGAAATTAAAAGCACTAATTATTAAAGTATAAACGAGGCGTATATCCTTATACTTGTGTTGTATACTTTTGTGCCCGTAGGGGTGGTTAAGTATAT
This sequence comes from Cornus suecica, assembly GCA_963922005.1. NCBI lineage: Eukaryota > Viridiplantae > Streptophyta > Magnoliopsida > Cornales > Cornaceae > Cornus > Cornus suecica. The sequence continues at coordinate 58,373,647 of OY998238.1, read as the reverse complement.
TGGTCTGGCGACTTCTGTGGTTAGTTGAAGTTAGAGATGGATTGTAGAATTGAGGTTGAGTTGATGTGGAGTAATACCTTAGAGAATGTGGTTAATAGTTTTGTAATTGTGGTTAGTAGCCTTGTGATTATGGTTAGTAGCCTTGTGATCGTGGTTAGCAGTCTTGTGACTGTGGTTAGTAGTCTTGTGATTGTGGTTAGTAGTTTGGTGATTTTGGTTGGCTGTGTGACTTGTTAGAGATTTGAGATCCGAGATTGATTTTAGTATCAGTTATGATTTGGGGCCTTCGAGAAGACGGGTGATGAGATTGTGAGTTGTAGTATGGACCTTTAGGTGCCTTTCACTTTTGAGGAATATGTTATCAATTGTAACTGAGATTTTGATTGGGAGATAAGAGGTTATGGTTGAGGTGAGTTCTATTAAGTACTTAGGGTACTGTAGCGTGGTTTATAGTGCTTAGTTCATTCCCCTAAGCATTTCTTGTACTGTGTTTTGTACACTAGTATGTGGTCGTTGACTTGTATGTTATTCCTTGAGTTGTCGGTTACGGCGTGGTGCCGAACCTTTTCCTGGTGTTGTCATTTGATTCTATAGAGTTGTGTTTTCTCTTATTGGCTGTCATTTCGAAAACGGTGTTTCCTAAGTTTTGAAGTAAACTCTTGTATTTAAAGGGAAAAACCCGTTTTCGCCTACCCCCGTAGAAATGAAAAGTTTTAATACCTTATAAAATGATCTTAGGATCTTCTTTGAAAAGATTTCAACTTTTAAAAGCCGGTGATGGCAACTGACGGAGACCGGGGGCAAGACGGTCATTTTTAATGTGTGGTTTCCAAAAAGAAAACTATTTTTATTACTTGTCTTGATGATTCTGACATTTTGAGACTTCCTTCTCAAAATCTCGACCTGTAGTGTTTTGAAAGGGGATTTCCTGTTTCTCCTTTTCTTCGGATCATTCTAAGTCTCGGTTACGAGGCTTGGCGTTGTTTAGTGCACACATATAGTGTTACCTCTCACTTCTTCTTGGTTGTTGATGTCACCACCTAGGTGATAAGAGTTTTTCTTAAGTTAGGGGCATGGATACCGAATGGATTGGTTCGAGTTTAGAAACATTTTTCTTAAAAACTATTGAATCTCTGGGATTCATCTTTTCATTACTTTCACTTTCGGCCATTCGTTTTTGGTTTCCTTGTTCACTTTTGGTGTTATTTCCTTGTTCACTTGTGGTGTTCTTCCTTGTTCGGGTATTCTTAACCTTGACGTTGTTGTCTTGGTTAGTTGTTGGTTAGCATTGGGAATTCCTTTCCTTTGCCTTGTTTTGGTGACCTTTAGGTGGTCGTTCTCGTGAGTTGAGTTCGTCTACTCATAGTGACTTGATTGTGTGGTTTTCCTCACCTACAGTGAGAGTGTTAGTGATGTGATTGACCCATTGATGATAGTGTTATGAGGTTAATGTGGTGATGTGATTCATGGTATTGAGGAAGTGATATAATTGAAGTGACCCAGTACTTGAGAGGTGTATTTTCTCTAGAAATGGAATGAGGTTGGTTATATATATATATATTGATGATGGTTGTGTTAGTACGCAAGGACGTGGGTATTCTCCTTCCTGTGTTATCGGGGTGTAGGATTTGAGCCTTCCTTGGTACTATTGGTGGATTTTGTTTCCTTGTGGATATTAGAGGTGAGTGTGATCTCCTCGGTTGGATCTTCTGAATTGTGTTGTGAGTAATTGGTGATTTGTTAGACTGGACCTTAGTATCGTGTACCTAGTGTACGTTGGTGAGAGTAGTGTAGACTACTGGTGTTGGGTACTTGGAGTACGAGTTTTAGAGACTCATGTTGTGTATTTATATATATATATATATATATTCCCTATATACTTATGTATACTCGTTTACGATAGTATATGAGCGTGTTGACTTGGGTTTGCGTGGATGGGACTAGTTGGGTTATATTTATATCTTATTAGACGGTTTAGCTTTACCTAAACTATCAGAGGATGTGGTAGTTAGGATATCTTTTCCCACTGAGCTTATTTGCTCACAGGGGTATTTCACTTGTCCCCTGGTATTCACACGCCAGGTTGCAGGAATTATACGGCTATGGGCAGGATGCAGTGCAACGGCAACTTTCTTTTGTTTCCTTATTACAGGTTTTGGAGTTGCGTTGGGTGATGCGGTTACGGTTGCAACACGACTGGGTTTGGGGACGATAGGTATCCATTTTCAGTTTCTCTACCCATTGTTATGGGATTGTTATGTATTTTCTTTTGGGAGCCAGTCTGTTAGCATATCCCTGTTGATGTATTCTTTAGTTCCTGTATTTATTCTTTCTGATGGTTATTGTATCTATTCTGCACAGCTAGGTGTTTTACTGTATCTTATTCGAGCATTTGTGGCTCTGTTGATTATTAGAGGGTTTGGAGGGGTTTTGGTTTCTTTCCATTATCTCGGCCCTAGTAGGATTGATGAATGTGGGGCTTGGAAGCCATTGTGATTATTGAATTGCTATTGGCAGGTTCTTGTGTTGTGGTTGTTGTCCGGATGTTCCGTTTACAAACGGAACTCTGCCGGATTTTCGTTAGATTCCGCTGCTTAGTTTTATTAGTCATTTGGGTATGGAATATACCATTTCTATCATTAACCCATGTGTTTTCTTGGTTAATGATGTCTTGGTTGGTCATTCGTATTAAGGATCACATCTTGGATTCCTTGGATGTCCCAGTTCGGGAGTCTTAGGGATTTAGGAGCGTGTCTGTTGGTATCTGAGGATACTCTTGTGTTTTAGTATTCGGGTTGGCATGGAGTATATTCTTATTGTTATTCCATGTACTTCTTTGTTATTGTTGACTCTAGTAGTCGCTTGGTTTGCGTCACCCTTTAGGAGCGTGACAACATGGTATCTGGGCATTCATTGCAACCCTTTATGGGTGTTTGATGACTGAATGTCTCTTGGTTTTCGTTTCTTTTTACTTCCGCAATCACTCCCTTAACTCTTAGGCTCGGGTTTCGGAGTCCTGGGAATTTGGGGCGTGACATTGGTGGTGGTGGTAATTGGGATTCTAGTAAAAGAGAATTTAGTAATTGTATTGTGGATGCTTCTTTGATGGATCTCAAGCATTCAGGGATGAGATTTACTTGGTCCAACTCTACAATTCATAGGAAATTGGACAGGGTCATTGTTAATGAAAATTGGAATCAGGTTTTTCCTTCTTCAGAAGCTGTTTTTGAGCCAGGTGGTGCATTTAATCATGCTATTATCCTTATCAAGTTCCAAGCTGATGTGCAAAGGAAATGATCCCCCTTTAGATTCAACAATCATCTTCTACATCATCCAGGTTTTATGGATCTTGTTCAATCAGTTTGGCAGACTCAAGTGTCAGGTTCTTTCATGTTTAAAGTTTCTCAAAAGTTGAAGATTCTTAAGCATGAGTTAAAGGCTTTTAACAGGAGCTGTTATAATGATCTCTCTAACAGAGTTTCTGTAGCTAGAGAGAGTTTAAATTCCATGCAATTGAAGCTTGATTCTGAGCCTAGTAATGAAGTCTTCAAGCATCAAGAAAGAGAATGTTTGGCTAACTTTTTACAGCTTTCCAAAGCAAAATAATCTCAGTGCAAGCAAAGGTTTAGAGTTCAATGGTTGAAATTAGGGGATAAAAATACTTCTTATGTTCACAAAATGGCAAATTACAGAAAGTAGGTCAACTCTATTTTTTCCATTACTTCTAGAACTGGTTGTAGGCTTTCGAATCCTATTTTGATTCAAAATGAAATAGCAAGCTTCTATAAGGATTTGTTGATAGCTAGGATTAATGAGGTTGTTCCTGATCTTAGTAAATTCATTCAGAATCCGTTGACATTGGAGAACATTCAAGCTCTTTCTAATCCAGTTTTTGCTGATGAAGTTAGGAGAGTCATTTTTCTCTCTCAAGAATGGCAAAGCCCCTGGTAGTGATGGTTTTAATGCTCTCTTATACAAGCAGACTTGGAGTATTATGGGTAAGGAGGTTACTAAAGCAATTCAAGCCTTTTTTCATACAGACTATCTTCTCAAAGAAGTTAACTCTACAATGATCACTTTGGTTCCTAAAGTGGTGAATCCTACCTTGGTTTCAGAGTTCAAACCCATTTCTCTTTGCAACACCTGATACAAATGCATTACTAAGATCATTACTAATAGGTTTAAGCCTTGCTTGAAGGCTTGTGTGAGTTTGAATCAAAGTGCTTTTATTCCTGGAATGAGCATTTCTGATAACATTCTCTTAGCTCAAGAGCTTCTTATGGGCTATCACATAAATGATGGTGATCTAAGGATTGCTTTGAAGGTGGATCTCACTAAGGCTTTTGATACTATTTCTTGGAGTTTTTTGGAGGCTGTCCTTAAGGCTTTTCATGTCCCTGAGCGTCTTATTCATCTTACCATGACTTGCATTTCTTCTCCTAGTTTCTATATGAACATTAATGGGGCCTACAAGGGATATTTCAGAAGTTTTAGGGGTATTAGGCAAAGAGACCATCTTTCTCCTTATCTTTTTGTTTTGGGTATGGAGGTTTTTACTAGCTTGCTTGCTAAGGCCACTGATGAGGGGTGTGGTTTTAACTATCACTGGAAATGTTAAGGTCAAAATATTACTAATCTCCTATTTAGTGATGATTTACTGCTCTTTGCAGCTGGTAATTTGGTCTCTATTGAATGTGTTCTCAAGGTGTTGGATACTTTTAGTCAAATTTCTGGATTAATGTCTAACAATGCTAAAAGTACTCTCTTCTCTACTGGTATTTCTTAAGAGGTTCTATCTTTGATTCAAGCTAAGCTTCATTTCAACCTGGGTACTCTTCCTGTTAGATTGTAATGTCCGGTATTTTTACGTGTTAATTTAAAAAAATTATTTAAACAATTAAGTACTTATGTGATTATGTGCTTAATGTGTTTATGTGTTTTAGCATGCCTTACATGTTTTACGTGTTATAAAAATCGTACGTAGCATGTTGTATTTTTATTTTGAAATTAATGAAAATTATTGAAAATGATTTCGGGAAGGAAATGACCGAGGGGTAAATGAGTAATTTCATATTTTGAGCACTTAGTGGAAAGTGTAGAGATTTTGGGTAAGAATTATGGCTTGAGTGGCGTTTTGGTAATTAGAGAGGATGACAAGGGGTAAAAGGGTAATAAAGAGTCTTGATGGCACTTTTGTAATTAACCCCAACTTTGGAAGAATTTGGTCATTTCCACTTTTCATGTGTTGTCACATTCCTAGCCCTTGATCTTTTTCTCCCATCTTTGTTTTAGACCCTTGGATCATAAGGCCTTGTTTGGTTGGCACTTAAATGGAATAATCCATTATTGTTGGTCTTCCACTTGACAAGACTTTTTCTCAACCATTGGATGGTTTGTTGATTTCCATCTTTTTTCTAAGCCTTTGGATGATAAGGCCTTGTTTGGAAAAATTATAAGTTTTGTGATTTGTGTAATAAGTCTTCCACTTGGCAAGACTTATTCCTGACAATTGGATTCATTTCGTTTTTCCCCATCTTCATTTTGGACCCTTGGATGGTGAGAAGGGTGAGTGGGAAATCTCTACACTTGTGTATTTCTCTCATTTGCAAGAGAATTCCCTCACTCACCAAGAAACTCTCTATCTTCTCTCATACGGTTCTCTTTGCTCTCCTTCACTTCACTCCTTCTTCTTCAAGTTGTCGAATTCTCTCTTCCTTATGATGAGAATTTGAAGAAGGTTTGTGCATGAAAGTTGATGGTGGTGCTCCAAGCTTCCTTTTGAGCCAAAGCTTGGTAAGTGATTTCTCCTCCTTTAGAATTTCTAGTTTCAAACCCTAGCTTCTATTATTGGATTCTTGTATTCAATTTTTGATTATGGGGTTGTCTATCTATAGCTCTTGCTTAAGACTCCATTGAAGCTTAGCTATCGGTTGAATTGAGCTTATTGTTGGCTTTGGAGGGTGTTGGGTTGATTCGAATCACTCTTGTTTGGAATTGAGGTAGGGGAAAAATGATTTGTCTTTATTTTTGTACGAGGGTGTGTACGTCTATGTGTATATATGTTGTATATATATATATATGCGAGTTGGTCTTGATAGCTTAGCCTATGATTTAGGCCTTTGAGAACATAATATTGTGATATCTATATGGATGTTGTGTTTTATGGCTTGTAGATGTGAATTGTAAGCATGTATTGTGATGGCCTTGGGTTGGGATCAAAAACCTTTATGCATTTTGGTTACACTATTTAGTGTCAAAACGTGGGTGTTGGGTTATACGAGATGTGTAAACCTATGTACGTAGTCTTGTGTCGAATCGTCGCAACAACTAGCCAGGAAAAGGTGTCTCCCACCTCCGGACTAATAAGCCGGGAAATGGGGATATAAGGTTGGTTGATGCCCCATCGTGGTGGTATGCGCCACTCTCGGATCTTCGTAGCATGGGAGTTTCATGGGAGTTTCCAGTGGGGCTCTCGTGCGACCGCTTTCCTTGTTGGAGTGAGAAGTTTCAAAATCACTTGGGAAGAATCAGTACGGTACTCTTTCTCGTTATAAATGAGTAGGGTGCGTATTCGTTAACCCCGAATTGGGGCAAGCGTATATGATGGGGTATGTTGAGTCATATTGCACTTGAACTATCCCATATGTATGATTATGTCATTGATGTTAAAGCATGTTATAATTGTGGTAAATTATGTTGTGAGCATGTTGGGGAAACTTATTTGTTGGGTTATATGGGGTTCCGGATTGGTGTGAGAGCCATGTGGAACAAGAGACCGACCTAGGGTTAGTGACATGAACCTTGGTTGGATTGAACCACTCAGACTACCGAGATGAAGGCAATGACGCTTCCTCTACTGGGCTAGTGAGCTCACCCCACGCCTTATATATTTTCAGGTGATGATCCCGTTTGGAGAGTTCCGTAGTCTCTCCGTGCACATGTGGCATTATGTCCGCCTTTTTGTGCATGGGAGGCGGACCATACTTATTTTGTTGGGCATTAGGCCGATAAATATGTTCCTTTTTCCCATATAAATCAAACTTGTAAAACTACTTTATTTTGATCCAGCTAGCATGTTAGTCGAGGTGTTATTGTCTATGTACATCCCTTGGAGCGCTATGCGCGGGGATTATATTCTTTTGGTGCACTTCGGTGCCGGATTGTACAAGCATGTATTTTGAACAAACTATAACATGTTTCGTCTTAGAGCGCTTTAAATGTCATTATTGAATCTTTTTCATTGAAGTTGTGAATGTGAAATGAGTTATTTGTCATGAAATGTGAGTATTAGGTGTTTGGCCGAAAACGGCATTTTTTTAGTCTTTCAAACAAACCCTTTTGTTTTGAACGGAAAAACCCGTTTTCGCCTACCCCCGTAGCCCCGATAAATTTCCTTGCTTTTAGAAATGGATTTAATTAAATTCGTTTTCTTACAGATTTCAAACTTTAGAAACCGGCGGTAGTTAAAACGGATACCGGGGGCAAGACGAAAGATTTTATAAAAACTTACAAAAAAATCATTTTTTGCTAAGTTTACGTTTTATGCGTTTCCCGAGGTCTCGGTGACTATTTTTGGGTTCCGCTAAGGAAAAACTCACTTTTTCAATATTTATGATTTTTTGGGACCATTGGTGCGAAAAACAAAGCCTTAACGCAAAATACGATATTTTGCATGGTTTTTCAGCTTTGCCAAAAATCTCATCTTTTTGGCTTTGGGCATGTCAGCCCGCAGCAGGCCGCGCATGGCTGCTGTGTGCGCGTGCGCGTGGTGCGCTGCAGCGCGCAGGGCTGCACGCGGCATGGCCTGCTGCAGTGGCATGTAATGTCCGATGTTCGAAAAATCGTATTTTTCTCCTCGCATGTCGGAATGGGCCCCTGTTTGTTTCTATGTTTATCCTACGTCCAAATTATTGGGATAAAATTTGAAATTACTAGTTTAACCCTGAAATGACTATTTTACCCTTGGTGAAAGAGGGGTACTTCAACTTTAGTTTTGGGTCGATGTTGTCTGACACCACTTTTGAAAATTCATATCTCCTTCCTCGTGGCTTCAAATTTGGTTCCGGTTGTTCGTATTACTTCTGCTAGGTCCAAAGTTTGTAGTTGTAGTTGGAAATTATTATTTTACCCCTGATTTGATCATTTTACCCTTGGGTAAACATGGTAGGTTGGAATGATTCGTTCAAGGTACCGAGTGTTTCGGTTTACCTCCTTTTCGATCCCGTGTAATATTTTTGGCATCTTTGAGATGTTTTATGTCTATTTTACCCTTGTACGGGTGTTTGACAACTTAAATAGATTTTATTTCATTTTTATTTCTTCCGCATTCACTCCCTTAGCTCTTAGGCTCGGGTTTTGGAGTCCTAAGAAATTTGGGGCGTGACATAGATATCTTGGTGTCCCTCTCCTTTCTATAAAATTGTCAAGGCAGATTGTGGAGCTTTGTTTGACAAGTTAGCTAGCAGAATTTCCAATTGGTCTAGCAAGTTTCTATCCTTTACAGGCAGATTGCAGTTAATTAAAGATATTATTTTCTCTTCTCAAGTTTATTGGGCTTTAACTTTTATTCTGCCAAAATATATCCTTCATGATCTCACTGCTCTTATGAGAAAATTTCTTTGGACAGGATCTAAGATGTGTAAAGGTAGTTGCGAAGTAGCTTGGAGGAAGGTTTGTGTTCCTTTTGATGAAGGTGGTCTTGGAATTAAAGACTTAGAGGAATGGAACAATACAGCTATGCTCAAGCATATTTGGAAGATTATTTCTAATTCCCTTTCCCTTTGGGTCTCATGGGTGAGGCATTATCTCATTAAAAATAAAAAAAATTAGGAGTTGGGAATACCTCAATCATGTTCTTGGAGTTGGAAGAAAATTCTTCAATTGAGACCTCTTGCTATATCAACTTTTTAAGTTATTATTGGTAATGGTAGGGATTCCTCTCTTTGGTGTGATAATTGGCACCCCATTGGTCCTTTGCATGATTTCTTTCCTACAAATGTTATTAGGTCCTTTGGTATTAGTTCTAATGCTTCAATGAGCGGACTTATAAGTTCTTCAGGGTGGCATTTTCCAGCTCAAAATTCCCCTTTCTGGTTGGATTTGAAAGTTGATTTCCCTCCAGACTTTAAGTCAAATCAAACTAGAAGAGACAAGCTGATTTGGGAACCTACTAAAAGGACTTTCACTATTGCTTCATCTTGGGAATTGTTGAGAGAAAAATTTGATAAGGTGGATTGGAAAAAAGCTATTTGGTTCACAAACTGTATTCCTAAACATGCATTTCTTGTTTGGGTGGTTCATCTTGATAGGCTCCAAACTCTTCATTTTTTACTCTCTATTGGTACTGTTCAGCAAGCCTCTTGTGTTTTTTCTGGCCTTAGGCAAGAAGACAAAGATCACCTCTTCTTTCAATGCAGCTTTACCTCTAGGCTATGGAATATGGTTGTTCAAAAGGGGTTTTGGATTGGCCTAATGATGCTTGGGACATCGTGATTCAATGGATGACAATTCATTTGAAAGGTAAATCTTTGGTCTCTCTTATCAACAAGCTGGCTTTTTGTGCAACTACTTATGAGGTATGGGTTGAAAGATGTAAACGAATATTTAATGAGGAGTTCAGTACTTTGGAGTATGAAGTTTGATGATTCAGCTTGCAACAGGCATGTGTTGGCTACTTAGGACCTCCCTTCCACTTTGTTATCCCCTTGATGTATATTTTTAAGCAGTGTTTGTTATGGTCTCAGTATGGGTTCAGTTTTTTGCTTAATGTCAAGTTTGCTTCAGTTCTGATTGGCTTACATTGTAGAGGGGCTGCTTGGTTTGGTTGGATGTCTGCTATTTTTCTTTCTACTATATATTGCAATCGAAGACTCTGTGGTAGTTTCAATTCTGTTATGAATGTGGGTTCTCATTGCTCTCTTTTTTGGTGGGGTTGCTTCCTTCATATTCAGTCGTGCTCCATTTCTATCAAGTTTTTATTGAACTATTTTATGAGGTGTATGATTAAGAGGGTTGTTAGCTTGAGAGTTTTTGAGTTTAGATGCTCTTATGCTCTATTATTTTGTCTTTCTAGTGTTATTAGGCATCAAGGTTGTTTTGCTTATTTTTTCATTTGGTGGAAGTTTGGTTTCCACATTTTTTCTCTGGGGTATGCCCCTTAGCAATTCGTAAGGCCTTGGCCTTTTTTCTCTAATATATTATCTTACCATTAAAAAAAAAGAAACATAAATAAATAAATACCCATATATACATACGATTTTATATATACACACTTATATATAGACTGTAACAACCCGCTCCAACACTTGGTATAATATTGTCCGCTTTGGGCCCAGCCCGCACGGTTTTGTTCTTGAGCTATTCCCAAAAGGCCTCATACCAATTGGAGACAACACTGCACATATAAGCACATCCCCAGACCTCTACCCGGGCGATGTGGGACATCACAATCACCCCCCCTTGGGACCCAGCGTCCTCGCTGGCGACCCACGGGTGATGTGCATGCTCCCACACTTAATTCCGGCCGGGCTCTCGCTCTGATACCAATTGTAACAACCCGCTCCAACACTTGGTATAATATTGTCCGCTTTGGGCCCAGCCCGCACGATTTTGCTCTTGGGCTCCTCCCAAAAGGCCTCATACCAATTGGAGACAACACTGCACATATAAGCACATCCCCAGACCTCTACCCGGGCGATGTGGGACATCACAATCACCCCCTCTTGGGACCCAGCGTCCTCGCTGGTGTTACCCACGGGCTTGTGCATGCACCCACACTTAATTCCGGCCCGGCTCTGGCTCTGATACCAATTGTAACAACCCGCTCCAACACTTGGTATAATATTGTCCGCTTTGGGCCCAGCCCGCACGGTTTTGTTCTTGGGCTATTCCCAAAAGGCCTCATACCAATTGGAGACAACACTGCACATATAAGCACATCCCCAGACCTCTACCCGGACGATGTGGGACATCACATAGACCAATATATATACACACACGATTATATATAAAAATTATATGTACATATATATATATGTATGCATATATATATACTCATATAGAGCATATATATAAAAATATAAATATACATACACACAAATATATAGCCACACACATACAAATATATACACACATAAACTCATACATCTAAACTCACGCATATATACATAACCACACACATACATGTATATACACATATACATACTCACACATATATATTTATACCTATACTAGTATACTTATACATATATGTATATTTATCTATATTGTCTATTTTAATTTTTTAAGTTATGATTTTTTACATTCAAATTGGGTTTGTGATTGAAATCCAATTATACTTGAATTTCAAGACACATCCAAACAATGTATTTGGAATTACATTTGTGGAATTGAAATACCATGAAATTTTAATTTTAAAGCAATTCCAATTCAATTTCAAATTCATGCAACCAAATGGACCCTTACTTTCTCCCTTTGCTCCTTATTGAAACAGGTACAAGGTTCCATTATTTTCCTCTTTCATTTTAGTCCCTCAAACTAAACTGGTTATGATGTTTTTTTCGTTTTTAGTTTTGTGTTACGTTTTATAAATGAAGCTCCAATTTGATACATAAGAATGAAATAAAATTTAGGATGAAGTAATCGTTGGTCAAATTTGCAAATAACCCACCCAAACTACAATCAGTTTAACAAATCCCCTAAACTATCACATTTCGTTGTAAAATACCTCATTGTCTTGAATTTGTTTTCATAAATAACCATACTGCTCTTTCTTGTTGAATTAAACATACTTTTTTTAGTAATATGGATTGTGGAATAATTGATACTAATCCAATGGCATATTCTTCATTCAAATATGCGTATCTTTTAATATAATTTTGTTAATTAAATAAAACTTTAGATTGTTTAAATAAAAATTAAGTAATTTTATTTAAATGATTAAGTAATTTCTCAGCATTGTATGAAAATAACACGAGAAAGAAAAGTTGTTTAATATTTAAGTAATTTGTAAGTTCTTTATGAATATTGTTAGAATCACATACTGCAATAACCCATAGCAACAAGATCAACAGACTTGTCTTCCATTACATTGGGATATGTTCTTTCTTTTCAAGTTTCTTGTACCTGCAATCATGTATAACATGCCCTTTCTTTTCACAATGGAAACATGTCCCATTATTCGACTTTGTAGCATTATAGGGATTTTTTCTTTTGAAATTCCCTTTATTTTTCATTTTGAGGATATTATGATATTTATTCAATTTGCCTCCTTCCACATTACTTACTTTGGAAGAACTTTCAACTTGATATTTTTTATCACAAATTCGAGTGTCTTCCTCAATTCGCAAATGCTTCTTTATTTCTTCCAAAGTAAATTCTTCTGTCTTGTGCAGAAGTTTCTTTCTATAATCATTCCAACTAGGAGGCAATTTAGAAATAATAGCCCCCACTTGGAAAGGTTCTGGAAGTACAATTTTAACTTCCCGGAGCTTTGTGACTAGAACATGTAATTCATGAACTTCATCCAAAACTGAGATATTATCAACCATTGAAACCTCAAAGTAGTTAAATATAAGGAATTTATCCGTACTTAGTGCCCGTTTAGGAGGGCTTTTAAAGACCTCAAAATGGGTTTTTAAACTCCAGAATCACTTTTCAAGAAAATATGGGTGTTTGGTAAATTCAATCAAATGAACTTTTAATGGAAGCAAATAATTTAGAAGTCCGTTTAATAGAAGCAAGTAAAACTTGTTTTTGGAGTAACTTTCAGGAAGCAATATGAATATTTATCTACAATTATATTTAATTTACTAATTTAACCTCATTAAATATTTTATATTTCCAATGCTAACATCAACTGTCTTTTTATTTACTCTTATTTTTCTCACCATTATATAGTTAGACATTTGTTTATGACTCTTTCTCTCTCCAATTATATGTAACAACTTTTTGACATTTTAAATTCAAAAATATTTGAATTCTGAATTAGCTTTCTAAAATATTTCCACCAAACACATTTTCTATTTTAAAGTCTTTTTATTTAAATTACCTTTCACACTTCATTTTTGAAAATGGACTTCATATGTCACGAAGCCCTCCCAAACGAGCACTTAGTTTCTCTGTTTTGTACTTGAATTCCAATGCATTCCAGATATCTCTAGGTTCATAGATGTGTAGAGATCATAAATCTTGTCCGATAAATAATTTATCCTTCCAGCGAGTAAAGTTAGACCCATCTAATCGATCTAACTTTACAAAATCTTGATTCATAACCTTGAACGTAGTATCGTCTGGGCCACTTTCCATTGAAATCACATTTTAAGATAGTTACAAACACTTGTTAGGAATGAAGACTTTGCAATTGGAACAAACTGTCTTATAGTGGTTGACGTTTTTGTAACAAATTCTTTTCTGATTATTGTATACAATTCTGGCATAAACTCTAATAACAAATGGTTGTAAGAAATAGGCAACAAATAATATCAGACTTTGAAATTTGTGGTCATTATCATTAAAGTGTTATTTGCTCCCACTCTGTAATTGAGTTTTCTAACGGGTTATAAAGCAAAATACTTTCCAGGATACAACAAAGTCACAATTCCTGTAATTTAGAAATATTGAAGGAATTTTAAACTCTTGAAAATTGTTTATAATTTATGTCTGAAGATTTGGGTGATTGATGATGATGCGTTTAGTGGTGTGTCATCGCCCCTAATTATAGACAACATATAGGTGTCATAACAGACGTGTCTAATTGATACACAACATTTCACATGTATCCTTTGATATGAAAAAATGGCAATTGTAAGTGGTAGGTTGTGAGTGAAGGATTGTATCTATAATACGTAACCTTTCAGATGTCGGTGGTAGGTTATTATTACATATTTGTTCAGCATACGTAACCAAGTGACATGTCTGTACATAAATAACTAACCTAAAACAAACCCATAACAAACAAAGTTTGTTCATCACTCTTCCCATAAGACATGTCTCTTGGGTTGTTATTCATAGTATATACACCAACAAACACGTACGATGATGTCACTCCCCTAAAATCCTAAGACTCCCGAACCTGGACATCCAAGGACTCCGGGGTGTGATCCATAAAATGAGTGACCAACTAAGATATCATTAACCATTAAAACATATGAAATAATGATGAAAATGATATATTCCATACCCAATTGAAGGTAGAAATACAATAGAAGAATCCAACAAAAATTCGGCAGAATTCCGTCTGTAAATGAACATCCCGAAAACACAACACAATAGATAACCTGCCAATAACAAATGCTATAATAACAATGGCACACAACTCATCATTCATCAATATTATTAGGGCCGAGGTAGTGGAAAGAAAACATCATTACCCCTACACAACCCTTTATAATCAACAGAGCCACAAATGCTCGAATAAGAATACAGAAAGACACATGGTAGTGCCGAATAGATATAATGACATTCTGAAATAATAGATACATGAAAATAAAGATACACCAATAGGGATATGCCAACAGACTGGCTTCCAATAGAAATACATGGTAGTCCCATATAACATGGTTAAAGAAACTAAAAGATAAAGAAGGCAGTAGATAACTATCATCCCAATCCAGTCGCGTTGCAACCGTAATCGTATCACCCTGCGCAACTCTAAAACCTATAATGAGGAAAATAAACGAAATGTGTCGCTGCACCGCATGTTATTCGTAACCAAAATATTTCCTGCAAATTGGCGTGGAATACTAGGGGTATGAAACACCCTGTGAGCAAAGAAGCTCAGTAAGAGAAACGAAATTCTAACTACCACATCCTCTGACTGTTTAAGTAATGTTAAACTATCCAGCAAGACACGTAACACATAACTAATCCCGGCCCCAAATCACAAGGCACACACCCATATACTAACGTACATAAGTATATAGGAGATATATATATACATACATATATATATAAGTACACAACATAATTCCCATAAGGTACTACTAAGACTAGTACTCCAAGTACCAACTCCAATAGTCTACACTACTCTCACAACGTACGCTGAATACACGACACCCAAGTCCAATCTAACATATCATGAAGCGTTCACAACGCTAACCAGAAGATCCAAACAGAGGGAATCACACTCACCTCTAATATCCAGAGGAAACAAAATCCACAACTAATATCAAGGAATGCTCATAACTCACTCCCCGAGAACACAGGAGGGAAAACACTCACGTCCTTGCATACTAACACAATCGTCATCAATATATATATGTATAATATATATATAAGAACCATTATCCCATTCCTAGATGAAATCTACTTCTCAATGACAAAATCACCTCAATCATATAGCCTCATCAAGGCCACTAAACATATTTCCACCTCAATCTCATGACACTATCCTCAATAAGGTTAATCAAACCATCAACACTCTCACTATAGGTGAAGAAAGCTAACCGATCAAATCACGGAAAACGCATGAACAATACTCTCATGAGAAACTACATAAGGGTCAAGAAACAAAGCAAAGGAAAAGAGTTCCCAATGCTAAACCAACGGATAACTGAGACCACAATGTCAAGGTTAAGAACATCCACAAGTGTTTAGGGAAAACACCCGGACAAAGAAATCAAAAGAAGAGGAAAGGAAACACTACGTGTGTACACTAACCAACAAGCCTCATACCCGAGACATAGAAATGATCGAAAGCAAAGGTGAAACAAGAAAACACCTTTCCAAACACTTCAGGTCGAGGTTTTGAGAAAGAAGCCTCGGAGTCTCGGAATCTCAAGAAATATTAAAAAGTAGGTTTTCTTTTAAGAATTCACACAGTGAAAATGACCGTCTTGCTCCTAGTCTTCGTCGTTCGCCATCACCGACCTTTAGAAGTTAAAAATCTTTTTAAGGAAGATCCTAAGATCACCTTTTAAAGTACGAAAAACATGTCGTGGCTACAGGGATAGGCGAAAATGGAATTTTCCTTTTTAAATACGAATAAGTTTGTTTTCAAAACTTGAAAAACTTCATTTCCGAAAGACAGCCAGATAAGAGTGACTACAACTCCAAGGGTTTTTATAATGTCCAAGAGGACAATGAAGAAATAACAACACGTTGGATCCACGGAACACAACCATCCGTTTCCAACCCCAATAAATCATATGACAATACAAGGAAGAGATTCGGCATCACACCGTAACCGACGGCTCAAGGAGTGACATATAAGTCAAAAATATATACTAGTGTACAAAGGACAGTACAAGGAATGTTTAGGAGAATAAACTAAGCATGAGAAACAAGGCTACAACACTACAGTACCTTGAGTACTTAATAAAATCACTTAGACCCCTTAAGATCATAAAAAAGGAAAACTAGTGGTCAATACTACGGAACTAACTAGTTTCAATCAATATCTCTTCCGATTCATTCAAACCTCAAATTTACATTTGATACAACTCTCTAAATTACTAACGGAATCAAGAGACCATTACCACACCACCAGATAGGTTCAATCATAACCTCGTCTAACCAACTCAAAATCCTTAAAAGTACGATAGATGATATGTTCCTCAAAGTGTCAAAGAAACATCTATTTGGCCAGTACTACGCAACCAACCAAGACCATAAAACTATCACCCACCTTCTCAAAGGCCTCAACTTATAATAAACTCTATAGTCCTTCCCTAACCTCAACTATCCAAGAGGTCACTACATGAATATTCTTAAACCCCCCCCCCCCCCCACCCCGGGCATAAAAGTATATAATCACAAGTATAAGAATTTACATTTCATTATACTTTAATATTTACTACCTGTAAATCATATTTTCACGTTATCCATTTTCAGTTGAGCATTTTATAAAAATATGAATTTATTTCGCAATATTCATAATCAACATGCTCCACAATCCACAAGTAATAATATCACATAATAAACCTGCTCCAAAATCCACATGTCATACTATCAAGATCTATATGTCAAATAGAATCACATGAATACAATGTGACTCAACACTACCCGTGGTACCCACACGACCACACACCCTACTCTAAGTGTCAACGAGATCATTCTCTAACACTTCACTTTTTCTCATGAATGAAGATAGATTTATCATACCGATTATTCTCAAGTGATTTTTCTCTCTTTTCACTTTTAACAAGGAAGATCATCAAACACGACGCGATCGTGAAATAGGATTTGGAACAAGTCTTCCCCCTACCGTCTCTATTTCTCGGAAGATTAGTTCCGTGGAATGAGAAGACCCCCTGGCCAGTTGTTACGACAATCTGAAACAAGTTTACTCACGCATAATTACACAAACGGACGTAGACCAACATCAATTGAATTCTCAATACAAAAGGTGAACACCATATGCACTATGTCTCAAAAAACCCATGCACCAACACAAATATGTATCACATCATATCTATGAAAACATTCGACCATCCGACACTAGTCAAACCCACACACGATTACACGACCCATATAGACCAACACCCGTATACTCAACACGACACAGTGTACTCAATATGCATGCAGGGCCTCAATAAAAATCTTGCATCAACATAAATATATAATACATCATATTTATGAAAATATTCTCCAACATGCTTTTAAATCACTAAAGCAATAATCCATCAGAATATCAATTTTATTTCTTTTAACATGTTTTTAATTTAATTAAAGCAATAATTCACAATTACATCCATTTCATCCCCTTTAACATGCTTTTAATTTCATTAAAACAACAATTTACAAATCATAAGGGGAACTAGAATAAAGTTCTAAGTTTACGTCCCTCACTTTCACATATCCCCTAACATGTTTTAAATTTCGTAAACATAATCAAAAGGGGAACTAATATCACGTTCTAAGTTCAAGTCCAACATTTTACAATTTTTACTAATCTGCTTTAAATATCAAGGGATTCGTAGGCCACCTATTCTCATTCAGTTCAAATAAGTATCAATTTAGCATAAAAAATATTTATTTAATTTCTCAATTTAATTTCTATCTTCTGTTTCGCTTCTAACACATATATAGATATTTTATATTCACAAATATAAATATCTAAAATAAAATAAAAGCTAGGACGGGTTCGTACACTCAAACCATAGCAAATGATACATCTGTGAGAATATTTTTCCCACCTCAAAACGCATGTCACGCATTAAACCATCACGTCCACAACCGAATCGAATACTCCGACTCGTCTCCTAAGACACGTGCTCCATTCTGGCCCAAAACACTTCTTGCCCGAAATGGGCCCACCGTGAACAGTGTCGGTGCCCGAATATGGGCTCACCGTAAACAGTGTTGGTGCCCGAATATGGGCCCGCGACCAAATTCATCCGATAAAAATTTCGAATATACCAAAACGTTCATCTCGATGACTTATACGATATATACAAAGCTCATTAGCAATATGTTAATAAATATGGGCAAATCTAAAATAACCCAAACAAAAATTCGAACATATAAACGCGATTTCCCGACAAAATACTCATCAAAAAAATACAAAATTTTAATATGTTGTACCTAGTATCGATACAAAGCTACCCTCCGAAAATCAGCATCATCCAATAACGGGAAAATTCCGAAACAGACCCGACACTGCTGCCCAGCCAATTTGGCTCTAAGGGCCTGTTTGGCTGTTGCCAAACTGCAGCAGCAGCTTGCCCCTCCATTCCTCTAGCTTGTGAGGATCAGGTGATGATGGTGAGGAAGGACGAGAAGGAACTGAAGCCCAAACGCTGCTCAATCCTTGCGCGCGCTCTTTCTCGCCAATATGTGTATATGTAGGTTTCATAATTTGATTTCTTTACTTAGAATAAGGAACCATATACATATATATGTGACATGATACTATTAAAGAAACAAGTGGATGAGAAGACAACTTGCATGAAACCAGCCCCACATCGATTGGACACTAATGATGCCCCTCATTTTTCCTCTCTAAGCCGAAGTGGTGTGTGGGTGAGTGTGATTGCCTTATTTATTTTTCCTTTAATTATTTCAAGTATATATATATATATATAATGTATATATGATATAGGTATAACAGGTGAATGGTGACACTTAGGGTCTGTTTACTAACTGTTTCTACTTTCTGTTTCTAATTCCTGAAAAAGCAGAATCAGATTCTGTTGCATGTAGAAGAAACAAAAACTAAATTTATGTTTACTAATATTTTAAAAACAAACATTAAAACTATTTTGAAAAAAATATTAAGCTACCTTTTCCAAATTTTATTTTATTTTATTTATTTATCATTTATTTAATTAATTAATTAATTTTATTTATTTATTTATTCAATTTTATTTATTATTAGTTTTATTTTATTTAATTTATGAATAATATTGTTTTATCAATTTTTATTTTATTATTTTTTTCATTTTTATTAATTATCTATTCATTTGTTTTTATTTATTTATCATTCAATTAATTAATTAATTATCTTTATTTATTTATTTTTATTTTTTATTTTTTATTAACTGTATTTTTAATCATTTTTTTATTTT
Source organism: Cornus suecica (assembly GCA_963922005.1). NCBI lineage: Eukaryota > Viridiplantae > Streptophyta > Magnoliopsida > Cornales > Cornaceae > Cornus > Cornus suecica. Next base: position 58,354,142 of record OY998238.1, on the reverse strand, counting down.
TTTAATCATTTTAGTTATTTATTATTTATTTTACTTATTTTATTTTGTTTATTAATATATTATTTTTTATTCATTTTCTATTCATTTTATTTTATTTCTTATTATATTTATTTATTTATTTTAATTTAAATAATATTTTATGTAATTATTATTTTTTATTTTATTTATTTATTATTATAATTTATTTATTATTGATTTAATATTTCTTATTCTTTTTATTATTGATGATTATGGTGAGTTTGAGGAAACAAAAAGAGAAAGCACCTTTTTTTTTGCTTCCACTTTCCTTTGTAATGAGAGGAAACGTTTTCTCAACTCAAAAAACATAAACAAATTAAAAAACGTGTTTTTCATATTATTGTCAAATTTCAGAAAACAGAAACAGGAAACAGAAAGCAGAAACAGTTAGTAAACAGGCCCTTAGTCAGAAGGTTGAATTTTCAACATATAAAAATACCTATATTATAAAACTAACTCCCACCCATTCAAAATTACAAAATAACTCCATCTCCATATAATTATAAATAATAATTTATATAGACATAATTAATTCCAAAAAATAACGGGTCAACACCTAAGTGATATCATGAACCCGAAACATCCACGGGAAGCTAAATAAATAATATAATCCGAAATAAGTGACCCGGGATACGAAACTTTACAACCGAAACACCGAATCAAAAACTCAAACGTTGAACAACAACACGTGTCGTCACCCAGTCAAAGTATTAACGTTAACGTCAAAACAAAACCGCGTAATCGATAATTAGAACTCGCGTAAACGTCATCCCGCCAAGTCCGAAACGTAAACGCGAAAAATTTACACTTGAAATATCGAGAATAACCAAGACATCATGAACAAGTGACATCACAACCGAAATTAAAACGGAAAGAATTTCAGAAAAAAGAAAAATAACATGGGGTGTTACATATGATATACAATTAATATATGTTATGAAATAAAGTTTTTATTTTAGCGTGAAAAAACTAAAATTAGGACAATAAGTTTCATTAATAACAAAATTTTGAAAAGACGCAACTAAAACTTATAATTAATTAATTTTATTTTTTTCATTTTTGATTTATTTACTTTAATAAAATTAATTTGAATTATATAATTAATATTTTAAATAAAATAAAATATTAATAGTATAATTTTAAAAATACTTAAAGTTAATATGAAGGGCGAAATATTATTTTTTAATGAACTTGGGGCAAGATACAACAAATAGATAGTTCAGAGGGTAAGTTGCAAAAGTGTAATAGTTTGGATTTTTTTATATAATTTACCCTAAAATATAACGACATCCATTCATTATTTTGTTTAATATGTATTTTAAGGGGAGAATGGTCATTCTTCCACTTCAACAATTTTAATTCATTTTATGTTATACAATATTGAATGAGTAATCTATTTGGTTGGCCACATATTGACCCCTAGATGAGAGGTGAATAGGGTCAATGACAAACTTTCAGACTTTTTCAATTTGATTTTATTTTGACAAAGATAAGCTTCATTGGACACTAGTCAAACACTTAGTAAGATAGATGACCTCTTAAGTGATTATCATATTTTATACTTTGAATCATGCATTAGTATTTTACACAATTGAATACATACATCATTAATTGATTCAAGTAAAACATAAGATAACTCAAACACCTAAGTATGCATTCACCTAAGCATGTATAAGCACTTTTCTCTTATATGGACATAATGTAAAATGCTAATTGTCATGAAGAATATCTTGGTAAAGTGTGTGAAAAGTAATTAAACATTTAGTATACATATAAACTCTCAAGGAGAATGCTATGTTGAATATGCATTTTGTCAAACACTTGGAGTGCATATGAACTTTTAATGTTATGGTTTATGGAAGATGCATTTTATCAAACACTTAGCGTGCACATAGATCATGGCTAAGTAAATGAAATAGAGAAATTATAATTTAAGACATGTCCTATCAAGTTCATGATCCAATCAACCACAAACAAGCATTTTACTATCATCTTCATGAATTCATGAACACAAGCAATTTATAACATTTATATATAAAGCTTAATAATGTAAATGAAAATTGCTTATACAGTAAAGAGTTAAGGGATAGAGAAATTCCAAATCAAAGACACGCGATTTACATGGTCCAACCAAACCTTAGCCTACGTCCATGCCTTGAGATAACCTCTCAAGGATTTCACCATCTGTGCTTCTCTTGTGGGTGAAAAACAAACTCTTACATGCTCTTTCTTGCGTGTGAAGAGTCAACCTTTCTCACTCGATGTTTTTTATTTTTTAGCCAACCTTGATCACTATTACGGGTTAAAAATCCAACATTCCATACAAGTGGAGAGCACACCTAATCCTCTCTTTTAAAGGTTGAGAGAAACCTTTACAAAGCTTAAACAAGCTTATCCTATGCCCAGAAACCTTATTGGTCTTTCACTCTCAAAAGAATAGGAATTGAAATTTGAGTGGTACAACATATCTCTCAATTAATAGATATAAAAATTCAAAACTCACTTGTTCACATACTTATAGTTGTAAATGAAAACATAATTGAAAATCTCAACTCAAGTATGAAGAATGAATCACAAGAGAATGATATGAATGATGCTCATAGGTGATTCCTATAAGAGAATTTCTACCCAACAATGATGTTTAAGCTTGATGCCCAATTGGTAGATTTCTACTCATTCTCCTATCTCCCTCTTCTCAAAATCTCTAATGGTTTCATATGAACATATATATAGCATGAAGAGAAGAATATAGCTATTGGGAGTTGTTGGGGGTGCACTATAAGAAAAAAGACTATTTATGAGGGGTAAAACATGTCGTAAAATTGTTTTTACGGGTAACAAAGCACTCTCGTCTATGGAGGCCTCACAAATAAACTTAGTTTTTTATGGGCAACAACGTAGTTCGTAAAAAATTATATGTCTCTCGGATAAAGGTTTTTGCGACCTATATTTTGCTCGTCAATAATTTGTTAATACATTTAAATATTCTTAATGCAAGTCACAAAAAAAAAATTGTTTTTTTTTTCGCCTAGCAATTGTTAGATGTTAGATTAGAGAGTACGACGAGACGAACCCAGGCCACCATAAACCACCGTGAGACACTTAACCACTAGGGCCGAAAGGCACGCGCTATTATAAGTACTTAATCACCAATAAAAACTAAACAAAATTATCAACCAATTATTTACTAGATGTTTTACCTCATATTATTGCAAAACATTTCGTCGTTCATAATAAAAAGATTAAAGAGATTTTTAGCTCTTCGTAAATACTTATTTTTACAACTATCTTATTAGTTTCTCGTAAAAACTTCACTTTATGAACTTATTACAGAGAGTTTTATATCAAAATGCCGACTTCCCGTAAATACAATGTCGTAAAAACTCATTTTTCTTATTGTGGTGTTTTTGTAATTTTGGAGTTCAGATATAGCCGGTAGAACTCAAAACCAGGAGCCATCAGTTAGCTGATTTGAACCATATGTTGGATGATTAGATTTTCGTTTGAAACCCAAAACTCTCTAGAGCAATCAGCTTGCTGATGAAGGCAGAAAATGATTTTCAGCTTTAAAAAATTATTTCAAAAAATATTAAGTTGGTTGTTTTTGAACATCTAACCAAAATATGGAACATGCTTCAAAGTATTTAATCAAATTAATAACATGTTTATAAAAATGAATGCATGAGACATATTAAAATTTAATCTTTTCATGCATCGCAAAGGCATTTTTGAATCAAGAATTTAAATCCAATGTTTATGCCAAATGAATCTAGGAACATGACAATAAATGATTTTACGGGCAAGTTTTAGTAGTTCAAAAAAACAAAATTATGTTCTTTAAAAGCTATGATAAGCTTGAATCTTCTCTAACCTAATAATGGTCTTATGAGTATACTCAATTGAGTTCATGACCTCTAATAAAATGTCAAAGGATATGAATCAATAATTAAAGATCCTTGACATTCCTTAAAGTCAATATTGAAATTATAAGATAATATTCTAATTTAGACAAATTCTCAATATTTTGAGCAAAGGTTTTTCATGGTTAAAACAATTAAGTTCAAAGCCTTAACATACATCTAGAAATCATTTCAAGTATATGAATTTAGTTTATGGTTCTAGGACAATATAATTATTGAGTTCTTCCATAACTTTTGAAAGCTTGAACTAACTTCACTTTAGTAAAGACTATATATATATATAAATGTATCATCAATAATGTTCATAGTCTAATGCTAATGGTGCAAGGACTCATGAATATGTAAATGATACATATTTTCCTATATGTTATATGGTCAAGAGTTGAGCTTTCAAATAAGTTATTTCAAAAATAACTTTACATTTAATCTAACACTCGCCAAGACTATATTACCCACTTCTTTGATCTTCAATTTCTTTAAGTTTTGGGTTGATGTCCCCATCTATGTCTCTAATGATTTTTTATCTCTAAGCATCATTGTTTGATCTTCTTATGAATCCACAAGCTTTCTTGAGTTGTTCTTGAATATACAACATACTAAATATAACTCAAGTAGACATTAGATTCACAACATTCAATGGTTTGTTATTATCAAAATTTCTCATTTACCCATGGTTGGAAATCTTGGGTCAACGATCTCCCCCTTTTTTATGATGACAAATATTGATGTGTGCCAATAAACAATTGAGGGCATTTTATAAATGTTCCCCCTATCAATATGCAATAAATAAATATAACAATGAAGCATATGCATAATCTTCAGAATTTCTCCCCTTATCACTATGCTTTAGATGATGTTAACCATTAAACATATAGCATGTGATCATTTCAAGGAGAAACGTTCCTCCTAAGAATGTGCATACAACATATACACATTAACTAATATTTATCTCTATCACACCCCACCATTTCTAGGCCCGTACCGGGTCCTATGAGTGCGATGTGTGACGTGGAGGTGAACAAAAAATGAAACAAACTAATTTAAAAGTCAATTTGAATACGAAATGAAAAAACTCAAACGATGGGTAAAATGGTCTAAAAAGTGGCACAATTAAGTTTTTAGCATGAAACATAGCAATATCAATATCGCGTGAATAAGAGTGAAGGTCTATAGACTCTCTCCTTCCGAGGTCACTCTCACTAGAAGTAGGAGCAGTAGGACATCTTAGCATTTCTCCCTCTGAGTCAGAATAAATATGTTTTCAAACCCTCTCTTTAAAATTCAAGGTGGATGTTCCCGCGCGAATCTCAGTAATCACTTGTTCTGATTCTACATATTGATCATTTTGAACTAAAATAAAACTTTGGGGTGGAATATTCACATTATGTATAATATCTTCACTCTCAATAGTTACATACAAGTCTATAGAGCATAGAAAAGCCGGATGTCCGTGACGTGTACGTGTCGGATGAACCAAATCCTCATTGAATTTTCTTTTTCCATTAGAAGGGGCTCGTACATGTTCTGCAGTACCCCCCGTGAATACCCCGCCAGGGGCCCTAAGGAAGCCACACGAATCGACGGAACTCAAAAATCCGGGTCGGTGAATCAAAATGATGACATAGAAATGAAAAGAATAAAAAATGGAATAATTAATCATCAAACGTCTAACCAAGGGTAGAAATGTAATTTCCAAGTTAAAATAGTCAAATTAGGCATAGGGTAGGCCAGAGGAATGATCGGAATCGAATTCGGAGTTGCTGATCAAAAATTGAAAAATCGGGATCGGATGACGTGTCAGGGCATGCAGCCTGGCATCGCGCTACAGGGCCGCGCGCGCATGGCTTCGCGTTGTAGCGCCCCCACGCGCACGCGAGCATGGCCTGGGCACCAACGCCTGCTGCTCGAGCACCAAATCGCCACAAATGGGGCGCGGTGATGCCCTTTGGCGCGCCATCGTCCATGGGGTTCGAAAATTCCAGTTTTCAAGGTTAGAAAAATTTTGTTCAGTGCTCTCTTTGAATGTATCCAACCCTGGACCTTAGCCAATGTTTCAAAAAGGTTAAAAATAGCTTTTAATTAGGAAAATCCTTTTAAAAAGATTGGGGTTGATGAGAACCATCATTTTTATTTAAAAGGCCAAAAGAATCATTTGGAATACTTAGTAAAATTTTAAGATTTACAAGAAGGAAGTTTAAAACACCCTTAATACCTTCAAAATACATAAAGTTGATATCCCATACCAGATCGATCTCATTTATTCAAAAACAAATCGCTCATAGGTGTTACTTGATTTTAAAATACAATTCCAAGTACAAAATGTGCTAAAAACGTCACGGCGCTCCCTAAATACACAAGTTCTTGAACAAGGCTAACACACTAGCCCAACCAAAAGAATATTAATACGAATGAGGAGTATAGAATTTATGAAAATATACAAGATACATGGTAATCCTTTTACAAACACAAAATACACCTGCAAAAGGCCAAAAAAACATGAGGAAATCTTTATAACCACCAACGGTTCTCTAATGCCCTCTTTTCTCGGGAGCGTCACCTAAAAAGTTTAAGAAAATGGGGTGAGCTACACTAGCTCAGTAGGAGAATCCTTACCACCTCAATCTCGTCCATACGAGTGGTACAACCCCCAAACCTGGGTGCATGTTTCTAGTCTTAGGTCGGTATGTTATCCCACATGGTACTTACGCTAATCCGGGACCCCAACGTACCTACAATCAACCCCCACACATGCTTAACATAATCATCAACAAATAGATAAAAACGAAAATCAAGATAAAATGTAGAAAATGCTATGCCAATGTCAATGTAATGCACCCTAACCAATAAGGATAGCGAATATCAAGTGTCGCCAATATAAAATCAACGACACTTGATATCGCCGTGGTAAAACCAATATTTGGATCCAAGTCCTCAAACGCCCCCTGTTTAACGGCTTACTAGTTCGTAGGTCATGAGAGATACCTCCTGGCCAGTTGTTGTAACTATCCGAAAGGTCAAAACTCATAGGTTCAAAATGAGGCATGAAATCAACATATAAAAATGTATAACGCACATAATGCCATCATCACCACAATTATGCCTCAAATGAACCAATATCATAGCATGTTAACATTTCTAGTAATACCTCCAACTTACACACATCTTAAGCATGTTTTTCATTCTCAAATCAATATACTCATAACATGGATACATCAAGCAACATTTCCACAATTAAACATATATAAAGGGGCCTAAATCAGGCTTCTAAGTTGTGACCCAACTAGCATGTACAAGCATACACACTAAGACGCACACACCCACAAAACCGAAATGGAAAGTAGATCGTCAACCCTTACCTCAATTCCAAGCCAATATCAAAATGAAGCAAGAGGAACCAAGCTAAGTGAGATAGAATTTCCAAGAAAGTCTCCAAAAGGGTGAGTTTAATTCATTACCATATCCTTCCAAACCACTAGAGATCAACCAAATAGAGAGAATAATTGTAAGGGAACTTCCACAAAAGTGTACTAACAATAGAACTTTAATTAACAAGATTCAAGGGTGGATTTTTTAGAATAAAATAGTTAGGGTTTTTGGAGTAGGAACTCAAGGAAAAAGATATACTCACCAATCACGTCTTCAATTGGAGCATGGTGCAAGAAGACACCCTAATATGAATCGTCATCAAGATTCACTAGAAGAAGAAGATAGAATTTAAATCATTCACAAGAATTTCAAGAATTTGCAATAATGGAATTCTTTAACAAGAGAATCCACAAGAGGATGAGTCATGATGCATGTCAATAGGGGTTAAAAATAGTGCTTAAAAATGGACCCTTATGACGACAAGGTTTTACCTATCACAAGCGCACGAATTGTATTGAAGTACAAATTGGCTTGAGAAAAGGAATATCGATCCCACAGAGACTTGGATTATTCACTCTAACAATCTAAAAGTATTGAATTATAGTTTTGAAAAAGGTTTTGATTTGTTTGATATCTATAACTAACTAACTAAAAATAGTATTTAAATTATGTTTGTGATTCAAAGTAGAGAAAAACTAGGGTTTTCATGCTCCACCACTAACCGCAAAATATAGCTATCTACTTGCTCAATTGAAGAGACTGATCCATCACTGTGAATCAGACCGTACCACAAATAGTCTGAAATTACTTAGACGATCAATGAAAATAGCCTATAGAGGGGTGAATAGGTTTTTTGACGATTTAATGAACAATTAAAATTATTTAGCGGAAATTCAATTTTAATTAGTCACAAATCCTAATTTTATAATCAGGTTAAATCAAACAATTAGAAATATAAGTGCAAAAAATAAATCATGAGAAGACAGAGATGTTTTACGTGGAAAACCTTGAAAAGACTCCAAGTAAAAAACACTGATACACTTGGGTATCGATGCGCTATGAATTAGAGAATTTGTACAGACTCTATGAAAACAGAACTTACAACCGCTGTAATTTGTTGTTCTTCACTCGACGTCTGAAAGTCTAGATTCACTCGTGCTCCACGAAGCTCTCGCTCCGATCTTCGTACTATGACAGCTCTGCTTCTCAACATATCAAATAACCATGAAGCTTTCTGCTTCGATCTCCGCACTCAGACGGTTCCGCTTCTCAAACAGATCAAAGCAACCACGTTGCACAAGATGTGTTGATTTTTTAGTAACTAGGTCATTCAATTGTGCATAAGATCATCGATGTAGAAGCATAATTGAACAAACCCTAAATAAGATAGAATAAGAATATCTTCACTCAATGATTTTCTCTCTCTATCTCTATCTCTATCTCTGTAGAAAAATATGAACAATATAAAAACTACAGAGATCTCTAAAAAATCACACCTCAATTCTGTAGAAGCTTCTCCTATTTCTAGAGTAGGAAACCCTAGTTTTGAGATAGCTTGTTCCCCACTTTGATTAGGATTCCTTGTAACATCCGGTATTTTTACGTGTTAATTAAAAATTTTATTTAAACAATTAAGTGCTTATGTGTGATTATGTGCTTTATGTGTTTATGTGTTTAGCATGACTTACATGTTGTATGTAATATAAAAATTGTAAGTTGCATTTTATATTTTCATTTTTGAGAATAATGAAAATTATTGAAAACGATTTCGGGAATGAAATGGCCGAAGGATAAATGAGTAATTTCACATTTTGAGCACTTAGTGGAAAGTGTATAGATTTTGGCTAAGTGTTAGGGCATGAGTTGCATGTTGGTAATTAGAGAGGATGATAAGGGGTAAAAGGGTATTTAAGAATCTTGGTGACACTCTTGTGAGTAACCCTAAGTTGGGAAAATATTGGTCATTTTACACTTTTGAAGTGGTGTCTCATTTCTAGCCCTTGATCTTCTTCTCCCATCTTTGTTCTCAACCCTTGGATCATAGGGCCTTGTTTGGTTAGCACTCAAATACAATAATCCATTATTCTTGGTCTTTCATTTGGCAAGACTTCATGTCTACCCTTGGATCATGTTCTCATTTTTCTTGCCTTATTCTCAACCCTTGGATGGTGAGAAGGTAAGTAGAAAATCTTTACAACCCTTTAGGGTTAGCCACTTTGCAAGACTTCACTCATCTCACAAACTCTTTCTCTCTTCCTCTTCTTGCTAAGTTGGGGATAGTTCTTGTTGGAGTTCTTGGAAAACTTTGGTAAGTCTTCTAATTCACTATAGGGTTTTGTTGCAAGAACCCTAGTTCTCATGTTTTGAGTTCTTGAGTTGATATTGATTTGAGTCTTGTCTTATTCATGTTTATGGAAGGTTGAGTTGTTTTCATCTACCATAGCTCTTAAGTTTCACTTTGTGAAGAAGCTAGTGGTGAGTTCCATAACTCATACTCTTAAGATTCTATTTCTCCATAAAACCCTAAAATAGAAATCATTAGGGTTTGAATTGATTCTTGTGGTTGGAGCCACTTTTGTATAATTTTTGGTTTTCTTGTGACACCATAGTTAGTCTTGTTGTTCATGTGGTGTGTTGTAGTTGGGAGCTATTCTATTGAACCCTTGGAGTGGTAGCTTAAGTAGGATCTTTTGGGCATTCTTGAATAGGATTGCTTGGAATTGAGGTAGGGGAAGAATGAATTGTATCCGTCTTTGTATGAGGGTGTGTGCGTCTATGTGTATATATGCCGTATATATATATATACGAGTTGAGTATTTACAACTTAAATGATGAATTAGGCCTTGAAAGCATGATGTTGTGATATAAATGCTTGTGGTGGTTTATTGTTTATAAATGTCAAATGTAAGCATTGTGATAACTTGAGTGCAATATATTACATAAAAAAATAAGCATGTATTGTGATGGCATATGGTTATGATTGAGAACCTTCATGCATTTTGGTTACACCATGTAGTGTCAAAACATGGGTGTTGGTTTATACGGGACGTGTAAACATGTGTGTGTAGTCTTGTGTCGAATCGTCGCAATAACTGGCTAGGAAAAAGGAACTCCCACCTACGGACTAATAAGCCATAAAATTGGGATATAGGGTTCGTTGTTTCCCCATCGTGGTGGAAAGTGCCACTCTCAGATCTTTAGGGCACGGGAGTTGCGAGCAGGGTTCTCGTGCAACCGCCTTCCTTGTTGAAAGTTAGAAGTGTCAAAATCACTTGGGAAGAATTGGTTCGGTACTCTTTTTCTCATTGTGAATGGGTAGGGTGCGTATTCGTTAACCTATATTGGGCAAAGTGTGTAATATGAGGGGTGTTGAGTCATATTGTACTTGTATTATCATATATGTGTGATTATGATATTGATATTAAAGCATGTTATAATTATGAATATTTATGATGTGAGCATGTTGGGGGAAATTATTTGTTGGGTTTGAGGGGGTTCCAGATTGGAGTGAGATTCATGTGGAACAAGACACCAACCTAGGGTTAGTGGCATGAACCTTGGTTGGGTTGAACCGCTCGGACTATTGAGATTGAGGCGATGACGCTTCCTCTATTGGGTTAGTGAGGTCACCCCACGACTTATATATTTTTCAGGTGGTGATTCCTTTTCGGGAGGTCCGTAGTCTCTCGGTGGAGACACGATAGTGATTTCGCTCATTTTGTGCATATGGAGGCGGATTACTTATTTTGTAGAGCCTACTTTAGGAATTGCACATGTGCTTATTTTGGCTTAAGGTTGTAAGTATTAAACTTGTTATTTTGCCGACTAGCATGTTGGCCGACTAGATTCTTTTTTGGATAATTTGATGTCATTATGTAAAACCATGTGAAATTATGAAAACAATGTTATATTAATTTTGGGCATGTTAAATGATGGAATTATGAAATTCTTATGTTTTGTCCATTTTTTGAACTTGAATGAGATGGTTGTGGTTAAATGACGATTTTCCAGAAAACGACATTTTTCATGGTTCATGAGAGAACCCTTTCAAATTTCTAAGGAAAAACACGTTTTCACCTACCCCCGTAATTTGAATTAAACTCATATTTTAGAAATTATTTTTGAATCTATTTCGTTGTGAAATTTGGCTTTGAAAACCCAAGAGTCATAAACGGAGACCGGGGGCAAGACGGAGAATTTATAAAATATTTCGAGGCCTTTAAAGTGACCTTTTAAACTGGGGGTCACCGAGTACTCGGAAGTGATTCTACCGAGTACTCGGTAAAATGTATAAGTTTGCACACTTGCGCAAAGACCCCTAAATTCACCCGAGAGTTTTGAGGGTTTTTGGGCAAAAATGGTTACTACGTACTCGGTGGGTACGATACCGAGTACTCGTTGAAAACTGAATTTTTTTATGTATTCTTTCAACTTATTTCCCTTCTCCTGGACATGGTTTAGTTGCCTATGGGCATGGGATTTTTTAGGTTGAAGGGTTTGATTAGACCCATGTTTCGTCTTTCGCAATGGTTAATCTAGTGTTTATGGCACGGTTTACGTCACCCTCGGATTTCGTAGGCTTCGTTGGGGAGTTAGGAAATTTGGGGCATGACATTCCTTCTTTGTGTCAAACCTTTCCAATTAGGAGTGAAACTGACTTATATTGATATACAAACATATATATAGGTCAATAAGCCATAGCCACATCATCAAACTTTAAGTCGGGGTCAAATTCGATAATTCATGAAATTTGTAAAAAAATCCCTCGCTAGGCACCTACGCCTTAGGCGTAACCCTTGAGTGTAGATGCAGCAAAACACTGAGCGTACCCTTGAGTGTAGTTTTTCACTTTCTAGCCACTTTTAGGTTTTGTAGGCGTAGGCTTCAGCGTAGATACTTTGTGACAACCACTTTTCTCCGCAACTGTGCCAAAAATGACCATCTTAATTCCACGAGACTTTTTGCTTGAAGTGACGAGTTTGGAAAATGCCGTTTTTGCCTTCCGGGAGACATTTTTACTCAATACGCTCACTTTCACACTTCATTTGTATTCTTTACTACTTCAATACTTGATTTTGCATTTGTTGAAACTTATAAATGTCGTTGAAACCAAAATGACATATCTAACACTCAACATGGTTATTGTTTAGAACATGCCATAAATAAATAATATGAAATTACCTAGACGATAGTGAAAAAAGCCTAGAGGGGGGTGCATATATTTTTTATCGATTTTATGATCAATTAAAATTATTTAGCAGAAATTCAATTTTAAATAGTCACAGATCCTAATTCTCAATTCAATTCTCAAAAATAGATCAATCAAACAAATATGAATATAAGTGCAGAAATTTAAATCATGAGAAGGCACGGAGATTTTTACGTGGGAAACGTTAGGGTATCGATGCACTATGAATCAGAGAATTGGTACAGACTCTATGAAAATAGAATTTACAACTACTGTAATTTGTTGTTCTTCACTCGATGTCTGATAGTCTAGATTCACTTGCGCTCCACAAAGCTTTCGCTTCGATCTCCGTACTATGACGGCTCTGCTTCTCAACAAATCAAAATCACCACGGAGCCTCCTGCTTCAATCTCCACACTCAGACGGCTCTATTCTTCAACAGATCAACGCAACCACATTGCTATAGATGGTGTGTGAATTTTTCAGCAACTATACCATTCAATCATGCATAGAAATCGTCGATGTAGAAGCACGATTGAAGACGTCCAATAACAAGAGAGAACTTGTGTATCTCTAATCACTTAATAATATTCTCTCATCATATGTGTATCTCTGTAGAAGAAGATGAAGCTGTAGAAAACTTGAAGAAAATTCTTAAAGACATGTCTCCTCTTGTTGAAGACTTGGGTATTTATAGACAATGATGATCTAAACCCTAAGTTTGCCCTTTCTCGTAATTTCACATCTAAACCCTATGTTCTGGTGAATATAATTTATATAGCACACACTTTGATGTATATAAGTCGTGGACAAATCATAAAACCAACTCATGGACAAATAAGACATCGTAACAAATTTACCCAAAATCTTACTACAACTACGCTTCAAGTGTACGGGGCCTACGCTTCAAGCGTAGGTCCAAGCGTACCTCCAAGCGTAAAAATGTGTTTTCCAACCACTTTTTGAAACTAAAAGCGTAGGCATTTTTGTTAAAACAACTTTTCTTCGCAACTGCGCCAAAATGACCCTCTTGAACCCACGATACTTTTTTCTTGAAGTGACGGCTTCGAAAAATATCATTTTCACCCTCCAAGAGACATTTTACCTCAATATGCTCACTTTCGTGCTTCACTTGTATTCGTCATTACTTCAATGCTTAATTCTGCCTTTAACGAAGCTTATCGATGTCATTGAAACCAAATCAACCTATCTAACACTCAACATAGTTATTGTCTAGAACATGCCATAAATAAACAATACACAAAAGTGTTCTTACACAATACTTAAAACTGTTCTTACAATTTCCCCATTGGCATTTCTGAGACAAAAACATGTTTTACAATATAGCCTCACAAATAACAACATAACATCTATACATATGAACACACACTGACAAACATAGATATAAATTGTCACCTTGTTTTCATGACGGTCTACAACTCCTGTAATCACAACACTGAACAAACCATTAAACACAAGTGTATAAAACAAATATATAAAATGATCATAAGAAAAACACAATATTCATGTAAGCATAATGATCATAAAACACACACACTCCTTCTCCCCCTTACTCAATACTTCTCCCCCTAAAACCATTACTCCTTTTTACTAAATATTTCTCCCCCTTTTTTGTCATTGAAATGACAAGAAACAATTAAAAATAATCAAAACACATGAGAGAAACAAGGAAAGCCTCAAGATGAAAACATAGGGAAAAGATAACTGAGACTCTAGAGAATCTAAGTCAAGCGCTAAATATTAAGATATAGTGTTCTATAAGATTATATCCCGATTCTCGAGTAACAAATATCTCTACAATGCATGAACTTAACACTGAATGAATGCATAATGTCATGAACAAAAATAAAACACAAATATTTTTGTATTTTGAAATATGTGAGCAAAGTAGTAGAGACAACAAGCTAATCATTAACATATCATATTCTCAAATCTAACTCATCCATTATACACACAGTAGTGAAGAAAATCAACACATATACCTTATAGACTCAAGAACGCACAAGTCAAGTTTTGTGAATACATATACATACGAAAATTCTCATGTGCAAGCACTAAGGTAAGATGAAAGCAATACACATTAATTCTGACAATCTCCTCACCAACCGTGATGATAATTCAGTCCAAGATCCAAACTAGAAGTCAAATCGTTAACTTGAACCTTATTGCTTAAAAACAAACACCATTTTCAAATAAGTTTTGCACCTTTTCACCTTATCCCTTTTTGTCTTTCTAAGCTCCGAACTTTCCAACGAGGATTTTTAGTTCCAACCAACTGGGCCCGAGCTTCTTCGTTGGGATTTATGCTTGTTAGTCTTCTCCCCTTTTTATGCTAACACTCAATGCTTACTGAGGCAAAAGGCCCGGTTACTCAGATCGAATAACTACTTTTTGCATTTTTATATTTTGATTATTACATTATTTCCTCTTTCAACATTCCCACAACATTCATAAGCATGCAAAAAGGTATTACAAAGCTTAGATCAATCTAGTATAGCTTATGAACCTACATATCACTTCGATTTAAATGAAATAGATTAACAGTCTTAGCAGACATTACGATCATCTCCGAAGTAAAACAAACACCTAAGATTTTATTTTTTTTCAACATAAAATAATCATGCCAAGTGAACATCCAAAAATCTTAGGTCAAGTTGATACCTCTACCTCCCATATGCATAATTAGACAAATAAATATGAGAATAGAGTAAAATATGACAACTTTTATAATTGGAAGCTCGTTAGATCTGAATCAGACATTGGTATTTATAGAAGAAGTTGAGAAGAGTCCTGCTTATATTAGACTTGTCCCACTAGGATTAGGATTCCTCTTTGATGCATTTCTCCTCAATTATGAGCCAAATCCCTTTAATATGATGTTGATACACCTTATACACATGCTTAGAGGTGTTGGAGTCGAACATAAAGTCATCACAAGTAAAAAAGGATCAATTCGGGTCAAACTTGGATTTTTGGCCAAATAAACAATTTCAGCTTTTTCTTGCAGACACATCTCACTTTTTTTTTTATCATAACTAGAACTACACAACTTGGATTGAGACGTACTTTAGCTTTTTGGAAAGATGACTTCAAGCGCTTGCGTTTAGACTCAAGAATAACTCAATTTGGACATGTTTTGATCGAGCTATATCCGTCTGAAGTTGGATAAAATTATGGACCTACGATTGACCCCTATGCTTGAGCGTAGGTGTTGCTACGCAGCTATGCTTAAGCGTAGCTCCAAGCGTAGGGCACTTTTCCCATGCATAGCTCAAGCGTAGTTTTGATGATTCTAGCCACTTTTAGCTACTGTATGCGTAGCTTAAGAGTAGGGAAATTCATGGAAACCACTTTTTTCTAATTATTGCTCCGTTAGAACCCCCTTGACTCGAATGGATATTTTTCTTGAAGTTTCAGCTCCGAAAAATATCATTTTTGCCCTTCGGGAAACACTTTTTGCTTGAAAACTCCTCTTTTGCTCTCTTCTTGGATAGACACAATCACATCCTTGGTTAATTCACCAAAGTTACCTCATTTTCTTCATTAAGCTCCCGAAACACGCTTAGACATGCAAGTCGCATAAAAATACCAAATAATGGGATGATAAAACGTAACAATAGCGAATTAGGGGCCTAGAATGGACAACATTTGGCACTTATCAAGTCACTTACCAAATTTTGGATCAAAGGAATACTTAAGGCATTCAAGACACTTTTGTAGTTAGGAGCTTCACCAAAATCTCAACCAAAATAGAAGAAAATGAAAAGTTGAAGAAGAAGTAAAGAGAGGAAGAGAAACATGTGAGAGGAAGAGAGGAGAGTTTGTGAGAGTAGGAAAATGTCTTCCTAACAAAATGAGAGTCAACACCACACATATGTATAAATATATAATATCATCACCTAACCCTTGATCCAATGGTTGCAATTTGAGATGGGAAGATGAAAGAAATTGAAAGGTCAAGATCTCTCCACCACACCAAATCTAGAGAATTCCACTAAGTGCATGCTCCTTTACTTAAATGCCCCTAGTATTTCACGATTCTTACTACAATGCCCCTCACTATGTGCAAGACTTAGTAGGTTCAACACTTGGAAAAATTCTCTAGGAAAATCCACTAACACAACTTTGCATGAATTTACAAAAATAATACCCTTAAGCGTAAAAATTCCGAAACCAATTTTAAAATTCCTTATTATATATGTGTAGATGATAAAAAATATCGGAATCGAAAATAAACACTTTCGGGACCTATCTCTAACTTGCGCTTTTCAAAACACGTCCCGAATCTACAGATAGTTCAAAAATTAAAATAATGCAAAGACGATTCCGAAAAATTATCAAATGGAAAAACTACATATAATGCATAAAAAAGCAATTAGTATCATCTTGAGTATTTAATTCAATTAAATAAAAAAATTTAATTAATTCATGAAAAATTTACTCGTAAAGTGGAAGAAAAATACCAAACGTTACACTCTCCCTTCGATATCATCAAAAAGAATAGATACAATAAAGTTCAAGGAGAGGATCATCTCATCACATTGCATTCATATATGAATTGTGATAATAGAATATTTCTTTGGAAGTATCATAATCTCATATTGTCAATAAATATTTTTAATATGCTTAACATGATACCAAAAAACAATAATAGATTTTTATTCATGATGAAATCAAGAAAATTCTAAGCAATAATGTAGTAATGAATAAAAAATCGGAAAATCATTTACTTGCATTTTATTAGGGATGTAAACGAGTCGAGTCGAACCAAGTAGTAGCTTGTTTGGGCTCGACTCGAACTTATGAGAGGTATGTTTGAGCTCTTGAGCCGATCTCCCAGAGGTATGTTCGAACTCGGCTTGCCAAATTTCACGAACCGCTCGAGCTCGGCTCGAAGATCGTTATCTTTTTTTTTCTGAAAAAAGATCTGGTAAAGATTTAGAAAGAAAGCATTTCCCAAACCATCACCCATCTCCTATCAAATTTATATGGATAAATTATATATCTATGAAATATATATACATATATATATATATAACCCACCAGTTAAACACTTCGGCCCCGTTTGGAAAGGCCATTTTTGTTATGTTTTTTGTTTTTTAGTCTCAAGCTGGGGACAAAAACGTGTTTGGGAACTTTAAAGCTTAAAATGTTTTCTTGAACAGTTAAAAAACAAAGGGGATAAGTGTGTTGATTTCAAGAACAACTTTTTGTTATTTTTGTTGTTTTTTTACTGTTTGTTCTACCCATTTTAGCTCCAAAGAAAAACAAAAAAAAAAAAATGTTCCTCTTCCAAAAAAGAACATCTCTCTCTAGGGTTCTTGTGGACGCGAAGAGCGATGACGACCATGGCGATTCTGTTCAACCGAGCTTGAAATCGCGATTCAACAACGAAACGTCTCACCCACACACATCAACAATCGTCTCACATACCAGAAACACTGTCTGAATTGAACGATTTGAGTCACACACATGTTTGGTCTCCTTTCTCTTTCTTCATTTTTGTGTCGAAATTCATCAGATCTGATTCCGTTTCAAGCCCTTGATGTCGTTTGTGTGTATATATGTGTGTGCAACATGGTGATTCTGTTTGTGTGTAATTAATTTCATCTATAAATGTTTCAAAATAATATTATTATGTAAATCTTTCATTCTCTCTTTAGATCTGTTACTTTGTATGTGATTTGGGGTTTGGGTTTCGAAACCCCTTTCAATTTTTCTCAACCGGGTTTCGAAACTGGTTGTGTGTGTGTGATTTGGTCTATGGTGTTGAAACCCCTTTCAATACTTTCATGGTGGCCTTAGGGTTTGATTGGAGGATGAAAAAATATAGAACAAAGGCCGACCTTCCCACTATAGATTTCTCTCAATATTGGTTCCTATTCGCCATTAATTTAGTGGGTTAAGCTTAAAATCAGTGATTGAAAAGTGATTGGGTATTGGTGTTTTTTCATCAAATACAGGTATCTTAATATCTCTCTCCTTTCAATTTATTTTCTCTTTGTTTTTGTTTTCAATTAATTATTTTTTGAATGATTTGATCTGCAAATTTGTTTTTATGAACATGTATATATATATGTGTAGAGGATTAGACCAATGACGTGTATTAACAAAACAGTTAGGTTGGCTACTTGACATTTCAATCTCTATTGAAACAACATTAATATTGGACTTTTTCATGCTTTTTCACTTAAAAAACCTAAGCATTCTATCAATCCCAATCAACAAATATGTTTTGCTTTCATATGAAATCTCGGAGGTACTCTTTTTTTTCTCTCTCTCTAAATTCATATACATATTCACACATACACACACACACATATATATATTATATACTGTTATGAACTGTTCTAGGGTTTTAGTTATTGACTGATCCGTTTTTTAAGTAACTGAGAAGATTGTTGACTTCAAATTTACTTAGGTTCTTCCTTTTGCATTTTGGGCTGCTGTTGTTTGCAATATGTAAATGTGTTTGATATTTTGACTTTGAGATATGTCTCAACTGTTTATTAAACTGTTGATGAGGACTTATAATTTCCAATCATGTGTTGAGAGAGAGTGTTTGTGCCGCCAAATGAAGATGCATTTTAATTTTATTTAATCATTAGGATGACGTTATTTTTTAAAAAAAAAATTCTGATAATGTGAATATAGTAGTTGGATTGGCATGTTAATAAAGCTTGGAGTGAGAGGAGTCATGTGGCCTATGATAGGTTAAGGCAAGAATGATGATGATGGTGATGATGTTGTTGCCAGTAGGCTCTATTACCGAAGATTGTTGACGTCGAATTTACTTGAGTTCTTTGTTGGCATCTTCGAGTGATGTAGTTTGCAATTTGGTGTATAATGTGTTTTATAAAGATTATGAAATAGGTTTTAGCTGATTTTTCATCGGTTGATGAGGAATTTGTAAGTGATGTGTTGGGATGTGTCTGTGCCATTTGATGAAGTTACATTTTCAGTATCATTTCGTGATTGGTATGAGGATGAGGTTAGTAAAAATGATTTGAATAATATCAATATGGTAGGTAAATTGGCATGTATGAGAAAAGTTTGGAGAGGGAGTTCGTGTGGCCGATATTGGGACTAAGGCAACAATGATGATGACAATGTTGTTCCAATAAGCTCTCTTATCGAACAATTTTCATAGCACGATATATATATATATATATTTATAAATGTATATAAAGCTGGTGGTATGAAGTTGATGTCTGGTTCTGTGGTAAAATTCTTAAACATTTGTGGCACACGGACACTGGTACCAATTTGATTCTCAAAGAAACCACTAAATTATAAAAGTTGGTTATGTTTTGAAGCCTCCCTCCCTAAAACCTGGCCATTGGGGCACCAAAATTAGGTAATGAATCTTCATGTAAAACGGGTGATCTGTGTTGTTCTTTAATTATTTTTAAGTGGAATTGTAACTGCGAAAGAGAGTGTGCTGGTGGAGGAGGAAGTTCTGATTTCAATGCATTCAATGGAATATTTCTAATCAAATTGGATGTTGGAAAGCTTCCTTGGTTACTAATGGAGATTTACTTATCACGAGGAAAAAAATGAAGCTTGTCAAGATATCTTTTTTAAGTTTTCTGCTGGACATGGTATTGTCGGGCCCCTTACAACATCGTATAGTCCATTACCGGCATGTACCATTCCCTTGCCCCCCACGCACTAGGAATTACCGGAAATTTACTTGAGGTGGTTCCGTGGAAATTCTAACTCTCACCTCATGAGAGTCTTGGCAGTAAACATCCCCAAGGGTTGATGCTGTCAAGTTTTGCTCTTAAATGTTTTGTGCTAACTGTTTTGGTTGACTTGTTTGATCATTTTGTACCATGTTTGTCTTTTGCCCTTCTTCTTTTTTCCCCTTATGCTACCCGAGTAATTTCAAAAATCATGTTGATTCTTCAATATTTTGGGTTTGGTTTTACAATGCATTGAGATGATTAGGGCATGGCTGTGGGAGAGAGGAAGCGAAAAAGTTGAGAGGATAGAAGTTCAAATTCAACTGAAATCTACATGATATTTGTAGAATTCAGATGCATGATAAATAAACTTTGTTTTGATCTTTTTTTTAAGGAACCACATTTAGAGTCCTCATAGAAGCCAGACGGATTCAATATGCAAAAATAGACAGACTTCCCAACTCTTTTACTTATTTTTCTAGGCAAGAAATGACCAACATATAAGAAGGTCAAGGTGCGGATGGGTACCCCCTTAAAACATTTTGAAGACTGCAGTAAGAGTTTCCGAACAAAAGAATGAAGTCAATATTGCACTGACTTGAAACACTTGGAAACTCTTCTATTTGTTGTTTAACTGGTATTTATATAAAATTGTGATCCAAATTTGCTGTTTAACCGGTTCATTTACTGTTTCAGGGCCCCTCTAGACATGACCTCTTCACGATGCAACTTATCTTACTGAAATGCTAAATTTGACTGAAGCATGGGGATGGACAGGCAATGGCACAGGAATGGAGCTTGAAAAGCTATTAAAACAGATGATAGATGAAAGTGACCCCAGGTTACCATTTGGATACATCAAATTGGATGAGGTTTTCCTAGAGCTCTATCTTGTTCCAACGGGTTAATTTACTCTTTATATTATCATAAAGGGTTTGTTGTGCCTTTAACTAATACTTTTCTCTTTGAAATTTTCATTTGCCCAATATGTTTCAGATCGCAAGTCATGGTAAAATTAATTCTCCACCCCTCAGGACCTTGATGAGCGCAATGCACAAGGTAATCTTCTTGAATCTTACTTCTCTATTAAGAAAATTACGGGTGGTTAATTCACATTTCAAATACCATTCTAAATCTTAGTGTGTGTTTTAGCTTTAGTACAACATCCATGACTCTTCGTACTTATATTCTTTAATCCCTATTTTAGTTAGCAAACTGCATTTGAAGTCCAAACTATTTGACCAATATTTTTGGGTTGATGCGCATGGTTGTAGGAGGGGTATGCTACTTGTAGGTCACACATGGCCTCCAATGCAATCAAAACAAACTGCCCTATGTTTTTTTTTTCAATGATACATGTGATGGAGCTACTTGGAAGATGTTCGAGTTGAAGTCATAATTGGAGGATGTTCGAGTTGAAGGATATTCATGTTGAGCTATTTGGTGTAAAGGAAATGACATTGATGTAATAGCATTTTCTCATTGTTTTATGCAATCTAATATGTATGATATGTAATACCATTTTCAATATGTAATACCATTTTTCATATGTAATTGATGTCTTGTGTGTACATTGGTGCTTGGATGACTTTGAAATTGAATTACTTTTGGATGTCTTGTGATTTTTCTTGTTATTAAGTGAAAAAAAAATGGACTTGTCATTTTTATGGGAAGGTGTTGCCGAAATTTGTTCATTTACAATACATATCAATATTTCATTAAAATTGTTGACTTCAATGTGCTCATGATGAACAATATCAACTTGTGGAAGAAGATATTTTGGTACAAAAGTGCATTTCAATTGCCAAAGATTTGTCTTTATTAATTTTTGCACTTAAATTTTTTTAAAAAAATATTTGAAGTCACCAAACGTGTTTTTGTTTATGTTCTTAGAAATTCAGGGAACACAGATGTTGCCAAACATGTTTTTCTATTTCTGTTCTCAAACTTTCTGAAAAAACAAAGTCTGCCAAACGTGTTTTTTTGTTTTTTGTTCTTGAAAATTTTTGAGACAAAATTCTCAACCAAACATGTTTTTGTTTCCGAGTTACCCTTAGGACAAGAACAAAAATGTTTTTTGTTCTCAAAAGAACAAAAACGAAAACGAAAACACCGATTTCCAAACCGGCCCGAATTCATTCTTGTATTTTGCCCATGAGATTGTTTTACTCTGACTTGATAACTTTACAATCACTTTTTTCGTTACAGCTCTTTGGGTGATTAAATTATTGTGGTGTTTGACTTTTGATGGGCATGGTAAGGCATAGATCTAAATGGGGGGTGGCCCTCCTGAACTTTTTTTCTTATCTTATTTAGCCTTAAATTTTACTTATTTGTACTTCTGCCCCCACTAAATTCTTTGTAAAAAATCCCTAAAGCCCCAACTGAATGTTTTTCTTGTTACTTTACCTACCCTAAAATTATGAATATTGTAATTTCGCCCCACGCACATGAAACTCTAGGTCCATCACTGGGCATGGGGCAGTAACAATGGCTGCTTGGAGTTGTGACAAGAGACGGTAGAGGCACAAAGAAGAGGATATAGATTAGGTTTAAAGTCAAATGGCCTTGGTTTCTTAATTGGACAAACCTTTATTTTTTAAAAAGGATAAAATTTATGTAATTTGGGCTTGGTACAATTGGTCCAATTTTTACTTGCTAAAAGGAATAAAATTTATGAACTTGAGCTTAACATGTAGGTGGGCTTGGATATTTGTCCAACGTTAAATGTATTTATAAAGTAAATTGGACCTTAATTTATATTAGAAACTTAAATATATAATTGAACTTTTTAATAAGTCTTGTTCATGAACATGTTCATGAGCTTTGTTTGAGCTCATAGTTTTTTTAGTTTGGTTCATTTACGAAACGAGCTTGAAATTATAGCTTGAATTTGGTCCACTTACTAAATTAAACAAACTCGAGCCGAGTTATTATCGAGCCATGCTCGAATTGCTTGTCAAACATTTGGTTCATTTCTAGCCTTACATTTCATAGCCAATAGGATACATGATCAAAATAAATTTTCATATAGTAAGTATACATATCAAGTAAATGACTCAATTGAGAGTGATTTAATGCTCAAGTGTATGTGCTTGAATGAAGGCTCAGATCATAAGTATTTATACTATATCCAAAAGAGAGACACATAATCACAAGGTCATTTCATGTCAAAATATCATAGAGTCATGTGTGAAAATCCAATGTTATTTTTTCTCATAACATCAACATAAATTGACACCATTTCTTTTTAATATTGTAAAAGTTAAGCATACAACCATATGTAAATTTATGAATGATCATTAGATATAATTGGATAGAGGCATGATATCACGATTCATGGACAAATATATAGTAAGACCTCATACATGTGAGAAAGTGCAAGTAAACATGTTTATATCTCATATGATAAACATCTCTTATATTTCTCCATCAAGTTATGTACATAAGAGAACAAATAAGCTCAAGGAAGGACAACTCCTTATGTGTAAAAATCATCTCAAATCATATGACAAGTATATTTACAGATGATGACACAACCATTAGAGCAATGAGAAATAATTTATTATGAGATAAACAAATATCATATATGAGCATTTAAGAATAAGTCAACACCACCTCCATGTCAACCATATGAAATTCAATAAACACATTTTCTCTCAACCTGTTAGGTGCATGTATAGAGCCGAGGTGTAGGAGTTACCGAACCTTGCTAAATCGCGGTGTCATCTGAGTTTGCTTCTCTTCATCTCTCTATTGCTATTTATATTTGTTTGTGTTGATCAATTTATTGTTTACCATAATCTTATTGTAATAATTATTTTGTGAGTTGGGCAATCACTATCTAGAGGTCTAAATAGTTTCCATTGTTTGATTTACTCAAATTATTTTTTAAAATGAGATCAAATTTTGAATCCCTATTCACCTCCCCACCCCAACGTTATTTAGTGACTAAACAAATTGAGGCTTGTTGATTCACC
This sequence comes from Cornus suecica, assembly GCA_963922005.1. Classification (NCBI taxonomy): domain Eukaryota; kingdom Viridiplantae; phylum Streptophyta; class Magnoliopsida; order Cornales; family Cornaceae; genus Cornus; species Cornus suecica. The sequence goes on along the minus strand of OY998238.1, from coordinate 58,329,964 downwards.
AACATAAATTTGAGGGAGAGTATTGAGTTGAGGAGTAGGAGTTATCGAACTCGCTAAATCAATGTTATCTGAGTTTGTTTCTCTTCATCTCTCTATTGCTATTTGTACTTGTTTGTGTTAACTGATTTATTGCTTATAATAATCTTATTACAATATTTATTTTGTGAGATAGTATAAATAGTTCCCTTTGTTTGATTTATTTTATTCATTTTTTAAAAAGAGATCAAAATTTTTAAAACCCGGTACCCCCTCCCTTGTAGGTTTATTTAGTGACTAACAAAATTGATATTTGTTGATTCACCAACATCAATTTGAGGGAGAGTGTTAGATATAATTTGAAGTCAATTGAAAAGATATAACGAGTTGCAAGATTGTTTGTAATTAAAGATTGCATATACTTTACATGATCTGATGATTAAGAATAGGGTAAATTACATAAACCATCCCTCAACTTTGACCTAATTACATGCACTACCCCTAACGTTTCATTAATATCAGTTACCACCCTTAACTTTTTCTCCGTTGTAACATTTCCCCCCTCCGGTAGAAGTCAACGCCAAAAAATTCAAATATTGGTCAAAGTTGAATTTTTTGGAACTGAAAACCCTATTTTACCCTTACTATCCATACATTTACATTTTAACCATTACTTTTGTAATCATAATTACTAGAATACCCCTACTTAATTTGTTAATTTGATAAAACAAAAATAATGTATAAAATTATATATTTATAATTCGGAAAAAATACCTTTTATAAAAATATATAATTTCGGAAAATAATATAAAAATATAAAAGTATTTTTATATATTCGGAAAAAAATATTCGGAATATTTCCGAATATATTTTTTTCCGAATATACAAATTCCGGAAATTTCCGAATATTTTTTCCCGAATATATAAAAATATATAAATTCCGGAAAAAAAATATAAAATTATAAAATTATATTTTTATATATTTTTTCGAATTTATATATTTTTTCCAAAATTATATATTTTTTGAATTTTAAATACTTTTTATAATTTTATATTTTTTCCGAATTTATATATATTTTTATATTTTTTTCCGAAATTATATATTTTTATATATTCGGAAAAAAATATTCGGAAATTTCCGGAATTTATATATTTGGAAAAAAAATATTCGGAAATAATCCGAATATTTTTTTCCGAATATATAAAAATACTTTTATATTTTTATATTTTTTTCCGAAATTATATATTTTTATAAAAAGTATATAAATTTTTTTTTTCCAAATTATAAATATATATTTTTATACATTATTTTTGTTTTATAATTTGAGGGTAATTATGTAAATTCACGTGGCTCTAGAAAACTCTTGAAATATTTTCACATATATGAGGGTATATCAGTCATTTCCCTACTATTAACAACTGAATCACTGTTCCGATTTAGTTCAGGGGGTAACTGATATTAATGAAACGTTAGGGGTAGTGTTTGTAATTAGGTCAAAGTTGAGGGATAATTTGTATAATTTACCCTATACCCTACATCTTGAGTATTAATGTGGAGTTCGTTAATTGTAAAGAATAGATAAATTATAAAAAGGGATTCTTCTCAAGGGAAAGATAAATTAGTTTTTCTCCGAAAATTGTTTTGTTTTTTTTGTTTTGTCAACTATCACAAAGGAGTGATAGAATTGGGCATTTGATTTTATTTCATTTACTCGTACTAAACACGATCTAAACTCATAATTTTGAGGCCATGAGTCTTTCTGGATTTTTAAAGCAAAATAACTCGTTTTATTTTTCATTGAAAAGAGCAATTTAAGCATTCACAAGGGTTCCTCTAAAAGTTGGAAAAATAAGAAGAAATAGTTCTCTTTTGATAAGTCATTCTTAGCCTCCTTTTTGCTTGAAAGAAAAAATGAATATTATTTTCCGTTTTTTGCAACATTTTAGAATTGCATTGGAGTTGAAATTCCGCCAATGCAATTTCAAATATATTGTTCAGATAATTCTTGAAATTCAAGTGTAATTAGATTTCAATTCGAAACTCAAGTTGAATATGAATTTTAATCCTAAACCCATTTTAAATGTGAATTTCAATCCTAAACCTATTTTGAATGTAAAATTTCATAAATCTTGAATTAAATTTGACAATATAGATAAATCTAAGTATGTAAATACAGTTATGAAACTATGAATATATATATGCATGTTTATATATGTGTGTATGTATATGTATGTGCATGTGATATACATGTATGCATGTATGTGAATATGTGAGTTTATGAGTTTAAAAATGTGTATTTGAAATTAATTATACTATCAAATAAGTATTTGAAATTGCATTGATGACGTTGCTGCATTTGAAATCACATTGGTGGAATAGAAAAATCATGAAATTACAATTTAACCGCAATTTCAGTACCACACCAAACATATTCTTTGAATTTTATTTTTTTGATAACTTACTCATTCACGTGTTTCCCGAAAATATTATTCTTGTGAAATGTTTGTAGAAGGTTTCAGCCCAAAAGGAAAGAAACTTAGAAATAAAAATTGTAGTGGGTGTTAGCAAAATAGAAATACACAATAGGTTAACTTAATTTACACTCCCCGAAACTTGTTTTAACTTTAATTACACCTTCTTATATTTGAATATCTTCAATTACAACCCTCTGGATTGAGATTCTTATCATTTACACTCCTAATAACTTTTTGGACTAAAATACCCTTACCTAAACACCCATTATCCCTATTTCCAAACACCAATTATCCCTATTCCTAAATATATGTATAAAATTCAAAAATAATATATAAAATTCAAAAAATATGTATAAAATTTGAAACAAATATATAAAATTCGAAATATATTTATATAATTCGAAATATATATATATAATTCAATATATATATATATAATTCAAAAATTATATATAAAATTTGAGAAATATATATAAAATTCAAAAATATATATATAAAATTCGAAAAATATATAAACAAATTCGAAAAAAATATATAAAATTCGAAACGAATATATAAAATTCGAAATATATATATATAATTCGAAAAATATACATATAATTCAAAATATATATAAAATTAGAAAATAATATATAAAATTTGAAATATATATATAAAATTTAAAATATATATATAAAATTTGAAAATAACATATAAAAATCGAAATATATATATAAAATTCAAAATATATATATAAAATTCCAAAAATATATAAAAAATTTGAAAAAAATTATATAAAATTAAAAATATATATATAATTATTTTCAAAAAAATAAATGGTGAGAGTATAAAAGACGTAATAGAGAAAGGAAGTGTGAGACTACAACAATTAAGTTCCAACCAATGATGTCAGGTGCACATATAGACCATGGAGACTTTGATTATTTGAAGACAAATGATGCAGTTGTCCCTCAACTACCTTTATTTCAATACAACACCAAGCAAACACATAAGATATATTGGTAATCTAAGTGGTTTAGATTGAACTTCTCAAGTGGCACCATCATGTGCTTCCCTATGATCCCCATGATGGCTTGGAAAAATAAAATATATATAAAATTATTTTCGAAAAAATAAATTTTTTTATATATATTTTTGAATAATATATATATTTTTTGAATTTTATATATTATTTTTGAATTTTATATATATTTCGAATTATATATATATATATTTTTAATTATATATATTTCAAATTTTATATATTATTAATTTTTTTCAAATTTTATATATTATTTTCGATTTTTTTTTTATATTTTTCGAATTATATATATATTTGAATTTAATATATATTTTTTGAATTATATATATATATTTTAGAATTTTATATATATATTTCAAATTTTATATATTATTTTTGAATTTTTTATTTTTTTCAAATTTTATATATTTTTTTCAAATTTTATATATTATTTTCAATTTTTTTTATATTTTTCGAATTATATATATATTTGAATTTAATATATATTTTTTGAATTATATATATATTTTTTAGAATTTTATATATATATTTCAAATTTTATATATTATTTTCAAATTTTATATATATTTCGAATTTTATATATATTTTTTGAATTATATATATATTTCGAATTTTATATATTATTTTCGAATTTTATATATACATTTCAAATTTTATATATTTTTCGAATTATATATATTATTTTTGAATTTTATATATATTTTTTGAATTTTATATATTATGTTTTAATTTTATATATTTTTGTAGAATTTTATATAATATTTTTGAATTTTATATATATTTTTTGAATGTTATATATATATTTTGAATTATATATATATTTTTAGGAAAATAGTGAGTGTTTGGAAATAGGGACAATGGGTGTTTGGGTAAGAGCATTTTAGTGAAAAAAAGTAGTTAGAGGTGTAAATGATAAAAATCTTAATTCAAAAACGATGAAGTTAACCCATATATATATACACACAGGCGTAAATATAAGGCGGTTCTCTTTTTGAAATCTTTATTTTAACATTAATTCCCTTTTGCCATAATCGAAGAGGCAGGCAAACTTTTTAAAGCACAAAAGAGAGAGAGAGAGAGAGAGGTTATTCGGTTAATGCTACATTTCACATCCATCGTACTTTCTTTACCCTTCTTCAGGAATTCGATTATCGTCTCAAAGCGTCGTCAAATCCACACCCTCTGTCATTTTTAACAAATGGGTAATCACTGCATTCAACTTTCTTTGTTTTGATCCATTTCATTTGAATCTATACATATCATAAATATTATATATATGTATTTTAATTCATTCGGTTTTGAATGATTATGAACCACATGACTAATGATCTTCTTTTATTGTCTTGCAATTAATTCCTATTAAATTTTAAGGGTGGATTGATATTATGCAAATTTGTATATAATATACAAATTAATGTGTATGGGCGCGCTCCTTTTCCGTTATACTGTTATTTTCTGTTTTTTATTTATATTTATTGCATATTTTGTTTGAGATTTCCAATGATCATGCGTTCATTAGTTTTCGAATGCCCTTGTTATTTCGGTTTGTCATTCTCATTAAAGTGTTAATTTGGTGAAAAAATGGGCATAATTTAAATTGAAATTTCTGGATAATTTTGATGATTTATATATAGGTCAGTTTAATTGATTTTGCGAAGTAATGGCAACTGGGTCGGGCTTATTTCTGTTATTTTGTGGGAATGTCCCTTGATCACAATGTTTCGTTGGGGATACATGGTTGGAAAACAAAGGATAGCAGAATGGTGTTTTCATGTAATATTTATTTATCTTAGTATGGTACATTGTCTATTGTATCTTTATTTATCCAACAGTTCTGGAGCTTCAAATTTCTGAAACCGAATTTAATGTTCAGTCTTATAAGCACTGGTCTTCTTATCCTCACTTTTTTGAGAAACTAACTGGAGATTGCTAAAAATTTGCTAATGAATTGACAATGATGTATCGAGGCTAATTACACTTCGTTTTTGGTTGGAGATTTGACCAGAAAATCTTCTGTTTGGTTTGGTTTTTATTTTGATTATGTCGGTTTGAAACCAAAAGACTTTGTTGTGAAACAGCAGTTTTTGATACTTAATATATTTGAGTTATGTGTAACACGAAGAGTATTATTTACCCTAAGCTATTGCATGTATCCTGTAATTGTCTTGCTAATATACTTGCTTACAAGTCTATGTTTCCAGATGATGCCAGTGAATGTTGTTCTACTCACCTCATAGATGGGGAGGGTGCATTGAATATTGCTGGAATGGAAACTTTTATGAAAGAAGTGAAGCTGGCTGATTGTGGACTTTCGTATGCTGTAGTTTCCATCATGGGTCCACAAAGTAGTGGTATGAATTGTTATCCCTATAATCTACTTGTATGTTTTACTTGTGAGGCTCACTCGTGCATTTCACATCACCATTTTCAATACAAAATACGTAAATAATCTTGTCAACTAGTTCATGCAATTGATAAAAGCATTAAATATAGTATCATGGTAAATTTGTTTAAAAGTTTGTTTGAATTCTAAGTAGTGAAATCTTAATAATTGCATTTTAAAGTGCCATTTTTTTTAATGCCACTCATAAGAGGAAAATAGCATTAAAAATAAAACTGCAAAGAGAAAAAGTCCCAACTGGTTCTCTTTTAGCTATTTTCTCATGAAGTTTCTTTTTTCCAGCACCCTTTGCCACTTCCTTTTGATTAGGGTATTCTCTTTGTTTGTTTTGGCTCCAAAATTTCTATTCGTCATGGCCTGTACAGGGCTGGCCAGCGGCCTAGGCCCTAGGACCTTCAATTTGGAAGGGCCCCAAAAATCTTAATTTTTGTTTCTTATACCATAGGTGTGAAACAAAAGCATTTTAGGGCCAAATCCATATTTGGCCTCCCAAATACTATTCTATAAAACAATTTTAAGCCCAAATCTCCAATCCATTTTCTTTTGAGTCCAAACCTATCTCTAAATTAGTGACATAATAAACTATAATTATTTATAATCTATAATAGATTATACATTGATCAGTTATATGTGCATACATTGATTGATAATTTAGCAGCTCAAAATTTAAGAAGATCACATGTAATCTGATGTGAAGTTGAGTTTTGATTTTCTTGAGTAGTTTTGCTGAGTATTTTCTTTTAGTTATTTGATGTAAAGTGGACCATGTTCATTATAAAACACCAAGTCCGGGTTTTGTTTTATGTGCCTTCAATATTAATATATACAATGTTTATAGTCCTATTTTAATGAAAATTTTGCGATCTTATAATTTTGTTGTGAGCTTGAAACCTCATGTGCATTTAAAAGTTTGTCTAGGGCCTCTCAAAATTTTGGAGATCTCAGGGCCAGCTTTGGGCCGGTATAGATAATTCTGGACTAGTTATTATGCATTTTATTTAGGGAGTTTGAGGAGTAGGTATTGTGCATATACGTAGGAATTGTGCATATACAATCATGTTTAGGATTGATTACATGCTCTTTATACAAATGATTTTGATGAGGACTTCTATAATTTTCTCAGGGAAGAGCACACTACTAAATAATTTGTTTGGTACCAACTTCAGGGAGATGGATGCTTTTAAGGGGAGGCAAGTACTCATAAAGTTATCATTTTATGTCTCATTTGGTGTTTTATCAGAATTGGAGACATTGACACTATCCTCTTTGCAGGTCTCAAACCACGAAAGGTATTTGGGTTGCGAAATGTGCTGGTATAGAACCTTGCACTCTTGTAATGGATTTGGAGGGCACTGATGGAAGAGAACGAGGAGAGGTGTCTTTGCCAAGTTTCCTCTTTTTCTCTTTATGATTTATGCCATCTGCTTATAGTTTCTGTGATCTCTACATGGTTTCCATAATAAGTATGGTCTTCAATTAGCTCAGTATCTTGATAGAATTTGAATTAATTGCTTCAAGTATATGTTCTTGCTGAGTTGAGTTTCATGTAGATTGGTTATGTTCTGGGGCCCTCTGTTTTATTTTTAAAGGTTGTGTTACGTTGAATTGCTTGGAGGACTCCTTGCTGCTACTTCAGTTTGTGTCACTTGATGTCTAATTGACCCCCAATACTACTTGTAATGCTTGTTTTCTTCTCCACATCTACTTACTTTTAGAACAAAACCTTTTCTGTCATGATATTGCAAGGAGTGTCCAGCGTCAATCTTCTCTGATTGCAAAAACTTAGTGGCAGTATTATGTTTACATTGACAGCTATTGAACATTATATTGTATAGCTGTAGCCCCACATGTCCAAGACCAAGTTGAACTGATAATCACGAAAAATAACTTAACTGTTGGCTTTGTGTTTCAATTTTGGGAAACAGAATTGTCATGTTAGGTCCTTTTCAGGGCGAAACAAAAAACAGGTAACCACAACAAGTTGGGTACAAGCTTTGTTGAGTTAAATTTGGTTATTTTTATTCTCGCCCACCTAGGTTGTAATGTCAATTGCAAAGAGACTAATATCTCAGGACTTCAACAAATGATGCAGTATTGAGTTCTGCTGTAGCATCAGTGTATTTTGATGAAACAATCCCTCAAGGACATGAAAATGATTAGCCATTGAGATGGTTAAATTTTAGCTTGTTTTCTTCTTTTTTTTCCTTTTCACTTGAATGGATCCGAAAATTGAATGATTTAATGGTCAAAGTTTTATGAGCCCAAAAAGGGGAGTAACATTTGGATTAATGGTTTAGGTATGCATTTTCTACCAAGTACAACCAATCAGACAAAATCACTCATTAATAACACACACATGTATATCAATCGTCGTAGGCTTGGTGATTGTATTATAGGATTAACTAGTAGACATAGTACTGCTTCTTGACTATTTGATCTTTATATCCTGAATTTCAAAATAGAATTAGACAAGTTTGGTATTGCTTGGTCTCCCTCATTCTGTTTTGGTATCCTTTACAGGATGATACAGCATTTGAAAAGCAGAGCGCACTTTTTGCCCTTGCTGTTTCAGATATAGTTCTAATAAATATGTAAGTTGGTTCTAATGGATAGATACATGTAACTATCCATTAGAACTTGGAAGAGAAGTTCTAATGGCTAGTTGCACATTCTTTTGAAATATAAAATAGTTTATCCAAGTAGTTTTCCTCTTAATTTTTAATTTAGGTGGTGTCATGACATTGGCCGTGAGCAGGCTGCAAATAAGCCTCTTCTGAAAACTGTATTCCAGGTACTTCCTGTGTAGCTGCTTTGTGCAAGCTATGATTTTGATACGCATATGATTTAATTGGTTCGACTTTATGATGGTCCTTCTTCAGGTCATGATGCGATTATTCAGTCCACGAAAAACAACTTTAATGTTTGTAATACGTGATAAAACAAGGGTATGTATCCTCCATTTATTCTTATTTCGTGGTGCAGCTCTACACAGCACTAATATATTTGTTCTTCTGTGTCCGCTTTTCCCTGGGGATACTGCTTTGATAAGTTGTCTAACTTCTGAGTGCGGTAATCTTTTTATTGTGCATAGACGCCTCTTGAAAATCTAGAACCTGTTTTAAGGGAAGATATTCAGAAGGTAAATATTTGATTTGTTGACTTCTTCTTCTTTGGGTGCAATCTTAGTGTTGCTTATACTTAAACTCTCTCTTGGATGTAGATATGGGATTCTGTTCCTAAGCCACAAGCTCACAAGGAAACTCCGCTAAATGAATTTTTTAATGTAAGGTTTGATTAAGATATGCTTATGCTAGTCCTTGTCTGCTTATTGGGAAGGAATCATCATACTATTTTATCATGGTAATGGTTGTTGGTTTAATTAACTAACCAGGTTGAAGTTGTGGCTCTTTCTAGCTATGAAGAGAAAGAAGAGCAATTCAAAGAGCAGGTACACTGACCAGTAGGCTTTACTCACTAGAAACCAAAACACTCCGTTTCTTTTAGGTTCATAACCGCACCAGAAGAACTCAGTATAAACCTATTGCTAAGAGATTGCTTGATTTTTAGAAACAACAACTTATTTAATATTTTTATCATCACAGGTTAGGAGGTTACATCCTTTGAGTTGCTTACATTTTATTCTGTATTTTCTGTGAAATTTAAATCAAAGTCATTTCATCTTGATATTGTTTTCAAGTCTCTCATTTGTGTACTATTTGCCTGGAAGGTTAATTTATTATATATGGTAATCTAGACCTCATCTATATTTTCAGTACTTGATGAATTTTGTGATGTAACTTGTGTTTTTCTTTTGCTTTTTTTTTTTCTTTCTGTTTTTGTTTTCAGTCTAACTTATTGTTATATTTTTTTATAACAAAAGGTGGCTAGTTTAAGGCAGCAATTCTTCCATTCTATAGCACCTGGTGGGCTTGCTGGAGATCGACGTGGTGTAGTTCCTGCTTCAGGGTTTTCTTATAGCGCACAACAAATCTGGAAAGTCATTAAGGAGAACAGGGACCTTGACCTACCAGCCCACAAGGTATAATCTTGAAAATCAACTCAGTGGCAACTAAAACTTCATATTTTTGAATATTATGCTTTCTATCAATATGAAGGTCATGGTGGCTACTGTACGCTGTGAAGAAATTGCCAATGAAGAGTTTGCTTCTTTTGTTGCAAGTGAGGTATCTGTTTACTGAAATCATTTGTGTGTATTACAGGGTATTGATAGGCTATATATTGCAACTTGTATGTCTGCTATTCAAAATAGCCTATTTGATCCATTTTTATCACAGGACTGGTGTGAATTAAATGAGACTGTACAATCTCGTCCAGTGACTGGCTTTGGGAAGAAGCTTAGTTCAATTCTTGAAACTGTTCTGTCAGAGTGAGTGCATGTACTGTAGCCCAATGTTTATTTTCCTGGCAGTTGAGAAGTTGGTAATTAATGTTTCTTGTCATGCCACACTTTATTGTTTCTACCTTTAAGATTTTGGCAATGTTGTCCTAAGGCCGTCTGACCATATGTATAGTTGCACATTGTGATTGATGATATTTGTCTTTGCCATACCTGGTGATAGTCCTGTCAGTTGATTGGTTTTTGAAATTTTTAATTTGATTTCGATCTAATTCTCTGGATTCAACAAGAGGACTTTTGTCTGATAAATGATTGCAAGCCGAATTTGACTAGACTGTTTGTGTGGCCAATTTTTTAAATGGGGTTTCATGCTGATCGTCTACTCTAGCCATTAAGTGACTGCTTTCCTCCTGCATCCTTCATATTTCTCTCCCTTTGTTTTTTCTTTTTTTGCAATTCATTTATTTTTTAATTTGTACACTTCCAAAATTTAGAGTGTTTGATTTCATAATTTTTTCCATCTCTGCCCCTTTATAGGAGTTTCTGGGTCTGGGTGGCATTTCTAAGCAATTCGGGACTTTATTTGTGCAAATTTAACTTGTGTTTAAACTTTTTGAATGATCAGATCTAATTGATCTTTTAATGGAGATCCAAATCTTAATAGATACAGATTTTAGCAGGACTGACATTCAGGTAGGGTAACACATTTACCTCTGTGTCTCAGGATCAGGATCAGCAGTGACTCGGTCCACATACTATACATTACAACTGTACCCTGTGCTGGTCACAAACACAATTTTGTGCATCTAGGAATCGATTTTTTTCTGAAGCGTTGTGGCAGACTTGTAAAAGAGATTCGCTGAACCTTGGACTTTGACTAGGGAAAACCTATAATAGAATAGGCTTGTGATGGTAATAAACCAGATTATTTGGTAGTGCAGTCTTTCATGCAATATTCGGAAATTATTTATATATAGTCCCTGATGACTGACAATTCCCATGCAGCAATACATGTTCTTTGCTAAATACTGTGCTTGTATTTATTCCGGGTGAAAGAATAACCCATATGAACTCAAAAAAGTTAACTGCAAATAATGTTTACTTGCTGGTTGTGGTTTATGGTATACTCTCTGTTCGTGGGGTTCCCACTACAATTTCATCTTGTACATTAGTGATCTTTCCGAATATCTGCCTCACCTTATTTGTTATTATTTATCTAAAATGGGGTGCTTTTGTAGTTTAAGAAACTTATTAATATACATAGTACAATGGAAGGATGAGTCTGTTTCAATTTATTCTTTCACTCTTTCCCCAAATCTCTCTCTCCATTTTCCTTTTTACCTCTTCATCTTACTTTATCTTTATTCTTGTTTGATTTTCTCCTAATTACAACATGGTATCAGAGCACGGTGTCTAAACCTAGGGCATGTGGTTGAAATCCTATGGCAAGTTTGAGTAAACCCTAGTTGGTGATTTATTGTTGTTCACATCGCTCGGTTGTTGATGTTTTGGTGTTCGCGTGGTTCCCCTCTACAACAATGCTCATGTTATTGGCATTTTCAATTCTGGTGCATTATGCCTGGCTGTATTTTAGGGTGTTTGTGGTGATCGTGTGGTAGCCTTCTTGTATTCATCTCAGAATAGTCTCTATAATGGTGGATGTTTTTTCTTATAGAGATGTGATTCTCTATACATTGTTCTGCTTCCAAGGAGTGTGTGTCCAAAAACTGTTTAATACAATGTCTAACTCAAAGGTGACTTCTTCTCGTGTGTTGGATAGTAGTTGTGATCACAATCTAGGCTTTTGTATTACTGTAACGGGTCAAATGTTTCATGGTTCAACCCAAAAGCTTAAGCTGAGGGTTAGGGTTAACATTCACCCATTTATATACCCAATAACTTTTCCCATTCGGATCCAATGTGGGACAAATGGACACTTCTAACATTCTTCCCCATCCGCAATCGCGCAACGCCCTCATTGCGACGGACCACCTTGTCTGCCCGACCTGGACCCGGACTCAACCCGAGTGGTGGGGACCCAAGCGGGTGCTTGGCGTGACCTGCAACGGGTCGGATGCTTCGAGGTTCAATCCAAAATTTTAAGCAGATGGGTAGGGCTAACATCCACCCATTTTACACCCATCACTTTTCTTATCTGGATCCAATGTGGGACAAATAGCCACTTCTAAAAATTATTATAGTTAAGTTGGATGAGACCAACTATATGGAGTGGGCTCAATTTGCTTGTAGGGATATCGTGGGTTGTAGGATGTTCGATCTTATCGAAGGGATTTTAAGTATCCCTCTTTAAGGTGATTCTGAATTCAATGAGTGGAGTGTAAACAATGCACTGGTTAACACGTGGTTGTTGCAGTCAATGCAACCACAAATCAGTAAGGGTGTGTTTGGCAGCACCGTATTGGGGCTTTGAACTAATTAGTGTTACAATGTCGAAAAGAGTTGCAGTAGAACCCAAGTTGGCTCATGATAGTTGTCACGCCCCGGAATCCCAAGACTCCGAAACCGAAGTCCAGAAACTTCGGGGGTGACGTAAGAGAGAGAAAACCCGGTCCGAGGCAAGAAAATGCCTCCTAGAACCATAAACGAAACGGAAAAAAAAGTAACCGAGCATGCTCTAGGCATGAAGGGCCCCACACAACGACCCATAACGTCATTAAAGTACGGTTGGACAAGCTATTGATGCAAGGGGACGAAAGTGGAACGAAAAAAACAACGTAGGTTGATGCAGGGTTGGGCGACATGTCGCCGACCCTCATCTGGCAAAACCAGAAAAAAAGGGCGACATGTCGCCGGCGCAAACTTCAGTTTTTCTTTTGGGGAAGAGTCCCCAGAGGCCTCCCAGACGACGTCGAATGGCCCCGGCAACTCTCGAACCCTCCGGGCCAAAGCCAAACACCAGGAAACCATCGTAATTGACACAAGAACTGATTCCAATAATAATGAAAGAAAATACAAGTCAAACACCACAACGGTAGCCGGCCGAACCAAAACCAAAAATACATTTAAATGTGTATAATAGAAAACTCGGCTTCATCCGGTCAAACGCCACATCCGGTGGCAAAAAGGACATCAAGTATATGTATATACATGCCCGTAATACAACCAACAAGTTTATATAAAACAAATACACATCTTGCACTCCTGGGTGCTCAAAAGAATAATACAACACTGATACTCTGGCTAACATTTTAGTCGTAAAAAATAATACATATGCGATATACATATAGCAAAATATGGAAAAACAAGACAAGTGGTCCTCCCGGCATCCACCACCGAGTTATGCCTCGTCCGTGGCCGTCACCTTTACTGAAAATATTTAGAAACAACGGGCTGAGCTTACATTGCTCAGTAGGGAAGCGCTATCCGCCACATCCTCCGACTGTACAAGTTGTGTTAACCCGCCCCATGGTGTATGCTTCCAGCCTAGGTCAACTCTGTTTCTTACCATGACACGTGTGCCAATCCGGGACCCAACACCCACACATCCCAAGTTCATCCATAAAAGAAAATAAACAACGATAATTATGTAAAAAGCACCATTCATAATCAAAATGGGAAAATGAATGCAAAATCGTGAATGCATGAACACACCACATGTAACTCACGCTCGGATATATGTCGTCAAACTCACGCACACCCACGCATGCCAAACCGCACACGTGCACCGTGTTCAAGCCGAAGCTCCCCACGACCTCACTGTTTCCGGATTACTAATTCGCCGGTCCGCGATCACCACTTGGCCAAGTTGTTGTGACATCTGAAAATCGAACTGATGCTTAATGAAATGCATGCCATGAAATATATCATGAAAATAAACATCGTAGCTTCCATATTGCGCCACGAAACAAGGCATAAAAATGCTTTTAACAACAAGTCCATGCTATAAAACCGGAAAAGAAAACCTATAGCATGCTCATATCCAACATGTCATATATATAAATATAATAATGTAAACACCTAAAATAGAACACAAACCATTCCGATTATGTATCGAAATTCATAAAGTACGCACGCCCATAAAATCGAGTTCAAAAGCGAACAAAACCCCTTACCTCAAAGCTAGGGTGAAAACCCTAAACCTACCGAAACAAAAACGCTCGAATGCCGAAACTGAACCGATAGATTGATAACTCACGTCATCGGGAACGCACTTTCCTTCAACGACCTGACCAAAATCCCACTCGCCGGAATCCGGTCTCTGGAAAAAGGTACTCCAATCGGTGAGTCGAACGTACTAACGGAAAGCCCTCGACATCCTACACGATGTTAATACACAGTTGAAGACCCGAATCTAACGTGAGATAGATGAATTCAAAGAGAGAAGTTTTGGATCCTAAAAAGTAAAAATTTCAAAACGAAAGAAAAACTAATCGTGCTTGGTGTGGAGACGTAGTCCTCAACGCGCTGATCGCTTTTCTTGTTCGGCCCGTCACCAACAAAATTGCTGGAGCTGCCCGTAGGGAGAGGTGAAAGCTTGGAGGAAGCTTTAATGGCTTCCTTCTGTGTAACCGGGTGTGTGTGTTTGTGGTGAGATGGAGGAGAGGACACCTATTTATTCTTAGTTACTTTTCCAAATGACCGATATACCCTTCGTCCCACCGTTTCGCGAAAACAACCCCAAAACACGACTCCGCAAACCTGAAAAATATCGAAACACCCAAAATTAAATAATAAATAATTTCGGATAAAAAAACCCGACCACTAGGCCCAACAAACGACCCCCGGGCGAAAAGGAAAAATTACGGGAACTGTCAAACTAACCCGAAATACCACCCGCGGCCCCACCGGCGCACGTAAACCATGCGAAATAACAAATATTATGCATGAAATTGAAACAAATAGGAAAAAATAAAATAAAATAACGGAAAAAAATAACCGGACGTTACAATAGCAGTAGTTATAGCGGTGACATTAGTTAGGAATACTCCATTCTTTCTATGTTCCCTCTCCCTCTCTTAATATATTGTTTGCGGTGAAAATGATGTGAAACAATATATTTGTGTTTGCAAAAATGATGTGCATGCTACCTGAACACTTATTTACAAAAATGTTTGTTCTGATTGAATATGCTCAGGTTAAAATTTATTTTGATATGTTGATATATATTCACAAATATTTGTGTTTTTGTTAAAAGATGTTGTTTTCCTGTTCCAGGTATGATGCTGAGGCTACATATTTCGATGAAGGTGTTAGATCTGCGAAGCGAAAACAGCTGGAAGAGAAATTGCTGCAAGTAATTATTCTTTTCAGCCCTTTTCTATGAAGTTAGGAACTTAGGATCTCTGTGTTTTTTTTTCTATGGATGAGGAAGTATCGCGATAAGTGAGCTAGCATATGGTTAGCCATCTGTCTGTCACATGCAACTGGAGAGTTGAGATAATTAAATAAGAAATCATCTGTATGAACTTTGCAGAATCTAACTTTCCCTACTCGATTTTTCGCAATTAAGTTTGATATGAACTCCAATGAGAATATATATAAGCTACACATTTGTATATGCATCTTGTGATCTGAAACATTATATGTTATGGTGTCTTGGATGTTCCATAGTGGCATAGAGAAGCAAAGTGTCAACTTAATAGTGCTGAACCTTTCAAAGGAGGCTCTTGAAGGTTCTTGAATTGGTACCAAGTTAATGTTCCTATACCTCATTTTTCTTGATTATTGGTAAAAATATTATTATTCTGATAGTGTGTATTATTAAGCCTCCTCCCTGTTGAGTTGGTAGTATGAGAGAATCTGATCACCTGAGTCCCCATTTCTGGAGTCCTTGTGGTTCCCGAGGTCTCAAGGTCATCTGTAAAATTGTGACCTTATTTTTACATTAGTAATTTGGCAATAAATGCATTATTTCTTCATTTGTTTGTATTTATTTGCTCATTCCTTGTCTTCTTCTGAATTAATAGCTTGTTGACCCGGCCTACCAGTCCATGTTGGGACACATACGGTCTGGAACCTTTGATAAATTCAAAGATGCATTTGATAAAGCTTTGACTGGAGGTGAAAGGTTTTCGGTGGCTGCTCGTGATTGCACCGTGTCTTTCATGACTCTATTTGATGAAGGATGTGCAGGTTTATTTCAAATTTCACAAAGTGAACCTTTGCTAGCTTTATATATTTCTAAAGAACAAAATATCTCCTGCTACGAGCTTTATATTCTATATTTTCTTGCACTAGCCCCTCACTCCCACAATTTCTCACAATAATGGTCCCTTTACTTATTCCAATTCTATTATAATTGCTACTTCATCTACAATAATAAATTATTCTAGAATAATATAGGTTGTTAATGAGAGAACTTGACAACTTTTCTCAACCCTCACGTCCGCTCCAGCTTCTATCTTTACTGCATCGGTTTCCTTCTTTTGTATTCATTCAGAATTATAATGCTTTATTCTACCTCTCTAATTTCTGCATCAATCTCCTTCTTTTGCTGGTAAGGATGACTGAATGTACAGGTTACATTACTGAGTCTTTTTAGGGTTGACTGGAACGACAATTTCTAGTTACTGAAAAGTTTATGAAACATGTGTAACTGCTAAGAAAGAAGAATTAGTTCGTCTTATTGCTATGTGTAAAATAAAATATTTTAGATCACGTTATTTATATATCATGTTGTTCCTAATGAGAAACATATATAGGTCCTTAAATTAGAATTTTAGCTGTTCCTACTGTAGAGTAATTTTGCTTTCATAAACTGAAATGGTGTGATGCTTTTAGGAAGTTTAATTATATTTTACAATGTTCTTTTGAGGGTTTGGCAGAAACAGTTAATGTAATGAAGGAGCTTAAAACTGTAGGTTAAATATTGTATAAGCTGAAGCAATTAGGAATTTTTGGATTCCTGGAAGTTAATTTATATACTGACTCATTTACAGATGCCGTCATTGAGCAAGCAAACTGGGATTCATCTAAAGTGAGGGATAAGCTTATGCGTGATATAGATTCACATGTTACTGCAGTTTGTGCTTCCAAGCTGTCTGAACTTACTACCTTGTATGAGGTAATGACGACTAGGTTGATTTATAAATTTGGCTTGTTTTACTAACTATATGGGTTTGACTATGATGACGATTCGATATCTAACAACTATTTGAGCTTTGGTAATTTTACGTCAGTTGGGCAAATAATATTCATAATGTATGGGATATTATAACAGTAATGTTGAGGATTTCTCCTAATGGGAAATTATTTTTTCAGCAAGTATATCTGAATAATTGTAGTGCTCTCTTAGTGAAAATGGATTCAAATTTGGAATCAACAAGGTAGGAGGGATGGAAAAGGTCATTCGGGGTATGGAAAGGGTCTTTCCTTGATTTTGCTTGGTTGAACAGGAAAAAGGTATTGGCATGACTTTTAGCTCCTTACCTTACGTCCTAGAGGAATAGCGTTGTTGGAAGGGTTAAAATGTAAGGGAAGGGGCGTCTTCTTTCCTCTTATCCTCCCACTTTTGGGAGGAAACAGTTTGCAGGCACAGAGGAAAAGACTTCCTCCTCTCTTTGTTTCTCTTTCCCTGTCATTCCTATTGATCATAAAACGACTATTTTCCTCCTTTCCTTTCCTCTTATCTTCCTCCCACTTTCCTTCTGTAGAAGATTCGGAGATAGTTTGAAGGAAGAAGTGAGGTATGGCGCGGATATCAAATATTTATTGTTGTGATTCGTTATTGTGAAAAATTGGGTAATTTCATTCACACCTAAACAGTACAATTCTAGGCTAATATATACACGTAGAGAATAGCAAGAAAGGAAAACTAGCCTAAATCAAATCCCTACAAATTAGGGATTGACAACTATCAAGATCTCTTATCTAAGGCATAAAATATGTACAATAAAATACAACTATACATGGTTTCCTATTTTAAGTAAATTGGATCAGAAATCTGCTATGTTTTCCCATAAGAATCTTCACACATTCCAACACTCCCCCTCAAGCTGGTGAATAAATATTTTCCATTCCTAGCTTGCTTGTGATGTCTTGAAAGTTTGACGTAGGCATCCCTTTAGTGAGAACATTTGCTAACTGATCTTTTGATGATATATAAGGAGTACAAATCAATCCACTGTCCACCTTTTCTTTAATGAAATGTCTATTTATCTCAATGTGTTTGGTACGGTCATGTTATACCGGATTGTGTGCAATGTTGATGGCAGATTTGTTGTCACAATAAAGTTTCATAAGTCCTTGCCACTTGATTTTAAGATCATCCAGAATTATTTTTATCTATAGTAGTTCACATATTCCATGTGCCATAGCTCTAAATTCAGCCTCCGCACTTGATCTTGCAACTACAGCCTGTTTCTTACTTCTCTACGTCACTACATTACCTCCAAGAAATGTACAATAGCCCGATGTGGACCTTCTATCGACTATAGAACCAGCATAGTCCGCATCCGTATAAGCTTCAAGATTAAGTCCATCATTCTTCTTGAATAAGACCCCTCTTCCTGGTCTACCCTTAAGATAGTGGAGAATCCTATAAACAACCTGCAAATTTTTTCCTTAGGATCATGTATGAATTGACTAACCATGCTCACGGCATAAGCTATATTTGGCCTAGTATGGGATAAGTAAATCTGCCTCCCAACTAGTCTCTGATAGCTTCCTCTATCAACTGCACTATCATCATCTTCTTTACCCAACCTAAGGTTTGGTTCAATAGGTGTGCTTGTTGCCTTGCAACCGAGTTTCCCAGTTTCTTTGAGGAGATCTAGCACATATTTTTGTTGAGAAACAAAGATGTCTTCTTTAGAATGTGCTACTTCAATCCCCAAGAAATACTTCAACTTCCCGAGTTCCTTGATCTCATATTCCTTTGCTAGCTTTTTTTTAATGTCTCTCTCTCGGTTTAGTCATCCCCTGTTACAATAATATCATCTACATAAACAAGTGGGATTGTGAGCTTCCTTATGATCGAGTGCTTTATAAAGAGAGTGTGATCCCCTTGGCTCTGTTTATATCCCATTGCTAGCATAGCCTTAGCGAATCTACCAAACCATGCTCTAGGAGATTGTTTCAAACCATACAATGATCTCCTCAACCTGCATACTTTATTACCACCAAAACTGTTATTAAACCAGGTGGAGGTTCCATGTACACCTCCTCTTCTAAATCCCCATGTAAGAAAGCATTCTTAACATCAAATTGCTGCAAACATTAATCAAAGTTGGCAGCTAATGATAATATGACACGTATTGTGTTAATTTTAGCGACAGGGGCAAATATTTTTTGATAATCTATTCCATAAGTTTGAGTGTATCCTTTTGCAACAAGCCTAGATTTGTATATCTTTAGAGATCCATCAGCCTTGTATTTTAAGGTAAATACCCACTTACAACCTACTGGTTTCTTTCCTTTAGGTAAATTGACAATTTCCCATGTTTTATTTTTCTCTAGTGCGTTCATTTCCTCTCTCATAACATATACCCAGTTCTTATCCCTAAATGCCCCTTGCAACGTTTGAGGAATGTCAATGGAATTTAGGGAAGTAGTGAAGGTCTTATGTTGTGAGGATAATCTATGAAAGGATACAAAGTGAGAAATTGGGTGTTGTGTGCATTGTCTAGTTCCTTTTCTAACAGCAATAGGTAAATTTAAATCTGGAAAATCTGGGAAATTGTGAAAATCATGCTCATTATCCACAAAGAAAGGAGAAGGAAAAGAAGCAGTACTTGGTTCGGTTTCTGGTATGGATTCTTGGACTGTTTCAGGCTTAGAATCAGGTTCTCTCCTCCTTGAATAAACCTGAAGTGGTTCAGCAGAATTCGGACCAGCAGGTTGTCCTTTTTCCAGCTCAATGTCAGGGGCAGATTCAGACATTTTGGTTGCTGATTTAGGCTCTGAAACAGGAGCAAAGTTATGGGGAGATTTGGGCTGTTTTGTTATTGATTTAGGCTCGGAATCAACAGTAAACTTATGGGCAGATTCGGGCTGTTTGGTTGCTGATTTAGGCTCGGAATCAGCAACAAACTTATGGGCAGATGTAGGTACAATATCGAGCTCAGGCAGTCTTTCAGGAATGCTAAGTTCGTTATCCTCCCTAAGAACTCTCTCCCCTTGAAGATAAGGATTCTGATTTTGAAAGAACGATTCATTTTCTAGAAATGTTACATCCATAGAAATGAAATTTTTTCTAGTGCCTGGATGGTAACACTTATAGCCCTTTTTAATAGTTGAGTAACCCACAAATACACATTTTAAAGCCCTTGGATAAAGTTTACCCCTATTATGATTGTGAATATGCACAAATGAAACACACCCAAAAATTTGAGGAGATAGTTTACAAGAACTACTGAAGTTCGGGAAAATTTTTGAAAGTACATTTATGAGACTTTGGTATCCTAAAACTCTTGATGGCATTCTATTTATTAGATATACTGCCGTCAAAACTGCCTCTCCCCAAAAAGATTTTGGAGCATTGTTTTGAAATAACAAAGCCCGTGTAACATTGAGTAAATGCCCATATTTTCGTTCAGCAACACCATTTTGTTGGGGTGTATCAACACAGGAGGACTCATGAATAACTCCTTCCTTTTGAAAGAAATGAGAGAGAATGCGATTGAAATAATCTCTAGCATTGTCTGACCGAGCTCTTTTAATGGATACCCCAAATTGAGTATTTATCATTTTGAAGAAAAATTGGAAAATATTACTCACTTCAGATTTTTCCTTCATAAGAAATAACCAAGTTGTTCTAGTATAATCATCAATGAAAGACACAAACCACCTTGCTCCTGAAATATTGGGAATTTTCGATGGTCCCCAAATATTGGTATGTATCAATAAAAAAGGTTTGGAAGACCTTGAGTTACTTAATGGGAATGAAATACGATGGTGTTTAGCAAGTTCACAAGTATCACAATGAAGACCGGTAACATTAACATTTCTAAAAAGAAAAGGAAACATGGTTTTAAGTAAGCTAAAAGGTGGATGTCCAAGTCGAAGATAGTATAGCCAAATTTCAGCTTTATTGGGAGACAAATTTTCGGATGAGAAAGAAAAAGTTAATATGTTGTCCTTATCCACATTTTCACTCATGTCCTCAAGGTAGTAGAGTCCGTTCATTTCCTTAGCAAATCCAATTATCCTCCCTGAAACCTGATCCTGAAAGATACAATGTGTAGGAAAGAAAGTTACTTCGCAATTTAGGTCTTTAGTGATTTGGTGAATGGAATCAGATTAGTAGACAATTTTGGAACATGTAACACATTTTTTAGATGAAAGGAAGGGGTCAAATTTACTGTTCCTTGGCCAACAACAGTTATGGGTGAGCCATCTGCCACCTTGATTTTTCTGTTTCCAGGGCAAGGGTTATAAATTTTAAATCTGGTTGGATTGTGTGTCATGTGATCGGTAGCTCTTGACCCAAGAGCTGAAAAATTGTGAACCCGAGGCACTAAGAGTATAAGAGGTAGGGTACTTACCTGATTGAGCCAATGAATACATACTAGAGAATTTATCAAGGGAGTTGAAAAGAATTTTGAGTTTGTCAATGTCTTCCTTCTTGAGTTCGCCAAAAACACCACCATTGGAGTCGGAGGTCAGCGACATTTTTCCAATAAAAGGTATGGTAAGAGAAGGCACAAAAAACAAAGAATTTGGCTATGAAGGCCGATAATCAGCAATGAAGGCTGATGAACTAAGGTTTCGGCAAAGAAGGCCGGAAGCGGAAGATTAATTTCCAAAGAGCAATAGCTCTGATACCATGTGAAAAATTGGATAATTTCATTCACACCTAAACAGTACAATTCTAGGCTAATATATACACCTAGAGAATAACAAGAAAGGGAAACTAGCCTAAATCAGATCCCTACAAATTAGGGATTGACAACTATCAAGATCTCTTATCTAAGGCATAAAATATGTACAATAAAATACAGCTATACACGGTTTCCTATTTTAAGTAAATTGGATCAGAAATCTGCTATGTTTTCCCACAAGAATCTTCACATATTCCAACAATTATAGTCATGAAATTGTTGCATGCTAGTAAGTTCTAGGATATAAAGCTAGTTGAACATGCCAATTGAATAGGCTGCATATTACAGGGACTTCAATCTAGAAAAAAACTTTTCTTATGTTATTCAATCCCTGACATAAGGTAGTGGTCATATTCATCTGCAGACAAAGTTGAATGGAGCATTATCAGGACCTGTGGAAGCTCTTTTGGATGGAGCTGGAGCTGATACCTGGCCAGCAATAAGGAAACTATATCTGCGCGAGACTGAATCAGCTGTTTCTGGAATTTCTGCTGCACTTTCTGGTTTTGACATGGATGAACAAGACAAGGATAAGATGCTTGCAAGTTTGGAGAACTATGCAAGAGGAGTGGTTGAAGGGAAAGCAAAAGACGAAGCTGGAAGAGTTCTGCTACACATGAAGGACAGGTACTGACTATGGAACATCTGGCTTCATTACTTGTGAAATTAAACCTCGTTGCTGTTTGAATCAGTTGTTTTGACTGTTAGCTCATTTAATTTGAGTGTAAAATTACCACAGGTTTACAACATTGTTTAGCTATGATTCTGACTCAATGCCACGTGTCTGGAGTGGGAAAGAAGACATTCGAGCAATCACGAAAACTGCTCGCTCTGGAGTATGACACGTTTCATCGGATATCTTTCCTGGAATTTCAGTTTCATAATATGTTTTGGATATATTATTTAATATACTCTTTTACAGTCTTTGAAGCTGCTATCTGTTATGGCTGCAATCCGTTTGGATGATGTTTCTGATAATATTGAGAATACCTTATCCATTGCTTTGCTGGACAATGGAAGTGGTGTTGTTACCAATAAAAGCAGCACATCACATGATCCGCTGGCTTCAAGCACTTGGGAAGAGGTGATAATTTGTAATTGCCAAAAATCTGTATCTATGATAGCTTGCAATATATGGTTGAATGTTTTGCTAAAGAACCAGTATGGGCTTTCAAGGCTACAAACTTCCTGATAGAACTTGATTGATTTAGATTTTTTTGAACAGATTATATGTATTGAATTTCAATCCAAATTTGAATGTTTGAATACCAGTTCCATTTCTGATCCTTTTAGGTTGCAACACATATATTTCTCTGTTAGCACAATGGGCTGGCAACCAATTTTTTAGCCTTGTAATTCACAGGTGGGGAGATTATTGAACTGAAATTTTGCGTGTTGCAGAAGTTGTCACCTAACTTTGTTAGTTAATTCTTCAATAACCATTCTTGGCCACTGAGAGCCAGAATAGTTCATGGTTGTTTGTATCCTTCTCTCTCTCCTCCTATCCTCTCACCCCCCAACCTCTCCACACACACAAAAGCCCTCCCTCTCTCACGCCTGCAGTAGAGTATTTATGTTGCATTTTTAGTTAGAGAATTGCTGTAGATCATATCCTCTATGCCCAATACTGACCTTTTCTTATTGATTTTTGATACTCAGGTTCCATTATCGAAAACATTGATCACACCTGTACAGTGCAAATCATTGTGGAGACAATTCAAGTCAGAGACGGAGTACACTGTCACTCAAGCCATTTCTGCTCAGGCATGCTCTCATGCATATTATGCTTCAGAAATCCTCTCTCTCTCTCTCTCTCTCTCACACACACACACACACACACACACACACACATAGATTGTTTCAAAGAATTGCAAAGAAATTCGGCTATGATTCGTGGGCTCTTTTCAATTCTTATGATTTGGGGCTTGTTTTTTTGTGTTTTTTTTTCCCTTTCTTTTTTGTATTAAAGTTCATCGTCAACAAGTTATAGACAATGGTTCAGTTGTTCTTTTTCCTTTTTGTATATATATATATATATTACTTTATTCTAAGAAATAGAATAACTAAAAGCTTAGCATGTAAGTAAAAGGTTACACCGCATTATTCTTGGTTGATATTGTCTTCAATAGGCTGTTCACTTTCCTTTAAATGGTGATCTTAGGAATACTTGTTGGTTGACATATTTTTACCTGCAATGCTTGCCTTAGGCCGTATAAGAAGGAACTTCCTTCAACAGTTGATGTGGCTCTATAAACAATTGATGTGTGTTCTACTATTTCAAAAATATTTTCATTGTTATGTTTTTTAAATTTCAAAAACCAAGCAAATCCATGATCATGAAAAGATTTTGAAATTTATGGAAATAATATATAATTTTAGGGCACATGTAATTTTTTTATTGGGCCAAATCATGTGTTGAAGGAAGTTCCTTCTTATACGGCCCGAGGCAAGCATTGTCCTATTTTTATATTTCACTCTCCTCGCCTTGGCTGTCTTACTCAAGATTTTCTCTATTTACTCATCTTTATCAACCTATATTGTTACTTCAAGTTGTTTATTATACGCACAGTATGTTTTCGAAGTTCAAACAATATTTTTCATGGCCATCTCAAAACCCGTAGATCCTCCAAATAGGTTGCCCAATTTTCGATCCCAATCCTGAGCTTGGCCCAACTTGTTCATATCTTAGTGCTATTGGAATCTAATTTCAGCTTGTTTAATGGTTTTAGGTTTGGAGTAACTTCGTATCTTCTGAAAGAAAGATACATATAATTTGGTTGGCATATTATATAACCTTAAATTATTATTTCAGCTCAGATTGACCTAAATTCAGGAATCTATACAAGTAGATATTCTGGCTTGGTAAATGTCTTGATACTTTTCACTTTGTTGCCACTGATGTCTGATCGTTTTTCGTTTTGCCTCTGAGTTCAGGATGCTAGCAAGCGTGGTAACAACTGGTTGCCACCTCCATGGGCTGTTGTTGCTTTAGTTATCCTGGGGTTTAATGAGTTTATGACACTCTTAAGGTACTTGTTCTCCATGCTGTTGGAATTGATTTTGTTACCATCCACTACTTCAGTTTACTTAATTTTGAATTTTTATCATGGCAGGAATCCTTTGTATCTAGGTGTAATTTTTGTTGCTTTTCTTCTTGTAAAAGCCTTGTGGGTGCAGCTTGACATCTCGGGTGAATTCCGTAATGGTGCTGTGAGTGTCAAACTATCTTTTGTTTTGTTTTTTTGGTTTTGAACCCCCTTAAATTATTGCAAACATGCTTGAAATGTGCCCATGAAAGTGAAAGCTTTGGAAAACTGCAATATCATTAATCGTAGGAAAAACACTAATATATTTACACAAGTATAAGTTATTTATATGCCCTAATAAACGGTGCAAAAGACTAAACTACCCACAAAGTTATAAAGGACTACAAAGACTAAACTACCCATGTAAAAGGAATAAAAGACAAAATACATAGAATAAAACAATACTCTTAACACACCCCTCAAAGTCATGATGTGACGGCGAGAAGCATCAAGAGTTTGTCGAGAAGAAAACGAAAGCGCATAATAGTATGGGACTTTGTAAAAAAATCAGCCAGCTGCAGAGTAGAGGAGACCTATGGTAGAAAAATCGTACCAATGATGATGTTGCACAAAATAACAATCAATCTCAATATGCTTAGTATGCTCGTGAAAAATATTGTTGTGAGCAATCTGAATGGCGCTCTTGTTATCACAATACATAGGAGTAGGAACAGAACAAATCACACCCATATCTGCAAGCAACCCTCTGAGCCACACTATTTCTGCCGTAGTAACAGCCATGACACCATACTCAGCCTTAGCAGAAGAATGAGAAACAACTGTTTGTTTCTTACTTTTCCAGGAGATGAGAGAATCGCCCAGAAATATAAAAAAAAACCAGTAGTGGACTTACGATTTGTGGGGTCTCCAGCCCAGTTAGCATAATAGAAAGCGCGAAGTTCCAAAGCAGAAGTAGATGAAAATAATAAACTCTGATGCAAAGTACCTTGCAAATATCTCAAAATGCGAATAACATCATCCCAATGAACAGTAGTAGGAAAAGACACAAATTGACTGTAAATATGTACTGCATAGGTAATGTCAGGTCGTGTCATAATGAGATATGCCAAACTGCCAACCACAACACAATACAAAGTAGGATCACCCAACGGAACACCATCTGAGAAAGTATAACGGACATTGAGCTTCAAGGGAGTTTCTCAATTACTCGTGAATCTGTCAGACGAGTTTTGCGAATAACTTCCGCTGCATACTTGGATTGTGAAAGAAGATAGTCTTTCGGAGAATAAGCAACTTCAATACTAAGGAAATAACGAAGAGGCCCAAGATCCTTCATTTCAAATTGTTGTTGCAACTGTGACTTTAAGAGAGTGATTCCTTCAGTGTCATCACCAGTCACAATCATATCATCAACGTATAATAACAGAAGAATACGTTCAATAAAAGTAGAACGATTAAATAGAGCTGAATCATAATCGCTGGAGTGGAAGACTAAGCCATAGTTGGAAAATTTCTCAAGCCAAGCTTTAGTTGCTTGCTTGAGACCATATAATGCCTTCTTAAGTTTACAGACTTTTCCAGAATTATGAGAAACACCAGGGGGTGGAACCATATAAACTTCCTCGGCCAAAGTCCCATGTAAGAAGGCATTTTTGACATCCATTTAAGAAAGACCCCACTGATGAATAATGACAATAGAAATTAAGGCACGAACAATTGTCATTTTAGCAACATGGGCAAATGTTTCTTCATAATCAATACTGTACTTCTGGGTGAAGCCCTTTGCAACCAAGCGTGCCTTATACTTGTTCAATAGAACCATCAACCTTGGTCTTTATTTTATAAACCCATTTGCAACCAATCGCAGATTTATCTTGAGGTAATGTCACCAACTCCCACGTGTCATCCTTATACAAAGCAAAAAGCTCTTCATCCATCGTCTGTTGCTAATGAGAATCAAGAACAACCTCCTTGTAGGAATTAGGTTCAGAAAGAGAATGAATATATGCCAAAAAGGAACAAAAATCTGAAGAATAACAAGAATTGGAAAAACCAAAACGATCAGGACACTTACGCACTCGATGAGGATAACGAGAAGGTGTTGGATCCACATTGCCATAACCTAATGGAGAGTCAACTGAGAGAGTTTGAGATGTATTGTGAGTGTAAGTGTGAATAATAGGAAGATATCTAATAGGAGTGGGTGCATGGATAGAATTAGATAAAATATTGATCAAGGTACTAGAACTTTCCTCCAAAAAGGGATCAATATAAACGAGATCATTTCTACTCAATGTGTTAGGACTAGCAGGAATTGAGAAGAAAGGAGTGTGCTTAAGGAACACTACATGACATGGCACATATAACTTTTGACCAATAGGATCATAACAACGATAACCCTTTTGACCTTCACCATAACCAATAAAAACACACATTGTAGAACGGGCGGACAACTTGGTGCGATAGACTATAGGAAGAATAACAAAACAAGTGCAACCAAAAACTTTCAATGAAAAATAGTCAGGAGGTTTACCAAACAACCGTTCAAATGGAGAAATACTAGAAGTGACTATAGAGGGTATTCTATTAATGATATGTATAGCAGTAAGAGCAGCCTCCCCCCAAAAAACACTAGGAACACTAGCAGATAACAAAAGTGAGCGAGCAGTCTCCATTATATGTCTATGCTTTCACTCAGCAACACCATTCTGCTCGGGTGTATCAACACAAGATGATTTCAAAATAGTACCATCAACTTTTATCAAATCAAGAAAATCACCATACTTATATTCACCACCTAAATCACATCTAAAACATTTTATAATTGCTGAGAATTGTGTGTGAACCATAACACGAAAGTTACTATAAATGGAATAGAACTCTGAACGACATTTCATAAGAAAAATCCAACAATAACGAGAATAATCATCTATAAATGAGACATAATATCTAGATCCCCCCTTTAGAAGAAATGGGAAAAGGTCCTCACACATCATAATGAACTAAGTCAATGTTGCTAAAAAATTAGTAAAACTTTTATTAAAACGCAAAGCAGAATATTTGGCTAATTTGCATCCACTACAAACATAAATATCATGACTCTGCAAATGACCCAAGACACTAGTGGAAACTAAATACCGTAAACGAGAACTGGAAACATGTCCAAGACGAGAATGCCATAAATAAAAACTAGATGACTGAGGGCTCAAACTAAAAGAGACAAATCAACTGCAGAAGCAGCTATAGCTGGAACATGAAGCTCCTCTAAGACGTACAAGCCACCTTCTCTACAGCTTGTCCCAATCAGCTTCTTGGAATTTGGATCCTGCACAACACAGCCAGTAGGAGAGAAGTGAACTGAATATCCAAAATCAAACAACTGACACACCGAGATTAGATTCAAGGTAAGTTGGGGAATGTAGTAACCATCAGAAAGAGACAAATTAGAAGAGACAATTGTCCCAGCCAACGGCATAGGCATACCATTGGCAGCTACAATGGAAACAGATGATGGAGGAGAGGAAATAGATGCGAACAATGAAAAATTACTAGTCATATGGTGTGTAGCACCTGAATCAAAAACCCAAGTGGTGTGATAAATACCTAAGGAAGCTGAAACAGATAAACCTACAGAGGGAGAAACTAAAAGAGCATTTGGCTGATAGGTGGAAATAAGCTTCTGCAACTGCTCTACAATTATTGACAACGTAGAAGAAGAAGACTCATCCCCAGATAGTGAAACCGCGGTAGTATGATGGTCCTTATTCTTTGAAGACTGTTGTTGTCCATGAATTCCCTTATTCATCAATTTGGGACACTGAGCTTTCCAATGACCCTTCTGTCTACAAAAGCTAAACTCATCGAAACCAACTTTACTTCGTTGTTTACTCTGTGTGCTATAAAGAGGCTTAGGTGGAACAACCAAAACAATCTGACTAGGTAAATGAAGAAGTCCTTTGTTTGGAGCAGCCTTGAGAGAATCTGTATTACCATTGGACATCTTATAGAAAAAAAACTTGGATATGCAATGCAAGAACCTCAAACAAGAACCTCGTTTCTCTGTTGCTCCTCCTTGTGCAATGCAATTTGCAAATTTCAGATGGAATGTACACTATAATGACTAAGTGAACTAGAATTTGTGATACAAACAAATATCAAGCAGTTGGAGTGCATGACAAGATAGTCGTTGCAAACTGAGATGTTGCAAGGGTTAGATGCTATTGCCAATTCCGAAAGCAGATTTCTATTACAAATGGAAAAGGAAGATTTTGAAAAGAGAACAGATTATTGGTTGTTAAAAATCTTGATGCAAAAGGAGAAGAATTAGTGCCTGGAATTCGAAAAATAACATAAGGCTGAAATAGATGCAAAATTCTGGAATTCATGCGAACTGAAAACGTTGCTATGCAAAAGAGAGTGCTGTAGATAGAAAGGGGGTGTTGAAGAAAAGAAACGGGTCAAAGTTGTTTACGGTTGTTGTTGCATATTTAGGCCAGAATAGTTAATGAAGCTTTGATACCATGAAAGATTTGGAAAACTGCCGTAGTAAAAACACTAATATATTTACACAAG
Source organism: Cornus suecica (assembly GCA_963922005.1). NCBI lineage: Eukaryota > Viridiplantae > Streptophyta > Magnoliopsida > Cornales > Cornaceae > Cornus > Cornus suecica. Next base: position 58,300,335 of record OY998238.1, on the reverse strand, counting down.
TACATGCTATTTATATGCCCTAATAAAAGGTGCAAAAGACTAAACTACCCACAAAGAAAGGACTACAAAGACTATACTACCCATGTAAAAGGGATAAAAGACAAAATACATATAATAAAACAATACTCTTAACAGAAAGAACCACTTATAAGATGTATGCTGAATGAATTCTTGAAATCCTTGCTACATGGAAGATTGAAATATGATATTCTTGGTCGATCATCATAAATGGACCTGAAGACATAAAAATTGTCATCTGGAACGGGCCATTATAAACTGTGCGGTGGCCATTGGTATTGTCTTAATCTTTACTTCAACCATGCCCCTCAAGGAATTTCTGTTTTACTTAGAGGCCTGATTCTTGATTTTGCATACTTTCAGCTTCCGGGGCTTCTTTCCTTGTCCACCAAGCTCCTTCCTACTCTCATGAATATTCTTAGAAAACTAGCCGAGGAGGGCCAAAAGCGTGCAAATCCTCATGCTCAGGGAAACCCTGTGACTACATCAAATAGCTTTCAGAGTGGAGTGGCCAATCATGGTCTTTTGGCATCCACTGGTTCTTCTGAGGTAACTTTGTCCGAAAAAGGAACTGAATACTCGAGCCCCTCAGTACAAGACAAAGTGAAGTGAGTTATCTATATGGGCGAGCAATTTTATTGTGCTTGATGTTGATGGTGTTCTGCTCACTCAAAATTAGGATCATACGGTCCATTCATGTCCGTCTGATTGCAAGCACGTGACAAGGCCAGATTTTGAAGGTTTTGATTTTTTGTGTAGGTGCCACATACCGGGTTTCTTCTGAGAAGCCCCATTCGTAGATTTCTTCTTGCAGTATTTAGGTGTCCCTCTTTTTTCTTTTTATTTGGTTTGTGGGATGTGTCATATAGCTCTGCTCAGTCCCAGCATAAAGGTGGTTTTTTCTGCTTGTTTTCCTTTCAATTTTGATTGTAATAAGCATAGTGCCCATGTTTACTTGTGTATACAGCATACATATATGTATATATTTATATATAAATTTGAAGCTAGATCTTTCTGATGGGCTGTAGTTGATCAATCTATTCCTGGCTCCTAGCATTGTCACACTGTAATAATGATCATGTTACTACGGAGTATGGATAGAGCAAGTGCGATTGAACTTCCAGGTTATTATTACATTGGCTAACTATATTTCTTTTACTTACGTCCGGATAAGAACATTAAAGGAAAATAACCTATAAACATTAGTGAGATAATATCATGAGAATGTGTTGGTTATAGTTGTTTCAAATAGTTTAATGGGTTACATCATTTGAAGTGCCACACTGCCACCAAAGGATTGATCTTTGTTAAAATGGGTTTCACTCACAATTAGGTTCAACCTCTTTTCCATTAAGTCCTTCTTAACCTAGTATGTTTCCGCTGCCTACATAGGAAGTATATCTATATCTATATATATATATATTAAACCTTGGACTTTATTTTTTCGCATAATGTGATTGTCCTCTGCTTGTCCGTACTAATACATGTATATATATAGTTAACATACATACAATAGCTGAACTCCTACTAGTTCTGTAAAATGTTGCAGGAGTATTGATTACCATAGTACCTACAGCTCAGATAGAAGAAATAAAGTTGAGCCCGTGCAACAACTACAAACTGCTTTAATTTTACACATACAAATAGGTGCCTCAAATGCCTTCTTCATTAAAAAAATTGGGCTGAGGTCAAGTGTCAGCAATAGTACACCAACCTCAAGAATTTGAACAGAAGATAGCTTAGAATGTTTTACCCAAAACCAGGTTCATTGAGGTGACTTCAGTTTTCAAATACTTAATCACCATGACCATATTGCTAATTCTGTGACTAATTCTCATTAATGCAATGACGATTCCATGACTTAGTGGGATCCTGGGCATGAATATCCATGCTCACTCGCGCTGCCTCTTAATCGTTGCCAAAACTTTCTTTTCTTACCCATTCCTAGAGGCGCCGAATTAGATTGCCTCCTAAAAGAGTCGGGTTCTTGCCCATTGAATCTGGCTGACACGCTCACCAAATCCGACGCTGCTGATACCATCTTAGAGTCAAAGGTTGAATCATATCCACACATTGAGTAATGGGTAAATGAGGCCTTAGCAAGATCACCACCTGAAGCTCCAGTAAGCTTACTAGCAGTATCTACAATGGTAGTAAAGAGGTCCTCTTGGCTGGTACTTGTCAATGCAGGCTCTATTGTTTCATCGAACTCATTGCACACAAGCTTCAAGGCCTGAACAACTTCCCCCATAAAAGGGCGGTGAGATACTTCCGGTTGCACACACATTGATGCTATTGCTGCTACCTTTGCAACACTATCGAATGTCCTATCTGACTTTATACCTGCGTCGATGATTGTCTCTAAACCCTCCTTGGATGTGAGAAGGGGTCGAACCCAAGCAACCAAATTTTCTTGACCTGGCGGTTGTGATAAATCCACCGGCTTTCTTCCAGTTAGGAGCTCAAGGAGGACTACTCCATAACTGTATACATCACTTTTCACCAGAAGATGACCGGTCATTGCGTATTCTGGAGCTAAGTAACTGGAAGAAACATGATGGTTTCAGAAGTTAAAAGCCGCAAAATGCAGGTGGTTATCTACTAATTAATACAGAAAATATAAACCAAACTCAGCACAATAAAGACTTGTCAATATGATTTGGTAGTGGCAACAAAATATATAGCTTGACTTGACATTCTGCATTTTTGGTTTGGTAGTCTGTTGCATTGAAATAAGAAGGTTCATACCCGAAAGTCCCCATAACATGCGTTGATATGTGTTTGTTTCCCTCATCCAGTGCTGTTCTTGCCAATCCAAAATCTGAAACTTTAGGCGTAAAATCTTCTTCTAACAAGATGTTGCTGGACTTGAAGTCCCTATGTATAACACGAGGGCTGGAGTCCTCGTGGAGATAGGCCAGGCCCCGGGCTGCACCAAGGGCAATCTTCATTCGGGCGCCCCAATCAAGAGGAGTAACTTCCTTGTCAACTCCTGAGATACAATCAAAAGTCTCAGAATATAAACAAACAATGTAAAAGGCATATATCTATATATATGTGTGTGTGTAAATTCAACCATAATCCCAAAATATTTGGCATGCAAATTTAGCTAGTTATGTGTTTACCGTGCAAATGAGACTCAACACTCCCGTTTGGAACAAGTTCATAAACCAGGCAGCGTATGTGGTCCTCAGAGCAGATACCAATCAATTTAACTAAGTTTCTGTGGTGCAGACGACTAAGCATCTCAACTTCTGCCAAGAACTCACGACTTCCCTGCCGATCATCTCTCTTGAGAACCTTCACGGCCGCCTTCCTTCCATCATCAAGAAGGCCACTATACACAAGTCCAAAACCACCTTCTCCAAGTATCCTTGAAGTATCAAAATTGTCAGTGGCTTTCTCTATGTCATTTAAACTGAAAATCTTTGCAGTTCCTGTATAGGACAGTAGGCTGGAACTAAAGGACATTGATCCTGAACGGCGCCGACTTCCGAACCTTAAAGACACCGCATCCCCTGCTAAGTTTAACTTTTATTATTTCCTTAAAAATGTAAATCCCAAGATGATGACTACTACAAAACAGTGTCCAATTTGGTTTAAAAAAGGGACATTTGAAGTAAAAGAGAAAACATCAATCCTGACAACATTTCAACCATTCGGGAAAGTTCGGAATCGTTTTGATGGTACACAGATAAATTCTAGCTCAATAAGCGGAAAGGAGGAAGGTCGTGCAAAATTATAACCTCCTGAAATATTTGATTAATTCCATGTTTTCATTAGAAAATTACCTGAAGTTTTTCCTTGGGAGGAGACCAAAACATGAGGTGAATGGTAGGGCTGACGAATGCAACTTCCACACCTCAACATCAAAAGCCAGATAGCTCCAATGCATACAACAAAAGCTGTGACAGATGATATTACAATCACAGCAATCATGCTCCCACCAAGCCGATCCTTTTGTTTCCTTGGCACATAAACTGGTATGGGTTTTACTGCCCTTCCGTTATTGCCATGACCAGGGTATGATTTATCGCCTACAATGCTAGCACTTGAAGGCACTGAAGGTGGAGAGGGTGGGAGCCCTGTAGAGAGTTGTAAAGAGTTTTAAAAGTGCACATCTGCACACAGCATATATAACATGAAATTGACTTCTAATTGTTTACAGAAACAACTTTAAGGAAGAATTGAAAAATTAGTTAAGGTCCCTGATTTCTTGTCTACATTTTAATTTTTAAATAGAAATACAAAATTAAAAGTGTTTGAGAAACTACTAAGAAACTATTCTGGATAATAGAGTTTCAATAGATACTTCCTCTTCCAACCCCCAAAATTTGCATTTGCCTTCTTTACAAAATCATTCTAACACTACTATTTCTTTATGGTATTAAATTTGAGCGGGAGCTGAACTTGCTAATTCTTTATTTTTAGTATAAAATTAAAAAAAATCCACACTCAGAAGATTGAAGGGTAACCTGGATACCGAACATATACCACTTCATAGGCACCGAAGAGGGAAGTCTTAATGGAAACCAGTTTGTGCCAGAACTTCTTGTAGATTAAAAATGCAGTAGAATGATCAAAGTTTTCTCTTAGTGGTACCAAGTTGATGAGGACAATGGTTTTCTCTAGCTGCTGATTGCCTGCATTTGCTCCCATAATACGAACTTGACTTCGGTTTAGGGAAATGTCAGTTGCAATTTCTTTGGCTAGCTCTGAAACCAAAGGGAAGAATGTGTATAGGGCAACACTAACACTCAAGCTGACTTCAATAGGCCACACACAGCCACAGGGTGATCCAGGAGGCGAATATGTCAATGGCTCCGTGCATGTGACCGATGTACAATCTGCCAATAGAATAATAAAAAAAAAAAACATTTTATGTGACAATAAGAAGTTGCTAAAAATACCAAATCAAAAGAAACACGAGTCATGTTGATAGCATTTAAGACCAATGTGCATACATACCTCCATTAGGAGGTGGAGGTGGCAGCACCAAAATTGTTGAGGGTGGTGGAGTTTTATTCTCTCTCTGGGAAGAGCTTGATGAAGATACCATAGGGGGAGGAACAGGCACTTGAGGACACACCATAATTACCATATATATTGTATCCATCAATAATTGCTGCTATGGAAATAATGTGCACAAAATATAAATCAAAGACAAAAACAAGTCTTCACATACTTCTAAATTGGCTTGATATGGTTGTCGGTAATGGTGCTGGTGCTGGTGCAGGAGAACTCGATCTTGTAATTGAAGGAAAGGGAGAATGTAACGGAGAGAGAGATGGTCTTACACCTAAACAGAAATAAACAGAAACAGAAAGAACGGTTATTGACTCAAATGTTTTTCAAGCATAGCAATATCAAATAACAATGAGGCCATTTTCAGTTGGAATATCAAACCTTGCGGGCTGTGAGTGGGTGACTGAAGTTGATTCGATGGTGCAGAGGCAACGTTGATGAGTTTGTTTATTGTATGATGATGCTTATAATGTGAGAATGAAGGTGAAGATGCATAGCCTTGTATCCATTTATTTGCAGTGCGTTTGGAAGATGGTGTTTTAGGCACAAATGCATTCGAAGAATGCCTCATGGTGCTTTGACTGGGGGCTACAAATGAAAGAATGTGTAATTTTTATAATGATGGGCATGAAGTATGTACAGATCTTGATTAATTTGTCTGAAATACCTTCAGCAGGAGAATGGTGCACGGGTAATAAATGGTGGAACCCTCTCTTCGGGGATGCTGCAACTAGACTTCTGTGTCTTTTCTGGCCAAAGGTTGGAGGAGGAGCTGATATAGGAGAGATGCCAAGTTATGTGGCAATATATTGCATTCTTCCAAACAGAAATTGGTAAAAACTTTCTAGATCGTCTAGATGTATAAACCCTAATTTGACAAGTTATCATATACTGTTATGATTTGTTATTATGAATATATCTATGGTTTATTTAGCATGTTTTATCATAAATACATTGGGCGAGTTTATGATCAGGTCAGTACCTCAAATAAGTCAACTATAGGGGAAAAAAATCATGGGAACTGAATTTAATATGATTATGGTAGCATTGGTGATTAAATATGTACCAGGCACTAAAATGCTCTAATGGCCTGAATAAAAAAATAGATAATGTACAGATGAATTACACGGCAGACCTTGAAGGCATTCATAGTACAAGTATCCACAAGTCCCAGAAATATGCAAAATTGTAAAAGCATAAATGTAATGAATCTTAGAACGAGGAAAAAGTTACCATTTTGCAGAAATGTCTGAGTTGCTCTGGTGGTTCTATAAGAAGTGAGGTCATGCGTTCCTATTTTGAACCGGAGGAGCACAGAGGCTGCTCTTAGTGAAGGGATGTCAAAGCCTGCAATGGAGTACGAATTACTGTCTCAATCACCTTGAGATGCTGTTACATTTTATATGTCATTCTCTCTATACCAAAGAAAATGGAACTAAATGATGCATTGCAGTTGTAATCGATTTCACGGAACTCGCAACTTAATTTTTGTCCTGAAAAAAAATATATGTTTCTGCTTGGCTTCCTTCAATGACTCCTTCTCTTCATAGGAAGTAAGTTTGAAATAACAATGAATAGCAAAAAATAGGCTGACGAAGTTGAAAGGAAAAATCAGCACTTCTTTTTTTTTTTTTAAATCATTATAAATCGTGCAATCAATGGATTTAGTTTCATTAGAAATTTTCTGTTTGAGCTGCAACGTTCAGTTAAGGTTCAAGGCACCACTAAATTTTGTTTTGAATGAAACTTGTGTTTCAATGTTCAGTTACATTAACATCATACAGTATACATCAACACAAGTTGCTCTTAAATTTTTGAAATTTTTGGAAATGAAATATGTTTAAGATGAATTAAATTTGGAACCAGATAAAATTTGAAAATTTGGATTAAGGAAATCTGTGCCTCTTAGCTCTGTACTAGATGTGCATAAATTAGCAAAATATCAAACAAATTGAGATTTGGTGAGAATCAGCTGCATACATAAAAATAGAAATTGAATTACCCTTAATAAATCAAACTCTGCCAAACTTAAATGAACATTTGAATCTTAAAAAACAAAAATAAATAAATAAAACATTTGATGAAACACATGAATTGAAAATGCAAATTGTAAACCGATACAATATTATGATGCAAGCCTCCGAAATGAAAATTAGTTCACATACATGAAATAGAAAAACTCTAATAAAGTATAAGTGACATTAAAATTTCCCAATTGTTTGATAACCGACAGTTAATTGAAGATCCCAGATCCCAATTCTACCTCAACTGCATAATTCATGAATGCCCAATTAGAAGGAATTCAATGGATCAAACAAAATTCAATCCATAAACACCAAGCAAAAAAAAAAAAAAAATCCATTACCTGCAGATCCATGAACTAACAAAGCAGTGACAGCCAGGAAGAGTTTGATGAACATGAAGAACAATTGCATCACCATCTCCTTCCAAAATGCACTTGAAATCAAACCACAAGATCATTCACTCCTCACCCAAAATATAAACATAAAAAAATTGAATAATACATTGAAGTAGGACATGAATAACATATTAACCTTTAAGGAAGAACAAGACAAGTGGTTCAGATCATAGGAGGAGACCCACAAGTAGTAGTAGTATGAGTTAAGTAATGAGAAGGAAGTGTGGAGGAAATATGAGAATGGGTTATGTGAAAAAAACCTAAGTGTTGTTCTTTTTTTGTGTCTAAGCTCTGGAATTTACAGAGCTCTAATGGAATGGTTGACATGAGTGATTAAAGATAAACCAGAAATGAATCAAGCAAAAGGCACAACAAACACTAAACTTAGTGAGAGCTAAGTAGCATAGACTTTGAAAAGGCTAGTTTGGTGGGGGACGCGAGGAATGATTCTTCCACGAGTGACAGGGTCTGAATCATGTTAGTTGAAACTTTGAAAAATTTGTAACTTTCTTTTTATTTATTATTTATTGTCAGATTATAAATTCTCAATTGCAATCATAGCACAGTTGCCTTAATTTTGTGTTTCAGTAGTGCAAAGGTCACAAAATAAGATCTTGTCAGATTCTTCTACTCAAATTGATTAATAATCAGCCTTGCAATTTGAGACAACAGTGGAGTTTCAAAGAGAGGCAATGTCATGTCCCACTTCTCCATATTGTATTATATGACACATCTGTACTTTATCTTTCTTCCTTTATTTTATCTATGAGCACCTATATTCATTTTCTAAAAAATACTTCGTGCTTGTTTGACTAATGGCGTGAGCCAAAATTTTGGGTTTGGTTTGAAAATTTTGTTCCACTTCATGTTTGGCAAACATGGTGCAACACAAATGGTGTGTAAATAGTGTCACTCCATTGGACCCAAATCCATCAAATTTCACACCATCTCAAATGATGGTTTGGTTGGAGTTGGGTCCAAATGGTTTGACACTATTCACATATAATATTATATATATATATATATAAATTTGAAATTAAATATTATGAAAAAATAAATATTTCAAAAAAAATTAAATATTTATGAAAAATTAAATATTTCGAAAAAATTAAATATTTATGAAAAATTAAATATTTATATATTTTATTTTTTAAAACATATATATTTAAAAATATTATTTTAAATAAATAAAATTTCAAATTATTCCAAATTATTCCAAATTACCAAATATTTTAATATTATAATATCAATATATTAAAATATATTAATATTAGAATATCAATATATTAATATTAATATATTATAATATTAATATATTAATATTTATTAATAAATAAAATGTGAAACCCAAATATTAATATATTTTAATATTTATTAATATATTAATATTCAGAATTTCAACCCATACCAACTCTACCAAACATGGTTTGGTTTTTCAGCATCACTTTTTCTCACACCAAAACCATCTGCACCAAACATGATTTGGAACCAAAATAAAACCACACCAACTCCAACCAACCCAACTCCAACCAACCCAAAACCAAAAACCAACACCACACCGTCTACCAAACAAGTACTTCATGTCAGATAGGGTAAATTTCCCCCTTGTTTAGATTTATTATAGTTTAATCCCTTATTTTTTGATATTTATAATTTTCTTTCCTAATAATCATCGACATTTAATTTCGGTAACTCACAAAAGAAATTTATAGTTCTACCCATGTTATTTTTATTTTATTTTTGCAAAGAATAAAAAGGTCTTTACAATAACTGATTGACAATATATTCATTTCATCTCTTAAAAATGAGATGACGTCAGTGTTGACCGACATTGACTGTGCCGAAAGTTTGCAGGAGAGGAAAAGTAAAACCAAAATATGAATAATAATGGTGATAATAGTAATTGTCCATTATTATAGGGGGTTAAACTGTAATAAATTCAAATAAGAGGGGGTGAAAGCGTAATTTTCTTTATCTGATATATTAAATATCACCTATACCCCTTTGGTTTGCCCATATTCCACTTTGACCCTTCCTGTTTTCATATCTATACCCAGGCCCCCCGGCATTAAAAGTTGGTAAATTTTCTCAATGGAAGTCCGTGAAATGACCTTGTTGTCCTTAGTTGCTTAATAATAAAAAATATCATAACATACATTTTAAGGACAAAATGGTTCATATGACACATTTTTCAGGCATAAATCAACATAATTTGTTGGTCAATTGACGATCAACTAACGAATGAGGTCTAATAGATACAATGGCTAAACTTTAGGGACCTAGGTGGAAATATGAAAAAAAAATGAGGCAATATAGGTGAGATATGTGCAAACCTCGGGAAGTCTATGTGATATTTACCCTATTTTTTTTAGGAAATGAATTTTATCATATTAGTGGTGTATTATTATTATTATTATTGTGTTTGTTTTTAGTATGATCTATTATTATAGAGTATTTTTTGTGACTTTAATTATTTAGTAATTCAAATCAAGAAAGATATGTTAAGAGAATTAAAAACTATAATTTAATAATCAAACCCAAACAAAATTGATGAGATACACTTATTAAATGAAGATCAGTTTCATAAACTAATTTTGTTAAATTCGAATTTCAATACGTTTGTAATAGGGGCTAGTGATGAGTTAATTAAAACTACTTATTTTATTAACCTGGAATATTCATAATATGATTCATAACTACACATAGAAAAGATATATATATATATATATAAAAGATATTGAAAGCCAAATGAAATCATATAACAGAGTTGGACAGGTATGCCAACACATCTATGAATTTATGGTGTGCTACATTAGATCTAGTAAGGATTATTTGGTAGTAGGTATTTTGGAATGTAAGTGGTAGAAAAGGCCAATGAAGCTATATGTAGTGTCGTCACCAGCCAAAACATGGTTGGTTGATACATGGTAAATGGTTTGGAGATTTGGAATGTGGCACCGCCGATGCCAAGAAAATGGTGAGTAGGTCCTCAAGTATGGCAATCACACAATCAATGTCTCATTGTGTCGGTCACAATTTTAGCTTTCTTTAAACAAAGTTGGGCTATTGATTAAGCCCACTTTCAATATTGGTCGACCACTATTTTACTTATTAGTTATTATCAGTATTCCATATTAGTTGTCCACTATTATAATTTTATTTGTGCTAAAATATTTGTGCAGTTCAAATTCCAATATAATTTAACTTTCTATTTTTTTCAATTACCCTCATTCCACTAATTTTAAACAAATATCAGACTCCGTCATAATATTATATCATTAAGGGCAAAATTGGAATTTGCATATTAGTCAATCAAAATTAATAAAATGTTAAAAAATTCAAATTGAACAACTATTATGAGAGGAGGGAATAATTTTTATGCTCACTAATTGACCACCATTCAAAGTGAGTTGAATACGAGTCATGAGTGAATTGAAGAAAGATAAGAGGCCAAGGAAAGGTTTTCCACTATAACTAAGTCTACTTAAATTGCTATTATATAATCCATTCCCTCATCTATCTATCTTAGATAAAGGGGTGAGGAACTTTGGGTGAATGGAATATAATGGGACTATCACTTTGATAAAGTTGAAAGACATTTAATCCTCTTGGAAAAATTATTTTGATTAGGGTAGTACATGACTTTTTCTATGAAGTCTTTACTTTTTGGTGTTGATAAATTAAAAAAAAAAAAAAAAGGTTTGAAATTGGGTAAGGAGCTCAATAGGGGAGGGCAAGTGCCACACCCCGAGGCTTTTGCTAGCTCCACCTATTACTTATGGGAAAGTGAAAATAGGAAAATTAAAAAAACATTTGATCGAAGCATTTTATAATAATCATTTATAGTTTCACTATGTTATTGGTAAAATCATTTTCGGGTTACAACATTAAAAGTTGGAAGAAAATACATTAGATTTGACTTTCTTGGTTACGATATTGATACCCTATTGGGTTCTTATCTTTAATTAGGGGTTTAATCTAAATTTTTGTTTAGGGGGTGATCGAACTCAGGGTGATGATTTTGACGGATCGCTTAGCGATTTGATAAGTGAATTATTACGTACTCTTTTAAGGGTGACTGCTTTTTGACAAATCTCTATTGTCTCTGCACCCTTTCTCCTTTATCACGAATGGTCATTTAGGGGCTTAGTGTTATTGTTGACCAGAAAATGAGAAGGTATAATAACAATAACAATCCTGCCATCTGCATGATTTTGTAGTTGTGTATCTAATTGGGCTAATTGTTTTGGACTTGCGGTAGTTATTGTTGGGCTGAGATGCCAGCCAACCTAAACTCCATCAAAACTGATTACTACCTCTTATGTCAGGCCCAACCATATGGTTGACCAACTTTTGTTGATGAAATGATCAGAATTCACAACTTGCATTATGTATTTGGACTAGGGATCAGAATTGAGAGACGGATATCCTAATTCTTTTACGGGCAATATTTGTTTTAGGCCTTGTAAGTAGGAGGCTTCTACTTACATTTTAGGTGGCCCAATAAAAAGCTAACACATGTTTATAAAAATAAAATAAAAAATTTTATGTCACGCCCCGCCATTGTTAGACCCGAGCCAAGTCTAAAAATAATGACACGCGATGCCGAAAGTGAATAAAGTCCGAAAATATAACTTTTTAAGTCCATTATGAAAAACACTTCTTTAAACCCATACTAGGGTAAAGAATTCAACAAGATCATCGGGGGTATAAACGGAAGTGAAAAGGATCAAGCGGCACATTAAACGGATCATATAGGGCCCGTTTGTGAACCGTTGTTTTTGTTTTGACAACCAAAAAACAAGAATAATTCTTGTTCTTATTCTTATTTTCTCACCCAAAAGAACAAGAACAAAAAACATGTTTGGGGCAAACAAACAGACATATTCTCACACAATTTTTCCTCTCTACCACAAATTTTTTTTTTTTTTTGAAAAATCCCAAAGAGAACAAAAAAACAGGTTTTTGTTGTTCCCTTATTTTTTCTACTATTCACAAAAATACTTTCCAACTTGAGAACATAACAAATAGTAAAAAGAGTTGCCAAACATGTTATGTTCTCCTGAACAGTGCCAAAAAATAAAAAACAGAATAAAAACAAGGTTTTCAAACGGGGCCATAACGCCACATGTTTTCCCAAGGGTAAAAATGTTATTTCAAGGGTAAAATGATAAAAATGTCATTTCAAGGGTAAAATGATAATTTCAAAGTGTAAGTATTTAAATCAGACTTAGGATGAGCTATAGGAACAAACGAAACCAAATTCGGAACAACGAGACGAAAGATTAGGGGTTTTAAAGTTCGGGGGTCGGGCCGTGGCCTGGCGCGCGGGACATGTAGCCCCCTAGGCGACCAAAATTTCAACGTTTCTTCAAAAAAAAGTTGTTTTGCAATCGAAGTCCATTTTTGACGATTCTGATCCTGAAAAATAAAAAAATGAGGTTTTTGCCTTCGAAAATTGAAAAAAAAGACTTGCGGGGCTCAGGTGAGCGGAAAACGTCACTTTTCTTCATAAATCCAAAAAAAGTAGGTTTTAATCTTGAAAGAGTTGCGGTTTAGGACAAAAGACGTCTGAACTCGTTCATTCCCATCTATATACATGTAGTTAAACTTGTAAAACACAATTTGGTGTGAAAAGACCGTTTTGCCCTTTTTTCTTGAAAAACTGAAAGGATTTATTTGGAAATCATTGCAAAACTCTTGTACTTGATTTATGAGAGAACCTAAATACCATATACATTGTAAAAAAAATATATGAGGCATCATCAAGGTACCATAAATCCCATTGAACCAAAAGAGTCGCCCGTAGGCATTACAAGGTTTCAAAATACATTGTCAAGTACAAAAGGAGTTGAAATGCCGTAACACTATCAAGATACACATATTGAAGTCGGGGCTAACACACTAGCCCATCCAAAAGAATATTAATACATACGGTGAGTTTAAAGTTTAGAAGATGAGCATGAAACACCTTTGAACACTTTATAACACAAAATACAATATCAAAGAGGATAAAAAACATATGTAAATCTTCATAACCACCAACGACACTCTAGTGCCCATCTTTCTCGGCAGCGTCACCAGAAAAGTTTTAGAAAAATGGGGTGAGCTACATTAGCTCGGTAGGAGAATCCTCACCACCTCAATCTCGGTCGTCCAAGTGGTACAAACCCAACCCCATGTGCATGCTTCTAAACGTAGGTCGGTCCAATTGTACCACATGGCATGTGTGCCAATCCGGGACCCCGTCGTGCCCAAAAACAAAGCCCACATGCTCAATATACCATCAAAATAAGAGATATTCGCAAATAAATAACAATAAAATCAAGTAACTGTGATAAGATGTAATATGATGTTAATGCAAAATCCTATCACTAAGGGAAACGGATATCAAGAGTCGCCGTTCATTAAGAGCTTGGGGACCATGAGCCCGACCGAAACAACCCGGGTTTGGATCAAGTCCTCCCCCAACTTCTCTAATTCGGGAGTTACTAGTTCCACCGGTAGCGAAAACACCGCCTGACTAGTTGTCGCGACTATCCAAACGGTCTAAACATCCACAAGGTCCATGAATGTGGCATGAAACAACAATAAGCACATAGATGCACGTAACTTTCATATAGCTCAATCATGCTCACATGGACTATGTTCTCAATGATTTCATAATATAGCAATAGGCTTTCACCTTGATAATAATGGACATGCTTTCAATAATAGGCCATCAACATAGCAACACGAATATATCACACAATATACCTCAACACGTAATTAAAAAGGGGCCTAAAGCATGTTTCTAAGTTGTGACACCAACAAGTATGTACAGGTATACACACAAAGACGCACGCACCCACGTAATCGGGAAAGAAGATAAAGCGTCAATCCCTACCTCAAGTCCAAGCTTTAAGAGCCAAAATAAAGCAAGAGGGTCTAAGTCCAAGTCCAAGTCCAAGTGAGTAGAAAAGTCCAAGGAATTCTCCAAAAGTGGCCAAAATCTCTACCAAGTCCTCCAACCTCTAGTGATCAATCCATGAGAAGGGAAAAATAAAATCATTATAAGGCCTCACACAAGAATCTACCAACAATTGGTCTCAAATTTCATAAGATTCAAATATATAGAATTTCCAAGAATAGTCTCAAAGGTGAGTCTTAGTTCCACAATAAGACTGTTCCAACCACTAGTAAATGTTCCAACAAGGAAATTGATTATAAGTGTGTTTTTAACAAAATCTAAACACACTTAGAATGAAATTCTCAAGATTTGGAAACAAAATTCTAAGAATGGAAAACTTTAGGGTTTTAAAGAGACAAGAAAATTCAAGAGGATAAGAGACTCACCAATTGAAGTCTTTAATGGAATAAAGTGCCTAGAAAGTCTCAATTAAGCTTTCTTTCAAGAATCAATGGCTCTAGAAACAATTTTATAAGAATTAGAGACAATTCCATGAAATTAGAATACTTGGGTTTTGAGAGATAAAACCATAGAAAATCAAGTAACATACCTTTTCTGTACACCAAGGTGAAGAGGAGAAGAAGGCCAACAAACTTGTAGTTTGATAGATGTTGAATGTTATCCATTCTAGGCCCCTAACTCGGTATTGTTACGTCTTATCATTCCGTTACTTGGTATTTTTATACGGTTTGCATGTCTAAGCGTGTTTCAGGAGATTAATGAAGAAAACAAGCTAACTTTGTTGAATTAACTAAGAAAGTGTTTGTGTCTACCTGAAAAGATAGAAAAATAGGAGTTTTCAAGTAAAAAGTACATCCTGGGGGGCAAAACAAATATTTTTTAAAGCCGAAACTTCGGGAAACATGCTAACGGAGTGAACGGGGTTCAAATGGAAGAACGATTGGGAAAAATGATTTTCATGATTTTTGCTACGCCTACCTACTCACACAACTAGCAAAAGGTGTTTAGAAACATCAATTTTACGCCTACCTACGCACATGGCTGAACAAGCTAGCCCAAGCCTACGCCTAGGCGTAGGCCATGCTACGCATAGGCGTAGGGGTAGGCATAGTTAAGCTGAGATTTTGCAGAATTCAAGTCCCGATCCAATTAAACTTCCTTTGACTTATCTTCGACTTCACCACATCTAAGCATGTGTGTAAAGTGTATTTATATCAGATTAAAGGGTTTTGGCTCAGAATTGAGGAGAAACACATTAAAGATAAATCCTATTCCAAGCAGGATAAGTCGAATACAAGTATGACTCTTCTCAACTTCTTCTATAAATACGAAGGTCTGGACCAGATTGGAGCTTCTAAATATGTAATTTTCAAAGCACTATCTCTGTAGATTTACCTTTTGTGAAGAAGGGAGCCATTTAGAACCTAGAGATCCGGAGCAGACGATCATGAAGGGCGTTTCTACAACAACGATGCAGTCACCCACCACCATGAATAACTAAACCGGTATGTAGGGCTTTCTAGCAAAACTCTAGCCAAGTAATGTAGTTTATTTATTTGTTTCAATTGTAATGAGGGGAAACTGAAGACCACACATGTGATGATTGTGTAGATGAGAGACCATACTTATTTAATATAAGGGGTTTTATATTTATTCTACTATAGTCTTAGAATGAATGAATGCATTATCTTAATCAATCATATTTATCTGGTGTTTTCTAGTGTATCATGATTTTTTACACAATGGTGCTTAACACCCAAAACCCTAGGTTTACACAGGCCATGCCTTGGTAAAGTGATAGAGACATGCTTTAGTTTAATTTCATATTGTAGGAGTAGATTAGAGTAAAGTAGTTGACATGCACTAATCACACTGTCCTGAGATGAGTTGCAGCGAATTCGGTTAACGGTATCTCTTTAGGGAATATATTCGACTATTTACGGTATAATCTGATTCACGGGTGATGGATTGCCCTCTTCCAATTGATTAAGTAGATAGTTATATTATGCGTTTAGTGATGGAGTAAGAAAACCCTAGTTCTTCTCTACTCTGAATCATAAACACAATTTATTTCTTGCTTTAGTTCGTTTAATTAGATCACAGATTTTAAACTAAACAAACCTTTTTCAAAACAATAATTTAGTACTTTTAGATTGCTAAAGTGAATAATTCCAAGTCTTTGTGGGATCGATATTCCCGTTTTCAAGCCGTGCTATATTACAAAACGATTTGTGCACTTGTGATTGGTAAAACTAGGGCACTACAAGGGTTCATTCTTAATCAATATTTTTAACCCTAGTTTGCCACCATCAAGTTTTTGGCTCCTTTGCCGGGGACTTAACGATATTATTAACTTTAGTAGTTTTGTAGAATTGAGTTATTGTTGTGTATTAATAGTGGAAAACCAGGGTTAAAAATAGTGTTTAAAAATGGACCCTTACAATGATCTAGTTTTACCTATCACAAGTGCATAAATCATATTGTAGTACAGTTCGGCTTGAGAAAGGTTATTGAACCCAAGGGACTAAGTTGTATTATGAACTCTCGTGAAGTAATACTCTTGAATTGCTATAAAAGTATGATTGGTTGTTTGTGATTTATTAACTAATTAACTAATAAAGTAAGTAAAGATAGATTAAGACAAGAGCAGTAGAGATAAAAACCAGGGTTTTCGTACTCCACCACTAATCACATAATATAACTATTTACTTAATCAATTGCAAGAGGGCGATCCACCACCCGTGAATCAAATTATACACAAATAGTCAAATATATTCCACAAAAAGATGCCGTCAACTGGATTTGCTATAACTCATCTCCGGACAGAGTGTGATTAGTGCATGCCATCTACTTTACTCTAATCTACTCCTATAATATGAAATTAAACTAAAGCATATCTATATCACCTCGTTGAGACATGGTTTGTGTAACACATAGGGTTTCGGGTCTTAAACACCATTGTATAGTGATAGGTGCCAAATGTTGACCATTTTAGGGCCTTATCTTGCTATTGTTATGTTTTTACATTCCATTATTTGGTATTTTTATGCCTTTTGTGTGTCTAAGCGTGTTTTAGAAGCTTAATGATGAAAACGAGCTAACTTTAGTGAATGAACTAGAGAAGTGCTTGTGTCTATTCAAAGAGGAGAGCTAAAGAGGTGTTTTCAAGGGAAAAGTGTCTCCTGGAGGGCGAAAACATCATTTTTTGGAGCCGCAACTTCAAGAATCATAACAAGGGAGTCCAGGGGGTTTAAACGGAGCAATTATCAAGAAAAATGGTTTCCAAGGATTTTGCTACACTTGGCCTACGCTTACAATAGCTAAAAGTGGCCAGAAAGTGCCATTTCTATGCTTGACTTATGCTCCAAGCGTAGCTCCCTATGCTTCAAGCGTAACTACAGTGTTTTCAGCTAACTTTGGATGGCCATATTTTGTTCAAAACAGGTCCAACTTGAGAGATTCTTGAGTCTAAGCTCAAAATCTTGAAGTCAGCTTTACAAAAAAAAATGTACATCTTGATACAAGTTGTGTAGCTCTAATTATAATCAAAAGAGTGAGAAGTGTCTGCAGAAAAAGCTGAAAATTTCAGAATCGGGCTGAAATCCTAGTTTGACCCGAATTGATCCATTTTGACCCGGATGACTTTGTATTTGACTCTAACACTTCCAAGCATGTGTATATGACATATTATACATCATATTGAAGGGTTTTCCTCAGTTCGCTATTACAAAAAATGGGAATCCTACTCTCAATAGCTGAAGTCTAATGCAAGTTAGGGTTTCCCTCATTTTTGTCTATAAATACCAAGGTCTGCTACAGATTTTGGAGAGCTTCTATGCACGTATAATTTTCAGAGCAGCCTTTGGAGATTCATATCATTTTAAGGAGAGAAGCCATACAAGACCTAGAGATCCGATGAAGAAGAGAATGGATAACGTTTCTATATCAACGATGTAGTTTCTCTCAGTCATGATCAATTAACTTGGTATCTAGGGTTTTCTAGCAAAACCCTAGCCAAGTAGTGTAGTTTTTAATTTATTTTCCATTGTAACGAGGGGAAGCAGTGACCATACTGTGATGATTGATTGCAGATGTGTGATCGTTTTTATTCTTGACATAAGATCTTATATTTATTCTTAATTCTTATCTTAAATTGAATAAATATATTTTATTAACCAATCATGTTATCATAAAAATAGTGTGATTTTCTACAACAATGGTGCTTAATAGTTGAAACCCTAGGTTTACATAGGCCATGCCTCGACGAAGTGATATAGACCTGCTTTAATTTAATTTCATGCTGTAGGAGTAGATTAGAGTAAAGTAGTTTGCATGCACTAGTCACACTCTGTCTAGAGATGGGTTGTAGCGAATCCGGTGGAGAGTATCCTTTTTTGGGTCATATTCGACTATTTGCTGTACGACCTGATTCACAGTTATGGATCGCCCTCTTGCAATTGAGCAAAGAGAGAACTATATTATGCGGTTAGTGGTGGAGTGATGAAAACCCTAGTTTTCTCTCTCTTTTGATCATAATCACAATTTATTTTCTGTTTTAGTTATAATTCTCAATTCAAATCAAACAAACTTTTTCAAACATAATTCAATACATTTAAATTGCTAGAATAAATAATCCAAGTCTCTGTGGGTTAAAAATTCCCTTTCTCAAGCCAATTCTATACTATAATTTGACTCGTGTGCTTACGATAGATAAAACCTAAGCCGTCCTAAGGGGTTTTCTTAAGCATTATTTTTGTCACCTCTAGACGGACATCAAGTTTTTGGCGCCGTTGCCGAGGACTTGGCATTATTCTTAGCTTTAGTAGTTTAGTTGCATTGAGTTATTGTATTGTATTTAAAGTTTGGATTTTTGAGTGATTGATAGGTATACTAAAAAGTGCGAAATCAGCGGAGTAGTGAAGATTGCGTCGTTGGACCTCTTGTGAGTTTTAGTTTAGCTTAATTTCGTGCATAATTTTAGCTTTATTTTCTATTAATAGTTAGAATAGTTAGAAGTAGATAGTTTTATTTTTCATAAAAAAAAAATCTGCAGTTTGTGTGTAAAATGTCAGAAAGTCCGAATTTAGCGAAAGAAGAGAGGTTTTTGAGTGGAAAAGGGCCATTGAACAAAACTCACTAGTTAATTTTAAGCTGAAACACGTCATTTTTTTTGAATGGTAAGAAACGCACACACCCACACATGAGCCCCATAAGACTCGAACCCCTAACCTTCCATTTGGGGAGAAAATGTGATACCATCAGGCTACAAGGCCTTTGGTGAAACACATCATTTAGGACTTCAAAACCACGATTTTGTGATTGATCGGAAGAATTTTTTTTTTTTTGCTTCGTGCATAAGTGACCGGCATTCCCCTTTCAATCCCAACGCTAAAGTTAGATTTTGAGACAATGGTCGATCGTAATACAACAACACGACGAGCCCCAACTACGTCCTTGAAGTACTATGCGCCTTCTACTCATGAATCGCATATTGAATTTCCAGAAGAAGATGAAGTCAAACACTATGAGATTAAATCCAGTGTCATTAATATTGAAAATACTTAGACGGTCAATGAAAACAACCTAGAGGGAGGGTGAATAGGCTTTTTCTGGATTTGTTGACAAATTAATAATAATTGCGAAAAAGTTAATTTTAATCAAATTATCTATCAAGATAAATCATGCAAACAATAATCTAAGTGCATAAAATAAAGCAATAGAGACACAATATTTTTACGTGGAAAACCTTGGAAAAACTCTAAGTAAAAACCACGGATACACTCGGGTATCGATGCACTATGAATCAGAGAATTTGTACAGACTCTATGAAAATAGTAATTACAACCGATGTAATCTGCTATTCTTCACTCGAGGTTTGAAAGTCTAGACTCACTCTCGCTCCACGAAGCTCTCGCTGTGCTCTGTACTCTAAAGACTCTGTTTCTCAATAGATCAAATAACCACGAAGCTTCTCACTCCGATCTCTGCACTCAGACGGCTCCGTTTCACAAACGGATCAACGCAACCAAGTTACAATTAGCAGTGTGTAGATTTTTTAGAATCTATATGATTCAATTGTGCATAAGATCATCGATGTAGAAGCACGATATAATCAACTCCAAAAAAAAAAGAGAACTAGAAGAACCACTCAATGATATTTTATCTTTCTATATCAATATCTCTGTAGAAGAATATGAACGATAAATTACTGCAGAGATCTCTCAAAGACGTGTCTGCTCTTGTTGTAGACTTGAGTATTTATAGAAGATGATGATCCAAATCCTAGGTTTTCCCTTTCTCGTAATTTTACATCCAAACCTTATATTCTAGTGAATATATTGTATATAGAACAAACTTTGATGTATATAAGTCGTGGTCATATCATAAAACCAACCCCCGAACAATTTGGACATCACAGGCTAAAATAGGCAAAAACTTGCCACAACTACACTTCAAGCATAGGGCCTACGCTTCAAGTGTAGGTTCAAGCGTACCTCTAAGCGTAAAAATGTGTTTTCCAGCCACTTTTTGAAACTGAAAGCGTAGGCTTAAGCGTAGGTATTTTTGTCAAAACCACTTTTCTTCACAACTGCTCCAAAATGACGCTCTTGAACCCATGATACTTTTTGCTTGAAGTGACAGCTTTGGAAAATGTCATTTTCGCCCTCCAGAAGATATATTTCCTCAATATGCTCACTTTCGTGCTTCACTTATATTCTTCATTACTTCAATGCTTGCTTCTGCCGTTGATGAAGCTTATCAATGTCATTAACACCAAACCGACATATCTAACACTCAACATGGTTATTGTCTAGAATACGCAATAAATAAACAATATATAAAATATTCTTACAATTTCCCCCTTGGCATTTCTGAGACAAAACCTTGTTTTACAATATAGCCTCTCAAATAACAGCATAACATCTATACCTATGAACACACACCGACAAACATAGATATAAATTGTCACCTTACTTTCATGACGGTCAACCAATCCTATAACCACAATACTAAACAAACCATTAAACGCAAGTGTGGAAAATAGACAAGTGTGGAAAACAGATATTAAATTATCATAAGGAAAACACAATATCCATGTAAGCATAATGATCATAAACACACACTCTTTCTCCCCCTTAAATCATTACTCTCCTTACTCAAAACTTCTCCCCCTAAAACCATTACTCCCCCTTACTCAATATTTCTCTCCTTTTTTGTCACTAAAATGATAAGGTACAATAAAAACTCAAGAAGAAAACATAGGGAAAGGATCACAGAGGATATTTAAGAGAATCTAAGCCAAACACTAAATACTAAGATAAATTACTCTATTAGAGTTTATCAAAATTCTCAAGTAACATAAATCTCTATAATGCATGAACTAAAGACTAATGCATGAATGTAAAATGCAAAATAACCAAAAATCATTTTGTTCTTAGAACCATGTGAGAAGGGCAGTAGAGACACTGAGTTAGTCATTAACACATCATATATGCATATTTGACTTAGCTATTATACACATGATAGTGAAGAAAATCAGCATACATACCTTGTAGATATAAGTAGTCACAAGGCAAGCTTTACATAATATTTGCATATATGAAAAATATTTAGGTGCAAACAAACAAATAACCCATGAACCTACATATCACTTCAGATTAGATGAGAAAGACTAAAAGTTTCAATAAGTATTACAGTCATCTCCGAAGTAAACAAACACCCAAAGTTAATGAGTTTTAAAAATAATACTTAAGCATGTCAAGTGAACAACTTATAACCTCAGGTCAGACTAACGACTTCAATTCTCATAAGCAGAATAAGAATAGTAAATATGAGAATAGAGTGAAATATGACAACCATTTGTACCCTTAGCCAAGCTCAACATGCTAAGAATTTTTATATTTAAATATATATTTTTAATTTTTTTGTCATAATGATACATGCATGAATAATCCTATCAGTAGCAAAACATGATGCATGAAAAAAAATAAAAATAAATAAACATGCAAATAATACAAAATGCATGATAATGTATCAATTCTAGGATAAAAGATAATGCAAGATAATCCTAGAATGATACATATGAAGACATCTATCCTAATGATAATATGCCACCAAATTTTCTAAAATGCATATGCTTTTGAAAATCTAATGATTTTGTAGAGACGTCTATTGACTGAGAATCTGTAGATATATACTCAAGACCTTTCTCAGAATTAGAGTCACGTGCTAGACATGTAGTATAAGCAACCAAACAATGCAATTCATCTTTTCTAACCCACATTTGTTTAAGTTTCGGTGCTATATTTGCTAGCCTAGTCAACCTCTTCATCTCTTCACTTAACACCCAAATTTGACTTTCAACATTGGGTCTTTTCTGAATTCTATGCTTCCGCTCAGATTTCAAAGTTTCTCCTCTTAACTTTGAACATACGGGTCGAATGTGACATTTCACTCCACAGTGATGACAGACTAGAATAAACCTTTGAAAAACATTATTTGAACCCTTTTTGACTTTAGAGGTAAAGGGAGGCTTACTCTCACTGGTTTTCTCATATAAGATTGAACATTCAGATTCCTATCAGACTTACCTTGAGAAGAACTAGATACTAATTGGGAAGCCTTAACAAAGGTTGTTTTGGAAACGATGTTATAATCACTCATTGTTCCTTTGAACCCCAACCCCTTTGTATTTCCTACTGACTTTCTTACACTCAACATGTGATCAAGCTTATTTATTCCACTAAACCATTTATGAATAGTTGAGTTAGCATCATTCAAATCTTTTTCCAAACCTTCAATCCTTGTAGATTTCTCACTCAATTCCAATCTTAAAATGTTTAATTCCTCATTGAGACCATCTACCTTCTTCAAAGCCTGAGTCCTTTCTTATTCAAACTTGGTCAACTATTCTCTTAAGGATTATCTCTCCTTATCAACATTGTTGAATTGCACCAAAAATTTCGAGTACACTTTGCTACTTGCACAGACTTTTCATATAATTTATTGTATGCATCTTCATATGAATTCCCACGATCTTCATTATCCTCAGAATCATCATCCTCAGACATTGCCCAACTTGCAGCAACTTCACCGACCTCCTTACTTTGTGCAGCAAACATGGTGAAATTCTCAATCTCATCTCCTACCTCCGAATCCGTCGAATCACTAGCTGATCCATCACTCAAAGTAACAACCAAACCTTTTTTCTTTTTTGACTTACTAGCACACTCAACAGCTATGTGACCGAACCCTTGACACTCAAAACATTGAGCTTTCTTATTTTTATGAACAAACTTATCATTCCTATTTTGGATTTTTCTATTTTTAGAATCATGTGATTTATCTCCAAAATTTTATTATTTAATCAATTCTTGACCACAAGAAGATTTTAAAAACTTATGAAACTGCTTCATGATCATGTCAAACTGACTTGGTTTAGTCTCCCATTCTTCATCCGACTCACTAGGACCTCCTTAGTGATTTTCAAATCTATGTCCTTCGCTTTTGTGAAGCATGACTTTCTAGAGGATTGACACACATCTCCATCTCATACAATTTCAAATTACTAGCCAACTCTTCAAGTTTAATTTCCTTGAAACTCATGATTTCAGATATGACGGTAACCTTAGACCGAAAATGTTCAGGCAAAGACCTAAGGATTTTCTTCACAATGGTCATCTAGGAAATAAGCTCTCCTAGATTGTGACAACTAGTTACTATATCAATTAACCTAGCCTCAAAGTCACCAAAAACTTCATCCTCCTCCATCCTAAGCTCTTCAAATTTAGAATTTAGAATTTGGAGTTTTGACTGTTTAACTTTTGAAGTTCCCTCATGAGTTACTTGGAGTATGTCCCAAGCTTCTTTAGCAATCTCACATGTGGCTATTCTCTTAAACCCATTATATAACACATTTATGGCTTTTGAATTCCAATTAACACTATTTATTTCAGCAGTAGTCCACTCACTTGACGGTTTTACCTTAGATTCATTAGTAACATCTTTCACAGTGGGTGGTGAATATCCTACCTCTACAGCCAGCCAAGCTCTCTCATCTAGTGATTTCAAAAACACCCTCATTCTCGTTTTCCAATACGTGTAATTTGAGCCATCAAACCAAGAGGACTAGAAATGGAACCTCCTTCACGAGGTATATCCATCGTCTAAGTTCAAGATCTAACCCTAGGCAGTTAACCTAAAATGGGGCAACCACGCTTTGATACCAATTGAAATTACCTAGAAGATCAATGAAAACAATTTAGAGGGGGGGTGAATAGGATTTTTGTGGATTTATTGAAAAGTTAATA
The DNA here is from genome assembly GCA_963922005.1 of Cornus suecica. Classification (NCBI taxonomy): domain Eukaryota; kingdom Viridiplantae; phylum Streptophyta; class Magnoliopsida; order Cornales; family Cornaceae; genus Cornus; species Cornus suecica. Next base: position 58,275,653 of record OY998238.1, on the reverse strand, counting down.
ATAATTGCGAAAAAGTCAATTTTTATCCAATTATCTATCAAGATAAATCATGCAAAGAATAATCTAGGTGCAGAAAATAAAGCAATAGAGACACACAATATTTTTATGTGGAAAATCTTGGAAACTCCAAGTAAAAACCACGGATACACTCGGGTATCGATGCACTAAGAATCAGAGAATTTGTACACACTATGAAAATAGTACTTACAACTGATGTAATCTGCTATTCTTCACTCGACGTCTGAAAGTCTAGATTCACTCGCGCTCCATGAAGCTCTCGCTCCACTCCGTACTCTAACGACTCTGTTTCTCAACAGATCATATAACCACAAAGCTTCTCGCTCCAATCTCTGCACTCAGACGGCTCCGTTTCATAAATGGATCAACACAACTAAGTTGCAATTAGCGATAAGTAGATTTTTCAGAATCTATATGATTCAATCGTGCATAAGATCGTCGATGTAGAAGCACGATAGATTCAACTCCAAAATAAAAGAGAACTATAAGAATCACGCAATGATATTTTCTCTCTATTTATCAATATCTCTGTAGAAGAATATGAACGATAAAATACTGCAAAAATCTCTCAAAGATGTGCTAGCTCTTGTTGTAGACTTGGGTATTTATAAACAATGATGATCCAAACCTTAGGTTTTCCCTTTCTCATAATTTCATATCCAAATCCTATATTCTGGTGAATATATTGTATATAGAACACAATTTGATGTATATAAGTTGTGCTCATATCATAAAATCAACCCTCGAACAATTTGGACATTGCAACTAAAATAGGCAAAAACTTGCCGCAGCTACACTTCAAACGTAGCAGGGCCTACGCTTCAAGCGTAGGTATTTTTGTCAAAACCACTTTTCTTCACAACTACGCCAAAATGACCCTCTTGAACCCACGATATTTTTTGCTTGAAGTGACAACTTCAAAAAATGTCGTTTTCGCCTTCCAAGAGACATTTTCCTCAATATGGTCACTTTCGTGCTTCACTTGTATTCTTCATTACTTCAATGCTTGATTCTGCCTTTGATGAAGCTTATCGATGTCATTAACACCAAGCTGACCTATCTAACACTCAACATGGTTATTGTCTAGAACATGCCATAAATAAATAATATACAAAAATGTTCTTACAAATATGTTGTCTAAGTTATTTGGACTTAGGAATGAGGACCCATATCAACATATTAATGATTTCTTAGAAATGGCCTCGACCATCAGAATTGAGAATCTGAGCCCTAATACGTTACGTCTGTGATTAATTTTCTTTTCCTTGAGAGAGAAAGCTAAAAGATAGTATGTCACATTAGAAAGGGATATAAAAATCAATTGGGAAATCTTATGAGCCGAATTCTTAGAAAAATTTCCAATAGGTAGAACCCATGAAGCACAAGAAACAATTACCCATTTTAAAGAATTGCATGGTGAGCAATTCCATGATGCTTGGGATAGATTCAATGAAATTATGCGGAAGTGTCCCCATCACAAGTTTGTTGAGCAAGATATTGTATGTAACTTATATCTTGGACTTGGTGCTGATCACAAAAATCTTATTGATGCAGCAGTGGTAGGTCAGTTTACACTAGGGCCAACAGAAGAACTCTTGGATTTGTTTGATAACATGAGTTACAATTCGATCCAATACGAATTTGAGATGTGTGCTCGAGATGGATACGAAAGAAGATCTAATAAAGCATTTATCATAGATAGAAATGATGATGATGTCAGAGAACAAGTAGCCGCATTAGGAGAAAAGCTTGATAAATTCATTAATCTGAGTCAGCCAGCTCCTAGAGAAGTCTTAGAAATAGGACCTGACCCTTCCTAATATGGATATCAGGGCAATGGGATAGTTTTCGCTGATGCAAATGCAACCTGGACCAACCCGAACAATAATCATTTTTCCAATTCATACAATTCGGGTTGGCATAATCAACCACATATGTCCTATCATCCTCAGAACACTAAAAATCCTCAATCAAAATTCAATAGAAGCCAACAACTATCATTCAATACTTAGAATTTTTAGTCTAATAATACCCAATCAGTCCGACCCTTCAACCAAAGTTAACCCCAATTTCAAAGTCAAAATCCACCCAGACCACTTGGTTTTGAAATGAGATAATGAATGCCTTGAGGGAGTTACAAAATCAATCTAATCATTTTCAGGAAGCCATCCAAGTGATGAACTTTTATTCACAATCCATTGCTAAGGTAGAAACCCAAATAGGACAACTAGCTAATGCGGTGAATAGGCTTGAAGATGGAAGATTACTTAGTCAACCAGTGTCTAATCCAAAGAGTCAACAAGTAGTAGAGCGTGGTAAATTTGCTAAACATAATTATGAGACAAATGAAGCCATTACGACTTTGAGAGGTGGAAAAGAGGTGGAGAATAGGGTTGAGAAGCAGTTTGAAGAGATGGCCGAAAGGTGACTGAAGAGGTTCAAACAAATCAACCCTAAGAGGAGGAAGAAATTGATCAGATATTATTAGAAGAGCCAGATAGGGCAAAATATGAAGAGGTAGCACCTTACCCTCAACGTCTTCGAGAGTCGACTTCATATGACAAGCATAAGGAGAAGGATATGTTGGAAACATTCTAACAAGTTAAGATCAATATACCTCTACATTATCGTCCAAATTCCACCATATGATAAATTTATGAAGGACCTATGTACGCAGAAAAAGAAAAGTAAAATTAAGGTCCCGAAGAAGATTTTGTTGACTGAACAAGTGAGTTCGATCTTACTAAGTAATACTCCACCTAAGAGGAAAGATCCCGGTGCTCCTATTATTTCTTGTGTCATTGGTGACCAAAAGATTGGTTGACCTCTTTTTGACCTTGGTGTGAGTGTTAATTTATTACCTTATTCAGTCTATCAGCAGCTAGGGTTGGGAGAGCTCAATCCTACTTCGGTGGTGCTTCAATTGGCGGATAGATCAACTAAAGAACCGAGAGGAATTCTGGAGGATGTCATTGTTCCAGTGGGCAAGTTCTCCTATCCTGTACACTTTATGGTGTTAGACATGGAACCTAACCATATATCAAAGAGACATATCCCTGTTTATCTTCGGAAAACCATTTTTGGCTATGAAAAATGCGTGCGTTAATTGCAGAACAGGGGCTATGGATCTATCTTTTGGGAACCTAAAAATGAGGATGAATGTTTTTTATATCAATCATCAATTACCTGAACTAGCTGAGTGTTTTAACATAGAAAATATTGATAAGATGGTTGAAGAAGTTGTACCTCAGAGTAGTGTAAGAGATAATTTGGAGGTTGTGATGAAAGGTCAGAGGTGAATTTTAAAAATGGGAGGATCAACAACAATCTAATTTGGAAGTTATCACTGTGTTGGAAGCAACTTTATACTCGTCGCCAGAGAGAGCATCAAGAGAGTTGCTTGGACCTCCACTTATTCCCCCACAGGAATTGGTGACTGAAAGTACGCTTCAAGAGATGGTGTTGTGTGGGTTGATTGAGGATCAAGATGATAGTGTATTGAAAGAGAAAAAGGGTGTGAAGACTGCTAGAGCTAATCATTTACCACGAACTGTCATAGAACCTACCAAGGATGACACCCCTCTTAAGGATCCCTTTCCAGATGAGCGAGTTTTGAGTATAAACATGGTAGATAAGTTGTATACCTGGGAAGGTCCGCGATTAAGAACTTAGTGTGAGGGGATATGGAATTGTGCGTATAAGGATGTTCGAATGTACACCGCTCGGACAAGAGTGCATCATGCTAAGTATGTTCGTCTTAACTTCTTTGAGCTCAGCCGGAATGGACGACGGTGTAGTTCGAGACTGAAATTGTTTCCAGGTAAAATCTGATTAATATGGGACGAACCATTTAGAGTTAAATTAGTTTACCCCCACGGAGAGGTAGGTTTCAAAAATGAGAGGTTAAAGAGCTGTGGTCAGCGGCTGAAGATTTACGAGGAGATTGATCCAGAATCGAAATTTATGGTATCTGTCAGTTTGGTGGATCAGGTGTATGATACGGGGTAGGAGCAAGTGGCCACGTCATGCCAAAGACGTTAAACATTGGTCCTAAGCTGTGAAAGTTAGTTTCTAGCCTCAGTTTGTATAATAGTATGTCATTTAATTTCTACAATTTTCAATTTCGTAGGATTGTAGGCCCTTAAGGCCAAATAATTGTTCTTTTATTTATTGAAAAAAATAGATTTTCATTCCTTATGTGATATTTTGATGATTTCCGGAAAGTTATGATGATTTTTTTTACCGTACTATGATATTGGGTATGTGTATTTTGTTGAGTATATCTACAGGTAATCCAAATCAAGTTTGGGGGAGGAGATCAAGTGCTTTATTGTCCCATTCCGGAATTGCGCTTCAAGGGTAAATATATTCTTTTATATTCATTGTGAACCATGAGGACATGATTTATTTCAAGTTTGGGGGAGAGGGTATAATTTTTGGAATGATGATTTTGAAAAATTGTTTTGAAAAAATTGAAATTTTTTGAAACAAATTCTTTGTTTTTCATGCATGAGTGTTTACATTACAAGTTGATTAAGTTTGTGTTTATAATGTATGAGTAGTATGTGATGTGATATTCTCATTCATGAGAGTAATGATTAAATCGAGCTAAGTGAAGTGATGTGATTTTACATGGGTGAATAGATTAGTAAAATTGAAACTGAGAAGGACGACCTTGACCTATAAGCACATGCATACATTCACTATGGGACAATTAATTGATCTTTGAATATGTAGTTGAAAAATTAGCTTTGCCGCTATAAAAGGGGAGAAGGGGAGTTGAAATGGAGGAAATCAGAAATTTTTTGAAAATATAAAAAGAAAATGCAAAAAGTAGTTCTTCGATTTGAGTAACCGGGCCTCATACCATAAAGTATTAGAGTGTTTGCACAAAGTGAGGAGAAACCTAATGAGCATAAATCCCATGGAAGAAGCTCAGGCCTAGTTGGTCGGGACTAAAAATCCTCGTTGGAAAGTTCGGAGCTTAGAAAGATAAAAATGGATAAAAGTGGAATGATGGAAATAATGAGTTTTTACGAAAAGTGGCAAAGTTTGAACAATGAAGTAGAAGAAGAGAGATTGATATACCATAGAAAAATGTTCAAAAAACATGAAATGTTGTCTAGATTAGGAGTAGAGAGTAACGAAGTCATTTATTTTAGTGGGAACCAGTAATGACACGAACTCGAGAGAGTTATTATTCGGTAGTGAGTGGGAGTATTTGTATCCATATTATGTTATACATTGTATCATGGCTTGATTGATGAGTATGTGAATGCATGAATGCTTGAGAATGTAGAATGGAGATGTTGTGAGTAGTGTAGCTAACCCTCACGAGAGTTCACTCGTCCACTCGGTATTGACGAGGGGTTTAAAATGCTTGTTAGACGTGCTAAGTGTAATCATCGACCCTCACAAAATCAAGGAATTAATGTAGATCAATATAGGATAGTTAGAATAAAAACAATCATCACAACGGAGGTTTAAAATTTTTTATGAGTTCATTGCTAAGGGACTAGCAATATGTAAGTTTGGGGGTGTGATGAGTGCCAAATGTTGACCATTTTAGGCAGGCCCCTATCTTGCTATTATTATGTCTTTACATTTCATTATTTGGTATTTTTATGTCGTTTGTGTGTCTAAGCGTGTTTCAGGAGCTTAATGAAGAAAACAAGCTAACTTTGGTGAATTAACTAGAGAAGTGTTTGTGTCTATTAAAAAAGCAGAGCTAAAGAGGTGTTTTCAAGAGAAAAATGTCTCACAGAGGGCGAAAATGTCATTTTTCGGAGCTGCAGCTTCAAGAATCATAACAAGGGAGTCGAGGGAGTTCAAATGGAACAATTATTAAGAAAAATGGTTTCCAAGGATTTTGCTACGCTTGGCGTACGCTTACCGTAGCTAAAAATGGTTAGAAAGTGCCATTTCTACGCTTGACCTACGCTCCAAGCGTAGCTATAGTGTTTTTAACAAAGTTTTTTAGCCAACTTCAGACGGCCATATCTAGGTCAAAATCGTCCAAATTGAGGGATTCTTGAGTCTAAACTCAAGATCTTGAAGTTAGCTTTCCAAAAATAAAAAGTACGCCTCGATCTGAGTTGTGTAGCTCCAGTTATAATCAAAAGAGTGAGACGTGTCTGCAGAAAAGCTAAAAATTTTAGATTTGGACTGAAATCCTAGTTTGACCCGGATGACTTTGTATTCGAGTCCAACATTTCCAAGTACATGTATATGATATATTATACATCATATTGAAGGGTTTTACTCAGTTCGGTGTGAAATTACGAAAAAGGGGAATCCTAATCTCAATAGGAGAAGTCTAATGCAAGTTAGGTTTCTGTCACGCCCCTAAATTCCAAAGACTCCCGAACCGGGACATCCGAGAAATCCGGGGTGTGATCTATACAAAGAGTGACCAACTAAGATCATACATAATAATAAAACAAATGGAATATTATTAATAACAATAATTCCATACATAATCAAGTAGAAGCTAAACCAAATGATATACAATGCACATCAAGGCGGCAAAAGAATACATCTTTACAATGATGCAATGATACCAAATACAAGGAAGGGATATGCCAACAGAATGGCTCCCAAGAAATACATTAACAATTCCTATGTAAGGGGCTAGCAAAGGGAAATGCTAATAGGAATAACACTACGTGAAGACGTCCCAATCCCGTAACGTCATCCGTATCCCTCAGCGCAAATCCTAAACCTGCAACGAGGAAATAAAAGAAAGGTGTCGTTGCACCCCATGTTGTTAGTAGCCGAAACATCACCTACAAATTGGTGTGGACCACCAGAGCAAACCAAATCCGGGGTGCGCTCATTAAGCCCCATAGGAGAAAGGGAATCATAATTGTCACATCCTTTGACCGTCCAAGTCGAGTGTGAACCAACCCGTGTACATGCATCTACCCTAGGTCGGTTAATCATCCCTCATGGCACTTATGGCATTACGAGACCCCTGAAACACATCCCTCTAGTCCCTTACTATGCATCAACAAATATGGCAACTAGCACGTAGTGAAACCATAACATAACACCATATAATAAACGCACCTCTCCCTCTCTCTCTCTCTCTATATATATATATAGAGACATACATCTAATACAAGCCACACAATACAAACCACCTTAGGGATCACTATGACTCGTACTCGCCAGTCCAACACTGAAAATCCACACAACACCTATCACCAAAACATGGGAGAAACACTCTTATTCATAACACTCCAGGGAGGATAACAATCACACTTCCTAGATCACGAGCATACCAAGCTCCAAAACTTTCAATCAGTATCAAATCATACTACTAATTACCTTACATGTAACTCCCTACCATTGGTACACCCAATACAGGGTGAAATAATCAATTCAACCTAAGGGAAGTCAAAAAGGTTTTCGTAAACCAAAAGTGGCCAGTTTGATGGGATTAAACAACCCATCAAACTAACCACTTCAAGGTCACATGTTCGCCCAAGGGTAAAATGGTCATTTCAAGGAAAAAAATGTACTTTCAAACTTTACCCCACCTATTTGGACATAGGTCAAACCATATAAATAAATGGAACCAAATTCAAGGCCACGATGCGAGAGACATGAATTTTTCAAAATGGCATCGGACAACGCCGACCCAAACATAAAGTTAAAGTACCCCTCTTTCACCAAGGGTAAAACAGTCATTTCAAGTGCAAATAAATGATTTCAAATTTGGTATCAAATATTTTGACATAGGGAAAGACATAACAACAAACGAGACCTAAATCAAAGCCACGAGGCAAGATATATGAATTTTTCAAAACGATGTCGGACAACGCCGACCCAAAACATAAAGTTTAAGTACCCCTTTTCACTAAGGGTAAAATAGTCATTTAAAGTGAAAATAAATTATTTCAAATTTGGTATCCAATATTTTGATATAGTACAGGCCTTATATACAAACGGGACCTAAAACAAAGCCCCGAGACGAGAGATACGAAATTTGGAAAATGGTACTAGACAAAGCCGACCAAAACAGAAAGTTAAAGTACCCAACTTTCAACGAACATAACACACTCAAAAATATGTTAACTCGAGTAATTCAAAAGCCTAAATACGATTTCAAGATGTCATATTTCCAACGCAATAAAAATTGGCTCCATCCGAACTACGAGGAAGGAACTACAACATTTTGAAAAACGGCGCGTGCGCTGGGTTGCACCTGACAACATAGGTGCGACAGCTACAGTGATTACTGTAGCTCCCAAACTCTCTGTAATTTTTCAACTTTCAAAAAATTACCTTAAACCCCTATACACTGATTCAATATTACACTAATAACCTTAGAAATGTTTTGTTTCGTGAGAATTATTGATAAAATGATTGTTTTGCCCCCGGTCTCCGTTTTAGCATCTTACCGACTTTTAAAGTGCCAAAACTTTTTCAAACGACTCAAAATCATTTTTTAAAGCCCAAAGTTTTATTCGGGGTCACGGGGGTAGGAAAAAACAAAATTTTCACTTAAAGACCGAATGGACTTAAATACAAGTCTTATGAAAAATCCGTTTTCGGGGAAATAAACCGAAACACCAACAGAAATACCAAAGCGAATTTAGAGACACTCAATGGAGCAAGGAAATGAAGAACCGAAGTAAATGGTACCTCGAATGGAAGGACAAGTGACTATACGCAAAGGGACTAACTCTAACCCAACCATACGTAGTTCGACATTCAATTTCCGTAACTCTATAATGACTTAATCAAGAATGTCCACAACTCCTATGACATTCCAATCCTTATGATCGGTAAAGGGAATCTAGTGGTCGTTGCCACATGATCAACTAGTTTCAATCAAGACCTCGTCCGATTCATTTAAACCTCAAAGTATGATAGACGATGCATTCCTCAAGTGCAAAGAAATATCAAAGTCATTTCTACACAACCAACTAAGATCACAAAACTACCAGCCACATTCTCAAAGGTCACAATTCACATTCAACTTCATAGTCCACTACCGACTTTACTTATCACAAGAAAATCATTAAACCAACTCATATCACCACCCTAAGGTATATAAACACATATCAACAAGTATAAGCATTTATCTCACATTATACTTTAAACAAGGCATGCAAATCATATTTTCACATCCTCCAATTTCACTTGAGCATTTTAATAATATTTGAATTATATATCAAAATTCACATTAAACATGCTCCTTAACCACATTGAATAATATCATGATTCACATGTAAGGATAAATCATATAACAACAATATGACTCAACACACCTCATGGTACACCCGCTCAACCTATGAAACTCAATGCACAACCCAGTTGCGACTCGAGATTTGAAGATGGATGCACAACACAATTGCGACTTATAATCCGAAGACGGATGCACAACCCAATTGCGACTTATAATCCGTAGATGGATGCACAATCCAGTTGTGACTTATAATCCAATGACGGATGCACAACCCAATTGCGACTCGAAATCCAAAGACGGATGCACAACCCAGTTGCGACTTATAATCTGAAAACGGATGCACAACCTAGTTGCGACTTATAATCCAACACAAGTCTACTCACACATAATTACATAAATGAACGTAGACCAACACCAATTGAATTCTCAATGCAAAAGGTGAACACTATATGCATTATGTCTTAAAAGACCCATGTACGAACACAAATATGTATCTCATCATATTTATGAAAATCATTCCCAAGATGTCAACATGAATTCCATTAATCTTTTAACATGCTTTTAATCACAATAAAGCAATGATCAACAAGAATACGTTCTCATATGTAATTCCTGTTCCAAAATATCAAGTTGTCCTTTACTTCACAAGGATAACATTCTCATTCACTTAACATGATTTTATCTCAATTAAAATATTTAAATCACAAGGATACATTCTCATGCACAATTAATGTTCCAAATTATCAAGTTGTACTTTAATTCACAAGGATAACATTTCCATTCATTTAACATGCTTTAATCTCAATTAAATATTTGATACGCATTAACTCATTTTCATACACAAGTTTAATGTTCAAGATAGTAATATCAAGATTCACAAGAATGGGGGACTAGAATAACACTCTTAAGTTCACAAGCCCACATGCCACAAATCATCTACATCCACATATGTATAATTACACTTACACATATACACAACTATACCCACATACATATACATATATATAGGCATACAAGCATACTTTAATATGGGAAATCTGAAGAACAACCACCCAACTAGCTTGCATCATAGTCCTATCAATATCATCATCAAGTACTCCACACACAAGCGTTAATTTACATAAACATGTTCAAAGCCTAACTTCACATTTTCAAGGATACACTAAGCAATTACATCTAAGGTTAGGAATCCTAGAATCAAATTCTCACACCTACATAATCACAAGATAAGATAGTTAAGAACTTTTCCACTACCTCCATAAAGAGCAAAATAAACCACCAAGCAAGGCCAAAAAAATCCTATCTTTCACCCAATACCGAAATCAATGGAGAAAATTATTGGAAAGCTTCACTATAGTCCCCTAACAATGAATCAAGATCCAATACAAGAAGAGAACAAGAATCATGAAATGGTTTGACAAGAAAACCCAAAACTAGGATTTGAAAAGAAAACACACAAGGAGGGAAGAACACTTACCAATCCTTGGCTCAAACCAAAGACAAGAACACCATGATCAACTTTCATGTTGAAGGCCACATCAAACTCCCAACTTAGGGTGATGAAATAAACCCATAAGTAGAGAAGAAGCAAGAGGGAGAAAAGAGCAGACTTGAGATGAAAATGGAGAAGTCTTGCAAAGTGGAAGACTTATAATGTGTAGAGATTCTCCATTCATACCTCTCGCCATCCAATGGTTAAGATTAAATCTAGAAAATTAAGGCTTAATCCAAGGGCCACAAAGTGGTATTGCAATGAAAGACTTTACATGATCCAAGGGTCCAAAACAAATATGGGACAAAAGATAATGGATCCAATGGCTAGAAACAAGTCATGCAAATGGAAGACTTAAACCAATACACAACACCCTTATACACTTGCCAAACAAGGCCTTAACATCCAAGGGTTGAGATTAAACATGGGAGAAGAAGATCAATGGCTAGGAGTCAGACACCACATAAAAGTGGGAAATGACAAATTTCTTATAAACTTAGGATTAATTACAAGAGTGCCATCATGCTTCTTAATTACCCTTCCACCCCTTGTCATCTTATCTATTTACCACTATACCACTCATACGCCAACACTTAGCCAAATTTCTAGGATTTTCCACTAACTCAACACTTGCTGAAAATACTATAATGCCCCTAGGTCATTATTTTCTCAAAATCATTTTTAACTATTTTCATTAATTACAAAATAAAAATACAACAAGTAATGCACGTATTTACACATATCAAGAAACACCCGTTAAGTATGCTAAGCACAACATGCATAAAATCACATAAGTGCTACACCGGAACGTCTACAATAAACTAAAGTAACACGTTTGAGAACGCAACATGAGTACCGAAGCTCCAACCAGAAAATGTTGCAATGAACCCACGTAGTCACCAACGAACAATAAATCACGAAGTCGGAAATAAAAGTTCATGAAGTCATTCCGCTAAGTCCAAAACATAAACGCGAAAAATTTACATGTACCAATATTACACAAGACGTCATGAATAAGTGACGTCACAACACGTTAACACTTGGAATAGAATTCCAGAAAGGAGAAAGGAAACGCGAGGCATTACAGTCTCCCTTGGCTTTGTCGATAAATATCAAGGTCTGCTACAGATTTTGGAGAGCTTCTATGCACGTATAATTTTCAGAGCAGCCTTTGGAGATTCATATCATTCCAAGGAGAGAAGCCATACAAGACCTAGAGATCCGATGAAGAAGATACTGGAAAGCGTTTCTATATCAACAATGTAGTTTCTCTCAGTCATGATCAATTAACTTGGTATCTAGCCAAGTAATGTAGTTTTTAATTTATTTTCCATTGTAACGAGGGGAAACAGTGACCATACTCTGATGATTGATTGCAGATGTGTGATCGTTTTTATTCTTGACACAAGATCTTATATTTATTCTTAATTCTTATCTTAAATTGAATAAATATATTTTCTTAACCAATCATGTTATCATAAAAATAGTGTGATTTTCTACAACAATAGTGCTAAATAGTTGAAACCCTACGTTTACATAGGCCATGCCTTGGTGAGGTGATATAGACATGCTTTAATTTAATTTCATGTTGTAGGAGTAGATTAGAGTAAAGTAGTTTGCATGCACTAGTCACACTCTATCTAGAGATGGGTTGTAGCGAATCCGGTAGAGATTATCCTTTTTTGGGTCATATTTGACTATTTGCGGCACGACCTGATTCACATTTATGGATCGACCTCTTGCAATTGAGCAAAGAGAGAATTATATTATGCGGTTAGTGGTGGAGCGATGAAAACCACAATTTATATTCTGTTTTATTCGTAAATCAAATCAAACAAACTTTTTAAAACATAATTCAATACATTTAAATTGCTAGAGTGAATAATCCAAGTCTCTGTGGGTTCAACATTCCCTTTCTCAAGCCAATTCTATACTATAATTTGACTCGTGCGCTTATGATAGGTAAAACCTAAGCCGTCCTAAGGGGTTGTTCTTAAGTATTATTTTTGTCACCCCTGGACGGACATCATATAGAAAATCATGATATGGTAGAGAACACCAGATAAATATGATTGATTGAGATAAAACATTTTTTTAATCTAAGACAAGTGTAGAACAAAGCTAAAACTCCTTATATTAAATAACTATGGTTTTTCATCTACACAATCGTCATAGGTGTGGTCTTCAGTTTCCCCTCATTACAATTATAACAAATAAATAAACTACATTACATGGCTAGGGTTTTGCTAGAAAACCTAGATACCGGTTTAGTTTCTCATGGTGGAAGGAGACTACATTGTTGATGTAGAAACGCCCTCCATGATCTTATGCTCCAAATCTCTAGGTCTTGAACGAATCCCTTCTTCAAAAGATGTAAATCTCCATATATAGTGCTCTAAAAATTATGTATTTACAAGACCCCTAGATCTGAATCAGACCTTGGTATTTATAGAAAACGTTGAGAAGAGTACTCCTTGTTAACTTGTTCCACTAGGAGTAGAATTCCTCTTTGATGTCTTTCTCCTCAATTATGATCCAAAACCCTTTAATAATCTGATGTAAATACACCTTATACATGTACTTAGAGGTGTTGGAGTCTAACATAAGTGAAAGGAAGTTAAATCAGATCGAAACTTGGATTATGCAAAAATCTCAGCTTTAGCTACGCCTACCCCTACGCCTATGCATAGGGGGACCTAAGTTTATGCGTAGCAAGGCCCATGCCTATGCGTAGGTGTTGGCTTTGAAATTCAAGCAATAAATCTTATTTTGATATTAACAAAGCATTCAAAACCGTGTTTGGTACTAATATGACTTTGAGCTAAGTGTTTCAGCAAGTACATATAAATGATTCGGGAAGATCGCTAAAGCAACAAGCGATAAGGAAACTCAAGCGCAAACTCGAAGAAGGACAAAAAGATCAAAGAAAGAACAAAAGCTGGACTCAAGACCTGGGGTAGATAGGTCGGGGTGAGAATATTGTAACAAGGTATCTTATGTGTTAATTGGTCTTATAAGCTCAAGTAATAAATCAAACGAACTCAAACGGATCAAAAACGGACCTTGAAAACAATTCTTGGAGTCACCCAGTCGACTGGTCATTAAGGACCCAGCCGACTGGATGAACCAGTGAGCTATAAAACGTTTTGACTGCATGAGGCAGTTGACTGGCCTATCCAAGGCAGTTGACTGACTGTGCCCAGTCGACTGGCCATTAAGGACCCAGCCATCTGACTGAACCAGAGAGTTTCAAACATTTTTCATTGCCTGAGGCAGTCGACTGGCCTATCCAAGGCAGTCGATTGACGCATGAGGCAGTCGACTGGCCTTCTTGAGGCAGTCGACTGACACTAGCCGTTGCGAAAAATATTTTAAATCTAAGCATGGAGTCAGTCGACTGGGTGCTTCAGGATTTTAAGGAAAAGTATTTCTAAACAATATTTTTGCCCAAAAAGAAATGATTTTGCTTGTTGATTTTCAGGTTCTACTCTCCATATTGTCTAGGGTGAGATACACTCTCCAAACCCTAGTGTTACACTATATAAAGAAAGAGATATGGATTGAAATTTTAAGGGTTCTTGAGTGAGAAATTTTCCAAACATTGTTCATCTCTAATTTTCTCTCAAGCATCTTCTGAAAAATCTTTTGATAGCAAGAAAGATCAAAATCTCATTTTTCACTCTTATCATTTTGAAGATTTAAACTCAAGCCTTGAGTCTATTCTCTTATTGAAAATATATTGTGAGAATATATATATCTTGAGTTCTTGAAATATCACCTATAAACACTTGAGCTTATCATCTATCTTCCATAAAAACCTTAGGGTTTTGAGTGTTTTTGTTTCTTGAGTGATATGTTGATTGCATACACAAATTTGTGATCTTGGGTGAGTGAAGCCCATTGTATCAAGGGAGGATTGTTCTCTTGATTGTGTGAAGAGCTAGTTAGCTCATTTGTAAAGGTTTTGCTATTCCACCTATTGAAGGAAGAGCCATAGTGTGAGGATCGGGAAAGTCTCAAGGAAGGGGATTCTTTGAGCCGAGGAGTAGGAGTTACCGAACCTCGTAAAAATCACGGTGTCAATATCTCTATCTCTATCTCCTTACTTTATGTTCATGCATGCTTAATTTATATTGTGGTAAATAGCTTGTTGAATTTAAGTGAAATTTTTCATTGCATATTTTACCTTGTAAATTAATATTGAACCTTGTTGCATGTTCTAGTAAGAATAAAAAGAAGTTAGAAATTATTTTTAAAACCCTATTCACCCCCCCTCTAGGGTATTTTAGTGACTTACAGTAGGCATGGGCGTAGCCCTTCCAGCCATGTGTGTAGGTAGGCGTATTTTTTTATGATTCTAGACCCCTTTTGCTTGCTGTGTGCGTAGGTAGGCGTAGGAAAAATCATAAAAACTACTTTTTCCAATCATTCTTTCATTTGAATAGGCTTTACCCCGTTACCATGTTTCCCAAATTTTCGGCTTCAAAACATGACATTTTTGTCCTCCGGGATGCACTTTTTGCTTGAAAACTCCTATTTTCTCTCTTTTCAGGTAGACACAAACACATCCTTGGTTAATTCACCAAAGTTAGCTTGTTTTATTCATTAAGCTCCTGAAACACGTTTAGACATGCAAACTGCATAAAAATACCAAGTAACAGAATGCTAAGACGTAATCATAAGTGCTTAATATTATCCATTTTAAGCCCCTATCTTACTATTGTTACGTCTTTTCATTATGTTATTTGGTATTTTTATTCCGTTTGTGTGTTAAGTGTGTTTCAGGAGTTTAATAAAGAAAATAGCTAACTTTACTGAATTAATTAAAGACATGCTTATTTCTATTCAAGAGGAGAGCTTAAGATGTGTTTTCAAGAGAAAAGTGGCTTCCGGAGGGCAGAAACGTCATTTTTTCGAGCCGCAACTTCAAGAATCATGATAAGCGAATCGAGGGTGTTTAAGTGGCATAATTATCAAGAAATTTTGGTTTTGAGTATTTTGCTACACCTGACCTACGCCCACAACAACAAAAAGTGGCTAGAAAGTGCCGTTTCTACGCTCGGAGCAAACGCGCTCTGATTTGGCCTACGCCCCAGGCGTAGGAACAATGTTTTCAGCACAAATTTCAGTCAAATTAGGGCGGCCATATCTCGGTCAAAACAGGTCCAAATGGGGTGAGTTTTGACCTAACATCAAGATCTTGAAGTTAGCTTTCTAAAAAGATATTACACGCCGTAATCTAATACGTGTAGCTCCAGTTATGATAAAAAGAGTGAGACATGTCTGCAGAAAAAGATGGATATTTCAGATTCGGGCCAAAATCCTAGTTTTACCCAAATTGATCCGAATTGACCCGGATGACTTAGTATTCGAATCCAACACCTATATGGACATGTTTTAGACATAGTATACCTGATATTGAAGAGTTTTGTTCAGTTTGGAAGGAAATCACATGAAAGGGGAATCCTACTCTCAATAGGAAAGGAAGACAATTTATGGTTTCCCTCACCTTTGTCTATAAATACCAAGGTTTGCTACAGATTTTAGGGACTTCTCTTCACATAATTTTAGAGCTTCTTTTGCACGTTAAATTTCAAGAGTAGCCTCTAGAGATTCATTCAAGGAGGAGCCATTCAAGACCTAGAGAACCGGAGAAGAAGAAAATGGTGAGCGATTCTACATCAACGATGCAGTCTCCATCAGCCATGATCAATTAAACCGGTATCTAGGGTTTTCTAGCAAAACCCTAGTTAAGTAATGTAGTTCTTTATTTGGTTTCAATTGTAACGAGGGGAAGCTGTGACTATACTCTGTTGATTGTTGTAGATGAGTGACTGTTTTTTATTCTTATATAAAACTCTATATTTATTCTAAATTCTTGTCTTAAATGGAATGAATATATTGTTTTACTCAATCATTATTATTCAATATGGGCTGGAACTCGGATGCTTAATCTATGATTTTTTACATAATGGTTCTTAACACTCGAAGCCCTAGGTTTACACAGGTCATGCCTCGACGAGATGATATAGACATGCTTTAGTTTAATTTCATGCTGTAGGAGTAGATTAGAGTAATGTAGCGTGCATGTACTAGTCATACTCTGTCTGGAGATGGGTTGTAGCGAATCCGATTGACGATATCCTTTTAGGGGTCGTATTCGAGTATTTGCGGTACGACCTGATTCACAGTTATAAATCGCCCTCTTATAATTGTGCAATTTGAGAACTATATTATGCAATTAGTGGTGGAGTGATGAAAACCCTAGTTTTCTCCCTCTATTGATCAAACTATGAATTTAAATTATGTTTTAGTTAATTTTAGTTTAAATTCTCAAAAATCAAATCGAACTCTTTTCTAAACATAACTTAATACTTTTGAACTACTTAAGTGGATAACCAACTCTTTGTGAGATCGATAACCTTTCTCAAGCCAAACTATACTGCAATACGATTTGTGCGCTTGCGATAGGTAAAACCTAGGCCATCCTAAAGTTGTGTTCTTAACACATATTTTTAACCACCCTGGTGGTACATCATGTAACAATACCGAGTTAGGGGTCTAGAATGGACAATATTCAGCACCTATCATGTATGTAAAGTAGGAATTTTTGTGTGATTGACAGGTACACTAAAAAGCACGAAAGAAATCGACGGAGCAGTGAAGATTGCATCGTTGGACTACTTGTGATTTCCTGTGTAACTTAATTTTATGCATAATTTTAGCTTTATTTTATGTTCATAATTAGAATAGTTTAGAAGTAGTTAGTTTATTTTTAGAAAACATTTGGCCTTATACATGAGCGATTGGTGATCCCCTTTCGATCTTGACACTGAACTAGCTCCATTTGATCCTGAGATCGAAGGAACTTTTTGTAATAATCATAGAGCTTAGAAGAAAGTTAGACTTTGAGAGGATGGCTAATAAAAATACAGAAGTGCGATGTGCCCCAGCTACGTCCTTGAAGGGGTACTTTGCACCCTCAAATCATGAATCCTATGCTGAATTTCCAGAAGAAGATGGAGTCACACACTATGAGATAAAAGCTAGTATTCTCAACATGTTGCCCAAATTTTATGGACTCGGTAATGAGGATCCATATCAACATGTTGATGAATTCATAGAGATAGCCTCTACCACCAAAAATTGAGAATCTAAACACCCATGCATTGCGTGTACAATTGTTCCCTTATTCCTTGAGAGAGAAATCTAAAAGATGGTATATCAATTTGGATAGGGGGATAAAAACTAGTTGGGAGAACCTAAAATCTGGTTTTTTTTTCTAAAATACTACATAATAGGAAGAACCCATGAGACGCAACATGCAATTACCCATTTTAAAGAGTTGCCTGGTGAGAAATTCCACGATGCATGGGAGAGGTTCAATGAGATTTTGAGGAAGTGTCCACACCACAAGTTTGTTGATCAGGATTTGGTGGGAAACTTCTATCTTGGACTTAATGAGACTAATAAAAACACGATAGATGCAGCAGTGGGAGGTCAGTTTACACTAAACCGGTAGAAGAGGTTTTGAGGTTGTTTGACAATGTGAGTGATAATTCTCTTCAACATGAATCTGAAATACGTGCTAGAGAAGTAGTCTTTAGGAAATCAAAAGGTATTTTTGAGATAGAAAATGACGATGATGTGAAAACAAAAATAACATCATTAGGTTAGAAGCTTGATAAATTCCGTAATCGAAGTCAATCAGCCTCTAGAGAAGTCTTGACAATAGGACTTGACCCCTATAATTTTAAATATCAAGACAATGAGTGAGTTATGTTGATGCGAATGCAGTTTGGTCCAACCAGAACAATAATCATTTTTCCAATTCATACAATTCGGGTTGGCAGAATCATCCACATATGTCCTATCATTCTCAAAATACTGAAAATCCTCAACCAAGTTTCAATAGAAGCCAATAACCATTCAGTACTCATAATTTTCAGTATAATAATACCCAATCATTTCGACCCTTCAACTAAAATCAACCCCAGATTCAAAATCAAAATCCACTGTCTAGACCACCTGGTTTTAAGGATAAAATTATCAGCGCCTTAAGAGAGTTAAAAAACTAATCTAATCATTTTCAGGCTGCCATTCAATTGCTGAACTCTCATTCCCAATCCATTCCTAAGGTAGAAACTCAAGTAAGGCAACTAGCGAATGCAATGAATAGGCGTGAAGAGGGAACATTATCCAGTCAACCGGTAGCTAATCCAAAGAGTAAACAAGTAATGGAGCGTGGTTCATTTATTGAACCTAGTTATTAAATAGTCCAAACTGTTACTACCTTGAGAAGTGGAAAGGAAATGGAGAATAGGGTTGAGAAACAGTTTGAGGAGAGGACGAACAAACGAAAGACGACTAAGCAGATTCAAAAAGATCAACCCCGAGATGAGGAAGAATAAGATTAAACATTACCAAAAGAGCCAGATAAGGCGACTTATAAGGTGGTAACACCTTTCCCTCAATGTCTTCGAGAGTTGACTTCGTTTGGCAAACATAAGGAGAATGACATGTTGGAAACATTCCAACAAGTCAAGATCAACATACCTCTCTTAGACATTATCGCCCAAATTCCACCCTATGCTAAATATTTGAAGGACCTATTGAGCCGATCAATTAGTAATACATATTTAATATGTAGTAATATATATTTATAATATATATTTTAAAATTTCCATTTTTTTTCAAACTATGATACATACCTATATATATTAATATATAAAAAATCATACATATATAGTAAATCATTTTTGTGACTTTTTTAAATAAATAAATAAAAATAAAATAATAATAAAAATAATATATATATTTATATAAATGCCAGAATTATTTCTATGTTGCCTAGGCTTATACAAGGCCCACTAAAAATATAAAACAAAATATGTGAAAATGAAACGAAAAAGATAAGAAAGTAGATATGTAGATATGTATATATATATATATATATATTTGAATTGGAGAGGGATTTAAAGTTTGTGTGGGACATGAGCAAGAGAGAGAAATATATGTATACGTATGTACATATATGGGCATATATAGATATATATACAGAGATATATATTTATAGATGTGGGTCTGATTAGCAAGCATGGAGCCATTATGGCTCCAATAGAAGCAACTGCCCCCATTAAAAATAAATATTGGTTTTTTTAGTGATAATGTAAGTATTGTAAAGAAAATATAGACAAAAATTGAGATTGGATAGGGATTTAGAGTTTGTGTGGGACGTGAGCAAGAGAGAGAAATATATGTATACGTATGTACATATATGGGCATATATAGATATATATATATACAGTGATATATTTATAGATGTGGGCCTGATTAGCAAGCATGGAGCCACTAAGGCTCCAATGGAAGCAACTGCCCCCATTAAAAAAAATATTGATTTTTTTTAATGATAATTTAAGTATTTTAAAGAAAATATAGACAAAAATTGAGATTTGCCCCATTTAATTTTGAAAAAATTAGGCTTATTGCCCCTAATATCATGGATTGCCCCCAATGAGAAAAATTCCTGGCCCCGTCCCTGCTGATTAGTAGAGAAATAGATTGAGATGGAGAGGGAGTGTAGATAGTTATGTGGAAAGAGGCGTTTGAGTTTTTGTGGAATTGTTTTCCAGCTCAACTTAGGGGCGTCACCACGCCCAGTGGCTCCATTGCGCTATTCTCTGAAGTTGATTTGTGAGTGAGCTCTAGGCGTCACAACGCCAAATGGCGCCATATCGCCCCTTTTTTTGGATTAAATGCATATAAAATATACATATATAAATAAATATATGTAAACATTCCTAAACAATATATATATATATATACATTTAGACATATAATACATATTAAGGAAGACATTTTTCTTTTTATTTCTCTTTACATCTAAAAATTATTTTACGAATACAAGATTAATAATAATAATAAAAAATTATAAATAAATAAATGAATAAACATTTCTAAAAAAAGAAAACATTAAACATGCAAATATAATAAAAATGAAACATCTAATTAATATATAATTCCGGATTTCCGGTACCAATATATAATGTCTTTGGCAAGACACCTCAACACAAACTATCCAACTTTCTTCCTCTCTGTCATGCTTCCCCCAAATGTAGGAGAAAGTGTGGGAAGTGAGTCGTGAAGTGGTGTCCAGTTCGGACATGTAATAATGAGCATGACATCGAGTAAATAATAATCATCATATAAAGTACCTCCTTTGTCATGATCTAAATTCATCCCATGTTCAGTGCTAGTGTCCAACAGCTTTTCTATCAACGAATAAGGTAATATGTTCTTTATTACCCCGTCAATCCCATCAATTATGTAATACTCATCATTTTCTTGTTTATCATCAAGACGCGACTCATCGAGACGTTAGGGAAATGGTGTTCTAGGTTCATATAATGTCTCGATCGACTCTTGTACTAAGGGAATGATTTGTGCACACCCCTCTTGTGAAATTTTACCCTCAAGTTCGAAGCTATCCTTCGTTTGATTGTAATCGTCCTCTTTGTCTTCATATAGGCCGGATTCAATTATATTTTGGCTTTGTGGAATAACTACCGCTTGTCCTACCAATTCCTCTTCTCTCATAGTTAAAGTGCTAGCTCATTGCCCTAATTGGGTTTCTAACTTATCCAAGGATTGCGAATGAGAATGAAGTAATTGCATTTCAGCTTCTAAATTATTAAGGGTAAGCTAAGATTTGATCTTCAAAATTGTTAGTGTGAGCGTGGACTAGGATTTGAATTGAATTCTTCATATTGAGATTGCTCGAAACCATTAGAGGAAAATTCCTGATTATCTAACGGAGAGTACGAATTTCCTAAATTATACGTGATCTTCTCATAATTTTAGGTGGTTGCCTTGATATTGCTCAAAGATGCTAAGACTGTATCTTCAAAAGACAATGACTCTGGACACGAATATGCATTTAACTCTTCAAATTAGAATTGATTAGATGGTTAAGGATAATAATTTTGACTATATGGTTGAAAACCCAATCCGTGATCATAATATCGTGGATCTTTATTAAAGTTTTGATATCAATTTCCTATACTCGGCTTTTGGTATGGGAAATTGGGATAATCTATCCAACCCGGATTGTATGAATTATAATTGGGACATTCGCCAAATTGGTATAGTTGTTATACATTTTCTTTTAATCTTATAATAGAAAATAAATAAACGAAAATAAAAATTAAGCAAGAAATTTAAAGTATAGATTGTGCAATAATTATAAATACACTAAACCTTACAAACGGTCCAATAAAGCAATCGTCACCGCTTCTCTAGTTCCCCTTTTGCTTATTTCGGTGTACCTCGCAAAATCACACAATTCAACTTTGAAAATAAGAAAATAATAAAAAGCAAGTAAAAACAATTCAAGGATACTAAATTAATAAAATTCAGAATATCCGTTAGTCCTCGGCAGTAGCGCCAAAAACTTGATCGGTGTCTTAGGTCGATTGAAAATATGATTAAGAATAAGACTAAAATGACCTATTGAGCCTAAATACTATACTAAATATTTGAAGGACCTCTGTATGTAGAAAAGAAGAAGTAAAACTAAGGTCCCGAAGAAGATTTTGTTGACTGAACATGTGAGCTCACTCTTACGGAGTGATACTCCACCTAAGCGTAAAGTCCCAGTGCTCCCATTATTTCTTGTGTCATTAGTGACCAAGAGATTGGTAGAGCTCTTCTTAACCTCGGTCCGAGTGTTAATTTATTACCTCACTCAATCTATTAGCAGCTAGGGTTAGGAGAGCTCAGTCCTACCTCGGTGGTGCTTCAATTGGCAGATAGATCAATTAAACAAAGTGGGCAAGTTCTACTTTCCAGTAGACTTTGTGGTTCTAGACATGGAACCTGACCACAAACCAAAGAAACATATCCCTGTTATTTTAGGAAGACCATTTTTTGCTATGCATTAATTGTAGAACAGGGGGTGGATCTATCTTTTGGGAACCTAAAGATGAGAATAAATGTCTTTGATATCAACCATTAACTACCATAACCAGCTGAGCGCTATAACATATGTAATATTGATGAGATGGTTGAAGAAATTGTGCCTCATAGTAGTGTAAGAGATGATTTAGAAGCTGTGATGAAAAGGTCGGAGGCAAACTTTAAAACTTGGGAGGACCAACAATGATCCAACTTGGATGTTATGGCTGGGTTAGAAGCTGCTTTATACTCCCAGCCAGAGATAACATCAAGAGAGTCGTCTGGGCCTCCACTTATTTCTCCATAGAAGTTGGTGCCTGAAGATAAAAAAGGTGTGGAGAGTGTTAGAGCTGATCATTTACCACGAATTATCATAGAGCTTACCAAGGATGATACCCCTCTTAAGGATCCCTTTCCAGATGAGAGTGTGCTGAGTATAAACATGATAGATAAGCTGTATGCCTAGGAAGATCTGCGATTAAGAACTGAGCGTGAGGGGATATGAAATTGTGCGTATAAGGATGTTTGGACTTACACAAGTCGGACAAGATTGCATCATGCTAAACATGTTCGTCTTAAGTTCTTTGAGCTTGGCTGGAAGGGATGGCGGTGTAATTCGAAACTGAAATTATTTCTAGGAAAAATCCGATTAAGATGGAACGGACCATATAGAGTTAAATCAGTTTACCCCCATGGAGAGGTAGGACTAGGAAGTGAAATGTTCAAGATGCGTGGTCAGCGATTGAAGATTTATGAGGAGATTGATCCAGGGTTGGGGTTGATGGCTTCTATCAGTTTGATAGATCAAGTGTACGATACGGGGTAGGAGCAAGTGGCCACGTTGTACCAACAACGTTAAACATTGGTCATAGGATGTGAAAGATAGTTTCTAGCATCGATTTGTAGAATAGTATGTCATTTAATTTCTGCAATTTCAATTTCGTAGGATTGTAGGCCCGTAAGGCAAAATCATTGTTTATTTATTAATAAAAGAATTATTCCTTGTGCTATATACTGTGTAATAATTCTCGGAAAGCGATGATTATATTTCTAGCTCAATTCAAGTTTGGGGGTGGGAGAACGCATAAAAAATTAAAATTCTAGAATTGCGCTTCAAGGGTAACTATATTTTCTTCAAATGGGTATGATTGAGAATCATGTGGACATGGTTTCATTTAATTTTGGGGGGAAGGTATAGTTGGTTTGAGGATAAAGGAATGAATGAAAAAAAATTAAAAAATTTAAATGTTTTGATAAATTCTTTTGTTTTTACTCATGAGTGCTTTGCATTACTAGTTGGTTAAGTATGTTTTTATGATGTATAAGTACTATGTGATGTGATATACTTGCTCATGAGAGTAATGATTAGATTGAGTTAGTGAAGTGATGTGGTTTTACATAGGTAAATAAATTAGTGAAATCGAAACTGAAAAGTACGATTTTGACCTATAAGCACATGCACATGATCCCTACTGTTGAATTAGTTGATCTTTGAGTATTGAGTCAATTTTTTTTTGAATGCTATGAAAAAAAAGAGAAAAATATATGAAAAAGAGGAAAAAAAGAAAGAAGTTAAGTAGTAGAAAATCTTTGAAAGTCGAGCCTAGATGGTTTGGATTATTAAGCCCGAGGGGTGCTTTATCACCTATTGCCTTAAAGCTGTTTAGCTTGGGAGTCATTGGCCCAACGTCTGCTAAAAACCACTAGAAAGTTCGTAAAAGGAAGAAAAAAAGAGGAAAAAATGAAATGAAAAAAAAAACATAACAAAAGAAGCGAGCAATGAGGAGATATGAAAAGTAGATTAATTTGTTATAGGGGAGTTAACTTACACATGGAGGTTGTCTGGATTGGGATTAGAGATTTAACGAAGTTGTTTACTCTAGTGGGGACCATTCTCAACATTTACTTGAGATAGTTATTAGTTGGTAGTGAGTGGAAATACTTGTGTCTATATTATCTTGTATATTGTAGCATGACTTGATTAATGAGTATGAAAATGCATGAATGCGTGAGAATGAAGGATGGAGAAGTTATGGGTAGTATAGCCAACCCTCACGAGACTTCACTCGTCCACTAGGCATTGTCTAGGGGTTTAAAAGGCGCGTTGCACATGCTAAGTGCAATCGTTGACCCTCATAAAAGCAAGGGAGTAGTGTACAAAAGGTAGAGTAGATATTCATCAGAAAGTATTTTTAAAGTTATCCTGTGAGTTCATTGCTAAGAGACTAGCAATATTTAAGTTTGGGGGTGTGATAGGTGCTGAATGTTGTCCATTCTAGACCCCTAACTCGGTATTGTTACGTCTTATCATTCCGTTACTTGGTGTTTTTATGCGGTTTGCATGTCTAAGCGTGTATCAGGAGCTAATGAAGAAAACAAGTTAACTTTGATGAATTAATCAAGGATGTGTTTGTGTCTACCTAAAAAGAGAGAAAAGAAGGAGTTTTCAAGCAAAAAGTGCATCCCGGAGGGTAAAACAAATATTTTTCGAAGCCTAAACTTTGGGAAACATGCTAACGGAGTGAAGGGGCTTCAAATGGAAAAAAGATTGGAAAAAATGATTTTCATGATTTTTGCTACGCCTACCTACGCACACAACAAGCAAAAGGTGTCTAGAAACACCAATTTTATGCCTACCTACGCAGATGGCTGGATAAGCTATGCCCAAGCCTACGCCTAGGTGTAGGGGTAGGCGTATTAAAAACTAAGATTTTGCAGAATTCAAGTCTCGGTCCGATTCAATTTACTTTGAGTTATCTTCGACTTCAACACCTCTAAGCACATGTATAAGGTGTATTTACACCAGATTAAAGGGTTTTGGCTCATAATTAAGGAGAAATACATTAAAGAGGAATCATACTCCAAGCAGGACAAGTTGAATACAAATACGACTCTTCTTAACTTTTTCTATAAATACCAATGTTTGGACCAGATCTAGGGAGTTTCTGAATACATAATTTTCAGAGCACTATCTCTAGAGATATACCTCTTATGAAGAAGGGAGCCATTCAGAACCTAGAGATCCGAAATAGATGATCATGGAGGTTATTTCTACATCAACGATGCAGTGATCCA
Organism: Cornus suecica; assembly: GCA_963922005.1. Lineage (NCBI taxonomy): Eukaryota > Viridiplantae > Streptophyta > Magnoliopsida > Cornales > Cornaceae > Cornus > Cornus suecica. The sequence continues at coordinate 58,249,920 of OY998238.1, read as the reverse complement.
CCACCATGAGCAACTAAACCAGTATCTAGGGTTTACTAGCAAAACCCTAGCCAAGTATTGTAGTTTATGTTAGTCACTAATTAACCCTAGAGGGGGGGGGGGGGGTGAATAGGGTGTTCAAAAATAAGTCTAACTCTTTTCGAACATGGAACACACTATAATCAAAAATCAATTTCTCAATAAGCAAGAGGATGATTCAATTTAAACTTTTATAATAATTAATTTCAAGACAAATTAGCATACAAGATATTCAAGCAAATATAGCATGCAAAATACTTATGTAAAGATAAAGAGATAGAGAGATTGACACCGTGATTTTTTCGAGGTTCGGTAACTCCTACTCCTCGGCTCAAGAACCCCTTCTTGAGACTTTTCCCGATCCTTTCACTATGGCCCTTCATTCACAGGTGGAATGGCAAACCTTTACAACACAAGCCTCTCGAGCTTGTCTCTCAATCAAGAGAACAACCCTCTCTTGAACAATCGGTGGACTTCACTTGTCCGAGATTACAAATTCGTATGTAATCAATAAAATCACTCAAGAACAAAAACACTCAAAACCCAAAGGTTTTTATGGAAGATAAATCAATATAAGCTCAAGTGTTTTTGGTGATTTTACAATAGCTCTAGAAATGTATTCTCAAAGGATATAATCAATGAATGATATTTGGAGAATAAGAAGAGATTCTAGAGGTTTTGATTTTCAAAGAAACTTGGAGAAAATCAAATTTTCAAAGCTTGGTTTCAATGGCTTTTGTAGAGAAAATTTATGCAGAATTTTGAGAGTTTTTCTTTCTTTTCTTTCTCTTTTGTTTTTCAATCTCTTAGTCTACAATGAACACATATCATTCTATATATATCAATACATTAGGGTTTTGAAGAATGAATATGGTAATTGAAAGACAAGAGCCGTTTGAATACCATTAAACACGATCCACAAAACATGGGAATTGTTTTCTGAAAATCTGCAGATTTTAAGCAATCTTCTAGTCGACTACTTCTTCATTATAGTCGACTACAATGGTCCATCTAGTCGACTAGATTGAGTTCTAGTCGACTACTTTGGACCATCTAGTCGACTAGAATGAGTTCTAGTCGACTACAATGAGTAGTCTAGTCGACTCAAGCTTGTTTCAGTCGACTCTTTTGATGTGGATGAAAAACCAATAGCTACTGGTTGAAATAGTCGACTACTAGAAAATACACAGGGTGATTCTAGTCGACTATAACAAGAAAAACATTTAATAAAAATATTTTTCTTTCCGTTTAAGTTTGGTAAAGCGTTTTTCATTTCATTTGAGTTCGGTTCATTTTATACTTGAGCTTATACGATAAAATCGACACATAAAATTACCTTGTTACAATGATCGCTCCCCGACCTATCTACCCCGAGTCTTGAGTCTTCGACTTTCGCTTTTGCCGTTTAATTGATTTTCCTTTTTCGCTTCAATTTCTTTCACAACTTTTCGCTTTAAATCAAACTTTCTTTCCGAGCTTGTTTTTCGAGTAGTTTCCTTTTCTTGTTTGATTTCTGAGTCGTTCACCTGTCTTTTGCTGAAAATATAAACTCGATAATTCATTAGTATCAAACACTCTTCAATGGTTTGTTATCATCAATTTTGGAATTGTTTGCCGAAAGTAAATTTCAAAGCCAACAATCTCCCCCTTGATGATGACAAAACATTTTGTGTTTGCTTGGCATTTGGCGAAACATCAAGTGATGCTCCCCCTCAACATGTGCATAATATTTTGATCAAATACTCCCCCTTAGTAAATGAAATTTGCAGTTTAATAGGCACTTTGATACAATATATAAAAATAGGCGCACATTTGAGATAACAAAAATAAACAGCCTATCATAGATGTTTCAGTTTAATACAAGCTGCTTATACTAATGAAAAACATGGAAAGGAAAAAAGACAAGTTCGCAAATAACCAAAACAAGTCGCCAATAACCGTAGCAAGCCACACAAAAACAAAAATTGCTAATGTCGGATAATGAAATGCATGACAGTACAATAGCATAATTTCTCCCCCTTTTTGTCAGCGTCGAGGGGTGCGTGAGCGAGGGTTCCTGTGTGCAAGAGTGAGGTCATCAAGTGACCCTGCCAGATTTGTAATACGGGTAGACATTTCCTCATCATGAAGAACAAGGCGCTCATTGATCAATCGAATGGCTTCCGTATTCTGGTTCATGGTCGTATCAAGGCGCTGAAGCATTTGTTCCTGCTGCCTAAGGAGCTCCGTATTGCTTTGAACAACCCCAAGAAGTTGGTTGAGAAGAGCAGCTTGAGAAGCCGAAGCACCGTCCAACGGAGGGACCGAGGAAGAGGCTTCCTGGCGCGATGCAGAACCGCTAGGAGCAGTACGCGAACGAGGAGCAGGTGCAATTTCAGAAATGAAATTTCCTTCCGCATCAGAAGAAATATGCATATGTTTGACATGAGTGGCGTCAAGAAAAATAGGGTGATGCTCGGACACTTCATTCGGAAAATTTAAAACCTTTCCGCTGCAGTAGATATGTAATATGTGCAGGAAAGAAAAACGGGCCAGATGGCTTGCGCTGACATGTGAGGATGACGGAACGAAAAATATAAGCTAAATCAACGCGGGTTCCTGTCAAAACGCAATAAACCAAAAAAGCCTCCATACGAGAAACACTGCTACGACTACCAGTTTTAGGCAGAATAGAGTAAACAATAACATTATGAATTAATCTAGCCTCGGGTAGTAGCATAGAAGAGGTAATACCGGCGTTTTGCGAAATTTCCTTGTCAACACATATTGCCCGAGCAGCCTCAATACAATCGAAACCATCTTCCTTATACCAGTCCTTGGAGAAGTGGCGGATACCGTCATTCGGAAGCAAGAAAATGCGCTTGATTTCACTGTCATCAACGGTCTCGTCTTCACCACATAAGTTAAAATGAAGATGAGAGAGTAATTTCTTCTCGTGATTTTTAAGAGAAGCGTAGAAAGCTTTGACAATTCGCGGAAATACCGGAATGTCAAGAGAAACGAAAAAATCCCAACCAATTGCTCGGAATAACTCGAAAGTTTGAGCCCGAATTTCAGTGCATAAATCTTGTGTGACAATACGGCAAGGTGTAGGAGCACGGTGATCTGAATTTATTTCTATTATCATCATCAATAAGAAGTACCTCAAGAAGAAGAGGTTCATTCGACTCCTCTTCGTCAACAGCCGTAGGACTGCGTGGATTGGTGGAGCTTTGGCCTCCATCAATGCGGGAACATTTCTGAAATAGACCTCGAGTCTTCGGTGGCATTGTAGAAGATGATGCACAAATGTATAGGGATATATAGATATATGATGGTGTATATATATAGATGTGTGAGAGAGTGAGAATGATGAAATTTGGATGATGGAAATGGGTGGAAGATGATGAAAATGTGAAATTAATGAGGGATAGGTGAAGATTTTGAAGGTATAAGTGGTAGTAGGAGAGGGATTGAGAGGAGAGGGTTTGAAGGTGGGTGAGGGTTTGAAGGAGGCGGATGGAGAAGATGAGATGAGGGTTAGGTTTTATAGTGGGTTGAGTCGACTAGGTCTAGGTGAGTCGGTTAGATTTAGGTTTGAGTCGACTAGGCTAGGTTTGAGTCGACTAGGAAGGCAAAATAGTCGACTACAATGATGTTTGAGTCGACTAGAATGGAAGATGAGTCGACTAGAATGACAATGAGTCGACTAGAAGGTGAAGACCATGAAATGGTGTAGCTACTGACCAAAGTAGTCGACTAGATTGGTTTGAACTACACAGGATGAGTCGACTAGAAGAGAAAAAAATTGATAAAAATAGATAAAAATTAGGAAATAAATACATAAAAATAACAAAAATATTAAAAATAAAGATTATGACAGAAATTAAGATAAAACATCAAAATCCATGGCCATTCCGATTTCACGACGAATTTTAGAAAATGATTCGTCCGCAAGTGGTTTTGTAAAAATATCCGCCAATTGATTTTTAGTGTCGATAAAGATCAATTCAACGTCACCCTTAGCAACATGATCACGCAAAAAATGATGCCTAATCTCTATATGCTTGGTGCGTGAGTGATGAATAGGATTCTTTGAAATACAAATCGCACTCGTATTATCGCATTTAATAGGCACGTGAGAGAAAGTAAGACCGAAATCAAGTAGTTGTTGCTTAATATAAAGAGTTTGAGCGCAACTATTACCGGCTGCCACATATTCAGCTTCGGCCGTAGATAATGCAACGGAATTTTGCTTTTTACTTGACCAAGATACTAGTGAGTGTCCTAGAAAATGACAAGTACCGCTTGTGCTTTTACGATCAATTCTACATCCCGCAAAATCGGCATCCGAATAACTAATAAGATCAATTGAAGTTCCACGTGGATACCAAAGCCCCAAGTATATTGTACCACTTAGGTAGCGAAAAATGCGTTTGACCGCAAGCAAGTGAGATTCCTTAGGACATGATTGAAACCGGGCACATAAGCATACACTAAACATTATATCCGGTCTACTAGCGGTTAAATAAAGCAAACTACCGATCATGCCTCTATAATTAGTAATATCAACACATTTACCATTTTCATCTTTATCAATCTTAATGGAGGAACTCATAGGAGTTATGGCATGTTTGGTAGCCTCCATACCAAATCACTTTAGCAAATCTTTAGTGTACTTGGATTGGCTAATGAATAAGCCATCCGAGCTTTGCTTGATTTGCAACCCTAAGAAGAAAGTCAACTCACCCATCATGCTCATTTCAAATTCGTTTTGCATACTTGTGGCAAATTCCCTACATAAAGAATTATTTGTTGAGCCGAAAATAATGTCGTCAACATAAATTTGGACAATCAACAAATTATTCTTAATGGTTTTTGTAAAAAGTGTGTTATCAATCTTCCCTCTTGTAAAACCATTTTGAGTTAAAAACCCGCTAAGTCTCTCATACCAAGCTCGAGGAGCTTGCTTTAAACCATATAGAGCTTTAGCCAATTTGAAAACATGATTTGGAAAAAGATTATTTTCAAAACCGGGTGGTTGCTTCACAAAAACTTCTTCTTCTATTACACCATTTAAGAAAACACTTTTGACATCCATTTGATAAAGAGTGAAATTTCTATATGATGCAAATGCAAGAAGCATTCTAATTGCTTCTAATCTAGCTACCGGTGCAAAGGTCTCATCATAGTCGATGCCTTCCTCTTGATTATATCCTTGAGCTACCAATCTTGCTTTATTTCGAATAATTACTCCATTCTCATCCTTTTTGTTTCGAAAAACCCATTTTGTGCCAATTATAGTTTGATTTTCGGGTCTAGGAACTAAACGCCAAACTTGATTGCGTTCAAATTGATTTAGTTCCTCTTGCATTGCTACGATCCAAGAATCATCACATTGAGCTTCGTGGAAGTTCTTGGGTTCGAATTGCGATACAAAGGCCATGTGGTTGCAAAAATCTTTAAGTTGAGATCTAGTACTAACCCCTTTTGAAGGATTACCTATGACTTGATCAAGAGGATGATTGTGAACAATCCTCCATGCTTTAGGCATTGAGTTGGTCAAGTCATCATTGGATTGATGCTCAACTTCCCTCATTTCCTTTTGGCTACATGATGAGTTTGAGATATTGAGAGTATTTAGATTATCCTCAATCCCAACAACCTCATCTTCTTATAGGTCAATTCTAGGTGATGGTGGTGAGGGTGATTCATCAAAGACAACATGAATAGACTCAACCATGGTTAGAGTCCTTTTGTTATAAACCCGAAATGCTTTACTTCTTGTAGAATAACCTAGGAAAATTGCTTCATCTGATTTGGAGTCGAATTTTCCAAGATTATCTTTATCATTTAACACAAAACATTTACACCCGAAAACTTTGAAATACCCAATATTGGGCTTTCGACCATTCCACAACTCATAGGGTGTTTTCCCCAACTTCATCCGAATAATAACACGATTGATTATATGGCAAGCGGTGTTTACCGCTTCCGCCCAAAGGCTTCGGGGAAGGTTGTGCTCATTTAACATGGTTCGAGCCATCTCTTGTAGAGATCGATTCTTTCTTTCAACTACACCGTTTTGTTGAGGGGTTCTAGGGGCCGAGAGATCATGAGAAACACCGAGATCATCACATAATTTCTCTAAGTCTTGATTTTCAAACTCCCTACCTCTATCACTTCTAATTTTCTTGATTTTCAAATCTTTTTCATTTTGAATGACTCTATAAAATCTTTCAAGAATGGAGTGAGTTTCATTTTTATGAGCAAGAAAGTGAACCCAAGTATATCTAGAGTAGTCATCAACAATAACAAGTACATAGAGTTTCCCGGCTAAGCTAGCCGTTCTCTCCGGACCAAAGAGATCCATGTGAAGTAATTCTAGAGGTCTAGAAGTGGTAATATCTTTCTTTCTCTTGAAAGAGGATTTAACTTGCTTGCCTACTTGACATGCGCTACATATTTTATCTTTCGAAAATTTAGTCTTTGGGAGGCCTTTGACTAAATCATTTTTGGATAAACGATGAATGAGGTCCATACTAGCATGTCCTAGACGCCTATGCCATAACCAACTATTTTCGCTAGATGTGACAAAACATTTAACATCTTGGTCATGCAATTCACATAGCAACAAAGTATACAAGTTTCCATTTCTTTTGGCATTGAACATTTGCTTCCCATCTTTCTTGATTATGCATGCATTTGTCCTAAATATAACATCATAGCCCTTGTCACATAATTGACTAATACTAAACAAATTATGCTTCAACCCATCAACTAAAAGCACATCATCTATAGAGAGAGAAGAGGAAATACCGATTGAGCCAATTCCTATAATTTTGCCTTTAGAGTTGTCTCCAAAAGTTACGTTTCCTCCTTCATATGTTTTTAGTGAAATAAACTTTGATTTATCTCCCGTCATATGCCTTGAGCATCCGCTATCGAGAAACCATTTTTCTTTTGATGCGGACTTCAAGCATACCTACAAAACAAGTTCAAGTAACTTTTATTGGTACCCAATCTGTTTTGGGTCCATTTTGGTTAGATAGATACGCAATAGTTCCTTTTGGAACCCAAATTTATTTTGTTACAACATTTTCTTTTCTATGAGAGCATGCAATAGATCCTTTCGGAACCCAAATCATTTTTGACATAATTTTCTTCTTTCTATGAAAGCATACGTTTGCTTTGTGTTCTTTTCTATTGCAATAGTAGCAAGTAATATGTTTATAATCATTTGAAGATGCATGAGATGATTTTTTAGTAAATGTAGAGCTAAGTGATTTTCTCTTTTTCAATATAAGAGCATCCTTGTCAAAAGCATCATACCCTAGACCACATTTATCAAATGATCCTTTTTGTCTTCCTAACATGATACTAAGGTTCTCTTTTCCTTTTGTAAATTTAGCTAAAACATTTATTTGATCATCAATAGTATTTTTCAACCGAATATTTTCCTTCTCTAGCTCAATGCTTTTGTTATTGCAAGAAACTTCCAAGTTTGAATTAGTGAGACTACATGAAGACTTATCTTTCTTAAGAAGGATATATTTTCTAGCTAATTTTTCAAATTCATCATGTAATTCTTCAAACACATCTTGCAATTCATTGTAATCAAGAAGAAGTTCATCATATGATAGTTTATCTAAATCACTTAAATTTAAATGTACCTCTTCTTCATTTGCCATGAGGCAAATGTTTGCCGTTTCCTCGCTACTTTTCTCCTCATCCGAGTCGCATGAGTCATAGTCCTCCCATGTGACGTTCATTGCCATCTTGCTAGGTCTTTTGTCGTTTTCCTTTTTGAGCTTGAAGCAATCACTTTTGTAGTGTCCCGGCTTTCCGCAATTGAAACACGTTGGGGGTTCCCTTTTGCTAGTCTCGCCTTTAGGTTCGATTCTCTTCATGAATCTTCCACCGTTTGCTTTCTTTCTTTGAAGATGTCTCTTGAATTTTTGGGTGAACAATGCAATGTCCTCATCCTCTTCTTCTTCACTCGGCTCATTGATTTCATTTTTAGTGAAGGCTTGCAAAGCTATTCCCTTTCTTGGCTTGATGTCGTCTTCACGAGCTTTCAACGTTATTTCCCAAGTGAGTAGAGAGCTGAAAATTTCATCGAGACTCATGGTGTTGAGGTCATGAGCTTCTTTGATAGCCGTTACTTTTGCATCCCACTTTGCCGGGAGACTTCTAAGCACTTTTCGTGACGCATCGGATCTAGGAACAATTCTACCAAGATGCTTTAGTCCATTCAAGATATTTGTAAAGCGAGACATCATAGAATTCACATTTTCATCATCTTTCATAGCAAATAATTCATATTCATGCATGAGTATGTCAATTTTAGATTCTCGTACTTGAGATGTACCTTCATAGGTTACTTCAAGTTTATCCCACATTTCTTTTGCCGTTGAACAAGTAGATACACGATTAAATTCATTTGGACTTAAAGCGCAATTTAAATTTACTTTGGCTTTAGCATTGTATGACATGAGTTTACGGTCATCATTATCCCATTCATTGGGTAATTTGGGAACGGTTTTTCCATCAACAATTTTTGTCAATACAAATGGTCCTTCAAGAACTACTTGCCAAATTTGATAATCGATAGCTTGAAGAAAATCTATCATTCTAGTTTTCCAATAGCTATAATTTGATCCATCAAACCATGGGGGCCTATTATTCGATTGTCCTTCAATATGAGTGACTAAATTTGATGACATGATCGTTCTCTAAGACGGTTAAGTCTAAAATAAATAGAGATTAGGCTCTGATACCAATTGTTAGTCACTAATTAACCCTAGAGGGGGGGGGGGGGGGGTGAATAGGGTGTTCAAAAATAAGTCTAACTCTTTTCGAACATGGAACACCCTATAATCAAAAATCAATTTCTCAATAAGCAAGTGGATGATTCAATTTAAACTTTTATAATAATTAATTTCAAGACAAATTAGCATACAAGATATTCAAGCAAATATAACATGCAAAATACTTATGTAAAGATAAAGAGATAGAGAGATTGACACCGTGATTTTTTCGAGGTTCGGTAACTCATACTCCTCGGCTCAAGAACCCCTTCTTGAGACTTTTCCCGATCCTTTCACTATGGCCCTTCATTAACAGGTGGAATGGCAAACCTTTACAACACAAGCCTCTCGAGCTTGTCTCTCAATCAAGAGAACAACCCTCTCTTGAACAATCGGTGGAATTCACTTGTCCGAGATTACAAATTCGTATGTAATCAAAAAAATCACTCAAGAACAAAAACACTCAAAACCCAAAGGTTTTTATGGAAGATAAATCAATATAAGCTCAAGTGTTTTTGGTGATTTTACAATAGCTCTAGAAATGTATTCTCAAAGGATATAATCAATGAATGATATTTGGAGAATAAGAAGAGATTCTAGAGGTTTTGATTTTCAAAGAAACTTGGAGAAAATCAGATTTTCAAAGCTTGGTTTCAATGGCTTTTGTAGAGAAAATTTATGCAGAATTTTGAGAGCTTTTCTTTCTTTTCTTTCTCTTTTGTTTTTCAATCTCTTAGTCTACAATGAACACATATCATTCTATATATATCAATACATTAGGATTTTGAAGAATGAATATTGTAATTGAAAGACAAGAGCCGTTTGAATACCATTAAACACGATCCACAAAACATGGGAATTGTTTTCTGAAAATCTGCAGATTTTAAGCAATCTTCTAGTCGACTGCTTCTTCAATGTAGTCGACTACAATGGTCCATCTAGTCGACTAGATTGAGTTCTAGTCGACTACTTTGGACCATCTAGTCGACTAGAATGAGTTCTAGTCGACTACATTGAGTAGTCTAGTCGACTCAAGCTTGTTTCAGTCGACTCTTTTGATGTGGATGAAAAACCAATAGCTACTGGTTGAAATAGTCGACTACTAGAAAATACACAGGGTGATTCTAGTCGACTATAACAAGAAAAACATTTAATAAAAATATTTTTCTTTCCGTTTAAGTTTGGTAAAGCGTTTTTCATTTCATTTGAGTTCGGTTCATTTTATACTTGAGCTTATACGATAAAATTGACACATAAAATTACCTTGTTACAATGATCGCTCCTCGACCTATCTACCCCGAGTCTTGAGTCTTCGACTTTCGCTTTTGCCGTTTAATTGATTTTCCTTTTTCGCTTCAATTTCTTTCACAACTTTTTGCTTTAAATCAAACTTTCTTTCCGAGCTTGTTTTTCGAGTAGTTTCCTTTTCGAGTTTGATTTATGAGTCGTTCACCTGTCTTTTGCTGAAAATATAAACTCGATAATTCATTAGTATCAAACACTCTTCAATGATTTGTTATCATCAATTTTGGAATTGTTTGCCGAAAGTATATTTCAAAGCCAACAGTTTATTTATTTATTTTAATTGAGCGAGGGGAAACTGTAGACCATACCTATGATGATTGTGTAGATGAGAGACCATAGTTATTTAAAAGAAGGGGTTTTATATTTATTCTACTATTGTGTTAGAATGAATAAATACATGATCTCAATCAATCATGTTTATCTGGTATTTTCTAGCATATGATGATTTTATACACAATGGTGCTTAACACCCGAAACCCTATGTTTACACTGGTCATGCCTCGCTATGTGATATAGACATGCTTTAGTTTAATTTCATGTTGTAGGAGTAGATTAGAGTAAATTAGTTGGCATGCACTAATCACACTCTTTCGAAAGATGAGTTGCAGCGAATCCGGTTGACGATATCTCTTTGGTTAATATATTTGACTATATGCGGTATAATCTGATTCACAGGTGATGGATCGTTCTCTTGCAATTGATCAATTAAATAGCTACATTATGTGGTTAGTGGTGGAGTAAGAAAACCCTAGTTCTTCTCTACTCTGAATCACAAACACAATTATTTCTTGATTTTAGTTGTTTTAATTAGATAACAGATTTCAAACCAAACAAACCTTTTTCAAAAACATAATTCAGTACTTTAAGATTGCTAAAGTGAATAATTTCATGTCTATGTGAGATTGATATTCCCGTTCTCAAGCCGTGCTATATTACAAAATGATTCGTGCGCTTGCGAACGGTAAAACTAGGGCACTACAAGGGTTCATTCTTAATCAATATTTTTACCTTGGTTTGCCACCATCATATTTCATGATTCCACCAAAATCTCAACAAATTTGAGTAGAAAACACAAAGTTGGAGCAAGAAGAGAGGGGAAGAACCCATTGGCTGAAAATGGTGAGAGTGAGAGGAATGTAAGGGTATGTTTGGTAAGGATAAAATGGATGAGAATCTCAGAAATAAACATATATATGTGTATATGATTTTAATTGAGATAAAAACATGTTAAGTGAATGAAAATTTATCATTGTGAATTAAAGAACAACTTGATGATTTGGAACATGAATGGTGCATGAGAAAGCATCCTTATTGATTATTGCTTTGATGAGATTTAAAAGCATGTCGTGAACTATTGTTAGAAGTGTGAAATTGTAAGCATGATAGTTTTATTGAGTATAATATATTACAAATTAGAAAAATTTATATTGTGATGAATCATGATTGTTATTGAAAATCTTGAGGAATATTGAATACATCGTGTAGTGTCAAACTCATGGTGTTGGTATATTGTGTAATCATGTGTGGGTAGTCTTGTGTCTGATCGTCGCAACAAGTGGCCAGGAGGTGTTTCACCCCTATGGAACTAGTAAGTCCAAAAATGTGATAATGGTTTGGGAGTCGTAATCTTTAGGCACGGAGTTGCAAGCTGGGCTCTCGTGCAACCGCTCTTCCTTGTTGAAAGTGTGAAGTGTCAAAAGCACTTGGGAAGAAACGGTGTGGTACTCTACATTACTTGATGAACTTGTATCCTCAAAAGTAAATTACTAGAGTATGTATCTGTTAACTTGTGTTGGGCGAATAGGGTGTACCTTGAGGTGTGTGAGTCACATTGCATATGATTTGCTATTATGTGATTATCTCTACTTGTGGATCATGATATTATTTCAATGTGGTTGAGAAACATATTTAATGTGGATTTTGATATTTAATTCATATATTATTAAAATGCTCAAGTGAAATTGGATAATGTGAGAATATGATTTGCATGCCTTGTTTTAAAGAATAATGTAAGATAAATGCTTATACTTGTTGATATGTGCTTATGTACTTTAGGATGGTAATATCAATTGGGTTAATGGCTTTATTTTAATAAGTTAAAGTCAGTAGTGGACTATAGAATTGATTATGAAGTGAGACTTTAGAGAAAGCGGGTTATAGTTTTATGACCTTGGTCGGTGGTGTGGTATTGATCACTTGATGTTTTTGCACACTTGAGGGACGTATCTAAGGTGATATTTTGAGATCTTGGTGGGTTATGTAGTGATGGCCATTTGATATTTCTTTTGCACTTGAGGAATGCATCATTTTTCATACTTTAAGGTTTGAAGTTTGATTAAGTGAGGTGAGGATTGATCCCAGTCACTTGTGTGGTAACGGTTTTTTGATTCCGTTAGTAATCTAAGAGATGTGATATTACATGTGGATTGATGTTTGAATGGATTGGAAGAGGTTTTGATTGAACCTAGTTTGTTCCATAGTTTTGGCTACTAGGTCTCCCTTTTAATATCCTAAGAATAGGAGTGTTCTTAGAGTTGTCAACTTAACTGCCTTAGGTGTTTGCGATGAGTTTGTTGATGTGAGAGTTGCATTGAGTTTACGGTTGGGGATAGAGTTATTAGAACATTTTTTCCCGTTTTAGTGAAGTGTTGTCATGTTCGGATTCCCTTCTTCATTCTTTATTCTCCGTGGTTCATGTCGGATGTTGAGTCACTCCACATGGTGTTGTAGATGGTTCGGTGTGTTCGAGGTTGGCTCGTAGTCATCCGGTTTCGTTTCGGAGCTTTTCGGGTCAATTCTTTGACTTTTACTTTTGGGGGCCATCGAGTACTCGGTGATGATTCTACCTAGTACTCGGTGAGAGGTGCACTTGCGAAAAAGTTCAAAATATTCAAGAGTTTGGTTCATCACAACTCGGTGGAAGGTCACCGAGTACTCGGTGAACAACTCGGTGGGTTTGTTTTGTGTACTTCTTCCAGTTTCTTTTTGTTCTCTCCCTTGTGTTTTACCATTTCTTCTCCTTTGCTTGGGACTTTGATTTGTGGTCTTTGGGGATTAGTTTTGTTAGGTTGAAGGATCGACTTAGATCAACTTTTATTGAGTGTTGGTCGCGGCGTGATACCGAGCGACTCCTTTGTGTCATCATTTGATCCGTGGGGTTAGAACGGACGTTGGGTTTCGTGGTTCCAACGCGTCATTTTTCCTTCTTTGTCATCATGGGCATCATAGGAATCCTTGAGTTGTGGTTGTTCGGTTGACTTGAGAGTGCATTCTCTCGGTATATGTATCTCATACCTTCTTTCATTTCGAGTCTCGGTTATGATGTGTGTGGCTTAGTGCACATATGTAGTGAAGTTTTTCTCATCACGGGTGGATGTTCCTCCATATTGACGTGATGTTCCAGTTATTCATGTGTTTAGCATTGGAGTTTCCATTCCTTGCTTGGTTTCATAGCTTTAAGTGGCCATTGTTGAGGGTAATGGCCACATACCTTTCGTGATTGAGCAGTTAGCTTTCTTCATCCTTAGTGAGGGCGTTAGTGATGGAATTGTATTTTTTGTGGATAGAGCCATAAGATTGATATTGTGGCATGAGTAGTGATATTGATGTGAGTGTGGTTCACCTTTGTGAAGAGATTGAGGTGTCAAACGTGTATTGCGTATATATGCATTAACGATGGTAATGTAGGTACGTAAGGACTTGAGAGTTTTCCTTGGTACTGGTTATGGATGTTCTTTCTTATGGGCATCGTGGTGATTTTAGTTCCTTTGGATCCTATGGTTATTGTTGTGACCACTAGAGTGATTGACTATGTTACACTAGGGTATTGTGTACTTAGAGTACGTTTATATGAGTAGTGCAGACTACTAGTGTTGGATTGGTGGGTACGAGTCATAGTGTTCTCTCGTGAGGTTAGAACTATGTGACTTATACTTATTTGTTGTCTATATATATATGTGTGTGCGTTTTCCATATGATGTTAGATTATGGTTTCGTTATGTGCTAGTTGCCTTGATGTGCATGGTAGGGGACTAGAGGGATATATTTTAGGGGTCTCGTATTGGCGTGAGTACCATGTGGGATGATTGACAGACCTAGAATAGATGTATGTACATGGATTGGTCCGCACTAGACTTGGACAGTCAGAGGATGTGACGGTTATGATTTCCTTTTTGTTGCGGGGCTTTGATGAGCACACCCCATCATTTTTTTGCCCTGGAGCCCCACACTAGTTTGCAGGGATGTTTTAGTTATGGGCTGCTTGGGGTGCAACGACACCTTTATTTTATTTATTCGTTGCAGGTTCTGGATTTACCCAGAGTGTTATGGATGATGTTGCGGGATTGTGACGTCTTTACGTAGTGTTACTCTCTTTTTGTTTTCCTTTCCCCTGTATTGGGACTATTGTTGTATTTCTTGGGAGCCAGTTTGTTGGCCTATCCCTTCCTTGTATTTGGTATCGTTGCATTATTGTAGAGATGTATTCTTTCGGCACCTTGATATGTCTTGTGTCTCATTTGGGTTTAGCTTCCGCTTGGTGGTGTATGGGTATTATTGTTATTAATAATATTACATTTATTTTATTTTTATTTATGATATTAGTGGGTCGCTCTTTGTATGGATTACATCCCGGATTTCTCAAATGTCCCAGTTCAAGAATCTTTGGAATTTAGGGGCGTGACAGGTAAAGTTGACCATTCAAAAATACCCTAAGTTAGTAGTCTATAAAGATATAGTTAGTAGGAGATGACACTTTACCAAATTTAGAGAAATCCATTATCACATTTTCATATGCAATTACAAAAATACCCTAAGTACAAAAATTCCGAAACTAATTTCTAAATTTTTTATTTGGTATGTGAAGATGAGTAGAATTTTCGGAATCGAAATCAGATACTCCTAGGAGCTACTTCCACCATATCCTTTTTCTAGTGACCCGGGTCATCAGATAGTTCAAAATTTAAAATAATTCAATAATAATTCCAAAAAAAATTCCAACATCATAACTCAAACATATAACACATATAAAATCAATTTATATCACTTTGGGCATTTAATTCAATTAAATAAAACAATAATTTCGCGAAATATTTACTCGTAAAATCAAGGGAAAATACCGAACGTTTCACATTACCTATCTCCCTCACGCGCCCCTCTCCCTCCTCTTCCTTTTATTTGAAAGAATTGAATTAATTAGTAAATGAATAACTGAACTTGAATTCGAGTTCCAATTTGTTTGTTCAAATTAACTGAATGGAGTACTAAAGTTGAATCCTTGTTTATCCTAGTTTAATGGATAATTCAAAGAGCTTCAATCCAATTACAGTGCTTATGGATTCGGTGAATAGACCTATGGAACTAGAGTGTTTGGTCAGATACAACATCCTTATGCACATTGAATGGCCAACATTGGCCTCCTCTAAACCTCCGTCTCCACCCGTTGCCGCCGGAGCTATGTCGTCGCAACCCTAGATTGTCCACGCCCGAAACTCTCTCTATAGAAATCAATCAATTGATTAGATAACGATAACAATACAAACACTAAATCAATGGTTCCAACCTGTGAACTGATATGATCATGTGGCCAGGACGATGCAGTGCTTGGGTGGTGATGGTCCTGATGGAAGCCTTTGAAGGATTAAGAGCTAGATTTTTTTTAAGCAAGAAAAAAGGGAGATAAGAGAGAGAGGCGCATGAGAGAAAGATAATGATTGGTTCTAGTCATGTGAAAATAAAAGTGTTTAAAATTTAAGAATTAACACGATCTAGTTTTAAACTCTCAGTAGCAATTACGCGAGTATTATTCAGTAGTTAGGTAGAGAGCGTATCGAAGCACAAAGATCAAAGTTGTATTTCAAATAATTTTAAAGTAGCAAATTGAATTATATTTATAAATTTTGTTTGATTGGTTTGTTTGATAAAACTACTAAACATAAAATAAAATAAAAAGATAATTGTTTTGGTTTTCATTCAAGATAAACAAGTCTAGGGTTTTGATTCAACTCCACCACTAGTGTAACACCCCGCATTTCCTTTTTGGAATTCTTTTCTAAGTGTTAACGTGTTGTGATGTCACTTATTTATGACATCTTGTGTAATCTTGGTACGTGCAATTTTTTTGCATTTAAGTTTCGGATTTAGCGGGACGACTTCGTGGACTTTCATTTTCAGCTTTGTGATTTATTGTTCATTGGCGACTACATGGGTTCGTTGGAACATTGTTTCTTGGGGCTTCGGCAATCTTATTGCTTTCCCGAACGGGCTACTTTAGTTTATTGTAGACGTTTTGGTGTAGCACTTATGTGATTTTTTGCTTGCTGTGCTTAACATATTTAACGGGTGTTTCTTGATAGGTGTAAATACGTGCAATACTTGTTGTATTTTCATTTTGTAATTAATGAAATAGTTAAAAACGATTTCGAGAAAATAATGACCTAGGGGTATTATACTGAAAGATCCTAGAAATTTGATTAAGTGTTGGGGTATGAGTGACATAGTGGTAAATAGAAAGGATGACAAGGGGTGAAAGGGTAATTAAGAAGCATGATGACACTCTTGTAATTAACACTAAGTTTAGAAGAAATTGGTCATTTCCCACTTTTATGTGGTGTCTCACTCCTAGCCATTAGATCTTCTCTCCCATCTTTAATTTCAACCCTTGGATGTTAAGGCCTTGTTTGGAAAGTGTATAAGAGTGGTATGTATTGGTTTAAGTCTTCCAATGACAAGAGTACTTTGTGGCCCTTGGATTAAGCTTTCATTTTCTAGCTTTAATCTTAGTCATTGGATTGTGAGAGGTGTAAGTGGAGGATCTTTACACACGTGTGACTGTAGTTGTCTTCATTTGGCAAGACTTCATTATTTCTCTCCATTTTATCTCATATTTTCTCTCTTTCTTCTTCTCCACTTATGGGTTGATTTCATCACCCTAAGTTTGAAGTTTGATGTGCCCTTGAACATGGAAGTTGTTCATGGTGTTCTTCTCTTTGGTTTGAGCCAAGGATTGGTAAGTGTTTTTATCTCCTTGTGTGTTTTCTTTTCAAACCTTAGTTTTGGTTTGAGCCAAAAACCACTTCATGTTTCTTGAACTCTTCTTGTATTGGATCTTGATTCATTATTAGGGAACTATGGTGAAGCTTTCCATCGATTTTCTTCATTGATTTCGGTATTCGGTGAAAGCTATGGTTTCTTTGGCATTGCTTAGTGGTTTGTTTTGCTCTTCATGGAGATAGGGGAAAACTTCTTAACTAGCTCATCTTGTGATTGTGTAGTTGTGGGAATTTGATTCTAGGATTCCTAACCTTAGTTGTAATTGCTAAGTGTATCCTTGAAAATGTGATGTTAGGGTTTGAACATGTTTATGTAAATTTGTTTATGGAGTATTTAGTGATGATGTTGATAGGACTATGATGCATGCTAGTTGTGTGGTTGTTCTTGAGATTTCCAATATTAAAGTATGCTAGTATGCCTATATATGTGTGTATATGTATGTGGGTATAGATGTGTATATGTGTAAGTGTAATTATACATATGTGTATGTAGGTGTCAGGGATGTAGTCTTGGTAGTGAGACTAGGCTAGCTCATTTGGTTAGCACATTTAAGGATATACTATGTGATCGGTGTAACTCGGCATCACAACTTAGAACGACTATCTAGTTTCCCTTTTGTGAATGATATTTACTATTTTGGGAATTGATGTTATGTTTAAGATGTGATTTGTGGAAAACTTGCTTAATTGGACTAAGAGTATGTTTAAAAGAAAGGATTTGTTATCCTTGTGAATTAAAGGACAACTTGATGACTTGGAACATTAATTGTGCATGAGAGTGTATCCTTGTGATTTAAATGCTTTAATTGAGATATAAGCATGTTCAATGAATGAAAATGTTATCCTTGTGTATTAAAGGACAACTTGATGATTTGGATCATGAAAGGTGCATGAGAAAACATCCTTGTTGATTATTGCTTTAAATGAGATTTAAAAGCATGTTGAATGATGAATGGTATCTATGTTGGCATTTTGGGAATGTTGTTCTTGAATATGATGAGATATATATTTATGTTGGTGTATGTGTCATTGTGACATAGTGCATATGGGTTCACCTTTTGTATTGAGAATTCAATTGGTGTTGGTCTACGTCCGTTTCTGTAATTATGCGTGAGTAGACTTGTTTTGGATTGTCGTAACAACTAGCCAAGGGGTGATTCTCACTCCTACGGAACTAGTCTTCTAAGAAACAGAGATGGTAGGGGGAGGACTTGTCCAAATCCTATTTCACGACCGCGTCGTGTTTAACGGTCTTCCTTGTTAAAAGTGTGAAGTGTTAAAAGCACTTGGGAAGAATCGGTAAGATAAATCTAGCTTACCTTAGGAGCATAAAATGAAGGGTTAAAGAATGATCATGTTGACTCTTGGAGTTAGGGTGTGTGTGGTCGCATGTGTACCATGAGGTGTGTGAGTCACATTGCATTTGAGTTGCTAATATTTGATTTATCTTTACATGTGGATCATGATATTATCCTATGTGATTGAGGATCATGTTTAATGTGAATTTCGATATATAATTCATATGTTATTAAAATGCTCAAGTAAAATTGGAGGATGTGAAAATATGATTTGCATGCCTTATTTAAATTATAATGTGAGATAAATGTTTATACTTGTTGATATGTGCTTATATACCGTAGGGTGGTGATATGAGTTGTTTTAATGGCTTTCTTGTGATAAGTAAAGTCGGTAGTGAACTATGGAGTGGAATGTGAATTAAGACCTTTGAGAAGACGTGTGATAGTTTGTGATCTTGATTGATTGTGTATGATGACCATTTGATCTTGTTAGAAACCTAAGTGATTTGGTTTCAAATGTAAAATTAAGGTTTGAAAGAATCTGAAGAGGTTTTGATTTGGAACTAGTTGGTTCCGTGGCAACGGCCACTGGTTCCTTTAGGGATCTTAAGGATAGGAATGTCATTGGATTTGTGGACATTCTTGAATAAGCCGATATGGATTTTATGGATTTGGATGTTGGTGGGCGTTAGGTGTGTGCAAAATATGTGGTTAAAAACGACACCTTGACGACAGTTTAGGTTTTACCCTTCTACAAGCGCACATATAAATTGTAGAATAACAACGGCTTGAGTAAGGGATATCGATCCCATAGAGACTAAGATTGTTCACTATAATAGTTCAAAAACACTGAATTATATTTATAAAAATTATTTGTTTTGGTGGTCAAAGACCGAATTATCTAATATTAACTAAATTAATCTAAAAAGCAAAGTAAATTGGTTTGTGATTCAAGAGAGAGAAAAACTAGGGTTTTCGTCACTCCACCACTAACCACATAATATCGTTCTATGAATATATCAATTGCATGAGGGCGATCCATTGACTGTGAATCAGGTCGTACCGCGCTAGCAGTTTGACCCAAAAAAGGAATTACCATCAACCAGATCGCGACAATCCATCTCAAGAATAAACTTATTAGTACATGAAAATTATGTTACTCTAATCTACTCCTAATGCATGAAAATAAACTAAAGCATGTCTATATCAGTTTGTCAAGGCATGGACTGTGTAACCTAAGGTTTCAGGTTTTATGACCACCATTGTGTAGATAATCATGGCTTAAGCATCCAAGTTCCAGCCCATAGTGAATAAGCATGATTGTGTAAGATAAATACATTCATTCAGTCTAAGACAAGAATCATAACAGATATATAAACTTGTATCAAGAATAAAAACGGTCTCTCATCTAACATAATCATCATAGTATAGTCACAATTTCCCCTCTCTACAATTGAAAACAAAATCAGAACTACATTACTTGGCAAGGGTTTTGCTAAGAAAATCCTAGATACCGAATTAGTTGATCATGGTAGAAGAAGACTGCATTGTTGATGTAGAATCGCCCTCTATGGCCTTCTTCTCCAGATATCTAGGTCTTGAATGGCTCCGCCCTTTTGAATAAGATGAATCTCCAGAGGCGGCTTGAAAATTATACATGCCAAGAAGCTATCTAAAATCTGTAGCAAAGTTTGGTATTTATAGACAAAGTTGAGGGAAACCCTAACTTGGAGAATATGATTACCCTTTTTGGTAATTTCACACCCAACCAAGCAAAACCCTAATATGTAATGTATAATATGTGTATATATCATGTATAGAGGTGTTGGGGTCGAAACGTCATTCGGGTGAAAACAAATCAATCCGGGTCAAAATAGGATTTTGGCCCGAAACTGAAATTTTCAGCTTTTTCTACATAATACCTCTCATTATTTTGATCATATCTGGAGCTACACACATTGTATATAGGAGTTTAATATATCATTGGAAAGAGGATTTCAAGATCGTGATGATAGGCTCAAGAATCATCTCATTTGGACATCTTTTGACCGAGAAATGAATGCCCGAAGCGTAGGTTAGGAGCGTAGGTACCAAACCAAAGTGTAGGTATGGTCCAATTTTTCCTGTTTTTGCCTTTGGTGACGTAGGGTATGATGCATTTTTGCTGTAAAAACTAATTTTATTCATATTTGAGGTAGACTGGTCGCCTTTGACTCCCGATGCTTTTTGGTTAAGTAATAATGTTTGGAAATGACATTTTTGCCCTTTACTGAGATAACGATGTTGAGAAATGACCATTTTGCCCTTCAGTAGCTCTTCTTTGCTCTAGCACACCTCTTAATTCCTTTCTCGAGATAAAAACGAACACGGACTCAGTTAATTCACCGAGATTAGCTCTGTTTCTTCATTAAGCTCCTGAAACATGCGTACACACTCAAACGAGATAAAAATACCAAGTAATAGAATGTAAAGACATAATAAATGCAAGATAGTGGTGAAAAATGACCAATATTTAGCACCCATCACACCTCCAAACTTATATATTGCTAGTCCCTTAGCAATAAACTCAGATAAAATTATCTGTAATGATTTTTATTCTATCTAACCTATCTACTCTAACCTAATCCCATTCTTTCGTGAGGGTAAACGATTACAGTTAACATGTGTAACAAGTCTTTTAAACCCCTAGGTTACCCCTAGTGGACGAGTGAAGTCTCGTGAAGGTTTTTAGTGATGGTACCTACAAACATCTCAATTCTTTTGTAATTACGCATTCATGAGTTCACACACACAATTTAAATAAGCTATGATACAACACACAAGATAAAATGAATGTAAATATTCTCACTTACTACCGAATAATAACTATCTCGAGCTTCTTGTCATGAATGGTCCCCACTTTAGTGAATACTTCGTTACTCACTACTCCTAATCCGGATAACCCTTTATGTTTTTGTGAACACTCAACTATAGTATTTCAATATCTCTCTACCTACTTGATTGATCAAACTTTTCCACTTTAAGAACTGAAAATAGCACTCCTTCATACCACTTTCATCCCTTTTGTATTTTTCTATGCTCAAGACTTTCCAACGAGGATTTAAAGTCCCAACCAACTGAGCCCGAGCTTCTTCCTTGGGATTTATGCTAATTAGTTATCTCCCCTTTAAACTCGAACAATAATATTGGTCATACCAAAGCCCGGTTAATCAGTTCAAAAACCTACTTTTTGTATTTATTTTTTTTCATAAATAGATTTTCAACTCATCCATCCAATCATAACTACTCCCCTTTTTTAAATCTCCCCTTGTATTGTGGTAGAAATTATTTTTCAATTACATAGTTAAAGATCGACTGCTTTTCCATAGAGAATGTGTGCATGCGCTTATAGGCCAGGATCGCCTTTCTTAGTTTCAATTTCACTAATTACTCATCCATGTAAACCACATCACTTCACTAACTCGATCTAATCATTACTCTCATGAGCGGGAACATAATATCACATACTACTTATGTGTCATAAACATAAATTCAGTCAACTCGTAATGCGAAACACTCATGCGTAGAAACAAATAATTTTTCAAAATTGTCAATTTTTTCCAGAATTTTCAAAAAATTTCCTTCCTTACGACTATACCCTTACCCCCAAACTTAAATGAGACCGTGTCCCTATGGTCAAAAATAAATAATGAGACAAGATACTGTTACCTTTGAAGTGCAGTTCTGGACTCCTGAAGTGCTCAATCCTCTCCCCCAAACTTGATTCGGATCACCTGTAAAAATTCTCAACAAACACATACCAATATCATAGCTAGGGAAAATAAACTGTAAACATATCCAGAAATTGACACAAATTTTTTTAAGGAATTTTTGAAAATTCTTTTTTCGGATTTTATTAATTGTTTTTAAAATGAAATAAAACAAATGACTTGGCCTTTAGGGCCTACAATCTCTAATAATTGAAATTGCAGAAATTAATTTACCTACTGTTATACAAACCAAGGCTAGACAACCTAGGACCGATGTTTAATGTCTTTGGCACGATGTTCTAGAAAAGGCTATCCAACACCTTTCCTCTCTGTCATACTTCCCTTAATTAAAGGACAAAATATAGGAGGTGACTCTCTAAGCGCTCTTACCCATGGAAAATTAGTACTACTCATGACATCGAGTACATAACAATAATCACCATGTAAACTACCCCATTTTTCTTGTTCTAACTTCAGCCCCTGTACGGTCACTGTGTCCATCAAATCCTCCTCCAACACCTTAGACAATAGTTCTTCCGCCAACTCATCATTCTCTAGTAAACTGACAGATGCCATAAATTCTGATCCTGGATCAATCTCCTAAAAAATGTTCAGCCATTGACCACGGCTCTTTAATCGAACATCCTCATATACGCAATTTCGTATCCCCTCACACTCAATCCCTAGTCGCGGATCTTCCCAGAAATACAACTTATCTACCATGTGTATACCTAACACTAGTTCATCTAGAAAGATATCCTTAAGAGGGGTGTCATCCTTGATAGGCTCTATGACAATTCATGGCAAATGATCAACTCTAGCATTCTTCACCATCTCCGGAAACTTACTTTCAGGTAGCAATTTATGTGGAGGAATAAGTTAAGGTCCAAGTGACTCTCTTAATGCTCTCTCTGACGATGAATATAATGCAGCTTCCAACGCAACAATATCTTTCCAACTAGATCGTTGTTGGTCTTCTCAATTTACAAAATTCACCTCCGACCTTTTCATCACAATCTCTAAATCATCTCTTACATTACTCTGAGGTACAACTTCTTCAACCATCACCTCTATGTTAATACATTCAACTGGTTAAGGTAGTTGATAGTTGGTATCAAAGACATTAATCCTCATGTTTAAATTCCGAAAAGAATGTCTATATCAGTTTGTCAAGGCATGGACTGTGTAACCTAGGGTTTCAGGTTTTATGACCACCACTGTGTAGATAATCATGGCTTAAGCGTCTGATTTCCAGCCTATAGTGAATAAACATGATTGTGTAAGATAAATACATTTATTCAGTCTAAGACAAGAATCAGAACAAATATATAAACTTGTATCAAGAATAAAAATGGTCTCTCATCTAACACAATCATCACAGTATAGTCATAGTTTCCTTTCTCTACAAATTAAAAATAAAATCATAACTACATTACTTGTCTAGAGTTTTGCTAAGAAAACCTTAGATACCGAATTAGTTGATCATGGTAGAAGGAGACTGCATTGTTGATGTAGAATCGCCCTCCATGGCCTTCCTCTCTGGATCTCGAGGTCTTGAATGACTCCTCCCTTTTGAATAAGATGAATCTCCAGAGGCGGCTCTGAAAATTATACGTGCCAAGAAGCTCTCTAAAATCTTAGCAAAACTTGGTATTTATAGAAAAAGTTGAGGGAAACCCTAACTTGGAGAATATGATTACCCTTTTTGGTAATTTCACACCCAACGAAGCAAAACCATAATATCTAATGTATAATATGTGTATATATGATGTATAGAGGTGTTGGGGTCGAAATAACGTCATTCGGGTGAAAGAAAATCAATCCGGGTCAAAATAGGAATTTTGGCCCGAAACTGAAATTTCCATCTTTTTCTGCAGAATACCTCTCACTCTTTTGATCATATCTGGAGCTACACATATTGGATAAAGGCGTGTAATATATCGTTGGAAACCGCACTTCAAGATCTTGATGATAGGCTCAAGAATCATCTCATTTGGATCTTGATGATAGGTACGGTCCAATTTTGCATGTATTTGCATTTGGTGATGTAGGGTATGATGCATTTTTGCTGTAAAATCCATTTTTTTCATATTTGAGCTAGACTAGTCGCCTTTGACTTCCAATGCATATGCTCTGTTTCTTCATTAAGCTCCTGAAACATGCTTACACACATAAACGAGATAAAAATACCAAGTAATGGAATGTAAAGACATAATAAACGCAAGATAGGGGCAAAAAATAACCAATATTGAGCACCTATCAGATGTCGAACTTGGTATGGTTGGATTAGAGTTAGTGCCTTTGCGTATAGTCACTTGCCCTCTCCTTTGAGTTATTTTTTAACTTCGGTTATTCATTCCTTTGCTCTATTTGAGTGTCTACAAATTCGCTTTGGTCTTATGCTGGTGTTTCGGTTTGTTTTTCCGAAAACGGATTTTTCATAAGACTTATATTTAAGTCCATTCGGTCTTTAAGTGAAAAACCCGTTTTCGCTCTCCCCCGTGACCCTGACTAAAATTTTGAGTTTTGAAATGGTTTTGAGTTGTTTTGAAAAGGTCTTGATGTTTTAAAAGTTGGGGGTATATTAAAACGAAGACCGGGGGAAAGACGGAAGGGTTTACAAAACTTTAAAGAATCATTTTTATACAAAGTTTACATTTTACGCGTTTCCCAAGGTCTCGGTGACTATTTTTGAGTTTCGCCAATGAAAAACTCACTTTTACAATATTTGTGATATTTTAGGACCGACGACGTGAAAAATAGATCCATATTGCAAAGAAAAGCTGAAAAACCAATAGATCAGCCTCCCAACACTTTCAAAAATTTTCAGGATTTAAAAAAATTTCAGTGTAGGGCTGCTGCAGTGGCATGCGAAGTCCGATTTTCAAAAATTCTTTTCTTCCGCTTCGGAACTCCGAATTGAGTCGTGTTTGTTTCTATGGTATGCCCTAAGTACAAATTTGTATTTGTACTTTGAAATAACCAGTTTACCCCTGAAATGACTGTTTTACCCTTGGTGAAAGTGGAGTACTTCAGCTTTCCATTTTTGTTGGTGAAAGTGGGGTACTTTAGTTTTCATAAATGCATATCTCTCGTCTTGTTGCATTGATTAAGTATCGGTTTATTTCTATGGCCTGTCCTATGTACAAATATTTGATACAAAATTCAAAATTATTTATTTGCACTTTAAATGACTATTTTACCCTTGGTGAAAGATGGGTAATTTAACTTTCTGTTTGGGTTAGCGTTGTCTGATGTCATTTTCAAAAATTCATCTCTCATCTTGTGGCCTTGAATTCGGTTCCATTTGTTTTTAAGATTTTAAATATGTCCAAATAGGTGGGGTAAAGTTTGAAAGTACATTTTTGCCATTGAAATGACCATTTTACCCTTGAGCGAACATGTGACCTTGGAGTGGTCGGTGTAATGGGTTTTTAATCCCTTTAACTTCATTTTTGTTTTCGGTAACCTTTGTGACTGATAGGTGTCAAATGTTAGACGTTTTGACCCTTAACTCACTATTGTTAGGTCATGTCATGTCATTATCTTGTATTTCTATGTCGTTTGAATGTTTGAGTATGTTTCAGGGACTTAACAAAGAAATGGAGCTAACTTCGGTGAATTAACGGAGGTGTGTACTATTTCTATGCAAAAAATGGAGTCAAGGATGCAATTTGAGACAAAAATGGCTATCGGAGGGAAAAAATAACATTTCGAGAAGCGATCGTTAATAGAGAAAAGTATCGTGGGTGCAAGATGGGTGTTTTGGTGTATTTTCAGAGAAAAGTAGTTTTTCAGAAAACATCTATACCTCTCCCTACGCTTTTAAACTCAAAAAGTGGCTAGAAATTAGAAATCTACGCTTAACCCCTACGTTGGGACCTATGCTTTATGCTTGAAGCATAGGTACGGTAAGGAATTTGAGTGCTACGATGGTTTTTGCCTATTTTACCCCTAACTTGACTCCAAGATATGACGGCGACTTTAGACATGTGTATACATGTATATAGTTACGTGCGTATTTGAACTAGGGTTTAAAGGAGGTTGAGAGTAAAATGACAGAAATGGATAACATTATGACTTGGGTTATATATACACGTACATATTTCAGAAGGGGAAGGGGGCAGTTCCTTCATGAAGTTTTCATACATTCATTCAGACTTGTTGTTGTGGAGAAGAAAAGCCACACTCAGACCTACAAAAATGGAGAAGAAGACCATGGAGTGCGTCTCTACATCCATGATTCAGTCACCATCTTCCATGGCCAACTAAACCGGTATCTAGGGTTTTCTAGCAAAACCCTAGCCAAGTAATGTAGTCCCTATATTTGTTTTCCGTTGTAATAAATGGGAAACTGTGACTATTCTGTGATGATTGTAATAGATGAGTGTTCGTTTCGATTTTTATACAGAATTTTATATTTGTTCTAAATTCTTGTCTTAGATGGAATAAATATAATTTTTCTATTCAATCATGATTATTCACTATAGGCTTGAACTCGGAAGCTTAAAACATGATTTTCTACACAATGGTTCTTAACACTCGAAACCTTGGGTTTACACATACCATGCCTCGGCGAGATGATATAGCATGCCTTTTAATTTCTGTTAGTACGAGTAGTTTAAATTAGATGCATGAAGTAGTCATAATCTGTCTGGAGATGGGTTGTAGCGAATCCGGTTGGCGGTATCCTTTTGGGGGTTGTATTTGACTGTTTACGGTATGATCTGATTCACAATAATAGATCGCCCTCTTACAATTGCGCAAATTAACGATTATATGCGGTTAGTGGTGGAGTGATGAAAACCCTAGTGTTTTCTATCTCTTGATGACAACTATCATTTTTATTATTTTCTTAGTTAATTTTAGTTTAATTCTCAAAAATCAAATCCAAATACTTTTTCAAAACATAATTCAATACTTTTGAACTGTTGAAGTGAATAAACAAGTCTATGTGGGTTCGACATTCCCGTTCTCAAGCCGTTTTTATATTACAATTGATTTGTGCGCTTGCGAATAGGTAAAACCTATGCCATCATAAAGGGTGCATTCTTAACACATGTTTAACCACACCTAACGGACATCATGTTTTAGGTGCCGTTGCCGGGGAGTTGGCATTATTCATACCTTTAGTAGTTTATTTTCATTGAATTATTGTAGTGTATCTAAAGGTAGACTTCTTGTGTTATTGACAGATATTTTGAAAAGCATAAAGGGAGAAAGTGGAGCAGCTGAAGTTGCGTCGATAGACCTTTTGGGAGTTTTAGTATAGCTGGATTTTGTATTTGATGTTTAACTTTGCTTGCTGTTAATAAGTAGAGTAATTTAGAAGTAGTATTATTTTTATAAATTGAAAAAAATAAATAAATTTCATTGTTTAGTGCATGACCGATAGGACTTCTCGTTTTGATCCTAATACTGCGATAGTTCCCTTTGACCCCGAAATCAAACGGGGTTGAACTTTCATCAATAGTTGGACCAAGAAGAGATGGCCGATCAAGATGCTAATACAAGGAGATTGCCAACCACGTCCTTGAAGAGGGTACTTTACTCCTTCAGCTACTCAAGAGACGTTTGCAGAAGATGGCGTGAAATACTATGAGATCAAATCTTGTGTTCTCAACATGTTTCCGAAGTACTTTGGGCTTAAGAAAGAGGATCCATACCAACATATTAACAATTTCTTAGAAATGGCCTCTACAAGTAGAATTGAGAATCTTTGTGTTAATGGATTGCGTGTGCAACTATTCCCTTTTTCATTAAGAGAGAAATCCAAACGTTGGTACATGCCCTTGCCTAACAATGTGAAAATCCATTGGGAAACCCTGAAAGCATAATTTCTAGAGAAATATTTCCTAGTAGGAAGAACTCATGAGGCATAAGAAGCTATCACTCATTTCAAACAGTTGCCTGATGAGCAGTTTCATGATGCATGAGACAAATTTAATGAGATTCTAAGAAAGTGTCCCCACCATAAGTTTGTGGACCAAGACCTTGTGCATAACTTCTACCTTGGACTTGGGTCCGAGAATAAGAATCTCATCGATGTAGCTACAACTGGACAATTTGCGCTCAGACCCGCTAATGAGCTGTTTGAATTATTTGATAGTGTAAACGATAATTCGATTCAATACGAATCTGAGGTGAGTGCAAGAGATAAATATGCGAGAAGATTTGATATAGCGTTTGTCATTGATAGGATCGATAATCATGATAATGTCAGAGAGTCAGTAGCTGTGCTATGAGAGAAGTTAGATAAGTTCATCAACCTTACATAGTTGACTCAAAGAGAGGTCTTAGCAATAGGGCCATAGTTTTCACAAAATGAGTGTCAAGGTAATGAAGTAGTGATTGAGGATGCTAATGCAGCATGGTCTAATTCAAATAATTCTCCTTTTTCAAATACTTACAATAAAAATTGGTGAAACCATCCCCATCTTTCATATATGTCCCAGCATGTTGAAAATCCATCTTTCATATATATATCCCAGCATATTGAAAATCCATAACCTAATTTAATTCTCAACCATAAGTAATGACTCAGACTTTTCAGCCACTCGATCTTTTAACTACCAACCCCAACATCAAAGGAGTCAAACTCCACCACCATAGTACCCTGCCTATGATTTTTGGAATCTGAATAAGACCTTGCAAGCCATTCAGAGTACACAATAGGACATTTAGAACTAGCTCTGTGTTCATTCTCAATCAATATCAAAGCTGGAAGCTCAAATGGGACAGGTGGCAAACTCGTTGAATATGAGAGAAGAAGGAAGATTGCTCAGTCAGTCGGTGGTGAACCCAAAGATAAAACTGAAAATGGAGCTCGGATCAGTTGCGCATACTTCACATGAATAGGTCTAAGCTATTATGATTTTGAGAATCGGGAAAGAAGTGGATAACAGAGTTGAACAAGAGCATGAGGAAAGGATAAGTAAGCGAAAGGAGGCTGAGAAATTGTAGAGAGAACAACCTCAAGTGGTTGAAAAAGATATCGATCAGACACTGTCAGATGAGTGAGATAGGGCTAGTTATGAGGAAACTGCGCTATTTCCTCAACGTCTGAGAGAGCCAACCAAGTTTGGTAAGCATAAACAATTTGACATGTTGGAAACATTTCGACAAGTCAAAATTAATTTGCCTCTCTTAGATATAATCCGCCAAATCCCAGCCTACGCAAAGTTTTTGTAAGACCTCTGTACCCAAAAGCGTCAAGGCAGAGCAAAGGTCCGGAAGAAGATTCTGTTAACTGAGCAAGTAAGTTCGTTCCTAATAAGTGATACACTGCCTAAGAGAAAATATCTCGGTGCTCCCACTATTCCATGTGTCATAGGTGATCAGGAAATTAGTCGAGCTCTTCTTAAATTTACTTCCATACTCAGTTTATCAGCAGCTAGGCTTGGGTGAGCTCAGTCCCATATCGACAGTGCTTCAACTTGCAGATAGATCAAGTAAGCAGGCGAAAGGAATCTTGGAGGATGTTATTATTCAAGTGGATAAGTTTTTCTTTCAAGTGGACTTTATAATTCTCAACACAGAGCCTGTATCCGATTCAAAGAAGCATATCCCTATTATTCTCGGACGGCCGGTTTTGGCCAACGCCAATGCATGTAGTAACTTTCGGACATGAGCGACAAAGATCTCTTTTGGCAATATGAAGGTGCAGATGAACGTGTTTGATACAAATCATTATCTTCCCGAATTAGTGGAATGTTTCAGAATTGATGAAGTGGATGAGATTTAAGAAATTATGGAGGAATTCATGCCAATAATCTTGGAGAATGATGAAATTTAATCTCTTATCACTGGAGTTAGGTTGGAAGATGAACCTTAGGATTGGAAAGCATAGATAAGTGTGAATTATGCAGGCATTGTCGCATTGGAGACCGCGTTGTATGGCGAGCCATGGAAGGCACCAATTGAGTCGCTTCCTATAATTTCAAGCAAACCACCAACTCCATCTCTAATATCTCCACCAATCTTGGAAGTCAAGAAGTTACCTGACAAGCTTAAATATGTCTTTCTAGGACTGGATAAGACTCTTCCTATGATCATATCGTCAAAGCTAACAGAAAAATAGGAATCCACTTTGTCAAAGTCCTAAGCGAGAACAAGGAGGCTATAGGGTGGAGCGTGGATGATCTGAAAGGTATAGATCCTTCAATTTGCATACATCGCATACATCTGGAGGACGATGCAAAACCATCTCGGGAAATGCAAAGAAGATTGAACCCGAATATGAAGGAGGTGGTAAAGTTGCTAGATGCAGATATCGTCTACCCAATCTCAGATAGCACATGGGTCAGTCCAACACAAGTGGTACCGAAAAAGTCCAGTATCACAGTTTTACTGAATTCAAAGGGTGAGCTAGTTCCTAAATGCAGGACCATAGGGTAGTGTGTGTGCATTGACTATTGAAATATCAACTCTTATACCATGAAGGATCATTTTCCTTTACCATTTATTGATCAGATCCCGGAAAGATTAGACGGGCAGAGTTATTACTGCTTTTTGGATGGATTCTTTATTTATAATCAAGTGGCGATTGATCCTGTTGACCAGGAGAAAACCACTTTTACCTGTCCATACGAAACATTTACATATAGATGGATGCCTTTTTATTTATGTAATGTGCCAGCAACATTCTAGAGGTGTATGATGTGTATTTTCACTATAATAAAATTAGCTTTTAGGGACGGTCTTTTAGCAACACTCTTAAGAACCGTCCCTAAAGACCCCATTGTTAGTCACAAAATTTAAACCGTCCCTAAAGACCCTATCTTTAGTGACACTAAGTTTGAACCGTGCCAAAAGCCCAAAACATTTATGAAACCCAAAAATTGGGTTCTTTTAGCGCGAATTAGTGCTGCCAAACAGGGCAAATAAAAACACTTGTGCCAAATATTAAGCCCAAAAAGAAAAATATTTCATGGATGAGAGACTCCACGTCAACCATGTCTGAATAATTGACTATATTCCATTTCTCTCAACACTTACCAAATTAAAGGGTTTGAAATTAGGTGGACGAACAACAAGACGGAAAAACATTTTCCGATTTCTCTCTCTTTAAGATCCAGGGTATGATCCACTGCTGTCTCTCTATATATATTATATAGATATAGATATAGTTATAGATATAGTATTTAGGGTTCATATTGATCTCATATTCTTGATTTCTCTCTTGGTCACAGTTGTTCGGACTTTTTGTTGATATGGGTTTTCTTTCGATTTTATTAATAAGGGTTTTCTTTTGATTTTTTTTGTTGTTAATTCTTGCTATTTGATTCTGTATTGGAAGATTGGGCGTAATTTTTCTTCTTTTTGGCTAGGATTAGGTTGGTTTGATCGGCACATATCAACCCTAATTCCTATTTTCTAAGGGGAATTAACCCTAATTTGTCTTCCTTGTCAGGGTATTTGAGAATGTTGACTAACCTATACATATATGTATGTACATTGAAGATTATGTATGCCCTATAGCTTTCGTTTTCTTCGGGGTTTTTTTTAACATATTTCTTTTAGTTCTATGGAAGAATTGACATATGTGTTTCTTTTGGGTCTACTGTGAAAGAATTGAAGTCATATATCTTTATTTTGTTTTTGGTTGTTTGAAAATTTTGAAGGTTTTGTTTCTTTTGGTTCTAGGAAAAATTGAGTTATATTATTTTGGTTGTAATAAAAAACTGAAATTTATCTTTGTGTTTCTTGTTGTTCTATTATGAATCAAGTCGTATATTTGTGTTTCTTGTTGTCATTTGGGTGTGGTTTTCACTTTCGGGGATGATTAAAGTGTCTTTAGATGTAGATTATCTTTGTATATAATATAAACTGATTTGTAGTATGTAAATATGGTTGTGGAAAAATTGATTCTAAACTGTTTGTGAAATTTTTATTCTTTTTTTAAATTATTTTCTATCACAGATTGGTGGTGTATCACATTTGGTTGTGATTTTTACCCAACTCTGTTTGGGTATGAAGAAAGTAATTACTCTATTGGGGTCCTTGGGGGTAGTTTTATGTTTGGAGTTTCAGTTTTGGGTCCAACAATTCATTGTTTTTTGTTTTTGTTTTTGTGTTTTTTTTTTAGGGTTTTACTCTAGTTGATTGAACAATGAATGGAGATTTAGGGTTTTTTAAATCTTGATTAATGCTCTCAGATTCGGTATGTTTTACTCTAGCTGATTCAAAGATAAATGGAGATTCAACTCTTTTTTTGCCTTATCTTGCAGAAGGTTTACTGATTTGGCGATCGTGCTTCATTCAACTGGTGAAAATCAATAAAAAGTTGGTGGCTTGGAAAAAGACAACACTGCAGTCTCTGAAATTGCTGAAGGTATGTGCATTTATAATCATGTCCATGGATACCGGAAGCTTTGGGAACCATCATAATATTGATTTCTAGAGTTACTTTTTTTTTTTTTTTTTTATCTTTTGTAATTCTTATTATTTGATTTTTGATTGTGATTGTTCTATCAGTTAGATCTTTCATTTCAATCCTTCAATAATGTTTTATCATTTGTATATAAAGAGAATGAAATAAGTAAGAGTTTCAAGTGACATGGAAGATTTCAGACCAATGTGGTGGTCATTAAGATTTCCTCGGGTTGTTGTTGCTTTCTAATTTTTCCATGTTAATGTGCGGCAGAGGAATAAGATGGTATTCATAGGTGGTGATCGAATCAAGCAATTTTGACTGATGAAAAGTACATTTGGCAGAATTAGATGATAGATTAAATAAAATAAATCAATTGCGTACGTGGATTATTGTTGCCTAAATGGAAGAATGAAAGAAAAAATACTGAGAATATTCATCTAAGGAATCCCAAAGGAAAAAGGGGTCACTATTATAATGCTGAATGTAGAAACCAAATAACCAAAAAATAAACCTCTCCGAAACAGATGCGAAACTTCAAGGAGCGTAAAAAAGGCCCTGATAGTAACCAGAGAATAAGCTTGTTGCAACATGAGTACTTTTATTTATTGGAAGTACGCTGACTGCAATAATTCCCAATTGGATGGTGGTTATAGTTGACTAGCATAAAAATCAGTTCTATGTCATGTATCATCACGTTGCTTAATGAGATGGTGAGCTAAACATATCATCATCATTGTCATCATCATCTTTGCCTTCATCCCTATGAATGGGTTGGCTACATGAAATTTCTTTCTCTAATGTTCTCTATCACATGTTATTTCCCCTACCATCTTTATCTTTGTAAATTCATTTTCTATAACCTCATCCCATGTTATTTTTGGTTACTCTCGGTCGCTTAAGTTTGCATAATACCAATTGTTCATGCACTAGTCGAATTTTTTAAAATATCCAGAAACCATCAGGAGTTGAAATTAGATATATAAACTTGCAAAAGAGGTTCACATTCATAGATAGAGACTGCATGAGAAGGGCCAGACTGAATTTGAGTTGTATTTAGTAACATGATTGAGAAGTAGCGTAACAACTTTTCCCATATGAGTTGATGACAACTTAATCTGTTCCCCAAAATCACAAATTGCAGAGAAGATTTTCTTCGGATAAATTGCAGAACTAAAATAGATGAGATCAACTAATCCTCAAGCATGATATATGGCTTATAAGAAGCCAAGCTCAATACAGCAACTACTAGGCTTGGTTGGAGAAAAAAGTTTACCTGAACGCAAAGGGCTATAATGTCAGCGAAGCGTGACAAAGACTTGGCAGGATAGTGGGGTGGTGATGATGATAGACTGTGAAGTTCTATATTTACCTTTTAAAAATATTTTAGCCAACTTCTATGAATTAATAATAACACTATTTGTGTGAAGTCCATAGCTTTGTATGTTGGTTTGTGGAAACTTACTACCTCATTCCAAATCTAGCTACTAATATTAGGCTATTTTTGTTGGGTAATAGAAGCTTACTGACTCAACATTTTGGGCCACTTTTTGTTGGGTAATGGAAGCTCACTGCTACATCATTTTGTTTGCGTTATTGTTTGTTGCTTTAGTAATAGAAACTAAGTATTTTATAATAATGGTTTTAATTATCATGCAGAAACTAAGTTAGAAAAATAAAGAAAACCGCTCAAAAAATGATTATCCACATATTTCTGGATCAATGTCGTATGTAAAACGGTATGATTGTTTGGTAAGTAAGCTTTGAAACAAGAGTTACAAATTATATAGATTGTTATTAGTTGTTTAAACATATCTAATACAAATAAACACCATTTATATGCAGCTAAAGAAACAGAAAAATCAAGTAGATGTGGAAGATGAGGAAATTGATCAGCCTGGTCCTGCAATAGCCATGTACAAGGAGACACACTATAGGGAAGAAACTGGATGGGTTAATGAAAAAGCTAATCAAAACTATGTACGTTTTGTACACTTAATGATTAGTACTTTTAGATGTATTTTTTAGTAAAACAATTCTGTAGTTTTTCAAAAATGATGAACTGAAAGCATCAGGGTCCAATTTATCTACATACTTTATGTTCTATATGTCTATTGTTTGACTTGCAGTTTATTTTTCATTGAATTTGGCTTATGATTTCTGTTTTGGTTGGGTTATTGGCTTATGATTTCTAATTTGATTGGGTTCAATCTGTTTTCATGAGATAATATACAGGTCCTTAGTAAATGCACATTTTGCTATCCAAATTAAGATATGAACAACACTGCTGTAATCTTATTTGAGTCAAAGGATAATCATATGCATTTATGTGGGATTGCATTATTGGGTCACATTATTGATAGAAGCATTAATTATGTCAGCTAGCTATACACAACAATGTCCACTATACCTGGTCATATATATATCATACAAGTCAAACGAACTTCATTAGTTTACTATAGTATGTAAGATAAGATTAGAACTTCATTTACTTTGAATGAGGTCTGCACTAGTATATATATATAGTTGGTGTAATTGTGTGAATGTATTTATATCTATAACTATTTGTGTGTGTAATACCATTTCCATGGATTGTTATAGCAGTAGAAAAATTAACCCAATTACGTACAAAAAAAAAACACATGATCCCTCATGTATAATCTTTTGTTTTATAGTTGTATAATTTATGTGCAAGACCCAAAAATTGAAAATAAGTAAATAACGTTTGATGAGTCTAATATAATATCATTATGAAACTGCTATTCAAGTGTATATTGTATGTATATATGTATGGGTAACAAAAGCTATAACCTATATATCAGATAATTAACTTATAGTCGACATATAGTTTTCTTTTCAGTACTTATGATAGGCCATACATCATAGTCGATCTATGTCCCATATTTGAAATTATTTTGCAGTAGTGATAAACCATTTTTCGTATCATTAATTGAATAATATTGGACCCATCAACCCCAACAGTACTATTCTTGTCCACATGTTTTCCGTGTCACTGCAGTTGTATGACAAACATTATTTTAATTATCATGTTGTGTATTTTCCTGTTATTTCTGAAAGAAAAAAAATTAAAATTTAAACAAGAATTCATTGAATTAATGTTATTTGAGCATAATTTTGGTGCATTTATTTTAATAAAATACTGAAATTTACTTATAGGAGGAAATGACGGAGAAGTCCACACAGGCTTCTCAAAATTTCGATTGTCCAAATTCAAATATTAATGATGTCGAGATAGTTCTTGAACATATGGGTGTCCGGAAAGGATATCCTCGTGGCTTAGGCCATGGCTATATTGTTTGGAATCATCAACGTGCATCATCCTCATATGGAGAGGTCTCTCGAAAGAGGGCACAAAAAGCCGATGAAAGAAGTGAAAAATTAGAAGATGAACTAGCACAAGTTCGGGGACACTTGGAAAAACTAAGCAAAGTGCAGGAGATGATGCTTGCCCAACAAAATGAACCTCCATAGTGGTTTCTCCAATACTGTCAGCAAGCTTCATCACAATCTCAACATCACCAAGTGCGACCAGAAGACACTCACTTTCAGTTGTCACCACCACCATGGTTTCAGTACCAGCAACCGCCGACATGGTTCCATTATTCTCAGCAGAACCAATCCCCAGCATCAACACCACCAACACCATCATCACCAGCACCAGCACCATCACCACCAACACTAACACCAACACCATCACCATCAGCACTAGCACCACCACCACCTTAGTGAAAAATGTGTGCATGTTTAAAGGCACATATATTTTTTGGGGAGTTCTTTTAGTGATCTATAGCATCTTTACCATATTTTGTTTTCTGCTAACTAAGACATGTAGTAATATGCATCACTTGAATTTGGTATGGTATGGTGTCATCAGCCTTGGACTATCACTATGATGTTGAAGCTTTCTTATACTTAAATTTCTTTTGTACCTATTTTTGTTTATAGGTGTTAGCTGAGACAAAAAATTCTATATATATCAAGTATTTTTCTTTATTTACATACTTTGTCATTTGATGATATTAGTAGTTCCTTTAAATTCTAGTATGTTTTGAGAATTAACAGGCAGTGGTGGTTTAAAAGAACAAGATAAAATGTAGTATATTCCTAAAACAAGACAATGAGGAGAAAAAAATCATCTATTAGGCCTTAATAATCTACCTTTTAGCGATGGTAAATGCGTCGCTATTGGTTTGTTTTTAGGCACGGTAGTAGCGTCTCTAATACTGTGTTTTTAAGGACGGTATAAGCGTCACTAATAATGTGTTTTAGCCACGGTATAAGCGTTGCTAATAATACGTTTTAGGCACGGTATAAGCGTCGCTAATAATGTATTTTTAGGCCTGGTATAAGCGTCGCTAATAATGTATTTTTAGGCACGGTATAAGCGTCGCTAATAGTATTGTTTTTGCGACGGTCCAACTATAACTAATTCTACATTTTTTTACGACAGTACAAGCGTCGCTAATATTATTATTTTTAATCGTCGCGAAAGACCTTTTATGATGCTAGTTTTTGCGACTATCTTTTTAGAGTATTGGCGACAGTTTAGGGACTTTTAGTGACAGTTTTGACTGTCCCAAAAAGCCAGTTTTCTTGTAGTGTTTCTCTGACATGGTGGAAAAGTTTTTGGAGGTATTTATGGATGATTTCTTGGTCTTCGGAGCGACCTTTGAGGATTGTCTGAAACATCTACCACTAGAACTCAAAAGATGTAGAGACAAACTTAATTTTGAGTTAGGAGAATAGCCATTTTATGGTTCAAGATGGGATTGTACTTGGCCATATCATATCAATACAAGGGATTGAGGTTGACAAGGAAAAATTAAAACTTATTTCTAAATTACCTCCGCCCATGTTTGTCAAGCAAATAAGATCTTTTCTAGGCC
This sequence comes from Cornus suecica, assembly GCA_963922005.1. Classification (NCBI taxonomy): domain Eukaryota; kingdom Viridiplantae; phylum Streptophyta; class Magnoliopsida; order Cornales; family Cornaceae; genus Cornus; species Cornus suecica. The sequence continues at coordinate 58,212,433 of OY998238.1, read as the reverse complement.
ATGCTGTATTTTACCTGCGGTTTATCAAGGATTTTAGTAAAGTTGCAAGGCCACTGTGTAACTTGTTAGCAAAAGATATGACCTTTGTCTTCGATGAAGAGTGTTTGCATGCTTTCGAGGAGTTGCGAAATTGACTCTCAACAACCTCTATCATTCGTCCTCCAGACTGGTTTCTGCCGTTTGAGTTAATGTGCGATGCTTCCGATTATGCTATTGGAGCAGTGTTGGGTCAGAGGAAAGATAAACTAATGTATGTGGTTTACTATGCCAGCCGAACTCTGAATGATGCACAAATCAATTATACAACAACAGAGAAGGAGCTGCTAGAGGTGGTATTTTGCCTTGGATAAGTTTCGATCATATCTTTTAGGAACCAATGTAGTGGTATATTTGGATCATGCCACATTAAGGCATTTGCTGACCAAGAAGGACTCAAAATCCAGACTGATTTGATGGATTCTGCTGCTACAAGAATTTGATTTGGAGATTAAAGATAAAAAGGGTTCACAGAATGTAGTTGTTAATCATCTGTCGAGGATCATTGTTGACTCTACAAATGAAAATACTCCTCTTAAGGATTCATTCCCAGATGAGCATCTGTTTAGTATGGCTATTTTGGAACAGATATAGTGGTATGCCGATATCGTCAATTATAAAGCCACGGGTCAGATTCCAAAAAGATGGTCCAAGAATAAGAAGGACCAATTTTTCAGCCAAGTAAAATTCTATATCTGGGATAATCCGTGATTATTCAAGTATTACTTTGATCAAATTATTAGAAAATGTATCCCTAAGAGTGAGGTATCAAGCATATTAAAGTTTTGTTACATTCTCGAATGTGAAGGACATTTTGGTGCTCAAAAGACAACCCACATGGTGTTGCAGAGTAGGTTTTACTGGCCTAGCATATTTAGAGATGTTTTTGAGTCTTGTAAGGCGTGTTTACGTTGCCAGAAGTTGGGATCTATATCTCGACGCGACATGATGTCTCTCACCCCAATTCTGATTGTAGAATTATTTGATGTATGGGGGATAGATTTCATGGAACCCTTTCCGAAAGCTGATCATAAGGAGTATATACTAGTGAGGTGGACTACGTCTCGAAATAGGTGGAAGCAATAGCCACTTTGCATGCTAATCATGAGATAGTAGAGGAATTTGTAAAATCAAATATTTTTGCAAAATTTGGTGTATCACGTTTGATCATTAGTGACGGCGGAAAACGCTTCGTTAACCAGTTTCTGGATAGGATATGTCAAAAGTATGATGTCAATCATAGAATTGGTACAACTTATCACCCCAGACACAAGGGCAAGTGGAAGCTTCAAATAGGGAAATCAAGAATATTTTGGAGAAAACAGTGCGCCCAGATTTGAATGATTGGCCGAAAAGGTTGGACAACGCATTGTGGGCATATAGGACTGCATATAAGACACCAATTAGAATGTCACCATATCGTTAGGTATATGGTAAAGCGTTTCATCTCCCTATGGAGCTAGAGCACCAAGAGTATTGGGCAGTTCGAAGGCTTAATTTCTATATAAAGAATTCTGGTGCTCAGCGGAAACTTCAACTGCAAGAGCTTGAGGAGTTGAGAAATAATTCTTATGAGAATGCTTGAATTTATAAAGTCCGGACCAAAGCGTTTCATGATAAACATATCCGGAAAAAGGTCTTTCAGGTTGGCCAAAAGGTGTGGCTGTTTAATTCGAGGTTGAAGTTGTTTCATGGTAAACTCCAATTTAGATGGGACGGGCCATATCAAATCACAAAGGTTTATCCCCATGGAGCAATAAAGCTTGATTGATCCTGATACAGGAAAGAGGTATATAGTGAATGGTCAGAAATGAAGCATTATATTGAGGTTCAACCAGCTAGAAGCAATAGATCTAATTGGACCACCGCCTAAGTTGGACGAACTTGATCCGGATTATTGAGTTACAGTCACGTCGAGCCAACGACGTTAAATATGGGTACTAGGTGATTAAGGATAGCTTTTTATCCTATTTTGTACTTGTAGAGTGTCAGTTAAGTTGTTTTTTTGCATTTTTAGATAGTTGAAGTGTAGTTTAGGATCGAGTCGGCGAATTATCATCATCTGAGCAAGAGGATTGAGCCAATAAGGTGTACAAGGGTGTGTACGGAGCATTGAGAATATGTGGAATAGAAAAGGTTGGACGAGACAACGAAACATTTTTCGGGCTTTTGGAGCCTATGCTTCAAGCGTAGATATAGGTCTATTATAAAACAGACCCGCTACAGTCGTCAGTTTAAAACTTCGAGTTTTCCATCGCCTCTCCACCAAATCTCTCTCCATTTGTTTCTCTCACTTTTTTATGAGATTTCTCATCATTTTTTAGCGGCGGATCATCAGATTAGTGTGCGTATCGACCGGATTCTCGTGAAGATGTCGAAAAGTCTCAAAATCTCAATTTTGGGAGATTCGTCATATGTTTGGATTCAGTGAGTTTCGATCCATTATTTTTATTTCAATTGAATTATTTAACTATTCTAAACTAGTATTAATGAACGACTCTGATCAAAATCGTATTTTGATCCGTTTCCTAGAAGTTGTGTTTTTCGACTTCAGATACGGATTGAATATCGAAATAGTTTAAATGAGGATTTGTTTAAAAATGATATTAGGTTTATTTAGTTATATTTGAGTTTGATTCAATGTCCAGATAGTCCATTCTTATTTTTTACAAATTCTCTACTGTAGGGATTGCTAGAACAAAGGGTGCTTTGAGTCGAGCAGCGTAGACCGCTGTACCAGTTCACCCACCTGAGAGGTAGAGGTCGAGATCATCGTCTCCTCCTCATGGTCCTATTATTCGCAGGAGTATGAGAGCCGCGAGGCCCCAGTACGTAGAGCAATCTTCATCTTTTGATGAGGATCGACCATTGTCGCCTACACAGGGCCGGGAGCTTCAGTTACCATTTGGCCGACTTACAGTGCCTCCACTTACTTCAGGGGTGTCATCTTCATGCCCAGAATCTGATCAACATAGTGATTAGGAGGATGAGACAGATAGAGATTTTGAGGCTGCGACTGCGGCAATGGAGGGGGATATACCTATAGAGCAGCCAACTCAGGCGGCCGAGCAGAGTGATCAGAAGGATGATATAGACGAGGCAGAGTAGGGTAAGGATGATGAGGCTCACCCGGATGAGAGGATCCTTGAGCCACCAGTGGAGGTTGCACCATGTATATTGACTACATTTCGTCTTATACCGCCGACCACATCATTAGAGCATTTGATAGACTAGGGGATTGGGAAGAGGTTCTAGCAGGAGCGTACATACAATTCAGACATATTTGAGAAATTAGTGCTAGTATCTGCATGGACAGTAGGCCAATTGAGGGCACGCCGATTGCTGCCTATTCTTACAACAACTACCACACACATCTGTGAGGATATGATTAGAGAGTTATGGTTACACATGCGACATTACACCAGGGGGATGCGATTACAGACTGTGGTTCACGGTGTTGAGCTTGAGATTACACCCCACTCTATTGCTACTACATGGGGTATTCCAAATGAGTGTCCTCTCGACCTATAAGTTACATTCCCATTTATGCCCGAGCCACTTCCCTCTCTTGCTGATATTATAGTTTTACAGACTGAGAGAGAGTGGGCCGACATGCATCGGAATTGCATGAAGAAGGCAGATATTATCATCCTATGCTTTGGTTTTGGGATGTGATAATCTGGTCCCAGATTTTGCCACATAGTCACACTATGATGTGTTATGCATCGTTTTCGGCCCTCCATTTCGCTTTTGAGTTTGAGAAATGAATTTTGATTCTACATATGTTTTGGAAAGGCTTGTTCGTACACTACATCAATATGCGCAAGGAGACAAAAGTTCATCAGCGATGATTCAAATTCCGATTCCCGTGCTTAGTGATGAAGTTGATGTTCGATGCCGTGATTGAGATGGAGGCCGATGATCCGAACATTTTTCAGTGAGTTTCTTCATATACTGCATGTATGTGGAGAGGTGGCTGGCGTCAATTGAGCGACAATGTTGTTATAGCACGGAGTGAGCGATTTGGTCCATTGACAGCTCAGGATACAGAAGCTGAGGGATTAGGATAGGTTGAGGCTGGTGAGATTCCTTCAGAGGAGGGCCAAATAGGATTGCCCGATGATGATGATATGCCTTAGATGTCGGTTGTAGAGGACGTTGTTAAGCCTCAGGTACCTACTGCGAGTACTATTACATTATCCCAGGTTCAGTTTAATGCTCTTACAGCGCAGATCCAGGAGTTTGGGCAGGCACTGACATAGGATAAGCATGCTAGGAAATTTGAGAGGAGGGCTCGTAGACATGACCAGATGAGGCTGCGTCATAGGATTGACCACATCGGGTAGTACATGGGTTTACAATTTCCACCTACACCATCGACCTCAGATGACAAGGCGTAGTTTATTTTTTTGTGTTATTTTTGTTTTCGTTATTTTTCTTCGCATTAGAGACAAATCGTCAAACAGATAGATTCTGATAGGATACTTTATGTGACCACTAGAACGATTATCTTCTAATTGTGTTTGTTATTTTGGTAGCTATAAAAAGACAGTGTTTATGGTCAGTTCTATCATATTTGTTATTTATTATTCGTACTCCGAGTTTTTACACTGGCAAGGAAGGTGTGGAGGAACATCAATTAACTTAGCCCATAATGGAATAGTATAAATAGTATCCTTGTGCAAAGAAAGGCCAACATGCCACTTTTTCAAGATTAGAAAATTATTGGCAAAGTGTCAAGGCCCATTCTCAATAATAAGATCACAATCATGCTCAATAGCAAATTTAAAAAGTAAAATCCTTTCTCCATACCATAAACCTTCTGCAATCCAGAGTTCTACCAAAGCCTAGTTGCGATGGAATTGACCACAGTGTATGGTAATTTTTTGTCAAGAAAATACCCAACCAAACAAGACTTCTATTTCTATGCACCAGCCTTTGTAATAGATGCAGGTGGTGAAACAACAATTCTATTATTCTCCATAGATGGTGGATGATAAGAGAATTTCATTCTAGGAGAATCAAAAGGCTTCACAATACTCGCCCATGAAGATTTTGTAACCTGACCTTCCATTGCGGGTATCACAGTCGTTGGTGGATGAACCACCATTTCAGTCTGTTGGAATGGTTGTGAAGCTTTTATAAGCCCACAACTCTTACCTGTGTTAGTTTCTAGGGCTTGAACCACTCCTTGCAGTTCACACAATAACTTAGTAAAATCCATTGCAGCCGGCGCCATGAAACCCTAACCAGATTCAGCTTGAAAAAGCAATGAAGACAACGAACAAGAAACAAGAACAAAGCAAAGTTCAAGAGGATGAGGAAAGGGAGTAACAAGAATGTTTAACCCTTACAAGAAATGAAAGACCCTAGCGAATGAAACAAAAAACCTAGCAATTAAAGCAGTCATGCATGTAGAAAAAGAAAGTAATAAAGAGCATACCCTAGACGAGAAATCGTATATTACAGAGCCATCATCATCTCAAAACCTTAACTCTTTTTCAATCGTGACCAAATAGCCATTTTTTTAGGAGCCAAATATATATATATAAAAATATTTGATTAACATCGAACCCTAGACAACTCCCAATTTCATTGCGGATTTTGGAAGTTTTGAAATACAAAAAAATGACTTTCAACAACTCTAGTCCCAAAAATTCATAAATGATATACAAATGAGTTTATCACTTTCGGATTTTAAAAATAGTTACCCGGGCCCAGTGGTGAGCGAAAAACGTAAACTTTGAACAAAAGCACACCTTTAAAGTTTAGTAAATTATCCTTCTTGCCCCCGGTCTCCATTTTAACTACCGCATGTCTCTAAAAGTTAAAATAATTGAGAAAGTGAGTTTAAAATCATTTCTAAAACACAAAAATTTACCGGGACTACGGGGGTAAGCGAAAACGGATTTTTCTTTTAAAACTTGAAGGTTTGTTCATAAATTGTGAAAAATGCCGTTTTCGAATGACAACCTAATAAGGGTGACAACTTCAAGGAGAATTACAAAAACTATGGATGCTAAGTGACCTAAATGGCCATTGCAACGAAATCAACTAGGTTCAATCATAGCTTCATCTAAGTCAACCAAAACTTCAAAAGTGGGGGTTAATATAACGCCCCGCGTTTCCTTTCTCCTTTCTAGAATTCTTTTCCATGTGTTAACGTTTTATGATGTCACTTATTCATGACGTCTTGTGTAATCTTGGTACATGTAAATTTTTCGCGTTTATGTTTTGGACTTAGAGGGACGACATTGTGGAATTTTGTTTTCGGCTTCATGATTTATTGTTCATTAACGAGTACATGGGTTAGTTGCAACATTTTCTCATTGGAGCTTCGGCAATCGTATTGTGTTCCCGAACGTGTCACTTTATTTTAATTTCAACATTCCAGTGTAGCACTTATTTGATTTTATTTTCTTGTGCTTAGCATATTTAACGAGTGTTTCTTGATAGGTGTAAATACGTGCATTACTTGTTGTATTTTTATTTTGTAATTAATGAAAATAGTTAAAAATGATTTCGGGAAAATAATGACCTATGGGCATTATAGTATTTTCACAAAGTGTAGAGATAGTGGAAAATCCTAGACGTGTTAGAGTATGAGTGGCATTGTGGTAAATAGAGAGGATGACAAGGGGTGTAAGGGTAATTAAGAGGCATGATGACACTCTTGTAATTAATACTAAGTTGAGAAGAAATTGGTCATTTCCCACTTTTATGTGGTGTCTCACTCTTATCCAGTAGATCTCATCTCCCATCTTTAATCTCAAACCTTGGATGTTAAGGCCTTGTTTAACTAATTAATGGGTGTCGTGTGTGGTGTATCTAGTCCTTTATTACAAGATTACTTTATGGCCCTTAGATTAGGCCTTCATTTACTAGCTTTAATCTTAGCCATTTAATTGTGAGAGGTGTGAGTGGAGGATCTCTACACATCATAAGTCTTTCATTGCAAGACTTCATTATTTCTCTCCTCTTTTCCCTCTTGCTTCTTCTCCACTTATGGGTTGATTTCCTCATCCTAAGTTTGGAGTTTGATCTGGCCTTCAACATGAAAGTTGATCATGGTGTTCTTGTCTTTGATTTGAGTTAAGGATTGATAAGTGTTCTTCCATCCTTGTGTCTTTTCCATTAAAACCCTAGTTTTGGATTTTTTTGTCAAACCACTTCATGTTTTTTGAACTCTTCTTGTATTGGGTCTTGATTCATTGTTAGGAGGCTATGGTGCAGCTATCCACCAATTTGCTCATTTGATTTCGGTGTTGGGGAAGAACTAGGGTTTCTTTGGCCTTGCTTAGTGGTTTTGATTTGCTCTTCATGGATGTAGGGAAAACTTATTAACTATCTCATCTTATGATTGTGTAGGTGTGCAAATTTGATTCTAGGGTTCTAAACATTGGATATATTGGCTAAGTTGTATACTTGAAAATGTGAAGTTAGGGTTTGTAAGAGATTATGTGATATACCCCTTGATTATAGCATGCTTGATGAGTATATTGATAGGACTATGATGTATGTTAGTTGAATTATAGTTCTTGAGAGTTGAATATAAAAAGTGTGTTTGTATGCCTATATGTGTATATATATATGTGTATGATTATGTATATGTATAAGTGTCAGTATACATATGTGAGTATCAGTATTAGTGGTGTAGCCATGAGAATGTAATTAGGCTATCTACCTTGGTTATTATGTTGAGATATGGATGAGGATATTGTGGGATGTGGGATTATGAACTTAGAGTGTTATTCTAGTTTCCCCATTCATATGAATCTTGAGGTTACTATCTTGAACATTAGACTTGTGTATGTGAATATGTGAGTTTTCCCGGCCCATATAAAAGCCTCATCCCGACCGGGTCGATCCATGAAAGACCCGAGACGATGATCCAGCCACTTTTCCAACACCATAACCTGACCAACATGTCAGCCTTGTGGCCAGTCCCGAGATTCGATCGCCAAGCCTATCTTGTGGCTCGACCCGAAGAGCATTCTAGAAGAAACTCGAAGATTCTAGAATAGACTTGCAACTCAAGATAATGTTATAGAATAGTGACAAAATAACTGACATGTAAAGTAAGGACAAAATTCCTAAAGAGAAAATGTTGTCCTAATGGGCCAAAAGCCCATAGGGGAAAATGTATATAATCCAATGAAGAGTAATGAGAATGGATCTTTTTTGTGTTGTGCAAATATTGTATCAACAGTTTCCCTAATGGGCCAAAGGGCCATAGGAAAAATGTATATAATCTAGTGAAGAGTAATGAGAAAGGGATCTTTTTTGTGTTGTGCAAATATTGTATCTACACAATGCGCCGTCTGTGGGAAATTAGGGCATTTCGCCGACCATCTTCCTACCTCAAAAGCTGAGCAAAACCAAAACACCACCACCAGACCTTGAAGATCATCTTCTTCGTCCAAACCCGACCATGCTGATAACGAGATCCTAATCGAAGGTACAGATCGCCGGTGATCGACAACCCAGTTCCCCACCAACGATCGACCACCTCCTACGGCAGCTTGTCGAGGCGGAGAAGTGAAGCCAGGCAGCCAAAGCAAGAAGCCTGGCGGCGGAGAGGAGAAGCGAAGAGCTCTTGATAAGATTGAATTAGGCGACTACCCCTCCGGTAGTTCCCGATCAGTCACAGATCCAAGAACAAGCCGAACCACAGGAAGAGCAGGACAAAACCTCTCACCAACCAGGCGGAACCCCGACAGCAGGCGAAGTTCCCGTCACCGACGAGCCTTTGATATCGCAAATGCTTCAACAGATGATGGCAGAGTTCGAAAAGAAGGTCATGAAGGATCTGAGGATCCGATCTACCTATGGCCAGACCCTCCAGGCCTTTGCCGACTCGGTCCAGTCACCATTCACTCTAGAAATCACCCGAGAACCCTTCCCCAGAAAGTTCGTCATGCCCAGATTCACTCCCTACGATGGAACGAAGGATCCCGAGGAGCATATTTAACAGATCCACCAAAAGATGACCATGTATGCCGAGAACGAGGCCTTGTTGCGCAAAGTATTCTTGACCAGTCTCGTCGACGCGCCGATCCTCTAGTTCAGGAAGCAGCCGCCGAGATCCATTGGCAGCTGGCAAAAACTGTCCGGCCTCTTCGTGGCCCAGTATTTCGGGAACAATAGGCAAAAAAAGACCATCTCGAGCCTCTTTACCATGACTCAGGAAAAAGGCGAGTCCCTCAAGAGTTTCCTGTCCAGATTCAACGTCGAGTCGTCTTTCATCGACAACTGCGACCAACATTCAGCCATGGAGGCCTTCAGGATGACCCTGATTCCGGGCACCAAGTTCCACCAGTCACTTGTGAAACGACCACCCTCGGGAATCGTAGAACTCAATTCTAGAGCTCAAGGTCACCTAAGGATCGAAGAAGAAAAGGCAACCCGACAGAAGAGAGCGGCCTTGATCAATGTGGAAGAAAGGTCGAAGGATAAGGCTTCAGATACATCCCGACAGCCTATAAATCGCAAGCGCCCAAATCTCCGGACCATCTCGTCATCTCAGTTTCCTCCACTGCCCAAGAGGCGTGCCAGTTCGAGGAGAAGATCACTCCTTTGAAAGTGACCCTCGCCAAGCTCTTCTAGGAAAACAAGGCCAAGGGAATCTTCTAGACTCCTCCTCCGATCAGGCAACCACTCGACCAGAGGGATAAATCAAAGCACTGCACCCTCCATGGCGATTTCGGCCATACGAAAATTGATTGCCGGAACCTGAGGGGCCAGGTCAAGTCAATGATAGCCCGAGGAAAGCTGAAAGACTATGTCCAGACGGATGGTCCAAGAACCCATCAACCCATACAGAACAATCAACGGAATCAAGCCCCTGATCACCCGGTCAGAATCATCAATATGATCCATGGAGGTCCCGACCTACAAGGCGCCGAAGGGTCGAGACGATCATAAATGAGAAGGGCACACCATGTCAGCAGGATAGCCGGGGTAAATGAAGTCCACCACCGAATGGGGCAGTCCCAGATACTTTTCTCCCAAGATGACCTCCGAGACATCCAGGTCCCACACGATGATCCATTAGTCATCACTCTGATGGTCTCAGGATGTCTTGTCCGGAGGGTCATGGTTGATCCTGGAAGCAGTGCCAATATCATGACCAAGTGGGCTCTCGACAAATTGGAGATCGACCCAAGGGACATTTTGACCTCCCGGAATCCAATTACCGGGTTTGAGGGAAAGCAAGTCGAACCCCTCGGGGAGATCATACTGCCCATGTCAGCAGCCCAGGGAACTCTGTCCGAGACATTTGTAGTAGTGGACGTGAAACCTTCTTACAATCTGCTTATGGAAAGAGGATGGATTTACAGGATGCAAGGCGTACCATCAACTCTCCATCAAATCATGAGGTGCATTGAGCCAAACGGTTACAACATAATTGATATCAAAGGAGATCAGGTAGCAGCCAAGCAATGTTACGCCGTCACTGTTAAAGGAATTAAGGATAAGCCCGATCGAAAGAGGTCCCGAGAAGAGGATCAGGATCTCGACCCACAATCCAAATAGCAACTACAGGATGGGGAGTCGGGTCCCCCAATCATTGCGGAACCTCTGCAGCCGGTATTCGTAAGGCCCGACCAACCCGGCAAGGTCACCTACGCAGTTACAAGCCTCACCACAAGTGAATTAAATGAACTGACAATATTCTTACAGGATAATCATGATGTCTTCGCGTGGGAACATACTGATATGCCCGACATCGACCCCTCCATAACCCGACATACATTACATGTCGATCCAAACATAAGACCTGTCTGACAGAAATAGAGGCGAATGGGAGGCCAAAGGAACCAAATCATAGCCGACGAGGTGTCAAAATTACTGTAAGCAGGGTTCATCAGGGAAGTTCAGTATCCCGAGTGGTTAGATAACGTGGTGGTTGTGCAGAAAAAGAACGGGAAGTGGCGAGTCTGCGTCGACTTCACTAACCTAAACAAAGCCTTCCCGAAAGACAGCTTCCCCCTGCCCAAAATAGACCAAATGGTCGACGCTACCGCGGGGTACGAGAGATTGACTTTCCTGGATGCTTACTCGGGATACAACCAAATCCCAATGGACCCGACCGATGAGGAAAAGACCTATTTCATTACCGAGACAGGTACTTATTGCTTTAAAGTTATGCCTTTCGGACTAAAAAATGCAGGAGCTATATTTCAGAGACTGGTGAACAGGATCTTTAAAGGGATGATGGGCACAGTGGTCAAGGCCTACATTGACGATACAGTAGTCAAAAGCAGAAAGAGAACTGACCACTTGGAGCATCTCTGAAAAGTGTTCGACACCCTGAGGAAACATGGAATGAAACTCAATCCGGCCAAATGCTCTTTCGGGGTGTCTTCAGGTCAGTTCCTCGGGCACATTGTCAATCGATCAGGCATACAGGCCAGCCCGACCCAAGTGAAGGCTCTGCTCGAAACAAAAGAGCCAAGCACTCACAAAGAAGTCCACATTCTAACCGGAAGAGTTTTAGCTCTGAGCAGATTCATTGCAAGGCTAACTGATCGATGCCGACCCATTTTTCAAGCGATCAAAGCAAGGAAAGGAGAGGTATTGGGGCCTGAACAAACCAAAGCTCTATCCTGACTGAAAGAATACATGCTCAAGCCTCCCATTCTTTCGATGCCCGAGCCCGATGACGTCTTACTCTTGTATCTGGCAGTATCATCAATGACAACAAGTGTTATACTCATCAGAAAGGACGGGAACCTCCAGATGCCTATTTTCTATACAAGTAAGGCGTTAGCCGATCCCGAGACCCGGTATAACGACGTCTCGGGCATTATTTTGAGACTCACCAGATCATTGTTCCCACTACCACTCCTATTCGTGTGCTTATGGCAAAACCCGATCTCTCCGGAAGATTCTCCAAATGTTCCATTGAGCTGGGCATTTATGATATAACCTATATTCCCAGAATCTCGATCAAGGGGCAGGCCGTGGCCGATTTCCTGTTAGAAGGAGAAACCGAGGAACCCAATCAGCCCGTTAGGTTAGAAACTTGAAAATTATTCGTAGACGGCTCGGTGAGCGCCAATGGAGCAGGCGTCGGGCTGTAAATCCATACCCTCGACGGAACTAAGTTACAAGCCTCAATGCAATTACAATTCTCAGCTACTAATAACGAGGCAGAGTACGAGGCAATTATATCAGGCCTGAGATTGGCCAGGAGCCTCCAAATACAATCCCTATCCGTATACAGTAACTCCCAGCTGATAGTCAGACAAATAACCGGAGAGTATGAAACTAGGGATCCCATAATGAAATCTTACAGAGCCTTAGTATTCAAAGAGTCCGAAGGTTTTCAAAAGTTAACGTTCAGCCAAATCCCTCGGGAAGAAAACACCTCTGCTGATCACTTAGCCAATCAGGCGTTTGCAGCCGGTGACGATATGACCCGAGTAGTACTGACCGACTTCATCACTACACCAAACATTCGAGAGCCCAATGAACTGATATGTCTAGTTCCCCGAGAGCCGAGCTGGATGGATCCCATAATCGATTATCTCAATGTCGGGACGTATCCCACTGATAAGGCAGAGGCAAGGAAAATCAGAATGAAGTTAGCCCGATACTCGATCATCTAGGGACAGCTCTATAGAAGATCTTTCTCGGGTCCATACCTGAGATGCGTAACTCCTTCTGAGGCAGAGACAGTCATGCAAGAAATACATGCTGGAGCATGTGGCAGCCACTCGGGCTCCCGGTATCTTGCCCACAAAATCCTATCCCAGGGTTACTTTTGGCCCTACCTATCCCGGGATGCAGAGGAATATGTGCGTAAATGCAATGCCTGTTAGATGCACGGTGACGCTATACTTCAACCATCGGAATTCCTGAACCCGACAATCATTCCGCATCCTTTTGCCTGGTGGGGGATGGACATAGTCGAACCACTCCCAAAAGCCATCAGGTCAAATACCCATGTACTCCTGGCCACCGAATACTTCACCAAATGGGTTGAAGTCGAGGCCTATCCTTCTGTAAAGGGCTGCCACGTAGTCAAGTTCATATGGAATTACATCATCTGCAGGTTCGGGGTGCCTCAGACCATCATGATGGATAACGACACAAATTTAGACTCTGAACCGGTCAGGTCGTTTTTGGCCAAGCACGGAATCAATTAGAATACCTCCTCGGTAGAGTACCCACAGGCCAATGGACAAGCGGAAAGGACTAATTGTTCCATCTTCAACACCCTGGCAAAGAAACTTGAGAATGCCAAGGGGGCATGGTTGGACAAATTACCAGAGGTTTTTTGGTCTTATAGAACCACTCCCCGACAACAAACCGATGAGACACCCTTCGCCATGGTATATGGGGCAGAAGCCGTAATCCCGATGGAGTATGCCGTCCCGACTTGAAGATCAGTGGCCTGGGACGAGGGAGCGAATAGCCAGCGTTTAGCTCACAAGCTCGACCTGCTGGAGGAGAGGAGAGAAACTGTCGGGATAAGACTGACAGCTTACCAACAACGGGTCAGAAATCACTTCAATAAAAGGGTGAAAAGAAGAGGATTCCAAGTCAGGGACATGATCCTTAGACGAAAGATCGGACACGTGGGCAAGCTCCAAGAGCCATGGGAAGGACCTTATACCGTCACTAAAGTGATAGGGCGCTGGGCCTACAGACTACTCAGAAACTCTGATAACAGAAGGGAGCCCAACACACAAAATGCTTCCCGACTTAAGAGGTATTATCGCTAGAAAAACTTTAATTTAACTGCTTTAAAGAAAGGCCACTAGAGCCCTAAATATTGCAATAGAATTTCCATTTCTCATCTCGACGAGTATCGAAATCACCATGATAATATCAGTTTGAAAAACCCAAGTGTTGCATCATCTCCATGGGCCCAAAGTGCCCGAGAGATCTTCACAGACCCACCAGTGGTCGGGTTTTACAAAACATCAGTCTGAAAACCTAAGTGTTGAATCCTCTCCATGGGCCCAAAGTGCTCGAGAGATCTTCACAGACCCACCAGTGGTCGGGTTTTACCAAACATCAGTTTGAAAACCTAAGGGCCCGTTTGGAAAGGTGTTTGTCTGGTCTTGTCTTGTCTGGTTTTGTCTGGTTTGGTTTTGTCTGGTTTTGTCTACTCTTGTATGGTCTTGACTTGAATCTAAACCTCTGTTTGGTTAGCGGTCTGGTCTTTCTAGTTTAGTTTGAGAACACAAAAACTTTATATATATATTAGTTTATATATTATTTTATGTATATAACTTTATATATTATTAAATATATATATTTAATAATATATTTAAAAATATTATATATATATTTAATAAAATTATTCTATATATTATTTTATATATTATTAATATATATTATTTTTTAATTTTATATATATTTATTATTTTTGAATTTATATATTATTATATATATATATTTAATATTATTTTATATATATTATTATAAAATAATAATATATATTATTCGATATATTATTTATATATACATTATTTTTTAATTTATATATCTTTAATAATATTATTTTATATATATATTATTGTAAAATAATATATATAATTCTATATATTATTAATATATATTATTTTTGAATTTTATATATTATTTTATATATATACTATTCTTGAATTTTATATATTATTCTAAATATGTTATTTTTGAATTTATATATTATTTTTATATATATTTAATATATATATATATATATGTTTAATAATATTATTCTATATATATTATTACAAAATAAAAAGTACATATTATTCTATATATATTAATATATATTATTTTTTAATTTTATATATATTTAATATATATATTTAATAGTATTATTTTATTAATATTATTACAAAATAAAAAATATATATTATTCTATATATATTAATATATATTATTTGTTTAATTTTATATATTATTTTATCTATATTTATATATATATACTATTTATATATATATATAATAATATTATTCTATTAATATTATTATAAAATAAAAAATATATATTATTCTATACATATTAATATATATTATTTTTTTAATTTTATATATAGTTATATATATATTATTTATATATACATTTAATATATATATTTAATAATATTATTTTATTAATATTATTATAAAATAAAAAATATATATTATTCTATATATATTAATATATCTTATTTTTTAATTTTTTATATATTTATATATATATATTATTTTTATATATATTTAATAATATTATTTTATATTATTATTATAAAATAAAAATATTAATATATATTATTCTATATATATTGATATATATATTTTTTAATTTTATATATTATTTTATATATATTTATATATATATATATATAGGAGAGAGAGAGAAAAAAAAAGAAAGAAAAGTCAAAAAAGGTGGGCTAATCCAAGAAATACCATCTTTTTTTTGGTCTTTCATCACTTACAAAAAGAAGTGTTTGGTTTTAATAGATTTTGAAATGTTTTGTCTTAAAAACCTAAAAATAACTTACCCAAACATAAATTAGTTTCTAAAAGAAAAACAAAACAAATAAAAACCCCTAAAGACTAACAAACAAACAGGGCCTAAGTGTTGAATCATTTCCATGGGCCCAAAGTGCCCGAGAGATCTTCACAGACCCACCAGTGGTCGGGTTTTACAAAACATCAGTTTGAAAACCTAACTGTTGAATCCTCTCCATGGGCCCAAAGTGCCCGAGAGATCTTCACAGACCCCCCTGTGGTCGGGTTTTACAAAACATCAGTTTGAAAACCTAAGTGTTGAATACTCTCCATGGGCCCAAAGTGCCCGAGAGATCTTCACAGACCCACCAGCGGTCGGGTTTTACAAAACATCAGTTTGAAAACCTAAGTGTTAAATCCCCTCCATGGGCCCAAAGTGACCGAGAGATTTTCACAGACCCACCAGCGGTCGGGTTTTACAAAACATCAGTTTTAAAACCTAAGTGTTGAATCCCTTCCATGGGCCCAAAGTGCCCGAGAGATCTTCAAAGACCCACCAGTGGTCGGGTTTTACAAAATATCAATTTCAAAAAATTAAGTGGTGTCCATAGGCCTGAAGGCCCTCGTTCTTTATTGGAAGTCCCAATCAAAATCCCGACTATTATTGTCTCGTGTTATTATTATTATTACCAAGTCATAATTCACAGTCTCGACCTTTATTGTTGTATAAAAGAGAAATAAGTATGGATCACACAGATCCCAAACAAAATATGAAAATATAAATAAAATTTATATTAAGGGCCCCGATGGCCAAGGTTGATACAATGAAGCAGCGTCAAGTTGTTACAAACACCAGATAAAAGAAAGAACAGGGAAAGGGGGAAAAGCTAAAGGAAGAGCCCTATTCCACTGCAGGTGGATCTCCATTATCACCTGAGCCTTTGGTCCCTAGGGACTGTCCTTCTGTGGCTTCGGTATTATCCATGCCAGAACGAGAAGGCGGACCATGCAAGTCTCTATGAAGGAATTTGCCAAAGGCCAGGTCCTCGGGTTCGGGCTCAGGATCATCACACGGAGGCCCAACTCCTATGCTGCGGTCAAGATCCTCTATAGTCGGGATCTCCTTGTCCTCTTCGGGCTTTTGAAGCTCTGATATGCATTCCCTCCAACCCTGCTCATAACGGTATTTGCAGGTCATCACGAAGTGAGATATCATCTAGTTACCACCCTTATGGCACATCTCTACCCGAGATCTCTCCACACCTAAGGCGTTCTCGACTTCGACCTTCTCCTCAAGCAACTGCCTCCCCGAAGTTTTAACTTCTCTATTGCTTCGGTCAGGGCCTGCACTTGGAGAGTTAGAGCTTCTCGAGCCTGGGCCTCCCGATTGGCCATATGCTCAGCCTCCCGAGCCTTGCCCTCGAGTCCTGAGATAGTTGCCTTGGCAGATGCGAGCTCTTCCTCAGCTGAGACAACCCTATATGTCAAGGACTGAATCTTGTCGTTCGCCTTCTTGACCTGCTCCAGAGCCTTGGAACACCCAACTTTATTGACCTGAGCTTCCCGAGTCAGGGCATTTATGACCCGGGCATCATCTTCAAGCTTACAATTGTACGCCTGAGTGGCGTGAAACATCTGGAAAAAGAACGATAACACAAAATAAATAAATTTATAAATATATATATATTAATATATATATGTATATAAATAAATATATATATATATTACCTTCATTGCAAGCTCTGGCCCATTCAGGGCTAAGCTCATCCTGTCATACCACCCCATCGCCAACCTATCGGCCGGAGTCCATACCCCCAAGGCCATCTCCCGAAGGGCTTCCGAGTTCCAGATCGTATGATCCCCCACGGACAGGTATGGATGGCCCTTCCTAGTATCCAGTCTGAACGGGGGCCCATGGGGAACATCTTTCCCACTTTCAGCAGCTTTCTCTATCTCCCTGTTATCTTGTCTCCTGACATAATGCGAGATAGCGGTTCGCACTTTTGTAGGTCGGGATTGACCCTCTTCCTCAGAGTCTAACTCCCGAGCATCAGATGTCAGGGCAGGAATCCCCAGTGCCATACTCAGGCTCGAACCGGGCCTGACTGAAGGATCGGTCTGAGACGAATTCTGACTCTGACCCAAACCTGTAGACCTCGGGACCAAGGCATGATCATTCTCGACCTCAACCGTCCCCGATGCGGCCATTTGAGGGTTTTTAGAAGGTGGAGGTGGGGGCGTGACCGGAGGATGCTCTACCGGAAGAGGAGAAGGGGGCGTGGCAGCTCGCCTTTCAGTCGGCCCCGCTGATGTAGTAACTGGAAGGTTCTCAGGAACTGGAGGGACATCAACCCCACAAACAAAGGATGTGGAGCCAATGTCAGCCCGTTTAGCTTTCTTTATTGAAAGCTTGGGCATGTTAACCGCTTTCTTTTTCTGCTGGCCTCCCGACATATTTTTCTTGAGCTTTTTAGGACTTTCATACCCGAGGCGATCGCTGGCGCAGACGCTCCCGATTCAAGCTCCTGCAATACAGATCTGGTCAGGCAATTCTGGCTATCCCTCAAATCCTGACTCCATACTCTGGCCTGCAACAGTTCAAATCAGGATCTTATATACCCGACCTCCCTTTTCTCCTCAGGATCCTGGAGAAATCCCATCACTAGCATGCACAACTTATCGTTGCACAGGTCACAATGGCAAGAGGCTCGGGTATGAAAGTTCTTAAAATCAGGAAGTTGGGTTGGTTGGAAAACATGGCTGACAGGTATGTTCATAGCGTCGGGATGCCTCCACTGACCACTCACTACTATCATCCTTTCTTTCCATCCTTTGTTGGTGGTCGGGAAGTTGTCACACAATTTCCTCTTTACGTACGAGGTTAGGTTGTACCGACCCCTATTATCTTTTTACTCCTAAAGTTTGTACGAGAATAGAAGCTCGGCCAAACCTAAGTCTAGGTTCATTTCTTTATTGATCAAGAGGATCATGGTCAGGATCCTATAAAAATTAGGATTGACTTAAAGGGGGGCCATACCCAAAGTCGTCAGTGCCAGGAGAAAGAAAGGGTGAATGGGAAACTTAAGTATGGCAAGATGAAATGAGGACAGCAATATCTCCCTGTCCTTGATTCCCTTACCAATCCTACTATATTTGTCCCGAGGATAATGTCTAACCTTCACCCCTTCGGGAACCCCGAGGCTCCTAAGTTGAGCGTCCTTCCTGTACTTTGCCGGGAGAGGGTCAGTACAAAAATTCTCCTCTTCCGCAGCACCCTCTAGAACTCGACCCCCGGCGTCCTGAGTAACTTCTGGTGGACTAGACCTAATGAGTCGGGTAATCTCTACGGATGGGATGGTAACTGAGGATTCAGGGTCAGTAACGGTCAGATCGGTGTCAGTCAGTTGCAAGTCGCTAACCGACCTAGTGTCATCACTCCCCGACATACTTGACGAAAGGTAGAAAAGTGAGAAGAATAACTTACAAAAAGATAAAGAAGATTCCTGCACTTTTCCCCCCTTTTGTGTTTTTCTCCGACGAGTGATTTGCAGAAACCGACAACTATACCAACAGGGCAAAGATGGGTGCTTCCGGTCAAAATCTTTGCAGCAGAGCTCAAATTCCTCCACACAACGAAATACTCAACCACGATCACTGGGATTTGCAGAAATTGGTTAGATCAACCGGGGATTATGTAGATTTGGAGGTGGATTTGAGGTTGCACGGAATGCTTGAGTGTATGACAGAGAGAAAGTGTTGAAAGGAAGAACGGCTTGAAAAATAATGCAAGTATGGCGTATCAGAATGATATGTAGGTTATATGGACTTGTCGTTTCAACTACCGGGTCAGGGCACCAAACCGGTATGACCCGGCTCATTTCACGTATACCTATGCCATCTCAGCCACATATTAAAAATTGCAATGATTACGACAGTTACATCATTTAATGCGTCTCCGCGTCATCTGGCACGCGTCCCGCGCACCAACGTCAAAGGCTTTTGTGATGGGCCTTAAGATTCTTTCATCTTATGGGCCTATAGAAAAGAAGGCCCATGAGCTAAAAGAGGGCCTGTGTACATGTGAGTTTTCGCAGCCCATATAAAAGCCTCATCCCGACCGGATCGATCCATGAAAGACCCGAGATGATGATCCAACCACTTTTCCAACACCATAACCTAACCAACACGTTAGCCTTGTGGCCAGTCCTGAGATTCGATCGCTGAGCCTATCTTGTGACCCGACCCGAAGAGCATTCTAGAAGAAACTTGAAGATTCTCTAATAGACTTGCAGCTCAAGATAATGTTATAGAATAATGACAAAATAGCTGACGTGTAAAGTAAGGACAAAATTCCTAAAGAGAAAATGTTGCTCTAATGGCCGAAAAGCCCATAGGGGAAAATGTATATTATCCAATGAAGACTAATGAGAAGGGATTTTTTTTGTGTTGTGCAAATATTGTATCTACAGTTGCCCTAATGGGCCAGAGGCCCATAGGAAAAATGTATATAATCTAGTGAAGAGTAATGAGAAAGACATCTTTTTTGTGTTGTGCAAATATTGTATCTACAGTATGAAAATGAGTTAATGTGTATCATTATCTTAATTTAGATAAAAATATATTAAATGAATGAAAATTTCATCATTGTGAATTAAATGACAACTTGTTGATTTGGAACAAGAATGGTGCATGAGAAAACATCCTTGTTGATTATTGATTTAATGAGATTTAAAAGCATGTTGAATGATTAATGGCATTCGTGTTGGCATTTTGGGAATGTTTTTCATAAATATGAGATACATATTTGTGCTGGTGCATGGGTCTTTTAAGACATAGTGCATATGGTGTTCACATTTTGTATTGAGAATCCAATTGGTGTTGGGCTACGCCTAGTCGTGTAACCATGGGTGAGTAGTCTTATGTCGGATCATCGCATCAACTGGCAAGGGGGTGTTCCCAACCTACGGAACTAGTGTCTTAGAATCGGGTATAGGGTGGGTCGTCTTATCCTAAAAATCGTGGGTCGTTTCGTGCATCCGATCTTCAGATATTTAGTTGTGGGTCATCTCGTGCACTTGATATACGAATATTTAGTAACGGGTCATCTCGTGCAACCGCTCTTCCTTGTTGAAAGTGAGAAGTGTCAATCATTTGGAAGAATCGGTGCGGTACTCTTTCTCATTGTAGATGGGTGGAGTGGGTATCCATTAACCTGTGTTGGGCAAAATGTGTATCATGAGGTGTGTGAGTCACATTGCATTTGAGTTGCTATTATGTGATTGTCTCTATATGTGGATAATGATATTATTTAATGTGGTGGAGAAAGCTTGTTTAATGTGAATTTCGATATTTAATTCATATATTATTAAAATGCTCAAGTGAAATTGGATAATGTGAGAATATAATTTACATGCCTTGTTTTCAAGTATAATTTGAAATGAATGCTTAGACTTGTTGATATGTGCTTATATGCCTTAGGGTGGTGACATAAGTTGGTTTGGTGGCTTTCTTTTGATAAGTTAAAGTCGGTGATGGATCATAGAGTTGATTGTGAGTTGAGGCATTTGGGAAGGCGGGTGATAGTTTCGTGATCTTTGTTGGTTGTATAGAAATGACCTTTCGTGATTCTTACACACTTTGAGAGACGTATCACCTATTGTGCCTTGAGGTTTTGAGTTGACTAGATGAGGCTATGATTGAACTTAGTTATTTGCATGACAATGGTCTCTTGATTCCTTTAATAATCTAAGAGAGGTGATATTAGATGTGATTTGAGGTTTTGAATGGATCGGAAGTGGTATTAATTAAAATTAGGTTGTTCCGTGGCAACGACAACTAGGTTTCCTTTTGCAATCTTAAGGATTTGAGTGTCCTTGGAGTTGTGGTCACTCTTGATTAAGTCATTATGGAGTTTAGGGAATTGGAAGTAGAGCGAAGTGTGGTTGGATTGGGGTTATTATGATTGTGTAGAGTCACTTGCCTTTTTTCTTTGAGGTACCATTTACTTCGGTTCTTTATTTCCTTGCTCCATTGAGCGTCTCTAAATTCACTTTGATTTTTCCGTTGGTGTTTCGGTTTGTTTCCCCGAAAACGGATTTTTCAAAAGACTTATATTTAAGTTCATTCGGTGTTTAAGTAAAAAAAACCCCGTTTTCACTCAGTCCCGTGACCCCGACTAAAATTTTGAGTTTTAAAATGGTTTTAAGTTGTTTTGAAAAGGTCTTGACATTTTAAAAATTGGGCATATACTAAAACGGAGACCGGGGGCAAGACGGATAATTTTACGAAACTTTTGAGAATCACTTTTTTACAAAGTTTGCGTTTTACACATTTCCCGAGATTTCAGTGATTATTTTTGTGATCAGTGAAAAAAACAATCACTTTTCAAATATTTGTGATTTTTCTGGACCGACGGCGAGAAAAACGGAGCCATATTGCAAAATATGAAATTTTGCATGTTTTGAAACTTTTTGAAAAACCAGTGGATCAACTTCCAAACACATAAAAAAATTTCAGGATTTTCAAAAATTTCAGTGCAGGGCTGCTGCAGTGGCATGCGAAGTCCAATTTTCAAAAATTATTTTCTCCCACTTCGCAATATTGAATTGAGCCTCGTTTGTTTCTATGGCATGTGCTATGTGCATATTCTTGATATAAAATTTGAAATCATTTATTAACACTTGAAATGACTGTTTTACCTTCGATGAAAGTGGGGAACTTCAACTTTTTGTTTTGGTCGGCGTTGTCCGATACTGTTTTCAAAAATGCATATCTCTCGCCTCGTGACTTTGATTTAGGTTCCGTTTGTTTCTATGGCCTGTCCTATGTCTAAATATTTGATAAAAATTTTTAAATCATTTATTTTCACTTGAAATGACTGTTTACCCTTGGTGAAAGAGGGGTACTTTAACTTTATGTTTGGGTCGGCGTTGTCCGATGCCATTTTAAAAAATTCATATCTCTCGCGCCGTGGCCTTGAATTCGGATCCGTTTGTTTCTATGGTTTATTCTATGTTCAAATAGGTGGGGTAAAGCTTAAAAGTACATTTTTCCCTTGAAATGACCATTTTACCCTTGGGTGAACATGTGACTTTAAAGTGGTTGGTCAGATGGGTTGTTTAATCCTTTTCACTTCCTTTTGGTTTTCGGCAACCTTTGTGACTTCCCTTAGGTTGAATTTATTATCTCATCCCTGTATTGGGTGTACGGATGGTAGGGAGTGACATGTGAGGTGATTAGTTGTATGGTTTGATTCTGATTGGAGGTTTTGGAGCTCGGTATGCTCGTGATCAAGGAAGTGTAATTGTTACCCTTCCTGGAGTGCTATTAATAAGAGTGATTCTCCCGTGTTTTGGTAATAGGTGTTGTGTGAATTATCAGTGTTGGACTGGCGGGTACAAGTCATAGTGATCCCTAAGGTGGTTTGTACTATGTGGCTTGTATTGGATGTATGTATCTCTATATATAAACATACATATTTATATAGGGGTGCATTTATTTTATATTGTTATGCTATGATTTCACTACGTGCTAGTTGCCCTATTTGTTGATGCATGGTAAAGGACTAGAGTGATGTATTTTCGGGGTCTCGAATTGGCATGAGTGCCATATGGGACATTTGACCGACCTAGGCTAGATGCATGTACACGGATTGGTTCACACTGGACTTGGATGGTCGGAAGATGTGACAGTTAGAGTTCCCTTTCTCCTACGGGACTTGATGAGCTCACCCCGGCGTTGGTTTGCCTTGGTGGTCCACACCAGTTTGCAGGAAATGTTTTAGCTACGGACAACATGGGGTGTAGTGGCACCTTCCTATTATTTCCTTGTTGCAGGTTCTAGATTTTCGCAGAGGGATACATATGACGTTACGGGATTAGGACGTCTTCACGTAGTGTTATTCCTATTAGTTTTTCCCTTTTCTAGCCCCTTACGGAAGGATTGTTATTAGATTTCTTGGGAGCCAGTCTGTTAGCGTATCCCTTCCTTGTATTTGGTATCTTTGCATCATTATAGAGATGTATTCTTTCGGTGTCTCGATGAGCCTTGTGTATCATTTTGTTTAGCTTCTGCTTATTTATGTATGGAATTATTGTTATGAATAATATTCCATTCGTTTTATTATTATTTATAATCTTAGTTGGTCGCTCTTTGTATGGATCACACCCCGGATTTCTTGAATGCCCGGTTCGAGAGTCTTTGGAGTTTAGGGGCATGACAGTTAAAGATATATTCCTCAAAATGTGATAAACATCTAATCGAAATTAGTACACAATCAACAAGGTTCAGAAATTCATCATCTGCCTTCTCTAAGGCCTCAACTCATAGTCGACACTATGATCCATTACCGACCTCAACTATCAAAAGAAAAATCATTACACTAACTTGCATAACCGCATCAGGGCACATAAATGTACGACGGAAAGTATAAGAACCCATCATATATTATAGTTTAAAAGCGAAGCATGTAAATCATATTTTTACATCATCCAATTTTATTTGAGCATTTTATCGAAATATGAATTAGAGTATCTAGAATCCATAATAAACATGTTCCACAATCACATTCAATAATATCATGATTCACATGTAAAAGTTGAATCACATAATAACAACATGAATGCAATGTGACTCAACACGCCTCATGGTACACCTACTATCAACTAAGGTAATGGATATAATGTGTCATCTAAATCATTCACTTAAGAGGATGTATACACTCAATAAGGAAGATCGAAAACAAACACTAGATGACCCGTGTGCAAAGAGGGTATGGAACAATCCTCCCCTATACCCTGATTTCCGGAGTTACTAGTTCTGTAGGTCCAGGGAACACATTCTGGCCTGTTGTTGCGATGATCCATCATAAGTCTACTCGCACATGGTTACACGACCGAGCATAAACCGACACCAATTGAATTACAACACAAAATGCATACTCAATATGAAACTAAATCTCAAATGAACCATGCATCAACACAAATATGTACTTCATCATATTTATGACAAACAATCTCAAGAATTCCAACATGAATGACATCAATCATTTAACATGCTTTTAAATCATAATAAAGCAGTAACTCACAAGTATACTATCTCATGCACAATTCATGTTCTAAATAAGTAAGTTTTCCTTTAATTTACAAGGATAACATTTCCATTCCTTTAAACATGCTTATGATTCATTTAAAGCAATAATCCACATAAACTAATTCTCATGCACAAGTTTAAATTTCAAGAAAATAACATCAAAATTCACAAGTGAGAGGAAACTAAAATAACGTTTTAAGTTCATGACTCCACCTCACACAAATCACCTAAATACACAGTCTAACTCACTAACCAAGGGAGCTAGTCTAATCACGCCCTCAAGGCTACACCACTAACGCCTCTACATAGATGTATACTTACACTTATACATATATACAACCATGCTTATATATGTATATACATATATAGACATACAAGCATACTTGAAAATGTGAAATTAGGGTTTGTATGTGTTTATGTGATATAAACCTTGTGTATAGCGTACTTGGTAATTGTATTGATAGGACTATGATGCATGCTAGTTAGGTTATAGTCCTATCAATATAATTAGCATGCATCATAGTCCTATCAATATAATTAATTACCATGTACGCTATACACAAGGTTTATATCACATAAACACATACAAACCCTAATTTCACATTTTCAAGTAACATCTTTACATACACATCTAGGGTTAGAAAGTCCTATAATGAAAATCGCACACTCACAAAATCAAGAGATGAGAGAGAATAGAAGTTTCCTCTACCCCAATAGCTAAAATCCAAGACAAATGCAAAGTGTTCCCAAACATGCCCTAAAAAAACAATCGGTAGGAACACTCTTCTTAGTGCCCTATAAAAGAATCAAGCACTAATTGAACTCAAGTTCAAAGATTGAAAAAGAAATTTCAAGGGATACAAGCTAGGGTTTAAAATTAGAGAAAACTTTAATTAAAGAGACCACTTACCAATTCTTAGGCCATGTTTGGTAGGCGGTCTTTCTGGTCTGGTCTGGTTTGGTCTGGTTCGGTCCGGTGTGGTCCGGTCTAATCTGATCTGAAAAACTATGTTTGGTAAGCGGTCTGGTCATATTATTTATTTATTATTTATTATAATATTTATTTATGTATTATTTATTTCTTTATTTATTATTTCTTTGGATTTTGGCAGCCATTTCGTGCAGATCATTCCGGGTCGGGGCATGCATTGCTGGTACTTCCCTTGTTATAGGATGAGAGGATTCTTCCTCCTCCCTCAGCACTTTGTTCCTTTGAGTGTTTGACACATTCCGTTCTTGATGGCAGCTGGGGGGATCTGGCTCGTCATTCCTCGTACCATCTGATGGGCTGGAATTTTGGAGAGGGAAAGGGCCCTGAGCCACTGATGGAGTAGCTCTACATTCTGCTGCTCGAGAACTGCATTTCTCTATTCTACAGCTTCCAACCGCCTCATGACTTCTTCGAATCTGGCTTCATTGTTCGTTGACCGTGTGGACACCATGTTTTATCAAAAAGAAATGGAAATGAAACTGCTGCAAGTGGAAAACTGTTTTTATCGTTTCCCATAGACGGCGCCAAATGTAAGTAGCAAAAATATACTCACATCAAAAGATAGATTTATTTGGGCTCTAATGGCCTTATATATACATTTCAAGAGTTTTGATCTCTTCCCATTTCGTAGGATCGTGCATCTCCTTTTATGGGGTCATGACCCAGTTTGTTATTAACTACCCACCACCTTTTGGTAGTGGGTTGTTAATCCCTATTTTTAGGGAGTGGGTCAACCCTGATGGGCCTATTACAAGGGCCTTAGATCGTGGATTATTTAATCATTCACATACATATGGGCTTGGCTAACATTGGGCCTAACAAAATTAGGATTGGGCCTATTAATTTTCATTATTACACTAGCCCCATTCGGGTATGGCATACGGGTCCGTGGGCTTGACCCGAATTCAACTTGAGTAATTGCTTACAGCCATTCATGATGACGTCAGTGTCATCATTGTGAGGAGGCGTGTGGTTTTCAAACTTCACAAAGGCTGTTGTTGGTTCGCTATTCACTGTATTTGAGGCATTGGGAATCGATGCACCTCTTCAGCCATTTAATGATGGTTGTTGGCATGTCCGTGTGTATATAAACCCTTGTATGGCTTCATTTTTTACTCTTATATTTTTAAATATTGTAAGCAATCCTTAGAAGTGCTCAAGCTTTGACCGTTGTTCGTATTTTGGTTCCCGGAGATTCTTCTTTCTTCTCGCTGGTTCTGTCTGTGTAAGTTGTGATTTTCTTTTCATCATGTCTGATAGTAGTGCCACTAGATCGACCGAAGGGATAATTCCTTAGGAACATGGGGGATCTGATGTTCCCAGCCCCCCTTCTGCAAACCCATCTTCTTCGTCCTCTCCACCTCCTTCTTTGCCCATACCCAGTCGTCTGAACCCATCGGGCTTGGGAGTTTTTGCATCGGACAATCAGGAGGGAACTACTATTTCTGTGGTGAATAATCAGGCAACTGCTCTAGATACTATGCCCGTTGGGGTTACTGTTCCAATTAATCCTGTAAGGACTGATGCTCCTGAAGGCGTCTCGATTAGAACTTCTACTAAGTCAGCCCCATTCATAGCTGAGCCTCTTGAAGCTCACAAAAGAAATTCTGTGAATATTAAAAGTCTGAGGAGGGACTGTAAGATCCCAAAGAAGTGATCCTGATGGAATATGATCATTCTCATGATTTCAGGATGGGCGATGGAGTGGGTCCAGATGAAGTGCTCTTGTCAGCTCTTCAGATAAAGATGCTTCGATTTCCTCTTCACCCTCTTTTTCACTTCATTTTATTCACCTTAGGAATAGCCCCTCTGCAACCCAAATTTCCTTCAAATAATTTCAATACTGATCCTGATAAACAGAGAAAAGAAGTTGTCCTTGGGTCTGGCGGATCTTCTCCTCTGCTATAAAATTGTGGACTTGAAGGATTGTGAAGGGAGGTACAACTTTTACCCTTACAAGGGTCAGGCGATCTGCCATGGAACTGAAAACACGGAGAAGTATTGGAAGGAGAAAATGATTCTAGTGAAGGGTGCTTAGTTTTACCCATACTCTAGAAAATGGCCAATCCCGAGTGTCTTCAAGCGTTTGGCCGTTCTTTCTTTTTCTTTTATCCACAAGGACTCGTGCCTCTGCTCTGGGTGTGATCAGCTCAGAGCAGATTTTGTGTATAAGCCTTTAGGTTATGCTGATACAGACATTGTGGCTGAGGATGTAGAGGCCCATTTTTCTTTGTTGAAGTCTAAGGTCTGGTCGGACTGTAAGTCATGTGCTGACCTGCTTACTCCTGCCAATTTGTAGGGTATATCAAGGTTATGAGCCAAGTACAAGATTATGATGGATCCGATCAGACCAGTAATTGAGGATGATGATGACGAGGTAGAGGAGATAGCTGTGCCTCCAGCAGGACAAGAGAAAGTGCCTCTAAATCCCGAATAGTAGACTGTTACTGTTGCTGTGGCGGGCGATACTACTGGGTCTGCACTTGTGCAGACCACCATCCCTGAACTGTTCCATCCTTTGTCTGCCCGAACCTGACCAATGGGGGAAGAAAGACCAAGTAAGAAAAGGAAGCACAAGGTTAAGGACAAGAGTTCTGCTTCCTCTGACCAGTCCTCCTCCAGCCTTACATCAATGTCCGCCATGATAACTCCGGCAAAAGGGCTTTGGACGCCGGAGGAGCTTGAGATGCAGAGAGAGGCCGACCCCAATCGCATTGTGGATCAAACTCCGGGGTTGTTACTGGGGGTATGTATCTATTTGATTTCATGTTTATTCCTGCTCTTATATTTAATGTTGATCCACTTTGTCTTAAAATTTTCTTTCAGGCTCTCTTCAGCGTCAATGGATTGTGCCTTGCTCATAAGGCAGATGGAAAGGAAGTCGAGCGCCTCAAGAACGAATTAGCTGAGAGGGATGATAAAGAGAAGGAGCTGAAGGCTTAGCTTCGGGACCTTCCTTTCAAAGTTGTTGATCTGGAAGAAGAACTTGCTCAGGCAAAAGAGTTGAATGCTAAGTTATCCAGTGAAAAAGAGAAGCTTGCATCAGATCATGAGGCTCTTCAACACCAGTTAGGCATCTCCCAGTCTGCTTTGGAGATGTGCAAGAAGGGTGGGCTTGACATGCACCAACACTATTCAAAGATGAATAGGATAGTGGCTGGTGAATTCTGGCGGATGGGCTTCATTGCTGGAGAGAAGGATCCTGGGAGGAGGAAGGTTAAGGATCCTGATGCCATGGATAAGCAGTTAGGGGTTCAGAAGCCATATACCAGCCCCGAACCTAGCTATGCTCAGAACCTTTTCACTGAATTCCTCAAAGGGTATCTTCCTACTGACCCTCTCAACTCCTCTATAGAGTTCTTCCCTCCGACCACACATGTAGATTCCTTAGGGAAGGACTTCAGCGGTCCATGCCATCCTTAGGCTTTTCTATACTCATTTTTGTAATGTTGTACTTTGTACTATGCCCTTCGGGCAATTTTGTAATACAAGACAATGATTTTGTTTTATTAATGGAATATGCACTTTTATGAAATATGCACTTTTTGCCTCTAGTTTAATACTTTATTCTTTTTGTAATTGTGAGTCAGGAATATTAGCCTCTGTCATCTCACTACTTAGGAAATTATTTTAAATTTTATTCCTCTGAAAGAGTGAGTCGGGCTTATAAGCCTATGGCATCTCACTATTTAAGAAATTATTTTAAATTTCATTCCTCTGAAAGAGTGAGTCAGGCTTATAAGCCTCTGGCATCTCACTAAAGGAAATTATTTTAAATTTCATTCCTCTTAAATAATAAGTCAGACTTATAAGCCTCTGGCATCTCACTACTTAGGAAATTTTTATTTGATTCCTCTGAAAGAGTGAGTCAGGCTTATATGCCTCTGATATCTCATTACTTAAGAAATTATTTAAATTTCATTCCTCTGAAAGAGTGAGTCAGGCTTATAAGCCACTGACATCTCACTAAAGGAAATTTTTATTTGATTCCTCTGAAAGAGTGAGTCAGACTTATATGCCTCTGACATCTCACTACTTAGGAAATTATTTTAAATTTCATTCCTCTGAAAGTATGAGTCATGATTATAAGCCTCTGACATCTCACTACTTAGGAAATTTTTATTTGATTCCTCTGAAAGAATGAGTCAGGCTTATATGCCTTTGGCATCTTACTCCTTAGGAAATGTTTATTTGATTGCTCTGAAAGAGTGAGTCAGGCTTATATGCCTCTGTCAACTCACTACTTAGGAAATGTTACATGAATCAGGCTACTTGATTGCAAGAAGGATGACCATCTTTTATTATAATCAAGAAATTACAAAGATAACAACATCTGACTGAATCAGAATTACAAACTTGGAAAATTTGAAAACATATCAGTAAAGCTAGGCTCAAATGCCTCTGTTTCATTATTCTGAAAGCAAAATGAATGTCAGGGATAGTACCTCTTCAGTCGTGAGGTATTTTGTGAATTGGGTTCCATATTGCCGTCATTATTCCTGAGGCGATAAGCCCCACGCCCTATGACCTTTATGACTGTGTATGGTCCTTCCCAATTATCCCTGAGCTTTCCGATCAACCCGATCTTCTTTCTTAATACCATATCGCCCACCTGGAACTCTCGTCTTCTGACTTTTTTTATAAAAGGCATTCCTGACCCTCTGGTGGTAAGCTGCCAGCCTGATGGCGGCTTGGTCTCATTTTTCTTCGAGTAGATCCAGTCCATCAACCAGCTGTTGGTCATTCAGTTCTTCCTAATACAACTCTATTCTGGCTGTTGGCACTATTTGCTCTGTTGGAATGACTGCTTCTGTCCCATATGCCATTGAGAATGGTGTTTCTCCTGTAGGGATTCTTGATGTTGTTCTGTAAGACCATTGTACCTCTGGAAGCTTGTTTGGCCACACTCCCTTATGGTCTTCTAATTTCTTCTTCAGGGTGTTCAATATGGTTCTGTTGGATCTTTCGGCCTGGCCATTTCCTTGAGGGTATGCGACCGATGAAGTTCTTAACTGAATCCCATGTTCATTACAGAACTGTCTAGTCCACTGATTATCCAGATTTGTTCCGTTGTCGATCACTATCACCCTCGGCACTCCGAACCTGCAGATGATATTGGTCCATATGAACTTGATAACATTCCTGTGAGTGATTGTGGAGTAGGTTTCTGCCTCAACCCACTTTGTAAAATAATTAGTTGCTATCAGTGCTTGATTCACTGATCTGAGAGCCATGGGAAGTGGTCCAACTGCATCGATCCCCTATTGCACAAATGGGTGTGAGCTGAAAATGGTGTTAAGCAGTTCTGGTGGCGGATCGATGAAGTCCCCATGGAACTGACACTTTCTGCATCTTCTACCATAAGCTTCAGTATCTTAGGAGAGATAAGGCCAAAAATATCCTTGGCTGAGGACTTTATGGGCCAATGCTCGTCCCCCTAAGTGATTTCTGCACGACCCTTAAGGATTTCCTTCATTACAGCTGATGACTTTGAAGGTGTGAGGCATCGAAGGTATGGACCCCCGAAAGATCTTCTATAAAGTTGGCAGTGTAGCAAGGCATATCTGGCTGACTTCATGCGAATTTTCCAAGCCTCTGCTTTATCGTCAGGAAGGGAGCCATTCATGAGGTACTCTGTTATGGGATCCATCCAACTCGGCTCCCAAGGTATTGCGCACACGACATCGGGCTGATGGGTGCTTGGGATATCAAGGTAGTCGATCGGTGCGACTCTGGTCGAATCCTGATCATTGACCGACGCCATGTTGGCCAATCGATCTGCATTTTCATTTTCCTCCCTAGGGATCTGACTGAGGGTATACTGCTCTAATCTGTCCAGCTCCATCTGAGCTAGCTTCTTATAGGGCTACAGCTTTTCCCTTGCGTCGTACTCGCCTTGAACTTGCTTGACCACCAGTTGTGAGTCACTGAATATACGGAGTCTTTTAATACATAGGCTCTGAGCTAGTCACAGCCCAGCCATGAGTGCCTCGTATTCAGCTTCGTTATTGGTGGCGGAGAACTCTAGACGAATTGATTGTTGGATTCGGGTTCCGTCTGGTGTTATAATTTCAAGCCCAATTCCCGAACCTGCTGAACCAACCGATCTGTCTACATAGAGCGTCCACTCGGGCTCATCTGGGTCCTATAGGATCGACTCTGGCTTTGCTTCTAGGAGAAAATCAACCAAGGCTTGACCTTTGATGGCTGTTCTTGGCACATATGTGATGTCAAATGTCCCGAGTTCCAACTCCCATCTGGTTATTCTTCCCGTCAGATCAGGTTTGGACATGATTGCTCTTATAGGCATGGTTGTCGGCACCACAATTGGACGGGTTTCAAAATAGTACCTCAGTCGTCTCTTTACGTTGATTAGAGAAAGAACAGCTTGCTCCGCCATGTTGTATCTAGTTTTCGCATCAGATAGGGATTTGCTGCTGAAGAAAACTGGCTTCTGGCACTTTTTGTCTTCTCTTACAAGCGTTGCGCTGGTTGAGGCTGTTGATATTGCAAGGTACAGATGTAGTGGTTCCCCTAGATTCGGTGAGGCGAGGATTGGTGGATTCTGGAGATACTACTTCAATTTTTGAAGGGCCTCTGCCTGTTCTGGTCCCCATATGCTTCCTTTTCCGCCTCTAATTGCCTAAAAAAATGGTCTGCATCCGTCTGTTAGTCGGGATACGAACCTGCTCAGTGCGGCTACCCTTCCTGTCAGAATCTGGAACTCTTTTTGCATTTTTGGCTCTTCGTAGCTTATCAGAGCCTTGACTTGCGATGGGCTGGCTTCAATTCCTGTTCGGTTGACGATATGCCAGAGGAACTGTCCGGATGAGACTCCGAACGAACACTTAGCTGGATTGAACTTCATCCCGTACTTTCGGAGTGCATCGAACATTTCTTCCAGGTGCTTGAGATGGTCGTCTTTCCTTCTGCTTTTTACCACCGTGTCATCTATGTAGGCTTCAACCGTTTTGCCCATCTGACTTTTGAATATCCTTCTGACAAGCCTTTGATAGGTGGCACCTGCATTTTTAAGTCCGAAAGGCATTACTCTGTAGCCGTACGTACCTTCCTCGGTAATGAAGGCTATTTTCTCCTCATCATCCTGATTCATTGGGATCTAGTTGTAGTCGGAGTATGCATCAAGAAAAAAGATTCTTTCATATCCCGAAGTGGCATCTACCATCTGATCAATTTTCGGCAGGGGAAAGCAATCCTTCGGGCAAGCCTTGTTTAAATTGGTTAAGTGCACGCAGAACATCCATTTCCCGTTCTTCTTTCTGACTACCACCACGTTTGACAACCATGACGGGTACCCTACCTCCCTTATGAATCCAGCTTCTAGCAGCTTTCCCACCTCCTCGGATATGATCTAGTTCCTTTTTATCCCGAACCTCCTCTGTTTCTGCCTCACCGGTCTTATATCTGGATTGAAATTTAGATTATGCTGAGCGATCGAGGGATCTATGCCTGGCATATCAAGATGTGATCAGGCGAACACGTCTGAGTTTAGTTGGAGGAAGTTAATCAGCTCGTCCTTTTCTTCTTTCTGGAGGTATGCACCGATAAATGTGACTCTGGTGTGGTCCGTCCGAGTAACATTCACCTCTTCTAGGGGCTCCGTGGTTTCCTGAGTCTCCTGACCCTCTGAGGAAGGGTCTTACTATAATTTTTATTTCTCGTTGTACAAGGATTCTTTTGGCGTTTCCAATACTTGTTTTTTTTTTGGATTCAGATCCTTCACGGATACTGAGTAGCACTCCTTTGATGCTACCTGGTATCCAGGGATATCTGTCACGTCCACCCCTTTTGGATCGAGGCATCGCATGACCTAATGGAGTGTCGAAGGAACACTTTGCATCCAATCGATCCACCCTCATCCCATCAATAGATTGTACGATGGCTTGAGGTCTACCACGACAAAAGCTTCTTTCAGGGTTCGGCATGCCGCTGATACTGACAAATGGACTACACCTATTAGCTCAACGCATCGTCCGTCAAAACCAGCCAGAGGCATCCGAGCCGGGCATAGTTGTGATACATCAATGCGATTTTGTCGAAAGCCCACTTCATCATGATGTTGGTGCTGCTTCCTGGATCAATCATCACACGTTTGATCAGACAATTAGCTACCAGAAGAGTGATTACCAGAGGATCTTCGTATGGCGTCTGAATATTCTGCATATCGGATTTTGTAAACATAATTCTTAATTCTCCTTGGATGAGGGTTGTTTGGCAAACTTCGCCGATTTGCTTGAGTTTGTGTGTTTTTCTTATCTGTGACCTTCTGCTTCCTTCGTCCTCCAATACCTCTTCACCTCCCTGGACCATGTGGATGACCCTCACTAGTTGTCCAGTTGCAGAGTTATTCGGCTGTGCTCTGTGTGGTTTTTCCGATCTCGGCTGATCCTTCATTATGTAATCTGCAAGTTCAGCTTTGGTGATCATTGCCTCGACCTGCCTTCGAAGATTCTTGCAGTCATTTGTATGATGGCCATACTCACTATGAAAGGCGCAGTGCTTGGTCATGTCCCTCAACTACATCGGTTGTCTGATCGGTAGAGGTGGTCTGAAAATCCCTTTGTTTTTGTTTCCTTGGAAGAGCTTTCCAAGGCTGGTTTTGAGCGGAGTGTTTCTCTCTTTTGTTCGTTGACGCTTGTCTGAATTTCTGGATTATGAGATTTGCCGAGGTGGATCGGGTCGTTGAGGCCTCTGGTCCCTCATCCTTTCCTTTGATTTTGCCTCCACCGTTACCAGTGAGGCTCTTCTCTGTCTGACTGCTTCCTCGTCTTCTATTCTGAGATACCCTTGTGCTCTGGAGTTAAGGTCACCGATGTCCATAGGGGGCCGTTTTACTAGTGAAGAGTGGAATTTTGGTCCAGGGATGACCGCCATACGGAATGCTTCTACTGCTAACAATTGGTCGCAGTCATCAATAGAAAACATTTCCACGTTGAATCTAGATAAGAAACTCGTCAGGCTCTCTCCTTTTTTCTGGCTCATGGTAAAAAGGCTTGATATCGTTTTTCTTTGCCTCCGGTTGCTGAAGTACTGACCAATAAAGCGTTTGCAGAGGTCATTCCAGCTACTGATGGATCCGGGGATTGCTTCTTGAATCACAGAAGTGGTGCCTCTGTCAAACTTGTCGAAAAGACTTTGCACAGAAGGGCTTGGTTCCTCCCATAAATGGTAATCTTGGTCTGCACCTGGTAGATGTGATCGAGTGGATCCTTCGTACCATCATAGAGTGTAAAAATTGGGAGTACAAACTTCTTCGGGAATTATGTTGCTTCAATTTCTTCTGTGAGTGGAGATTGGGTCATATCTGTGGTTGCATGAATGGCTAGATCGTCAGGGGTCTGTAACTTTAAATCCTTCATCACATCTCTTTGGATTTTGGCAGCCATTTCATGCAGATCGTTCGGGGTCGGGGCATGCATTGCTGGTACTTCCCTTATTATGGGATGAGGGGATTCTTCCTCCTCCCTAGGTAGTTTGTTCCTTTGAGTGTTTGACACATTCCATTCTTGATGGGAGCTGGGGGGATCTGGCTCGTCATTCCTCGTACCATCTACTGGGCTGGAATTTCGGAGAGGGAAAGGGCCTTGAGCCACTCGATGGAGTAACTCTGCTGCTCGAGGGCTGCATTTCTCTGTTGTACAGCTTCCAACCACCTCATGACTTCTTTGAATCTGGCTTCATTATTCGTTGACCCTGTGGACACCATGTTTTATCAAAAAGATATGGAAATGAAACTGCTGTAAGTGGAAAATTGTTTTTATCGTTTCCCACAGACGACGCCAAATGTAAGTAACAAAAATATACTCACATCAAAAGATAGATTTATTTGGGCTTTAATGGTCTTATATATACATTTCAAGAGTTTTGATCTCCTCCCATTTCGTAGGATTTATGGGGTCATGACCCAGTTTATTATTAACTACCCACCACCTTTTGGTAGTGGGCTGTTAATCCCTATTTTTTAGGGAGTGGTTCAACCCTGAAGGGCCTATTACAAGGGCCTTAGATCGTGGACTATTTAATCATTCACATACATATGGGCTTGGCTAACATTGGGCCTAACAAAATTAGGATTGGGCCTATTATTTTTCATTATTACAGGTACCACAATGGAAACACAAGTGGGTCGGTCCACTCCCCAAAATTATTTTGCAATTATTTTTCACTTCAATTTCCTTTTCCTCATTTAACTAACACAGGCATACATATATAATATACAAAATTACAAATATGTGTACACGTGAGTGGGAAAGGGCTGGTCATTTTCCTAAATACAATGAACACGATAAATGACTGAAACATTATAAGATAATTTAAGAGACCGGAAATATAAATTTTCAACCAACGGGTCCCATCTAGTGATGAGTCTAGACTCTGGCATAAGAGGTTTTGAAATCTATACCTTTGTAGCACAAAAATTTAATGATAAGTGGACTACCTCTATTGCACAAAAATGATGAGGTCTGTGAATCTTGTATTTATGGTAAGCAACACCACAATATTTTTCAAGTGGGAAAGTCATCGAGAACAAGTGAACCTTTTAGGCTTTTCCATGCTGATATTTGTAGCCCTGTGCGTACACTTTCTATTGGGAAAAGTAAATGTATTATGATTTTTATTGATGATTATACCAAAATGACTTAGGCTTATTTTTTAAAACAAAAATCAGAATTTCTCTCAACATTCTTGCAATTTAAAGCTTTTGTGGAAAAACAAAGTGACTACTTCTTAAAGACCTTGCGTACTTGTAACACCTCGTGTTATTTTCCTTTTCTTGAAATTCTTTTTGATTTAATTTCGGTTATGACGTCACTTGTTCTTGACGTATTATTTATTCTCGGTATTTCGTGTGTGTAAATTTTTCGCATTTACGTTTTAGACTTGGTGGGACTACGTTACACGAGTTCTTGTTATCGACTACACGGTTTCGTTTTGACGTTTAGCATTTAGTTATTATTGTCGACTAGGCGGCGACGATTTATTTGTTCGACGTTTAAGATTTTGATTCGGTATTTCGGTTGTTCGGTTTTATACTCGGATTAATTATTTTGGGTTATATTATCTATTTGGCGTCCTGTAAATTTGTGGGTTCGCGTGATTTCGTTTAGGAGTTGTTTAAAAGGATAATTGATTAGTGGTGAACTTATATTGGGCAATTATTTTTGATAATTGCCAACATGACTAGTGTCACATGAGCTCATTGATATTAGGTTGCACAAAAATTCAATTTCAATTGGGGTAAACATATACATATATGTATGGATGCGTGTATTGGATGAGAGAGAACGAGGTCTTCTTCTTCTCCTTCACAGCCGACCTCCACCTCTCCTTCTTCCTTCGCGTCACTAAGGTCAGGCTGCTCCATCATCATCCTCCTTCATTCTCCATGTCACAAATACAAGAGATAGGAAGAGAGGGTGACCAAGAAAGAGTGAGATGAGTCGCAAAGGCCGGCTAGAGACGCGACTTTGCGTTGTGGTCGCCGAAGGATGGAGCGGCGATGGCGGCTGACGTAGCTGGAGGTGGCGCAACAGCGTAGGGGCGTAGGCGCAGGTGGTGGCGCGTTGTAGCAACGACGAACACGAGCAGTTCGTGCGATAGTGCAGTTTGGACAAACTTCAGCCAATTGGTTGGTAAACTTCCCGAGCTTGGATGTTTGCGATTTTTGGAGGGTAGCTTCGCCTCGATGTCAGGTACAATGTATAAAAATTTCATATTTTTTCGTTGAGTGGTTTGTCCAGATATTTGATTTATAGGTTCAAATTTTTGTTTGGGTTATATTATATTTATTCAAATTTATTAACCAATTGGTAATGGGATTTATATATATTGATTAGGTCAATATATTAATTAGGTGGTCGAGGCATACGTTTCGGTATATTTGAAATAGTTTTCGGGCGACTTTGGTCGGCGGGTTCCATATTCGGGCATAGGTGGCCTAGAAATTCCTTGAGAATTATATTATGTTAATGGAATTGTAAATGTTGGACCCGAACTTAGAACGTGATATTAGTTTTCCCTTTTAATTGTGTTTACGAAATTAAAACATGTTAGGGGATATGTGGCAGTGAGAGACATGAACTAAGACATTATTCTAGTTCCCTTTATGATTTCTAGATGATTGTTTTAATGGAAATAAAAGCATGTTAAAGGGGATTAAATGGATGTAATTCTGAATTATTGGTTTAATTAAAATAAAAGCATGTGAAAAGAAATAAAATTAATATTCTCATGAATTATTGCTTTAGTGATTTAAAAGCATGTTGGAGAATATTTTTATAAATATGATGTATTACAAATTTATGTTGATGCATTATTTTTATTGAGACTCTCTATGCATATTGAGTACACTGTATCGTGTCGAGTACATGGGTATCGGTCTATGCGGGTCATGTAATCATGTGTGGGTTTGACTAGTGTCAGATAGTTGAATGTTTTCATAAATATCATGTAATACATATTTTTGTTGATTTGTGTCGGATCGTCGTAACAACTGGCCAGGGGTGCTTCTCACTCCACGAAACTAATCTTCCGAGAAATTGAGATGCTAGGGGAGGACTTGTTCCAATCCTAGGTTCACAACCGTGTTCGTGGTGACGGTCATACTTGTTAAAAGTGTGAATTGTCAAAAGCACTTGGGAAGAATCTGTACGATAAATCTACCTTCATTCACGAGAAAAAGTGAAGTGTTAAAGAATAATCCTGTTGACCCTTAGAGTATGGTGTGTGGTCGTATGTGTATCACGGATGGTGTTGAGTTACATTGCATTTGTGTAGCATTTATGTGATTCTATTTTACATGTTGATCATGATATTATTGCATGTGATGTTGGAGCAGGTTTATTATATGATATTAGTACCTGTGGATTTGTGGAGCATGTTGATTATGAATATTGTGAAATAAATTCATATTTTATTAAAATATTCATTTAAATGTGGATAACGCAAAAATATGATTACATGCAGTAATTACTAAAGTATAATGAAATGTAAATTCTTATACTTGTGATTCTGTATTTTTATGCCCTTTGAGGGTTAAGTATATTGATGTCGTGACCTCTTTGGATAGTTGAGGTTAGTGATGGATTATAGAGTCAATTTTGAGTTGAGGCCTTCGAATGAGGCGGTTGATGGTTTTGTGATCGTGGTTGGTTGTGTGACCTCTTTAGAGAGTTGAGGTCATGGATTGATTTTAGTATCAATTGTGATTTGAGGCCTTAGAAAAGACAAGTGATGAGATTGTAAACCTAGTTGATTGTGTAGTATCAACGTTGAGGGGAGGCCTTTGAGAAGGCGGGTAAAAGTCTTGTGATTTTGGTTGGTTGTATAGTACTAAGCAAATAGATGTTTCTTCCGCACTTAGACGAGGTTATAATTGAACTTGTTTGGATGTGTGGTAATTGTCTCTTGATTCTTTTAGTGATTTAGAGAGATGGTATCAAATGTGAATTTGAGGTTTGAATAAATTGAAAGAGGTATTGATTGAAACTAGTTAGTTCCTGGGTAGTGGTCACTAGTTTCCTATTTTCATGATATTAGGGAATCAAATCGTTTTTGGCTAAGTACTCGAGGTATTATAGCTTTGCACTTTGTTTCTTATGCTTAGCTCATTCTCCTAAGCATTTCTTTCACTCTCCCTTGTATACTGGTATATGTTTTTGACTTATATATCACTCCTTGAGTCGTTGGTTACGGTGTTCTGTCGAATCTTTTCTTTGTGTTGTCCATTGATTTCATGGGGTTGGAAACGGATTGTTGGGTTTTGTGGATCCAATGCATTTCTCTTCCTTCATTGTCCTCTTTGACATTTTAGGAATCCTTGAGTTGTTGTTTTGGTCTCTTGATTCTTTTAGTGATTTAGAGAGATGGTATCAAATGTGAATTTGAGGTTTGAATAAATTGAAAGAGGTATTGATTGAAACTAGTTAGTTCCTGGGTAGCGTTCACTAGTTTCCTCTTTTCATGATCTTAGGGAATCAAATAGTTTTTGGTTAAGTACTCGAGGTATTGTAGCTTTGCACTTTGTTTATTATGCTTAGCTCATTCTCCTAAGCATTTCTTTCACTCTCCCTTATATACTGGTATATGTTTTTGACTTATATGTCACTCCTTGAGCCGTTGGTTATGGCGTTGTGTCAAATCTTTTCTTTGTGTTGTCCATTGATTTCATGGGGTTGGAAACGGATGGCTGGGTTTTGTGGATCCAATGCATTTCTCTTCCTTCATTGTCCTCGTAGACATTATAGGAATCCTTGAGTTGTTGTTTTGGTCTCTTGATTCTTTTAGTAATTTAGGGAGATGGTATCAAATGTGAATTTGAGGTTTGAATAAATTGAAAAAGGTATTTATTGAAACTAGTTAGTTCCTGGGTAGCGGTCACTAGTTTCCTCTTTTCATGATCTTAGGAAATCAAATCGTTTTTGGCTAAGTACTCGAGGTATTGTAGCTTTGCACTTTGTTTCTTATGCTTAGCTCATTCTCCTAAGCATTTATTTCACTCTCCCTTGTATACCAGTATAGGTTTTTGACTTATATATCACTCCTTGAGCCGTTGGTTACGGCGTTGTGTCGAATCTTTTCTTTGTGTTTTCCTTTGATTTCATGGGGTTGGAAACGGATGGCTGGGTTTTGTGGATCCAATGTATTGCTCTTCCTTCATTGTCCTCTTGGACATTATAGGAATCCTTGAGTTATTGTTTTGGGTTGGTTTGAGAGTGCATTCTCTCGTTATGATTGTTTCATACATTCTTTCACTTTGAGTCTTGTGTATGAGGCTTGTTGTTTAGTGCACACACGTAGTGTTGCCTTCCCTCTACTTTTGGTTTCTTTTGTCCAAGTGTTTTTCTTAAACACTTGTGGTGTTTGTAACCTTGACATTGTTGTCTCAGTTATTCATTGGTTAGCGTTGGGATCTCTGTTCCCTTGCTTTGTTTCTTGACCCTTATGTGGTTGTTCATGAGTGTAGTGTTCATGTGCTCTCCGTGATTTGATCGGTTAGTTTTTCTCACCTATAGTGAGAGTGTTAATGGTTTCATTAATCTTATTGAGGATAGTGTCATGAGATTGAGGTGGTAGTGTGCTTAGTGGCATTGATGAAGAGATATGATTGAGGTGATTATTCCTTAAGGTATAGATTTTCTCTAGGAATGGGATGCTGATTCTTATATACATATATTGTATATATATATATATGGATAATGATTGTGTTAGTACGCAAGGACGTGAGTGTTTTTCCTCATTTGTTTGAGGGGAGTGAGTTATAAGCATTCCTTGATACTATTTGTCGATTTATATTCCTTTAGATATTAGAGGTGAGTGTGATATCCTTAGTTTGGATCCTCGGGTTAGTGTTGTGAGCACTTGGTAATTTGTTAGATTGACCTTGGGTGTCGTATACTTGGTGTACGTTGTGAGAGTAGTGTAGACTACTGGAATTAGTACTTGGAATACTAGTCTTAGTAGTACCTTATATATATATGTATATGTATATATCCCCTATATAGTTATATACGTTAGTATATGGGTGCGTCCCTGGGGATTTGGGGCCAAGATTAATTATGTGGTACGTGTCTTGCTGGATGGTTTAGCATTACCTAAATAGTCAGAGGATGTGGTAGTTTGGTTTTCATTTTTCCTACGGAGCTTCTTTGCTCACAGGGTGTTTCATACCCCAGGTATTCCATGCCAGTTTGCAAGAAATGTTTCGACTACGGACAGTATGTGGTGTAGCGACACCTTTCTTTTATTTTACTCATTACAGGTTTTGGAGTTGCGCATGGTGATGCAGTTAAGGTTGCAGC
The DNA here is from genome assembly GCA_963922005.1 of Cornus suecica. Lineage (NCBI taxonomy): Eukaryota > Viridiplantae > Streptophyta > Magnoliopsida > Cornales > Cornaceae > Cornus > Cornus suecica. The sequence continues at coordinate 58,171,057 of OY998238.1, read as the reverse complement.
GCGACTGGATTGGGGGACAGTAGTTAGCTACAGTCTTTTTCATTATTTAGTTTCTTTACCCCTGTTTTAGGGGATTCCCATGTATTTCTCTTGGGAGTCAGTTTGTTGGCATATCCCTATTGGTGTATCTTTTATTTCCTGTATTTATTATTTCAGGATGTCATTGTATCTATTCGGCACTACCATGTGCATTTCTGTATTCTTATTCGAGCATTTGTGGCTTTATTGACTATAGAGGGTTGTGTAGGGGTTGGTGGGTTCTTTCCACCACCTTGACCTTAGTAGGATTGATGAATGTTGGGTTATGAGCCATTATTATTACTGGATTTGTTATTGGCAAGTTATTCTTTAGTTTGTGTTTTTGGGATGTTCCATTTACAAACGGAACTCTGCCGGATTTTTGTTGGATTCCGCTATTGTAATTCTATCATTCAATTGGGTATGGAATATACCATTTTTATCATTATTCTACATGTTTTAAGGGTTAATGATATCTTAGTTGGTCGCTCATTTTATGGATCATACCCCGGAGTCCTTGGATTTCCCGGTCCAGGAGTCGTAGGATTTTAGGGGCGTGACAGTTTGGTATCAGAGCATTCTGTAGAGTTTCTATCATTCAGTTAGACATGGAATACATTATTATTCTTTGTAATTCCATGTATTTCCTTGTTATTGTTGACTCTAGTGGTTGCTTGACTGACGTCACCCTTTGGAAATTCGCTGATTCTCCGGGTTGGAGTTTTGGGAATTTTAGGGACGGGACAGTACTGATCGTGGTCGTGAATTTACATCCGGTGATTTTTTATTCTGTGGAAAATGCAGGGATTCATAGAGAACTCACAACAAGTTTTACTCCACAATAGAATGGAGTTGCGGAGTAGAAAAATTGGAGTATTGTTGAAGAGACAAGATGTGTATTGAAAGCAAAGGTCTACCCATAAAGTTTTGGCCTGAAGTTGTTTTTACGACTATATATCTCCTTAATCGCTTTCCAACAAAAGTAATTGAGAAAAAAAACCCTTATGGCATGAGGAAGCGTACTATAAGTCACTTAAAGGTGTTTGGTTCCATAGCTTATTCTCATATTCCAACTGAAAAAATAGATAATCTAGATGATAAAAGCAGAAAATGTATATTTTTTCAATATAGCACTTAGACAAAGGGTTATCAACTTTATCACCCTATCAAAAATGAATTATTTGTTAGTGGTGATGTTATCTTTAATGCAAATGACTCGATTTGATATAGCGTTGCGGGATCTAAAGAGGGAAAATTATTTGAATCAACAGATGAAGAGATGTACGACTATCCCCCAAAGAAATTTAGAAGTCTCTTACTGAAATTTATGATCTTGCGATTTTTTATATGAGCCTATTTAACAGGTTCTGAATGTGTTGTTGCAATGTAAGAGGAAATGGATGCTATAAAAAGAAACAAAACATGGAGGTTGGTTGATTTACTAAGTAGTAAAGATGCAATTAGTCTCAAGTGGATTTACATGTCCAAGTACATCTCTGATGACTCTCTCCAAAGGCACAAAGCCATATTAGTTGCAAACGGTTATTCTCATGTTTCTAGAATCAATTTTTCGAATATTTTCTCCGGTTGCAAGAATTGACACCAAAAGAATAGTGCTAGCATTAGCAGCCCAAAAGAGGTGGCAGATTTATCAATCGATGTTAAATCAACCTTTCTTAATGGAACGCTATAAGAGAGGTTTATGTTGAGCAACCTCAAGGATTCGAAGTTACAGGAATGGAAAGAAAAGTTTACAAGATGAAGAAACACTCTACGGACTCAAGCAAGCACCGAGAGCATGGTATGAAAAAATTGTTAAGTATTTTCTTGAGAATAATTTCAGGAAAAGTGAAAGCGAAACCAAATTATCACTACAAGAAATTAGGGCTTTAGTGACCGTCAAAACCATCACTAAAAGTCATAAAACCATGCCTAAAACTCAAAACAGATTGTCACTAATAAGTGCATAATAAATACTTATTAGTGACAGTTTTATCGTACCGTCACTAATATCGTGGTATCATTGACGGTTATATGGTACCATCACTAATACCCATGATATTAGCGACAGTATTTTAGCGTCACTAATACCGTGGTTTTAGTGACAGTTCTATAATACCGTCACTAATAGACCATCTTTGGTAATGTGGTATTAGTGACGTTATTATTGTCACTAATAAGGTGGTATTAGCGACCGTGTGTACTGTCATTAATAACTAATTATGACAGTTAGTTTGGTAACTAATAACTTCAATTGGTTTCTTCTTTTTTTTCCCATATTTCAGTACTGTATCACTTAACTTTTCCAGTCATCCCAAATACAAATTGATTTGCTCATTTACATGTTTAGATTAATTCAAATTTAAGAAAATGTGCTATAAACAAAATTTAAAGCAGAATTAATAAAAGTAAAAGAATTTCACACATACATAAACAGACCAATAATCACAAAACATTGAAAAGTGAAATTCTTTATAAATACAAACAATAGAGAATTTGTAGCAACTTCCAAGAATGAAACAAAACTAATTTACAAAAGAAAAATTGAAACCTAACAACCTATGCAAACATTGTAGTGATTACGAGAAACAACACTAATCCAATACATTATACCACAATAACTATGCATTGATAGGTTCCGCTGATATTGAGAGAGACAAGCAAAGACTTCTGCATCATATCCTGACATAAAACCCAAGTCGGATTAGGCACATCAGAGTTGAGAGAAACATATCTTACTCTTGTAGAAATAGACAACATCAAATTTATATGTATAAGTGATGAAAATTAAATTAAAATAATTATTTGTCGACTTGACACATACCCTTCATTTAAGATCACTTCTTAAATTCTTTCATTCATTTCAAAATTCAAAATAAAGACTCGATAAAATTTCCTCTCTACATCGACATGTGACATTTCATTACATAATGGTGAATTAATGTAGTCCGTTAATGTGATAGAAAAAATTACCTGTAGATTTTCGGGTGATTGAATAATCTTGGAACGTAGATTGGCATTATCTTGGACACTTTGTACTAAGGCGAAAGTTGCACTAGAAATCTGGAGAGAGAGAGAGAACACCACAGCCAGTAAGTGTTGATTCAAGCATGAAAAAACATATCTAAATAATCACCCTTCATCACTTTACCATGAATATAAACATAAATAAATATTCACTCTGCATCACAAACCAAAACAAGAATTTGCTTTAAAAGTAGGACATCAAATACGCCTGAACATAACTGTTGAAGTAGCAAATTAGTTAAGTTATACCCTCTCTATCAGCTTAAGCTTTTAGAGTAGTTGGATAGTTAACAATAGTAGTAAGGATAACATAAACAAAACAAGAGCCAACTTCCATATAAAGGAGGTGATGGTACAAGAGTAAGTATCAAAGATGTTTTCACAATAATTATAACAACATTGTCTACATAATCAACAAGCAACCAACTAATATGACAGACAATATAAATGTGATGTTCGAAAAAGAACTTCAAATATAACTAGCTTAGATGACAAAGTTCTTAACATGGTTATGAAACAATTGTAGAAATAGAATATCAATAATTATATAAGAGAAAGATGACTCTGTATGATGAGGATATTAGAAAACCCATAATATTAAAAAAAAAAAAAAAGGTATTAGAAATATAGAAGATACGTGAGTAGACAATTGCTATACAACTACTCTCTGGAAAATGAATGGAAAAAAATCAGAACCCTGTAAAATAGAAGGATCACTGATATAACATAAGTGAAAAGCTCAGAAAAAGATCTAATAAAAACTGATAGGTGTCAAATGTTGTCTATTTTAGGCCCCTAACTCACTATTATTACGTCTTATTATTTCATTACTTGGTGTTTTCATGCGGTTTGCGTGTTAAAGCGTGTTTTAGGAGCTTAATGAAGAAACGAGCTAACTTTGGTGAATTAACCTAGGATGTGCTTGTGTCTATCCAAAAAGAGAGCAAAAGAGGATTTTTTAAGCAAAAAGTGTGTCCCAGAGGGCAAAAATGATTTTTTTCGGAGCCGCAACTAGTATGTCCGAGAATTGGGTAAAAGGTAGGTCGTCTCATCCTCAAAGTCGCGGGGCATATCGTGCATTCGATCTTCGGATCTTTAGTCGTGGGTCGTCTCGTGCAACCGCTCTTCCTTGTTGAAAGTGAAAGAGATAAAAATCACTTGGGTAGAATCGGTGTGGTACTCTTTCTAAGAGTATGTATCCGTTAACTTGTATTAGGCAAAATATGTAACTTGTGTTGTGTTAAGACTTTTTCCTTGTCACGGGTCATCTCATGAATGGTTAGAGTGAGTATCTGTTGACCCTTAGAGTAAGGTGTGTGGTCATGTGTGTACCACGGGTGGTGTTGAGTCACATTGCATTCATGTTGCATTTATGTGATTCTATTTGACATGTAGATCATGATAGTATGACATGTGGATTTTGGAACAAGTTTATTATATGATATTATTACCTATGGATTTTGGAACATGTTTATTATGAATATCGTGAATTGAATTCATATTTTTATTAAATGGTCAACTGAAAGTGGATACATGAAAATATGATTTACATGTAATTGTTAAAGTATAATGAAATGTATATTCTTATACTTGTGATTATGTACTTTTATGCCCTTTGAGGGTTAAGTATATTGGTGTAGTGACCTCTTTGGATAGTTGAGGTTAGTGATTGACCAAATATATGTTTATTTCACACTTTGAGGAACGTATCATCTATCGTACTTTTGAGGCTTTTGAGTTGGTTAGACAAGGTTATGATTAAACATATCAGGTGGTGTGGTAATAGTCTCTTGATTCCGTTAGTAATATAAAGAGCTGTCTCAAATGCGAATTTGAGGTTTGAATGAATTGGAAGAGGTATTAATTGAAACTAGTTAGTTTCGTGGTATCGGCCACTAGTTTTCCCTTTTCATGATCTTAAGGGGTCGAAGTGATTTTATTAAGTACTCGGGGTACTGTAGTATTGCAGCGCTGTTTCTCATGCTTAGTTCATTCTCCTAAGCATTTATTTTACTATCCTTTGTATACTAGTATGTGATTTTTGACTTATATGTCATTCCTTGAGCCGTCGGTTACGGCGTGGTGCCAAACCTCTTCCTTGTGTTGTCATTTGATTTTTGTGGAGTTGGAAACAGATGGTTGTGTTCCGTGAGTCCAATGCATTGTTCTTCCTTCATTGTCCTCTTAGACATTATAGGAATCCTTGGAGTTGTAGTCACTCTTATCGGGTTGTCTTTCAAAAATGGCATTTTTCAAGTTTTGAAAACAAACTCATTCGTATTTAAAAATGGAAAACCCGTTTTCGCCAACTCCCGTAGCCATGACATGTTTTCGTACTTTAAAAAGTGATCTTAGGATCTTTTTTAAAAATATTTTCAACTCCTAAAGGTCGTTGATGGCGAATGACGGAGACCAGGGGCAAGATGGTCATTTTCACTGTGTGGATTCTTAAAATAAAAACCTAATTTTATAATTCTCAAGATCCGAGATTCCGAGGCTTCTTTCTCAAGATCTTGATATATTGTGTTTTCAAAGGTGTCTTCTTGTTTGACCTTTACTTCCGATCATTTCTATGTCTCAGGTATGAGGCTCATTGTTTAGTGTACACACGTAGTATTTCCTTTTATCTTCTTTTGGTTTCTTTCGTCTGAGTGTTTTCCCTAAACACTTGTTCTGTTCTTAACATTTACATTGTTGTCTCGATTATCCATTGGTTCGCATTGGGATCCCTTTTCCCTTGCTTTGTTTCTTGACCTTTATGTGGTTAGTCATGAGATAGTACCTTTCATGTACTCTCTGTGATTTGATTTGGTTAGCTTCCTCACCAATAGTGAGAGCGTTGTTGGTTTGATGGACCTTATTGAGGATAGTATTTAGGGATGGCAGTGGGGACCCGCCCCGACGGGGATCCGCCCCGCCCCGCCCCGTTTAGCCCGGGTATGGGGACCCGATTACATAAATGGGGCGGGGATGGGGCAAAAAAAAAATTCCCCGCTGGGTTCGGGGGCGGGTTCGGGGGTACCCCCGCCCCGCCCCGAACCCGCCCCGGTGATATATTATATATATATATTATAATATATATAATATATATTACAATAATATATATGTAATATATATTATAATATTAAAAAATATTATAATATATATATATAATATATTTGTTTTACAAAGAAATAAGATATATTATAATATTTTTTTGTATATAAAAATTTTATACCGGGGCACGGGGCCGGGCGGGGGCGAGGGCGGGGGGGTTCGGGGCGGGTTCGGGGCGGGGCGGGGCAAATTTTTTTTTTTCCCGGGGGCGGGGCGGGTTCGGGGGGACTAAATGGGGGCGGGTTCGGGGTTGGGGATGGGGATCCCCGCCCCGACCCGCCCCATTGCCATCCCTAATAGTATTATGAGATTGATGTGGTAATGCGTCTAGTGGCATTGATGAGGCGATATGATTGAGGTGATTTAGTCCTTGAGAGGTAGATCTCCTCTAGGAATGGGATGATGGTTCTTATATATATATTGTACATATATATATATTGATGATGATTATGTTAGTACACAAGGATGTGTGAGTGTTTTTCCTCCTGCGTTTGAGGGGAGTGAGTTATGAGCCTTCCTTGGTACTAGTTGTGGATTTTTCTTCTTTTGGATATTAGAGGTGAGTGTGATTCCCTCTGTTTCGATCCTCGGGTTAGCGTTGTGAGTGCTTGGTGATTCGTTAGATTGACCTTGGGTGTCGTGTACTTGGTGTACGTTGTGAGAGTAGTGTAGACTCATGTTGTGTACTTATATATATATATGTAGGTATATATATATATCCCCTATATACTTATTTATGGTAGTATATGAGTGTGTGCCTTGTGTTTCCGTGGCTGGGATTTATTGTGGGCTATGTATCTAGTTGGATGGTTTAGCATTACTTAAAAAATCAGAGGTTGTGGTACTTAGGATTTTGTTTTTCCCACTGAGCTTCTTTGCTCACCGGATGTTTCATAGCCCTAGTATTTCACGTCATCTAGCAAGAAATGTTTCGGCTACGGTAGCATGCGGTGCAATGACACCTTTCTTTTATTTTCCTCGTTACAAGTTTTGAAATTGCATAGGGTGATGCGGTTACGGTTGCAACGCGAATTGATTTGGGGACAATAGTTATCTACTATTTTATTTATCATTTAGTTTCTTTACCCATGTTATATGGGACGGCTATGTATTTCTCTTGGGAGCCAGTCTGTTGGAATATCTCTATTGGTGTATATTTTATTTCCTGTATTTATTATTTCAGGATGTCATTGTATCTCTTCGGCATAGCCATGTGTCTTTCTGTATTCTTATTCGAGCATTGTGGCTCTGTTGATTATAGAGGGTTGTGTAAGGGTAGCGGTGTTTTCCTTCCACTACCTCAGCCCTAGTAGGATTGACAAATGTTGGGTTGTGTGCCATTATTATTATTGAATTGTTATTGGCAGATTATTCTATTTTGGTTGCGTCTCCGGGATGTTCCATTTACAAACGAAACTCTGCCAGATTTTTGTTGGATTCCGTTGTTGTATTTATATCATTTAAATGGGTATGAAATATACCACTTTGATCATTATTCAATACGTTTTATTGTTATTGATATCCTTAGTTGGTTGCTCATTTTATGGATCACACCCCGGAGGCCTTGGATGTCTCAGTTCGGGAGTCTTATGATTTTAGGGGCGTGACAGACTAGGATTATCTAGATGGGCGTAAGCCATAATATATTATAACACCCCTCCTAAAACTCATGGTGGTAAATGAGACACCAACTTGAGTTTGAAAACAAATTCCTGAAATCTTTCTGGCAGATGAATTTTGGTAAAAATATCAGCAGGTTGATCTTTAGATGAGATATGTAGAAGACGATTAGTACCACTGTGCACATGTTGACGAACAAAGTGACAGTCAATTTCATTGTGTTTTGTGCGTTCATAAAGCACATCATTGTAAGCAATCTGAATAGCACTTTGACTATCACCACTTAAACTGGTTGAAAGAGGTTAAGAAGCCATCAGAGCCAAATAAGTTCTTGTGTAATGTCAGGAAGAGCACGATATTCAGCCTCAGAGCTAAACCTGAAAATAACAGATTGCTTCTTCCTACGCCACGAGATGAGAGAATCCCCTAAGAAGAAATAGTAACCAGTATTAGAACGGCGATCAATAGGATCTCCTGCCCAGTCAACATCAGTGTATGCTAGTAACTCAAGAGACGATGTAGAGGAAAAATAAAGCCCATGAAACAAGGTGCCCTTTAGATAGCGGAAAATATGAAGAACAACAGTATAATGAATTATCCGAGGAGCATACATGAATTGGATTACTAAATGAACTGCATATGCAATATCTGGATGAGTGATAGTGAGATAGAGAAGACTGCCGGCCAATTGTCTATATAATGTGGCATTACTGAGCAGAGCACCATAAACAAAAGTGACCTTGAGATTAGTTTCCAAAGGAGTCGAAGTTGTCTTGCCGTCAGTGAGACTTGCTCGGGCAAGAATGTCAGAGGCATATTTGACTTTAGAGAGATAGTAACCAACAGAATTAGAAAGAACTTCAAGACCCAAGAAGTCACTGAGACGCCCGAGATCTTTAATTTCAAAATGAAGACTAGGAGATTGCTTGAGATCCGAAATACTAGAGATATCATCCCCAGTAATGATCATATATCATCAACATAGAGAAGTAATAATATGAGACCTACATCTATTTTGCCAATAAAGAGCCCCGAATCATATACACTAGAAATGAATCCAAAATTCATGATAGTGGAGCTAAACTTTGCAAACCATGCACGAGGAGCTTGTCTAAGACCATATATGGCTTTTTGAAGTTTTCAGACTTACGATAGAGAGTGAGTAATGCCTGGACGAGGTTTCATGTAAACTTTTTCTGTGAGATTACCATTAAGAAATACATTCTTGACATCCATCTAAAATAGACCCCATTTTTGGCCAGCAGAAATGGCAAGTAAGTTGTGCACTAATCAAAGACGAGCGACATGAGCAAAAATCTCTTCATAATCAATACCATACTCCTGGTTAAAGCCTTTAGCAACTAGTTTGGCTTTATATTGGTCTATTAATCCATTAGATCGAGTTTTAATTTTGTAAATCCATTTACAGCCAACAACAGTCTTCCCTGGTGGAAGAGTATCTAAGTCCCATGTATGAGCTTTGTCAAGAGCCTGCAATTCCTCAATAATAGTATTGCTAATGAGCATTAGATCTTTCCTCTTTATAAGATGATGGTTCATGATGAGAGAATATAGTGGAGTACCAATGATAATCATGAAGATGATGTGGAAGTTCTCTTACCCGAGTAGATTGACGAGTAGTGACAAGAGGAAGCGAAGCAACAGTGTTGTGAACAAAGACTTCAGTGACAGGATCATCAGACAAGGTAGTCTCATTAGGATAAACTGTAGGTAAGAGCTCAGGAGCTGGTCCATCAGGGGCAGTGGGCAAAGAGGTAGTATCTGAAATGACTATGGATAAATCAAGTTTATTGGTTGATTCAGTGTTAGACTCAGATGGAAAAAGATTAATAATAGGATCAATGAAAAATGGAGGAACATAAGATGGTGTGAGGTTAAACTTGGAAAGAGAAGAGAACATTTTTGTGTTCCCAAAAGATGACATGACGATATATGTGAAGATGTTTAGAAATAGGATCCCAACACCTATACCCTTTATGTTCTATTCTATATCCCAAAATACAACATAGATAAGACCAAGGTTCAAGTTTGTAACGTTCATGTGGCTGAAGTAAGACAAAATAAATACAACCAAAAACCTTAAGGATATTGTAGTTTGAAGTGGTACCATACAATCATTAATAAGGAGTTTGGTTATTAATGTTGGGCATGGGAATGCGGTTTATAGTGTAAATAGCCGTGAGAGCAGCTTCTCGCAAAAAACATTTAGGACAAGAACTGTCGATAAGAAGAGTACGAACAATATCTAATATATGACGATTTTTACGTTCAACACAACCATTTTGTTGAGATGTGCCAGGACAAGAATACCGAGACACGGTGCCTTGTTGATGAAGGAATTTTAGAAAATTTATTTTCCTATATTCCATGGCATTGTCAGCACGAAAAATTTGATGGGGCGAGATAATTGAGTTTGGACTGATGCGCATCGAACGGGGTTAAAAATAATGTTTAAGAACGGCCCCTTATGACGACAAGGTTTTACCTATCGCAAGCGCACAAATCGTATTGTAGCACAAATACGCTTGAGGAAGGGAATATCGATCCCACAAAGACTTGGATTATTTACTTTAGCAATCTAAAAGTATTGAATTATAGTTGAAAAATGCTTGTTTGAGATCTATAACTAAATTAAAGAAAAACTAGGGTTTTCACGCTCCACCACTAAGAACATAATATAGCTATCTACTTGCTCAATTGCAAGAGGGGGATCCATCACCATGAATCAGATCGTACTGCAAATAGTCGAATACGTCTTAAAAATGATATTATCCACCGGATTTTCTACAACCCATCTCCGGACAGAGTATGACTAGTACATGCCATCTAATTTACTCTAATCTACTCCTACAACATAAAATTAAACTAAAGCATGTCTATATCACCTCGCCGAGGCATGACCTGTGTAAATCTAGGATTTCAAGTGTTAAGTACCATTGTGTAGAAAATCACGATAGGTTTAAGATAACATGATTGGTTGAGATAATGCATTCATTGAAGGTTTAAGATAACATGATTAGGAACAAATATGAAAATCACGTAGTTTTTTATGTTTCTAGGCACTTTTACCTACTGTAAGCGTAACAAAATACTTGGAATCCATTTTTCTTGATTATTGCTTTGTTAGAACCCTCTTAACTCCATTGGTATATTTCCCGAAGTTAAAGCTTCGAAAAATATCATTTTTTCCCTCTGGGAGACACTTTTTACTTGGAAGCTCCTTTTTTGCTCTCTTTGTGGATAGATACAAGCATGTTTTTGGTTAATTCACCAAAGATAGCTCGTTTCTTCATTAAACTTATGTAACACACTTTAACATACAAACCGCATAAAAATACCAAATAATGAAATGATAAGACTTAACAATAGTGAGTTAGGGGCCTACAATGGACAACATTTGGCACCTATCACACCCCCAAACTTACATATTGCTAGTCTCTTAGCAATGAATACAGGAGAACTTTTAAAAACTCTCATGATGATTTTCTAAACTAACTACTCTTACATTAATCTTTTGCTTTCTTGAGGGTCGATGATTACACTTAGCATGTGTAACAAACCTTTTAAACCCCTCAGCAATGCCGAGTAGACGAGTTAAGCCTTGTGAGGGTTAACTATATTATCCACAACTTCTCCATTCTTCATTCTCACGCAATCATGCATTCACACACTTGTTAACCAAGTCATGCTATAAGTATAAGATAACATGAATGTAAAAATTCCCACTCACTACCGAACAATAATTATCTCGAGCTAATGTTTAGTCCCCACTAAAGCAAATAACTTCGTTACTTTCTACTCTCAATTCGAACAAACTTTCGTGTTTTTGTGAACATTCTACTATAGTAGACTAATCTTTCTTCTTCTACTTCATTGATCAAACTTTTCCTTTTAATATGTAAAACTCCTTTTTTCCATCTTTTCCACTTAATCCCTTTTTATCTTTCTAAGCTCCGGAATTTCCAGTAAGGATTTTTAGTCCAAACCAACTGGGCCCAAGCTTTTTCCATGGGATTTATGCTCATTAGTTTTCTCCTCTTTTTAAGCGAATACTCTGCTACTTTGTGGTAGGAGGCCCGGTTACTCAAATCAAATAACTACTTTTTGCAATTTATTTATATTTTCAGAATTTTTCTGATTTCCTCAATTTCAATTCCCCTTCTCCCCTTTTATAATGGCAAAGCTAATTTTTCAACTACATAGTCAAAGATCAATTAATTATCCCATAGTGAATATGTGCATGTGCTTATAGGTCAAGATCATCCTTCTCAGTTTCAATTTCACTAATTCATTCACTAATGTAAAACCACATCACTTCACTAACTCAATCTAAACATTACTCTCATGAGCGGGAATATAGCATCACATACTACTCATAAATCATAAACATAAACTCAATCAACTTGTAATGCCAAATTGTCATGCGTTAAAACAAAGAATTTCTCAAAAACATTCAATTTTTCACTAATTTTCTATCATTCCTTATACTAAATATAACTTTCCCCCAAACTTAAATTAAACCATGTTCTCATGGTTCACAATTATACTCATGAGAAAGAATAAAGTTACCTTTGAACCTGAATTCTAGAATTTACTCTCTTTATGCACATTCTCCCCCCATACTTGAATTGAGCTATCTGCAGAAATTTTCAATAGACCACGCATACCAAATATCATAGCAAGGGAAAAAGAAATAGATCTTTGCTTTTTGGAAATTATTACTCAATATAGCACAACGAATGATTATTTTATTGAATAAAATAAACAATGATTTGGCCTTAAGGGCCTACAATCCTATGAAATTGAAATTGCACTGATTTGGCCTTAAGGGTCTACAATCCCTAAGAATTGAAAATTGCAAACTATTTACCAAATTTAAAATAAACTAATCCTACAAATCCTAATCCAATTATGATTCATATTCATTCGTTGCTCCTACGGCTCATCATTCACTTCCACTTGAAAAACATCCCCATGAAGCCTTGATAGTCGATTCCACTTCGAGCCATTCAAAATCCACTTCTTGGTAATGTTTTGTGAACGACAAAAACTTCTCATTCATCTCTCCCAACCGATAACCCAATTTCTCTTCAAGAATCCTTGATATTAAAATCGGATATGGGAGGTAAAACTCCATCAAATCTCATCCTTTCACCTTTCCACTCACAATTCGTTGCACCATAATCATGTTGCCCATAATTAGTTCCGGAACCGCTATCCAATAACCCTTAAGCATGAAATATAGCACTTTAATCATCGTGTACCCTCTCCAACTTGTTCTATGGTTTTGGCACACTTGTGATGTAAGCACACAATCTAGGTAGAATAGGTTCGGATTCATATGGTATCTATACACACTCATGTACGTATGTTTTGGAACATGTATATCACATATCTCTGTTATCATATCCGCCTCCGTGAGTGGCCATTCCTTCGGGGCTAATTTAAATTTCTTTCGTAGGTGATCCAGAAACCCAAGTGTTATCTTCCAATTTTTTTACACTACCTCTTCATCAACCACTATAGGGTCACTCCATTCATCAATCTTCACCTTTATTACTTTTGGTTCCTTCGGTCCTTCCATAGTCATCCTCTTGTAGAATTTCTGAACCAAGTTTGGATACACTCTCAATCCCGCCGGAGTCTCCAAATTTTCCAATCCTCTTTCTTTTATGATTTTCACTCCCGATGCTATTAGTGGACTTCTCATCGTCTCTGAAAGAAACATCAATTCGACACTTCATAAATGATCGAGGCATTGTACGCATCCGTGGTGCACTCGAAGCTTGCATATTTGTACTTTCCTTGTCCAAATACCCATTCATCTTCCTCGTATCTACTATCTACAAGGCAAAATTATCTTCAAAGATCTCCTCTGGATCAGATTCAATTTCATAATCACTTTCTCTCTCATGTGCATTCTCACCCGGAAAAGGAGAAGAAAAAGACATCTCTATATACTTTCCCTCATAAGCTTTTACATTGAATTATCGAAATTGTGAACCCTTAAGGTTTATATTTATAGATGAATGATTCATAATCTATAGGGAAAAGGAATTAGAATCATTATTGGAGTTGGAGAATGGAATCAAACAATCAATCCGACTTTAACATGTACTTTGATTCCATCTCCTACTCAAACTAGGATTTTTCTCTAAATTCCTGTCTAAATCATAAGAATTCCTAAAAGCTACTCCTGATTAAACCCTAATACAGTACAAACACAAAATCATCTAAAAAATCCCCTCATTTGGGCAATTTTTGAATTTTCCTGGACAAGCTACGATGGTCCCTATGCTTAAGCATAGGGCCAAGCATAACAAGCTACGCTTAGCACAATCGTAGGCATAGATTGGTTTTTCTTTATGATTTTTTTTTTCAAGTCTGTTTTCTTCTACACACTTGCCACATCCATGCTTCAATATCACTATACAGTACGAACTCACACTCCCCCAAACTTAAACACATACACATGTCCTCATTGTGTGACTACGAAGCTCAACCAAACCCCCAAAATCACATCACATTCAACGCATGTATTATCATAGTCTTGGGAATGTACAACATGAGTAATACTATCACTTGAATTCAAAAATCTGTAATTTTATAGAAAAAAAAACTACACTACACTTAGAGATCGATTGTTTAGGTTGTGGCATATATCACACTATAACAGAATGTCCGCTTAACAATTCCACTATAGCGATACTAAACAACAAAAATAGTAACGACTATACTAAACTAATCCTATAGCGATACTAAACTAATCCTACTTGTCATATAGTGGTGGTGGTGATGGTGGATCAAGTCCCATATGAAACATCTGTGCCTGTAATATACCACATACCTCTCTCTGACCATGCCGGAGCTGAGTAATTTCCTCTCATCACATCTATATATCTATCAGGGCTATCCTTTGTTTATCCCTATGTTCCTTTCTAAATAGACAAGTCTCATCTCGACCATGCCTCATCTCTTCTCTACTCTGTTGTAGCACATCTCTAAGCGCTGCATGCCCCGCACATTCTAGTATATGACATTGCACACACACTTTATAATATTCAAATACATCTTTGAATATGGTCGGCCAATAGAACCCACTCTGCAGTACCTTATGGCTTATCTTTTGAGCTCCAAAATGCCCCCCACATTCTAGTATATGGAAAAATCTCAAGATAATCTCCACTTCACTTTCAATAACACACTTTCTGATAATCTAATCAAAGCAATATTTGTACAATCGCAGATTATCCCATATATAGAATTTAACTTGGCTGAAGAATCAGTCTCTATCATTCTTAGACTAACCTTTTTGGAATTTGACTCGTGGCTTTGTAATTGACAATATCAACAGACCACGGTATCTCTTCCACAACAGCCACACTAAACAGATGTTCATCTGGGAATGTATCCTTAAGAGGAACACTTTCCTTTGTAGTTTCCATAATAATCCTTGATAAATGGTCTGCAACTACATTCTCTAAATCCTTTTTGTCTTTTATCTCCAAATCAAAGTATCGTAATAATAAAATTCATCGAATAAGCATGGGGTTTGGAGTCTTTCTTTGTTAGCAAATGTCTCAATGCTGCATGATCGGAATATACTACCACATTTGTTCCTAATAAATATAATCTGAATTTATCCAAGGCAAACACAACTTCTAGAAACTCTTTCTCTGTTGTTGTGTAATTTATCTGTGCATCATTCAGAGTCTTACTAGCATAATATACTGCGTATGACAACTTCTCCTTTCTCTATCCCAATACTCCTCCTATGGTATAATCTGAAGCGTCACACGTCAGCTCAAAAGGTAAAGACCAATCTGGTGATCGCATGATTGGGGTTGTAGAGAGTTGTGTACGAAGCTCCTTCAAAGCACGAAGACACTCTTTATCAAAGACAAAGGCCGCATCTTTAGCTAATAAGATGCATAGTGGTTGAGCAATCTTACTAAAATCTTTAATAAATCGTGTATAAAATATGGTATGGCCCAAAAATGATCTTATCTGCTTAACATACGTGGGATGAGGCAATTTTGAAATAAACTCAAATTTTTCCTTATCTACCTCAATTCCCATTTTTCATATTATATGGCAAGGTACTACACCATCTTGAACCATGAAATGGCCCTTTTCCTATAGATGCCAAAAAATGCACAACAGAAGAATGGAATATTTTATTTGGGTTTTGCTTCCTTTATACACTTTCCCTTACATCATTATCTCTATTTTCAAGGAATTATAAGCTAAAATGGGCCTAATCTTTGGGCGTTCGATAACCTTGTTGGGTTGTCAGCTAGATGGGCCCAACGCCTGATGGGCTTCTCTGGGCCCGGAGATTTCCACACTTACACAGGCCCTTTTCTTGGTGGTGGGCTTTCGGGCAGTCAGGCCCATTACCAAGAAGGTAAAGTGGGGGAATATAGATACATTACCCCTATCGGGGTGACGTGGTAGCTTTATTTAATATGACGGTTGTATCATCATTAATCATTTCAAATTCATAGCTCAGGTGGTCTCGATTCGTGAATTGGGGCTAAAGAGGTGGCATGATGTTTCGTTTCATCTGCGTATGACTCTTCGCATACTTTGGTGACCTCTATAAATACCCAGGGTCCATTCGCCAATCATTCCTTGCATTTCCATGCTCTTGGCTCTCAGACACTCTCTGCAACTTAGGTTCTCCTCTTGTTACTGCCAAAATCTGTACATTTCTCCAGGAAAACTCACGAAATCTCATCGGGATTCATCTTAGAGAAAGTTCTTTCTTCCAGCTCTCCTACCTTTCTGTCAATATGTCTAATAAGAGAGGGAATTTGCCTCAGTGAAGGAGTTGGATGAGTCTCTGGGCATTGCTCCGCCGTATGATTATCCGGTTAGAGGTCCAGATGACGTTCATTTTTGTGAGTTCTTGACCAAACCTATTCCGGGGCCTACTTCCAATTTTGTTCCTTCAGTACAACCCGCTCTTGATGTGGGAATTGTTCCTGTGGACTCAAATGCGGTGGGCACTGATGTTGGCACTTAGATAGTGAATTCTACCGAGCTTCCTTCTAGTTTTTAGGATAGCAGAACGTAGGATTCTTTATTTGTAAAAACATTTATAAGCCTTGACCATCGGGGTCCATATTTTGAATGAAAATCATGGTTCCTTTCCAGTTGAATTCTATTGTACTTAAGAGATTTTACCAACAAGTGTTGTGTCTTTCGGGCACTTCAGGCTATGCGAGAGGCAAGACAACACTTGTTTATTTTTTGTAAAATTTGGATCTCTTCTAGATCAGTGTTGCATCTTTCGGGCACTTGAAGCCATGCGAGAGATAAGACAACACTTGGCTTATTTTTTGCAAAATTTGGATCTCTTCAGGATCAATGTTGTGTCTTTCGGGCACTTCAGGCCATGTGAGTGACATGACACAATTTGTCAATTTTTTGTAAAATTTGGATCTTTTCTGGATCAGTGTTGCGTCTTTCGGGCACTTCAAGCCATGCGAGAGACAAGACAACACTTGGTTTATTTTTTGCAAAAATTGGATCTCTTCAGGATTAGTGTTGTTTCTTTCGGGCACTTCAAGCCATACGAGAGACATAACTACACTTTATCTATTTTTTGCAAAATTTGGATCTCTTCTAGATCAGTGTTGCATCTTTTGGGCACTTCAGGCCATGCAAGAGACAATACAATACTTGGTTTATTTTTTGCAAAATTTGGATCTCTTCAGGATCAGTGTTATGTCTTTCGGGCACTTTAGGCCATGCGAGAGACTTAACAACACTTAGTTTATTTTTGATAAAATTTTGATCTCTTCTGGATCAGTGTTGTGTCTTTCGGGCACTTGAAGCCATGCGAGAGACAAGACAACACTTGGTTTATTTTTTGCAAACTTTTTTAATCTTATTTGGATCGGTGTTGTGTCTTTTGGGCACTTCAGGCCATGCGATAGACATGACAACACTTTGTTTATTTTTTGCAAAATTTGGATCTTTTCTGGATCAGTGTTGCGTCTTTCGGGCACTTCAGGCCATGCGAGAGACATGACAACACTTTGTTTATTTATTGCAAAATTTGGATCTCTTCGGGATCAGTGTTGCGTCTTTCGGGCACTTGAAACCATGCGAGAGACATGACAATACTTTGTTTATTTTTTACAAAATTTTTGAAGTCTTTTTGGATCAGTGTTATGTCTTTCGGTTACTTCAGACCATGCGAGAGACATGACAACACTTAGTTTACTTTTTGCATCAGTAGATATTTATAAGCTATTTTTCCAAAAAAAAGTATTTTACTGATGAATTTCCTATTTTTTGATTGATCTGGCTCGGGGGCCTTTTTACAAAAATGATCAGAGTAAAAGTAAACTGGGCTTGTTATGGGTTGTGCCTCTTCAGCCGAGAGGCGTTCTGGGAGTTTGGTTCCATTCTACCGTCTATGTTCCTTCGGACACGGTATGCTCTGCACCCGATGACTTCGGTAATGGTATACGGGCCCTCCCAAGGCTCCTTGACCTTGCCCACGAGTCCAATTTTTTGCCTAAGGACCATGTCACAGACCTAGAACTCCTTTATTTTAACTTTTTGGTTGAAGTGGTTTCGAACACGTGTTGGTAGGCGGCCAGCCTGATCCCGGCAGTTTTCCTTCTTTCATCTAGTAGATCAAGGTCGTGAGCCAGGTGCTGGTTATTTGGGCCTTCCACCCAGGCCTGGCTCTGAAGGGTTGGAACCCTAACCTCCGTCGGGATCACAACCTCAACACCATAAGCTATGGCGAAAGGGGTCTCTCCGGTGGGTTGCTTGGGGGTTGTTCTGTATGACCAGAGCACTTCAGGTAGCTTCTCGAGCCAGGCTCTTTTTGCTTCCTCAAGTTTTTTAGCCAAGGTATCGAATATGGTTCGAATTATTCTTTCGTCCTGTCCATTCCCATGCGGGTACCCAACGAAGGATGTTTTCTGGTTGATAATATACTCGGCAAAGAACGCTCTCACTTCCTTGTTGTCAATATTTATTCCATTATCCATCATAATTGTCATTGGTATCCCGAATCTGCATATTATGTGGGTCCAAATGAACTTTATGACGTTGTTACTTTTCATGGAGGGGTAGGCTTTAGCTTTCACCCATTTGGTGAAGTAATCAATGGCCAGGAGGATGTAAGAATTTGATCGAATTGCCTTCGGGAGAGGTCCTACGATATCCATTCCCCATCGGGCAAAGGGATGTGGGACTATGGTCGGGTATAGGCACTCCGGCGGTCGGTGGATAGCGTCTCCGTGCATCTGGCATGACTTGTACCTTCGGACATAGTCCTTAGCATCACGTGACAGATAGGGCCAAAAGTATCCTTGGGAGAGTATTTTATGGGCAAAGGGACCTTCCTCCGGAGTGGTTCTCGCAAGATCCACTGTGGATCCCTTGTATCACTGCTCTCGATTCTGAGGGCGTGATGCACTTTAAATAAGGACCCGAGAAGCACTTTTGATTGAGTTGCCCGTTCATGACTGAATATCAGGCTGAATTCCTTTTGAGCCTGTGAACTTTAACTTTGTTCTCTGGGAGTGTCCCATTTCTCAGGTAATTCATCAGGGGATCCATCCAGCTGGGCTCCCATGGAATAAGCATCACTTGTACAGGGTCTTGAATACTTGGCCTGGTTCTAAAATCTACCAACATAATCTGGGTCAGGTCCTCTCGAGTTGAGGATGCCTGACCGGCTAGGTGGTCAGCTACGGAGTTTTTGCTTCTCGGGATCTGAGTGAAGGTTATTTTTTGAAATCTCTTTGTTTCCTTCAGCACAAGTGCCCGGTAAGACTCCATTTTGGGATCTTTTGCTTCGTATTCTACTTTAATTTGTCGAATGACTAGTTGAGAGTCGTTCTGCATTGCT
Organism: Cornus suecica; assembly: GCA_963922005.1. Taxonomy (NCBI): domain Eukaryota; kingdom Viridiplantae; phylum Streptophyta; class Magnoliopsida; order Cornales; family Cornaceae; genus Cornus; species Cornus suecica. Next base: position 58,151,394 of record OY998238.1, on the reverse strand, counting down.
AGGGCCTGAATCTAGAGGCTTCGGGCTAACCTTAAGCCAGATACGATAGCTTCATACTTTGCCTCATTATTTATGGCTGGGAACTGTAGTTGCACTAACGTGTGGAGGTGTGTCCCAATGGGTGTCTAAATTTCCAAGCCGATTCCCGATCCGATAGAACTGGCTCATCCATCCACGAAAAGCTTCTAAGTATCCGAATCAGTCTGTTGGTCGGGTTCTTCAATTTCATCTTCAAGTAAGAAATCTACCACCACCTGTCCTTTGATGGAAACCTGGGGTATGTAAGTTATGTCATATATGACCAATTCAATAACGCATTTGGAGATTCTGCCCGAAAGATCGGGTTTTGTCATAACAACCCGGAGAGGTGTGGAGGTCGGGACAATGATTGGATGAGCCTTAAAATAATGCCTCAGTCGCCTTCTGGCATTTACCAGTGATAGAACCTGTTTTTCTTGCCTCTTATATCGGGTCTCCGCTTCAGCTAAGGATTTACTTGTGTAGAAGACTGGCATCTACAGGTTCCCATCCCCTCTGATGAGGGCTACACTGGTTGAGATGAATGATATTGCTAGATACAGATGTAATACTTCATCCGGTTCTGGCATGCATAAGATCAGGGATCTGGTCATATACTCTTCTAACCTTGCTAGGGCTTCAGACTACTCAGGGCCCCAAACTTCTCCCCTTTTTGCCTTGATTGCCTTAAAGAATGGTATGCATCGATCGGTGAGTCATGAAATGAACCTACTAAGGGCAACCACTCTTCCCGTCAGGACTTGAATGTCTTTATGTGTCCGGGGCTCCTTTATTTCCATTTGGGCCTTGACTTGTGTTGGGTTGGCCTGGATCCCGGTCCGGTCCACGATGTGTCCAAAGGAGCATTTCTCTGGGTTAAGCTTCATGCCATGCATTCTGAGGGTGCCAAACACTTGGTGCAGGTGTGCAAGATGATCTTCCTTTCTTTTGCTCTTAACCACAGTGTCATCAATATAAGCCTTGATCACTGTACCCATCATTCCCTTAAAGATATTGTTGACCAGCCTCTGGAAAGTGGCACCTGCATTTTTTCAGACCGAAGGGCATAACCTTAAAGCAATAAGTACATGTTTCAGTAATGAATGAGGTCTTATTACGCATAGCAATTCAGAAGAGTGTATATCCATATGATCTGTATGTAAATGAAATGCGAGAATATGTAAAATTCAAATATTATTAAATACTTCTGAAATACAACTTGCAATCTGCCAATATAACATATTCTGGATAATAACTAGCCATTACATCATACAATGCTCCTTTCTGCATATCTTCAATTCCACCAGCAGTTGTATCCTTGTAATATGTTTTATGGTGTAGGATTTTCTCCAATTCAATGGGAACACTAGGTCTGCACGGATAATATCCACTGCTAGTTTCCCCCTGACCTATCAATTCATATTTTTTCTTTAATAATATATTAAACCGATCGCTTTGGCTATCAGATTTAGTCCACATCTCCGGATCATGCGTCGATCCCCTAAATATATCCATTGGGCTCGGTAGTGCAATACCTGGTCGTTTATCCCACACGACCCAGACATATACTGGGTGCATTCTTACAACTTTTAATCCTTCTAACCCTAAATCTAATCTACCATTTATTTTTAATTTTGTCCAGAGAATTGTCTGACTATGGCGAGTACCAATAGTTGACCCAGGTCCGCATTCATTTTTTACACTCACCCACCCATCGTCGCTAATATCTGTATAATTTAATTTACTATACATATATTGTTTACGTGCTCTATTATTTGGTCTCCGAAGGTACACCGCTGGAAGCTGTGTCCTTTGAGTCTGGCTGAACTGCAGACGACGTCTGACAGCTCTCCCTTGAGGAATTGTTCCGACACTTCTCGGTCGCTTTCTCCATGCTGTAGAGGAGCTTGGTGTGTTCATTCTCTAAGTCGTTGATCCAAAGAATCAACAGACGTGAGTCATTTAACTCCACTACCTGATGGGTAATGGACTCCAATATCAGACGGGTATCACCCCGAGTGATAAGATCAATAGCAGATACCCTGGTTCTAGACATGATTCAAATTTAAATTATTTCAGATCTCATATCTGCTTTTATAAAGAACCATAGTCTTTTGTGCGCAACAAGCCGACACAGCGGGCCCGCATGTTTTTAGGCGGGCTGCGCACACATATTCAAAATTTGAATTTCAAACTCCCGACAAAACACCGCGTCTTTGCCTCGCGGAACCAATTAAAATCCACCACGTGTCGGCGGGGCCCACTATATATCCTACGGCAAAGGGGGGGGAGGCAATGTTATAATCTCCCCCCCCCCTCCCCTATATATGGGCTCTATGTCTCCGGTTCTGGGAGAGATAATTTCCCTCTCTAGCTTCAGAGACACACCCATATTTACAAATATGCCATTACCTCCAAAACGTTTCCGTATTCAGAATAAGAATTTCTTTCTTACTTATTCTAAGTGCAATCTTGAACATGATTTCCTTCTTCAATCTCTCAAATCCCTATCCCGAATATTTTCTCCTAATTTCATTCGGGTATCCAGGGAATTACATGAAGATGGTGAACCCCATTATCATTGTCTCATACAATTTCCTCAAAAATGTTGTCTAACTAATTGTCGATTTTATGATATTACTTGCCCCAATTCTTCTCAGATATATCATCCCAATATTGAAGGGGAAAGATTTCTTTGTGCAGTGAAGAGTTACATCACCAAAGATGGGGATGTGAAGGATTTCGGGGAATACATAAATGGTGATGATAGGAAGCACTCTAACACTTCATCATCATGCTATGATCGTGCACTGGATGCCTCTTCTAAAGAGGAAGCTCTTGCTATAATTAGACAAGGTGATTCTAAATCCTTTTATCTTCAACATGATCGTGTATTAAAAATGACTGATCTGATTTTCAAACCTCCAGTGAAGGTATTTACACCTACGTTCACTCAGTTCAACATATGTGATGATCTGGAATAATGGATTGGTGAAAATATAATGGGCCCTGAAAACAGGCCCTTCAGGCCCAAATCATTAATTATTGAAGGGCCTGCATATTCTGGTAAGACACAATTGGCCCGTTCTCTTGGGCCTCATAATTATTTACAAGGCTCGCCCATTGATTACAGCAAATATAGCAACGAGGCCTGGTACAATATAATAGATGACATTCCATTAGATAAAATTCATTTTAATTGGAAACAACTGATTGGTTCTCAGAGGGATTGGCTGGGTTGGGTCAGATACGGCAGACACAAGGAGATTGCATGTGGTATTCCTACAATAGCAATCTGCAACCCAGGTCCAAATTCTTCAATATATCAGTGGTTGCAAATGAAGCTAGACGTACTCGAGTGGACACAGAAAACAGCGGAGTTCATCTCCATCATAGCACCGCTGTATGCACGCGCAAGTACATTTGAAGAGGATGCAGTAATCCGTAGAGGTTGCCTTGACGGTATACGGTTTAATGCGTTGTTTAGCGGTGGACAATGACAAACACTTACATTATTAGCAGTGTATCCTGGTGAAATAATCTGAATATCTGGCAGCCTTTTATTGATATCATCCAGAGTCTTTGTAGTTGATAACTTCAATTGAGCTATCAATTGCCAGAAATTATGTGTGGAAGAGACCGTATACCGTTAAGGCAACCTCTACGGATTCCTGCATCCTCTTCAAATGTACCTCAAAGGGACCTTCCTCCCGTGACAGATAAGGCCAAAAGTATCATTGGGAAAGTATTTTATGGGCAAAGGGACCTTCCTCCGGAGTGGTTCCCGCAAGATCCACTGTGGATCTCTTGTATCACTGCTCTCGATTCTGAGGGCGTGATGCACTTTAAATAAGGACCCGAGAAGCACTTTCGATAGAGTTGCCCGTTCATGGCTGAATATCAGGATGAATTCCTTTTGAGCCTGTGAACTTTAACTTTGTTCTCTGGGAGTGTCCCATTTCTTAGGTAATTCATCAGGGAATCCATCCAGCTGGGCTCCCATGAAATAAGCATCACTTGTACAGGGTCTTGAATACTTGGCCTGGTTCTAAAATCTACCAACATAATCTGGGTCAGGTCACCTCGAGCTGAGGATGCCTGACCAGCTAGGTGGTCAGCTACGGAGTTTTTGCTTCTCGGGATCTGAGTGAAGGTTATTTTTTGAAATCTCTTTGTTTCCTTCAGCACAAGTGCCCGGTAAGACTCCATTTTGGGATCTTTTGCTTCGTATTCCACTTTAATTTGTTGAATGACTAGTTGAGAGTCGTTCTGCATTGCTAGGGCCTGAATCTAGAAGCTTCGGGCTAACCTTAAGCCAGATACGATAGCTTCATACTTTGCCTCATTGTTTATGGCTGGGAACTGTCTGCTGGTCGGGTTCTTCAATTTCATCTTCAAGTAAGAAATATGCCACCACCTGTCCTTTGATGGAAACCTGGGGTATGTAAGTTATGTCATATATGCCCAATTCAATAGCCCATTTGGAGATTCTGCCCGAAAGATTGTGTTTTGACATAACAACCCGGAGAGGTGTGGAGGTCGGGACAATGATTGGATGAGCCTTAAAATAATGCATTAGTCGCCTTCTGGCATTTACCAGTGATAGAACCTGTTTTTCTTGCCTCCTATATCGGGTCTCCGCTTCAGCTAAGGATTAACTTGTGTAGAAGATTGACATCTGCAGGTTCCCATCCCCTCTGATGAGGGCTACACTGGTTGAGATTAATGATATTGCTAGATACAGATGTAATACTTCATCGGGTTCTGGTATGCGTAAGATCAGGGATCTGGTCATATACTCTTTTAACTTTCCTAGGGCTTCAGACTACTCAGGGCCCCAAACTTCTCCCCTTTTTGCCTTGATTGCCTTAAAGAATGGTATGCATCGATCAGTGAGTCATGAAATGAACCTACTAAGGGCAACCACTCTTCCCGTCAGGACTTGAACGTCTTTATGTGTCCGGGGCTCCTTTATTTCCATTTGGACCTTGACTTGTGTTGGGTTGGCTTGGATCCCGGTCCGGTCCACGATGTGTCCAAAGGAGCATTTCTCTGGGTTAAGCTTCATGCCATGCATTCTGAGGGTGCCAAACACTTGGTGCAGGTGTGCAAGATGATCTTCCTTTCTTTTGCTCTTAACCACAGTTTCATCAATATAAGCCTTGATCACTGTACCCATGATTCCCTTAAAGATATTGTTGAGCAGCCTCTGGAAAGTGGCACCTGCATTTTTTCAGACCGAAGGGCATAACCTTAAAGCAATAAGTACATGTTTCAGTAATGAATGAGGTCTTTTCCTCATCCATCGGGTTCATTTTTATCTGATTGTATCCCGAATAAGCGTCTAGAAAAGTTAGACGTTCGTAGCTGGTGGTAGCGTCAACCATTTGGTCGATTTTTGGCTGTGGAAAACTATCCTTCGAGGACGCCCTGTTCAGGTCAGTAAAATCAACTCAAACCCTCCACTTACCATTCTTTTTCTATACGACTACTACGTTGGCGAGCCATTCAGGGTAGTTGAATTCCCTGACAAAACCAGCCTGGAGCAATCTGGACACTGCGTCCGCTATGATCTGGTTTTGATGCGCTCCAATGCACCTCTGCTTTTACCTGATTGGTATCACCTTCGGGTCGACGTGTAATGAGTGTTGGGCAACAAGAGTGTCGATACCTGGTATGTCTGTATGTTCCCATGTGAAGACATCGAAGTTGTCCTACAATAACTGTGTCAGTTCTTTCAATTCAGAGTTGGTAAGATTTATACCTGTAAAAGTAACTTTTTCCGGGCTATCGGGTATAATAGAGATTGGATGTAATGGCTCGACTACGATCGGGGTACCCGGATCCCCTTCCTTTGATTGCTATTTGGGGCCTGGATTCTTTTCCTTTGAATGGGAGACCATTGGGCCTTTTCCCTTCCTGATCTCCTTCAGGGTGACCTCATTGCATTCTTTGGCGGCCACCTAGTCAACCTTGATACCAATGATGTCCAAACCGTTTGGGCTTTTGCATCTCATCACTTAGTAAAGGGTTGAATGCACGCCCTGCATCTGGAGAATCCATCCCCTTCCACTACAACAAACATCTCGGCCAGGGTCCTTTGAGCAGTAAATACCGACAATTGGAATTTCTCAATCGGTTCTATTTGCTTTCCATCGAATCATGCAATAGGGCACCGGGATGCCACAATCTCGTTCGGGTAAATTTCAAGTTTTTTAAAAATCCATTTGGTAATGACGTTTACACTACTCCCAGGATCAATCATGACCCTCTTAACAAGGTAGTTGGCCACCATCAGTGTCACAACTAGAGGCTCATCATGTGAGGTCTAGATGTTCCGAAGGTCTGATGTAGACAAAATAATGTGTTTCTCATGTCCTGTGGTGGACTTCAATGACTTCGTTGACTTTTCTCATTTTGTGGACTCTTCGCAACTGGCTCCGGTTGAATCCTTCCGTCTCTTTGAAAGTAGGGCCACCAAGAATCATATTGATGATCCTGACCGACTGTGCGGCTGTAGGGTTCCTAGGGGCATTAGGAGCACGTTGATCAGCCCTCGGCCTATCCCGTTGGATGTAATCTCGGAGCTCGCTGTGAAGCAACAGTGCCTCTACTTGTTTTCTGAGATTACGGCTTTCGTTTGTGATGTGCCTGAAATCACCGTGAAAAGCGCAATGTTTTGACTTATCGCTTTGGTCCAGTAGCTGTCTGATGGTTGGGGGTTATTGGAAGATCCCTCTGGCCTTGTTCTCTTGGTAGAGCTTGGCAAGGCTGACCCTCATGGGGGTTACTCTCTCTTCAGATTTGGAACACTTGAAAGGGTGATGGGCTTGAGTTCCTGAAGGAGCTGGGGGCCCTGATGGTGTTGGACACTTTCGATCGGTCACCTGATCCTTTGATCAGGGTTCAACGCTGACTAAGGTTGCCCTCCTCTGTCTGATGGTCTCCTCCTCTTCAATCCTCAAGTACCCTTGGGCTGTAGAGTTCAGCTCGCCAATACCCGATAGGGGGCGTGTCACCAGAGACTGATGGAACTTGGTTCCTGGAATAAGGGCCATCGAGAAGGCCTCAACAGCAGAGTGTTGGTCACAGTTATTAATAGAAAAAGACTCAATGTTGAATTGGGATAGGAAGCTCTTCAGTGATTCTCCTTTCTCCTGGATCATAGTGAAGAGGCAGGATATAGTCTTATTCTGTCTCTTGTTCCCATAGTATTGCGCAATGAAGAGCTTGGTCAACTGTTGCTAGCGGTTGATGGATCGAGGCGGCTGCTTCCTGAACTATAATAGAGCTGCATCAGCAAGACTTCTGGAAAATACCTTACAAAGCAAGGACTCGTTCTCAACGTACATGGTCATCTTCTGGTGAATCTGATAAATATGCTCCTCAGGGTCCTTGGTGCCATCGTAGGGGGTGAACCGAGGTATAACAAACTTCTTTGGAAAAGGTTCTCGGGTTATCTAAAAGACGAAGGGTGATTGTATCAACTCAGTTGATGCCTGGATGGCCAGGTCATCAGTAGACTGGGCTCTCAAGTTCCTGAGGACATTCCTTTGGAACTCGGCCATCATCACTTGGAGCTTTTGGGGGATCATGACTTCGTCGGCGGCGAGAGCCTTTCCTAATCGTTGGGAAGACTTGGCATGCTCTTCCAGTCTGTCGCCATCTTGCTGCATCTGAGAATGGTCGAGAACCACTAACGGAGGGGTAGGTGGTGGTAGAGCCAATCTCGCCATGAGATCTGCATTCTGCTTCTCAAGAGCTTGGCTATGTTCCTCAGCGGCTAACAGGCGTTACAGGATTTGGTCAATGGTTTGAGGACCTTCTGCATAGCTGTCTCTGGTGGTCGGAACATCTGCTCGCGAACGAGTGACCGACATGTTTGCTCAGAATGTACTGAAGAATAGGAACAAGCTTTCAGATCTTCAGGTTGATCCCTCGGCTTAACGAGATGGGAAGAAGGAGATGTTTTACCAATCTCGAAGAACAAATCCAAAAAATCAAGAACTCCTTGTCGATCTTCCCACAGACGGTGTCAATGTATAGATGCCAAAAAATTCACAACACAAGAATGGAATATTTTATTTGGGTTTTGCTTCCTTTATATGCATTCCATTTTTAGGCTTCGAGCCCATTAGGGCAACACTACTTTGCTTACATCATTATTACATCCTTATCTCTATTTTCAAGGAATTATAAGCTGAAATGGGCCTAATCTTTGGGCGTTCGATAACCTTATTGGGCTGTCAGCCTGATGAGCCCGACGCCTGATGGGCTTCTGTGAGCCCGGAGATTTCCACACATACATTTTCTAACTCAAAATCAAGTTAGTCTCTGTACATCTCTTGAGCACGAGTGCCAGATGTTTTAAATAGTCCTCAAAGGTTACCCCAAAGATCGAGAAATCATTCATGAACACTTCTACGAATTTTTCTACCATATCAGAGAATATTGACATCATACACCTCTGAAATGTAGTTGGCGCATTACACAAACCAAAGGGCATTCTTCTATATGCAAACGTACCATACGGGCATATGAAAGTGGTTTTTTCCTGATCAACAGGATAAATCGCCACTTGGTTATAACCGGAATATCCATCCAAAAAGTAATAATAGCGCTATCAGGCCAAACTTTCTAGGATATGATCAATAAAAAAAATGGAAAATAATCCTTCCTAGTGTGTGAGTTGAGTTTTCTATAGTCAATGCAAACACGCCACCCAGTGGTGGTACACTGTGGGATCAACTCACCTTTAGAGTTAGGCACAACTGTGATACCTGATTTCTTTAGTACCACTGTGTAGGGATCACCCAAGTACTATCATATATGGGGTATATGATACTCGTATCTAGAAACTTCAGAACCTCCTTCATCACCACCTCTTTCATGTTTGGGTTCAATCTCCGTTGCATTTCCCTTGATGGTTTTCCAGTATTTTCTAAATGTATGCAGTGCATGTAAATTGAGGGATCTACTCCTCTAAAATCAGCAACACTCCATCCTATCGCCTCTTTATTCTCACTTAAGACCTCGACTAGACTCAGTTCCTGTTCTTTTGTCAGCTTTGAAGAAATAATTGCTGGAAGAGTCTTATCCGGTCCTAAAAAGACATATTTTAGCTTCTCAGGAAATTCCGTGAGTTCCAAGGTAGAAGGAGTTATTGGAGATGGTATTGGTAGTGTACTTGAGAGCATGAGAAGTTGCTCAATCGGCACTTTCCATGATTGGACATATAATGCAACCTCTATTTCAGCAATATCCTCATTTGTTAGCCTTATTTGCTCATCGCAATTGTCTGGTTTAGTCTCCAACCATACCCCAGTATTCAATGAATCTAACTCATCTTTCTCTAGTATCCTCGGTGCAAACTCCTCCACTATATCATTCATCTCGTCAATATAAAAACATTCAACTGACTCCAGGAGTTGATGATTAGCATTGAACACATTCATTAGCACCTTCAAGTTTCCAAAAGATAAATCCATAGCCCATGTTCTGCAATTGATACACACATTAGCCGTAGCTGAAAACAGTCTTCCTAATATCACAGGGATATGTTTCTTCAAATCTTGGACAGGTTCTGTATCAACAATTATGAAATCTACTAGAAAAGTAGAACTTGTCCATCTGAACAATGAAATCTTCCGGAATCCCTCTCACTTGCTTGATCGATCTATCTTCCAATTGAAGCACTACCGAGGTATGACTGAGCTCTCCCAACCCTAGTTGCTAATAGACTGATTATAGGAAGTAAGTTGACACTTACACCTAGATCAGGAAGGGCTCTACCAATTTCTTGGTCACCGATGACACACGGAATAGTGGGAGCACCGAGATCTTTCCTCTTAGGTGGTGTGTTACTTAATAACAATGAACTCACTTGTTCAGTCAACAGAATTTTCTTCGAGACCTTTGATCGACTTTTTCTCTTTTGAGTACAAAGGTCCTTCAAAACCTTAGCATAGGCGAGTATTTGGGCTATGATGTCTAAGAGAGGCAAATTGATCTTGACTTATCGGAATGTGTCCAACATGTCTATCTCTTTATGCTTACCATATCTGGTCAACTCTCGAAGACGTTGAGGAAACGGTGCTACCTCCTCATAACTTTCCCTATCCGGCTCTTCTATTAATGTCTAATATATATCTTCCTCCTCTTGAGGTTGATCTTTCAGTACCTCTTTAGCCACCTTACGCTTGCTCATCATTTCTTCATACTATTGCTCAACCCTATTCTCTACCTCCTTTCCACTTCTTAAATTCGTGATGGCTTGGACTGGATTATTAGTATTTTCAGTAAATGATCCAAGTTCCATCGCTTGTCTACTCTTTGGATTTGCCACCGACTGGCTAGGCACTCTTCCCTCCTCTCGTCTATTCAACGTGTTAGTATTTTGCCCCATTTGGGTTTCTAACTTTCAAATGGCTTGGGAGTGATAGCCCATCATGATCTGCAAGCCTCGCAAGGTCTCTGCTAGATCACTGTCAAAGAAGCCAGGTGGTCTAGCTGGTAGGATTTGACTTCTTTGCATTTGGTAGTTAGTAAGACGGGTTGCTTGAGAATTAGGCTGAAAATTATGATTTTTGGGAATTGAACGACTGTTGGTTCTAATTGAACCTTGGCTGGGGATTCTCCACATTCTGAGAATAATATGATAAATTTGGATGATTACGTCAACCTGAATTATATGAATTAGAATAAAGATTTTTGTTCGAGTTAGTCCATGTTGCATTCACATCAGCGACAACTATTTCATTACCCTGATACTCACTTTGGGAATGGTCAGGTCATATTGTTAAGTCTTATTTCGGAGTTAATTGACTCAGATTAATGAACTTATCAAGTTTCTGTCCTACTACGACTACTTGTTCTCTAACGTCATCATCTCTTTCAACACACATTTCCTTTCCATTCTGTCCCTAGCACACATTTCAGACTCATGTTGGAGCGAGTTGTCACTCATATTATCAAACAGCTTCAAGACTTCGTCTACTAGCATTAGTGTAAACTGCCCTCCCCTTGCTACATCAATCAAATTTTATGAGTCTCATTAAGTCCAAGATAGAAGTTACGCACAATATCCTACTCAACAAATTTGTGATGGGGGCACTTTCGCAAAATCTCATTGAATCTATCCCATGCATCGTGGAATTGCTCACCAGGCAATTCTCTAAAGTGGGTAATTGCGTGTTGCACCTCATGGGTTCTATCTATCGGAAAATATTTAAAAAAAATTCAGCTTTTTGGGTTTCCCAAGTGATTTTTATATCCCTTACCAAATTAATATACCATCTTTTAGCTTTTTCTTTCAAGGAAAAGGGAAATAATCGCGCACGCAATGCATGAGTGCTAAGATTCTCAATTTTCGTAGTTGAATCCTTCTCTATGAACTCGTCATCATGTTGATATGGATCCACATTTTTTAGTCCATAAAATTTAGGCAACATGTTGATAACACTAGATTTTATCTCGTAGTGTTTGACCCCCTCATCTTCTGGAAATTCACTATACGATTCATGATCTAAAGGTGCATAGTACCCTTTCAAGGACGTAGCTAGGGCTCGTCGCGCAGCTGCATTGCGGTTCGCCATCCTCTCAAAATCCAACTTCCTTTGAAGCTCTTCTAATATAGCTCGACGATTCTTGTAAAAATGTCTCTCGATTTCCGGATCAAAATGTACTAATTCAGCAACGGGATCGAAACGAGATTGCCGATCGCTCATGGACCAGGCGAAAAACTTTTGTTTTTTCATGAAAATAAAACTAATTACTTCTAAATTATTCTAATTATTAACATAAATAAATTAAAATTATGCACGAAAGTAAGCTAAACTTAAACTCATAAGAGGTGCAATGACGTAACTTCCACTGCTCTGCTAAATCCCTTTATGTTTTTCAGAGTACCTGTCAATCACACAAAAATTACAACTTTAATGATACTACAATAACTCAATGCTACTAAACAACTAAAGCTAAGAATAATGCCAAGTCCCCGGCAATGGCGCCAAAAACTTGATGCACGTCGAACAGGGTTAAAAATAATGTTTAAGAACGGCCCCTTACGATGACAAGCTTTTACCTATTGAAAGCGCAAAAATTGTATTGTAGCACAAATCGGCTTGAGAAAGGGAATATCAATCGCACAAACACTTGGATTATTCACTCTGGCAATCTAAAAGTATTGAATTATAGTTGAAAAAGATTTGTTTGATTTGTTTGAGATCTATAACTAAATTAACTAATTAAAAACATAGATTAAATTGTGATTGTGATTCAAGGTAAAGAAAAACTAGGGTTTTCATGCTCCACCACTAACCGCATAATATAACTATTTACTCGCTCAATTGTAAGAGGGCGATCCATCACCATGAATTAGATCGTATCGCAAATAGTCAAATACGTCTCAGAAAAAGATACTATCCACCAAATTTGCTAGTTTCCATCTCCGGACAGAGTGTGAGAAGTACATTTATCACGCCCCAAATTTCCTAGGACTCCAAAACCCGAGCCTAAGAGCTAAGGGAGTGAATGCGGAAGAAATAAAAATGAAATAAAATCCCTTTAAGTCGTCAAATACCCGTACAAGGTTAACATAGACATAAAACATCTCAAAGATGCTAAATAGATCACACGGGATCAAAAATATGGTAAACCAAAACAATCGATACCTTAACCGAAACGTTGGAACACCCTATGTTCAACCAAGGGTAAAATGGTCATTTCTAGGGTAAAATAGTAATTTCCAACTACAAATACAAATTTTGGACCTAGCACAAGCCATAGGAACAAACATAACCAAAATCCAAGGTGTGAGGTGGAAACTACAATATTTTGAAAATCGGCATTCCTACGTTTAAGGTGCAAAATCTACCGTCAACTTCAATCGACCATTTATCACTCCAAAATAACTCCAATGAAACGATTCAAAATCCTAAACATAAGATCTTGAAGTCAGCTTTCTAAAAAGCTAAAGAACACCTCCATTCGACATACGTAGCTGAAGATATGACCGATATACTGAATAGTGGTCGAAAAGTGCGCGAGTTGTAGTCGACTACAAGAAACCTTGAGTCGACTACAAGGAGGCCTTTAGTCGACTGAACCAAGTAGGCAGTCAACTAAACCAGGTCGAAGTTAAGAGAAAGATGCGCTGAAATGGAATTTTGAGGGCTTAGTCGAGTACCTAAAGCTCAAGTCGACTACAAGGGTCTGAAAAAGGGGGAAAATGTCTCTAAACCATCTTGAACTCTTATGGAAGATGGGGAATAGCCTCAAAACTATTAGGGAACCTTTAGGATGCTAATAATATTCCTGAAACTCAAAACTAGACGAAAACAATTATTTTTGTCGAAATCTTTTCTTTAAATTTTCGTAAAAGATATCTGTCTTGCCCCCGGTCTCCGTTTTTAGTAGACCACCGACTTTAAAATATCAAATTCCTTTCTAACAACTTCAAATCATTTCAAAACACAAAGTTTTAGTCGGGCTTACAGGGGTAGGCGAAAACAAGTTTTTCCATCCACAACGAAAAGGGTTGGTTTGAAAACCTAGAAAACGTCGTTTTCGGCCAAACATCTAATAATCACATTTCATGACAAATAATCCATTTCACACTCACAACTCCAAATAAAATGATTCAATATTGTCATTATAGTGCTCTAAAGCGAAACAGGTTATAGTTTGTTCGAAATACATATTTCCACAATCCCGCACCGAATTGCCCCAAAAGAATAAAATTCTCGCGCATAGCGCTCCAAGGGATGTACATCGATAATAACACCTCGGCTAACATGCTAGTCAGAGTAAAATAAAATAGTTTTTTACATTCAATTTACGTGGACAAAAGGAACATTTAGATATATGTTTATGAACTTAATTCCCAACAAAATATAAGTATGGTCTGCCACCCATGCACCAAAAAGGCGAACATAATCCCACACGTCCAAGGAGAGACTACGGAACTCTCCCAACGGAATCATCACCTGAATAATTGATAAGGTGTGGGGTGAGCTCACTAGCCCAGTAGATGAAGCATCATCGCATCAATCTCGGTAGTCCGAGTAGTTCAACCCAACCAAGGTTCATGCCACTAACCCTAGATCGGTCTCTTGTTCCACATGGCTCTCACGCCAATCCAGAACCCCATCGAATCCCACAAACAAGTCCCCCAACATGCTCACATCATAATTATTCACAATTCTAGCATGCTTCAATATCAATATCATAATCACACATATATGATAGTTCAAGTGCAATATGACTCAACACACCTTATATTACACGTTTGCCCAATACATGTTAATGAATACACACTCTACTCATTTACAACGAGAAAGAGTACCGCATCGATTCTTCCCAAGTGATTTTGACACTTCTCACTTTCAACAAGGAAGGTGGTTGCACGAGATGACTCATGCCTAAAGATTCGTATAACGAATGCATGAGACGACCCGTGAATTTGAGAATGAGACGACTCACCCTATATCCCATTCTTGGACTCATTATTTCTGTAGGTTGGGAACACCCCTTGGCTAGTTATTGCGATGATTCGATACAAGACTACTCACACACGAGTACACAACCCGTATAAACTGACACCCGTATTTTTGACACTACATAGTGTACCCCAAAATGCATGAAGGTTCTCAATCACAACTATATGCCATCACAATACATGCTTCTATCAAATAACATTATATTGGATCCAATTTATCACAAGGCTTACAATTTAACATTTATTAAGCAATAAACCACAACAAGAATTTATATCACAAAATCATGTTCTCAAAGGCCTAAATCATAGTCTAAGTTGTCAAGACCAAGTCGTATATATATATATATACGGCATATATACACATAGACGCACACACCCTCATACAAAGACAAACACAATTCATTTTTTCCCTACCTCAATTCCAATCAAGCTAGCTCAAGAGTGTCCAAGAGAGGTCCATGTAAGCTATCAACTCAAGTGTTCAAGGGAAGAGCTTCCAAGCTTGCACTACACAATTCAATGAATAATAATATTACAATGGTGTTTCTATAAACAGAATTTATCAAAGTGTGCTCCAACCATAAAACAAAATCAACCCTAATGATAACAACTTAGGGTTTTAACAAAGACACAATTCAAGAGAAGGGATTCTTGAACTTACCATAACTCTTCCACAATAAGAGTCAAGAATCACAAGATGAGCTCCAAGCTTTCAATAACCGAAACAATTGGTGAAAAGGTTCAACTTATGTCCCTTAACAAGATTCAAGAGAGAAGGGAACCAAATATCAATAATTGAACACAAAACTTCAAGGAAATTAATTCTAGGGTTTGAAATCGAAAAACCCTAAAGGAGTGAAGAACACTTACCAACTCTAGATTAAAGGAAAGATAAGGCCACCCTCTATAACTCTCATGTTCAAAGGTTCTTCAATTTCCAACCCAACGATGATGTTCTTGAAGATGAACCAAGGAAGAAGAAATGAACGTGAGAGGGAGAAGTAAGAGTTCTTGGTGTTGTCTTCGATATTATGAGAATGGAAGAGAAGAAAATACACACAAGTGTATAAATACAAGACCCTTAAGAGACTTTTAAATCAAAGGGTGGAAATTAAAACTAGAAAAGGTGAGAGAGCAATCCAAAGGCCACAACTTAGTCTTGCCAATGGAAGACCAAAATTTAATGCATTAATGCATTTGTGTATCATCCAAACAACGCCTTATGATCCAAGGGCTAATATCAAAGAAGGGAGAAGAAAATCAAGGGCTAGAAATGATACACCACTCCAAAAGTGTAAAATTACCAATATTTTCCCAACTTAGGGTTATTCACAAGAGTGCCATCAAGACTCTTTATTACCCTTTTACCCTTTGTCATCCTCTCTAATTACCAGCACGCCACTCATGCCCTAACAATAAGCCAAAATCTCTACCCTTTCCACTAATTTCTCAAAATGTGAAATTACTCATTTATCCTTTGGCTATTTCGTTCCCAAAATCGTTTTTAATAATTTTCATTATTCTCAAAATGAAAATACAACATGCAACTTACAATTTTTATATCATATCAACATGTAAGTCATGCTAAAACACATAAATACATTAACACATAATCACATAAGCACTTAATTGTTTAAATAAAAAATTTAATTAACATGTAAAAATAATGGATGTTACAATATACCATCTACTTTACTCTAACCTACTCCTACAACATAAAATTAAACTAAAGCATGTCTATATCACCTCACCAAGGCATGGCCTATGTAAATCTAGGGTTTCATGTGTTAAACACCATTATGTAGAAAATCACGATATGTTTAAGATAACATGATTGGTTGAGATAATGCATTCATTGAATCTAAGACAAGAATTAGAATAAATATCAAATCCCGTGTCACGAATAACTACGGTCATAGATCTACACAATCATCACAACGTGGTCAGAGTTTCCCCTCGTTATAGTTGAAACAAATAAATAATTACATTACTTGGCTAGGGTTTTTCTAGAAAATCCTAGATACCAAATTAGTTGCTTATGGTGGAAGGCGACTACATCGTTGATGTAGAAATGGCCTCCATGATCTTCTTCTTCGGATCTCTAGGTCTTGAATGACTCCCTTCTTTGAAAATATGTGAATCTCCAGAGATAGTGCTATGGAAATTAAGTAAATTAAAAGCTCCTAAGATTTGTAGAAGACCTTGGTATTTATAGAAGAAGTTGAGAAGAGTTCTTCTTGTATTCAACTTGTCTCACTTGAGTAGGATTCCTCTTTGATGTGTTTCTCCTCAAATCTGAGCCAAACCCTTCAATCTGATGTATAATATGTCATATACATGTGCTCAGAGGTGTTGGAGTCTAAAATATGTCAAAAGAGTTCAAATCGGATCGGGACTCAAATTTCCTGCTATCCCCTACTCTTGGCCCCTACGCTTAAGCGCAATTTAGTCGTAGGCCAAAATCCACAAGCATAGCTAAAGCGTAGTTTTTGACGTTTCTAGGCACATTTAGCTACTGTAAGCGTATCCCAAGCGTAGCAAAATACTTGGAAACCACTTTCTTGATTATTTCTTCGTTATAACCCCTTCAACTCCTTTGGTATGTTTCCCAAAATTACGGCTTCAAAAAATATCATTTTTGCCCTCCGGGAGACACTTTTTGCTTGAAAGCTCCTCTTTTTCTCTCTCTGTGGACAGATACAAGTATGTCTTTGGTTAATTCACCAAAGTTAGATCATTTCTTTGTTAAGCTCCTGAAACACGCTTTAACTTACAAATCGCTTAAAAATTACAAATAATGAAATGATAAGATGTAACAATAGTGAGTTAGGGGCCTAAAATGGACAACATTTGACACCTATCATGGACCATATGGGTAAAATTAGAATATATATGAGGCAATTCGGAGTGATTTTTCATGAGAAAAATCCAAGTGAAACGAGTGTAATTGTAATACCCCGTATTTAAATAATTATGTTATTTCTTTATTTATTTTGGATGGCATGGTGGGTATTTTAAATTATTGAGTAAGGGTACTCTAGTCATTTTATAACTATTAGATAAGTTGGTTATTATGGGATCTGATAAAGGCATATTAGTCATTAAGACGAGTGGCAGGATGGTTATTGTGGCAGATCTAGGGGCATTATGGTCATTCGCCATAACCTAGCTCCCCCTATATAAGCATAAGGATATTCAGCCTATTATCTCAAGACTATGAAGAATTCAGACTTCTCTCTTCTTAGTCACTCACCTATATACGTATACACATATATATATATATAGAGAGAGAGAGAGATCTAGAGAGAGAGAAAGTATTTGGTTCAGATCTGGATTCGGGGTGTAGTAAGCTCTCCAAATCAGGCAAGACATATGTTCTACTCTTCCTCTTTGTACTAGAATTCGTAAACTTTGTTTGGTACTCCTATAAACTGTTATACATTAATTTCGTATATGTATGCTTATGAGTATTAACATGTTCAATTATGTATTGATATATAGTTATATGAACATGTATGTGTAGATCCGTAACTATATATGTATATATGTAGTTATATGAACATATATGTATAGATCCGTAGCTATATGTATGGATATGTAGTTATATGAATATGTATGCATAGATCCGTAACTATATATGTAGTTATACGAACATGTATGTATAGATCCGTAGCTATATGGTTATATGTATAGATCAGTAACCATATGAGCATATATGTATAGATCCGTAATTATGTTAAAAACATATGAATAGATCTGTTATAATATGTTGGTATTTACGTATATATATGATGATATATATTCTGTTATACATATATGTATAGATCTGAAAGTATATGTATAAATCATGTGTATATGGATAGAATTGTGATATTTATAACAACTCATGTATAGATCGGTTATAGTAGGTTTTGATTCATGATTACATATGGTAGTATAAATTTTGTTTATACGTATATATATTTACTTGTAGTCATATGTACAGATCTGTTTTACCATGTTCATGTCCATAAATATATACGCAATTTATTATATTCTGTGTAGACTTGTATGAATTTATATGTTATTATAAGTCACCACGAATTATACTAAAATATGTATATTAGACCGTATAAATGAATAGTTTTGACCGTATAAATATACCGTATTTCCTGGCGCTGGGGCGCCGCCCCCCCTGGACCCCCCAGGCTCGACTTTTCCAATTGTTATACATCCCCGAATAAAGAATACAAGTGAATTAATAAATTCGTAAAATCATAAGATTTAATTAAAAGGAATATGGTCGGGAGATTTAAAAAGGAACCACAAGTAGGCTGACTAATAAAAGCAGTCTCACTAGTACCGCGGGACTTGGATGAGTTGTCACGGCATGGCTGAGTTGTCGGGTACGTGGTTATGGTTGGAAATGGAGATGATGGAAATTTGACTTATGGAAGGAATTTATGGTATTTGTTTTATATCTTCACGGTGGTATTCTAGTAAAATAAATAAATAAATAGAAGTAATGAATTTAATTATATTTTCATGGTGGTATTCTAGGGAATATAAAGTATAGTAAGGTATATTAATATTTATTAATATTTTTGGGATAGGTGTCACTGGGAAAGGGGATGGTTTTTAGTACTCTGTTTGGGATCATGTAGAGATGTAGTTGCTCGTGGGTTTGACCCACCTTTGTTGATATTTCAGGTCCTCGGCAATTGCAACCGCAGGGTTGAGGATTTGTCTCTCCTGTATTCTCGGTCCAGCAGTTTCCTTCCACTACAGGGTAGGAATTCAGTCTTGTTGTGGTTAAAATAAGTTTGTGTGGTCTAGGGATCCATGTTATGGGATTCCCAAGTTGTATAAATTTGAACTTAAGTTATTTCAAAGATGTTTTGGGTGTGGGATCTTTCCTGTATAAATGGTATCATCAACTCTTATTATCTTATCTCTATTTTATGTCTTATCATCTGTGCTTATTTTTGCCAATTGAAGATACTCATAGTTTTTGTGTATGGGTCTGGCCAACCTATGCATGGAAATTATGGATGTTACAGTAATCATCTATAAAAATGACCAAATATTTGGAACCCCCTATTGTGTTATGAGTACAAGGACCCCAAATATCACAGTGTATAAGATCATATGGAGCAATTGATTGAGAAGCACTTTTATTGAAAGATAATGCTGGTTATTTTCCTAATTGGCATGTTAAACAAGTAATAGTATTAGGTTTAATATTTCCAAGTTTACCATTTGATACTTAAAAGCAAAGTCTATCAATAGACATATGTCCTAACCTAGAATGCCATAAGTTGAAAGGAGAAGAAGAAGACGTAGCAACAACTGTAGAACTAGAGGAATGATGTGGAATGTGAGGATGGATGAGCTCAAACATGCGCCCAATATTACGGCTTATCCCAATGATCTGTCATGTATTTAGATTCTGCACATGACAACCAGAAGAAGTAAAAATGATTTTTAGTCCAAGATCACATAACTGACCAATAGAGATAAGATTGATAGTCAACTTTGGAATATTTAAGGCAGTAAGAAGTGATAGATTTGATGTAGATACAAAACCTATATGACTAACAGGTAATTGAGATCCATCAACAGTGTTAATTGATGATGGATGAGAAATAGTACTTTTTGACTGAAAATTTGATGAATCAGTAGTCATATGGTTACAACATCTAGAGTTAAATAACTAAGAATTACTTGTGGTGATAGACATAGCATTACCAGAAGGGGATAAAATCCATTTGAGTAGAGTAAGAAGGTCATTTATGGAGACAACTGAATTGACACCTTCTAAAGGACAAGACTCCTCCATAGTGTCAGTAGTGATAGAATTAGATGACTGAAATTTCTAGGCTGAAGCACTACGAGATGAGTTTGTGCGAGATTGCTTATAGGGATTGTTGAAGCAATCATTCTGATAGTGTCTAGACCCTTTCTTGCGACAATGTTTGCAAATTCGAATTGGATAATTCAAAATAGCATGAGTGATTTGATGGCAGTAAGAACATGTCAGCTGAGAAGATAATTCACCAAATTTGGGATGAATAGCAAGAACTACATCAGTAGTTTGAGATTTGGTTCCATGTCTTGTTTCTTCAGAAAAGCTCAGTAATGACTCTTTCTAGTAACAGTAAAGGAATTCTATGTAGAAGACAGGCTCGAACTTATTGGAAACGATCATGAAAGGCCATTAAAAGTGTTACAACACGTTATTGGTCTCGATATGCGATGAATTTCTCGGCATCAGAAGAAAAGTCCCAAACTAGTTCAGAGAGCATAAGTTGATCCCAAATAGCATAGACTTCTGACACAAAATTAATAATAGACTGGCCTGGTTGTTGATTCTTAACATGAAGATTGGTCAAAAGTTTAGATTGATGAGCAAGATCTGTGGTGGTTTATCGACTCTTAAGAAAATCCTAAAGTTCTTTAGCGGTAGTGAAATGACCAAATTATTGATGAATTGACGGAGCTGATGAGTTACGAAACCAAGTGAGCATTTGGCCATTCTTGTTATCCCATTTGTCTAGGTGTTCCACAAACTTGTCATTAGTTTTAGTAGCTTCTCGGCACAGTGTGGTAACATCACCAGTAATTAGTCGCCAAAGTTTACGACCTTTGAGGAAACTGGTTATGGCTTGAGCCCAAAGGATGTAGTTTGGGCCATTCAGAATTGTAGAGATCAGATGAGAGACTTTGGAAAATTCCATAGTAATGGAAGAAGAGCATGCGAGTTAATTAAGGAAGAGGCGACGAGTTTCAGCAAAAACTAAATCAGGAGTCGAACAGCGGAGTCAAAGTCGAATGGCAAAGTCGGGCGGCGGATTCGGACAACAGAGTCGGACGGTGGAGTCTGACAGTGGATGCGAGTCCAACGGCGTAGTCGACAGTGGAGGCGGAGGCAGATAGCGACCAACGGAGTTGGATAGCGGACGGCGACGATAGACGGTGGAGTCGGACAGCAGATGGCGGAGAGCTGAACGGACAACGGAAAACGCGGAGCTCTGGTTTGGTGATGGTCTACTTGAAACTTAGATGTGGAAAAACAAAAAAGGTGCTTGAGTGAATAATGATGATGGTGAGGTTACTCTAACTTTGATACCATGTTAACGATAGAAAATAAAGAAGAGATGAATGAATATTGTATTTTGTTTATTGAAGTATATGATTACAATAGGGCTAAAACCTATATATAGAGGAAAATGTATGAATAACAAGTTAAATTGGAGTAGGGAATACGACAATACAAATTAGGGTAAATACAAGGTGGGCTAGGATTATCTAGATGGACCTAAGCCCTAATATATTTTATCACTTGTAATCTGATAGTCTTGTAATGAGATTGAAGTGTACTAAATAATAAAAAAGGCTTGATTTGTCATTTTGAATTCTATTATTCGTTTATGTTGATTAATTCTAAAAATAGCCAATAGGCTAAAAAATATATGAATGGTGAAAACAAATAGATCCTCAACCTGCTTGTCCTAATATTAATATGATCCATCCTTTCATTTAAATTCTATTGTAAATAATACAAATTGAATCTTTGAATCATATGTCAACCAACCGTTTCGAAAGTTTGATTAATGTTTTCCTTGTTATTTTAGATACCAACCAAACTATAAAGTAATAAAGTGTACTAGTAGTAGATCCGAAACTGCTACCATCTCCACAAATGTTTAATGTCCATTTTCTTAATTCAACCCCTGCATAATCTCTTTCAGTATTGAAATTGAATGTAATAACTTTGTAAACTCTAGAACAATGACACACAAGCCTTCAATTCACAGACATATCAAACCAAAAAAATTACATTCATAACGTAGAAATGAAATAGAAAAGCAATACACACACACACCAAGAAAAACAAAATTTGATAAGCTTTCATTCTTACACAAATTTTCAAATATAGATTAGATGGTCCATTTCCAGATCTTGATCCTGAAGTCAACCTTACATTGAGCATCGGATGTGGTCGCTGTACTGGCCAACTTTCTGGTAGGCACAGCGGCTTTAATGTGATGACATGAAACCCTAAGACCAACCCTTATAGTCTTCAAACTTCCCACTTTCACTCTCACCTTGGTATCTAACTCAACCTCCAACTCTAAACCATCCTTCATATCACCCTTCAATATACCAAGTGACTTGCTGTCCATACTTTGCCCTAATGTTATTAAACTTGTTCTCAAAGTAGTAGTGTTCCTTTTACCATGCACAAACCCTGAAAATGAACCATTTCCGACCTCTACACCGTCAACATTGACGGAAACTACAATGGGTTCGTACAAATATACTAGCTCTTTATTAGGGTTTCGAGCAGTGACAGTGAGATTGAACTTGGAGCTGAGTTGGGAAGACGAGGTGAGGTTGAACTGAGATATTTGGAAGTTGGAGAGAGAGAAGGCCGGGCGGTGGGAGCCGTAAACGTACCAGAGGATTGCGCCGGCGGCAGCCACGAGGATGATGATGAGGAGAAGTATGGAAAGGATGGTCCAGTAGCAGCAGCATCTGCGGCTGCGGCGGCGGCGGCGGCGAGGGGGCTGGGGACGGTAGGCTGGGCGAGTGGTGTTGCATAGTGTGGCCTTGGTGGTGGCGGAGGCGGACGCGGTTGTGGTGGTTGTGGGAGCATTGGCGGTCGGTGTGGAAGAAGGGTACACCCTGTCAGTCATGATTCTTAATTCCCTTGATTTCTTTGTAAATAGGTAGTGCTTAGTGCCTTTTTAATTTTTGGGAATTGTGTGTGTGAGAGAGAGAGAGAAAATATTGTATACGTACGTTAAGGTTATTTGGTTGTTTTCTTATTTATGGAAGTTGGGATAGAGGATGGAAGGTGTAATGGCAAAGAGAAAGTGGACATACCACTTGTTTTCAACCCACAGAGATGTTTCCACCTCACCAACTTAACTTAGGACTATGATTTCTCTCTCTCTCCCCCAACTGGTTGTTTGGCTACTTGTAGAAATGATGGACTGACGCTAGATAGAATAGAGATTATTTTGTAAGCTAGTGCAATAGATAATTGGCAAGAAAAAAATGGAAGAATTCGACCCAAAATTCAGAGAATATTCTGGAATTTAAATAAAATTCTTAATATTCGTCAATGACAAAAAAAACAACCCACAAGCCGGGTTAAAATAGCTGAAAATCGACCCTTAATAGGATTTTTACCAAAAATAGCAAAACCCTAAAAGTCTTACCCAAAACGAAATATGGAAAGAAATCAAAAGATTGCCAAAAATCTGGCCCAAATAGGGTTCAGAATCATTTCTTAATCGACAAATAAAATATTACCATAAATAACAAAAATTAACTAAAAATAAAGATTTGAAAAGGAAAATAGCGGATTTAGGGCTCGAAACGAGGTGCACCCAGCGGAAACTCGATGACCATGACGTGCGTGCTGAAATTAGTTTTCCGAATTGGGGTCACGGATGCGAATCGGACACTTGTAGACACAGTTATGGCCAGAAAACCGACATGTGCACGGAACCCGCCCCAATTAGGCTATATCACGATTTCTTGTCATCCTTGCATTGATCCTCCCTCTCCAAATAATTCAGCGTCATCAATGAACAATCTGACAGCTCAACATCGTCTGCTCAACATCGTCTGACTTGGATTCCCTGCATCATGGACCCATGTAACTACCAAATGAAGAAACAATGGTTATGATTCTTGTACTTTAAGATTATTTTTGTTGGCTCATCAAAGGGCTGATATATAATAAATGTGATCAGGAGTTAACCGGATTGGGATGCAATTAATAAAGGCAGATGATGAAGGGCTTGATATTCATCCAGGATGGAGAGAGACTTAACAACGATCAATTAATAATGATTTTTTTGGCATAAACAATAAATAACGTCTCATTTGTTTTGTGAAACATAGAGCAGATGAAAACATAGTGACGAGATTGATAAAAATTGGAGTGATGACAACCAAATTCTACCATATAAGGCATTGAAAAACATTTTGAATTCTAAAGGATCAAAATCAGATTCCAATTGTGAATATAGTCTCCAAGGACTTTTTTTTTTCTATTTTGTTTTTGCAATTTTATAAAAATCAAACCGAAACTCCAAACACTCAAATTATTAAACAAGAATCAAGATAGCAAATTAATTTCATGATATGAACCAATTATAAAATAATTATTTTTCATACAATTAATATAAGAAACCTGACATCGTTTGATGAAAATCAAATAGGTGGGTGATTAGATGGTCAAACAAATATATACCGCGTATGTAGCTCATTTTTATCTTTCAATTGACACTAGCAAAAGGGTCAACTGCAATGGAAGTGATGGAAATATTATACTTACTCCCTCAGTCCCAAATTAGATATCTATTCTTGATTTTTCAATAATTTTTTTTAAATTTTTGTGTTGTCATTTTTGACCTTATACATTTAGTGTAGTTTTAATTTTTGTGAGGTTCACTATTTTTTGAAGTTAACGAAGAGGGATAATTTGGAAAAGTATACGAGAATATTATATTGGAATTCGAAACTGGACAACTAATTTGGGATAGATAAATTTGTGAAAGTGGACAACTAATATGGGAAATATGGGATGAATGATAAATTATTGTATGGACATAAAATTCTTCATAGTTAAAACTTAATTTGCTTGGGTACAATATTTTAATTTTTAAAATTTGGTATCATGATTATATTATTTGAAGATTTAACTAGTAAGGATTCATTAGTTGTAAAATGATCAATTAATATATACACATAAGATGCTTTATATTATATTTGGACAATATTTAGGTCATGTCCCACTTTTAAGGATACAAGCTCATGAAGGAAGGTAGAGTACCGTACCGATTCCTCCCAAGTGATTTTGGACACTTTCACTTTTAACAAGAAAGATCGTCAACATGAATGCGGTCGTGAAATAGAATTTGGAACAAGTCCTCCCCCTATTGTCTCTGTTTCTCAGATGACTAGTTTTGTTGTTGCGAGAAGTATCACCTGGTCAGTTGTTACAACAATCTGAAACAAGTCTACTCACCCATGATTACACGACTGGGCGTAGATCAACACCAATTGAATTTCAATGCAAAATGTGAACTTCATATGCACCATGTCTCAAAATACCCATGCATCAACACAAATATGTATCTCATCATATTTATGAAAAACATTCCCTAGAATGTCAACATGAATGCCATAAATTCCTTAACATGCTTTTAAATCGCAATAAAACAATAACCAACAAGGATACTTTCTCATATGCAATTTATATTTGAAATCAACAAGTTTTCCTTTATTTCACAAGGATAAGAATTTCATTCTTTTAAACATGCTCTTTGTTCAATTAAAGCAAGTTTCCACAATTCAAATCTCAAATATAATATCTAATCCCAACATAGTAATATCGTTAAAAAAAAGGGAACTAGATAATCGTTTTAAGTTGAGATGTTCGTCACACAAATCACATAACACATGTTCCAACTTACTAACCAAATGAGCTAGCCTAATCACCCTATTAAGGCTACATCCCTAACACCCACTTACACATATGTATACTTATACTTATACTTATACATATAAACAACCATACCCTATACATACACACATATATAGGCATACAAACATACTTTATTATTGAAAATCTCAAGAACTACAACCCAACTAGCATGCATCATAGTCCTATCAATATAATCACTAAGTACGCCATACACAAGGGTAGAACCACATAAACATGTACAAACCCTAACTTCATATTTTCAAGTATACAACTTAGCAATTACATCTAAGGTTAGGAACCCTAGAATCGAAATAACACACTCACGAAACCAAAGGATGAGAAATGATAGAAGTTTTCCCCTACCTCAAGTGAAGAACAAAACAAGCCATAAAGTGAGCTCCATGAAACCCTAGCTTCCACCTAACACCAAAATCAAATAAACCAATTGGTGGAAAGCTTCATCATAGTCTCCTAACAATGAGTTAAGACTCAAAACAAGATGAAACCAAGAATCACAGGTGGTTCATCATGAAAAAATAAATTTGGCTTTTGAAGTAGAAATTCAAAATGAGGGAGGAACACTTACCAATATTTGTCTTAAATTGTAGAGGAGAATACGATGAACAACTTTCATGTTGAAGGCAACATCAAACTCTAAGCTTAAGGTGATGAAATCAAACCAAAAAGTGGAGTAGAGCAAGAATGAAAGGAGGGAAATGAAGATAACAATTATGTGTGGTGAAGTCTTCATGTGGAAGACTTAAGGAAAATGTAGAGATTCTCCACTAACCCCAAAACCAATCCAAGGGTCCAAAATAATTGTGGGAAAAGATAAATGGATCCAAGGATGCATATTAAGTCTTGCAAATGAAAAACTTAAATCAATACACACAATCCATATACACTTGCCAAACAAGGCCTTAACATCCAAGGGTTGAGATTAAACATGGGAGGCAAGATCTAATGGCCAAGAATGTGACAACACATTAAAGTGGTCAAAGACCAAAAACCCTACAACTTATGATCAATTACAAGAGTGCCATTAAATTATCTTTCTCATTTAACCAAATTCTTTTACTCTATTTACCTTTATGCCACTCAAGTGTTATTTTAACACTTAACCAAATTTCTACTATTTTCAACTATCTCTACACTAGTGAAAATACCATTACACACCCCTGGGTCATTATGCTCTCGAAATCATTTTGAACTATTCTCGTTATCTACGAAATGAAAACACAACAAGTAATTCACATAATTACACCTATCAAGAAGTACCCGTTAAATATGTTAAGCACAACATAAAATCACAAAAGTGATAGGTGCTCAATATTGGTAATTTTTTACCCCTATCTTGTGTTTGTTATGTCTTTACATTCCGTTACTTGGTATTTTTATCCCGTTTGTGTGTGTAAGCATGTTTCAGGAGCTTAATGAAGAAACAAATCTAATCTCGGTCAATTAACTGAGTTCATGTTCGTTTCTATCTCGAGAAAGGAATTAAGAGGTGTGCTAGAGGAAATAATAGCTACTGGAGGGCAAAATGGTCATTTCCCCACATCATTATCTCATCAGAAGGGCAAAAATGTCATTTTCAGACATTATTACTTCACCGAAAGCATCGGGACTCAAAGGCGACCAGTCTAGCTCAAATATGAAAAGACGGGTTTTTACAGCAAAAATGCATTATACCCTACATTGTCAGAGAGAAAAAGAGGCATATTGGACATAAGCTACACTGTGGTTTATACCCTACGCCCTAGACCTACGCCCAAGCGTAGGTCAGGAGCGTAGCCTACGCCCTAGACCTACGCTCAAGCGTAGGTCCCACCTTGTGGCCACGTGATCCCTTTACATGCTGAAGTTGTTTCGGAATTGTTTCAGAATTTTCCAGTTTTGTCCCTACTTCGATATCTTAAGTGATCGGTGATTTCAAACCTCTACATACAGGCTTATACACTTACATGTGATTTTATAGGGATTATTCATGTATTATGAAATTATAGAAAATGGCAACCATTAGTGTTTCCTTCAATTGTCTATAAATATGAGAGGATTAGGCTTTATAAGAAGGTTCTGTTTTTGAGAGTTAAGGTTCTGATTTACATACATGTTCATTCATAGAGTTCTCTTCCATTGAAGAGAACCACCATTGAAGACCTAGAGATCCGGAGAAAAAGGCCATGGAGAGCGTTTCTACACCAACAATGCAGATTCTCTCAGCCATGATCAACTAATTCGGTATCTAAGGTTATCTCGCAAAACCCTAGCCAAGTAATGTAGTTTTAATTTTATATTCAATTGTAGATAAGGGAAACTGTGACTATACTGTGATGATTGTGTTAGATGAGAGACCGTTTGTATTCGTGATACAAGTTTATATGTTTGAATTGATTCATGTTTTAGACTTTTCGAATATATTTATTTTACACAATCACAATTATTCACAATGGGCTGAAACTCGGATGCTTAATCTGTGATTTTCTACACAATGGTAGTCATAAAACTCGAAACCCTAGGTTGATACAGGCCATATCCTGACAAACTAATATAGATATGTTTTAGTTTATTTTCATGCTTTAATTTACTTTCCTGCATTTACTTTCTGTTAGTAGTGGCATGCACTAATCAGTTTAGTCTTGAGATGGGTTGTCGCGATCCGGTTGAGAGTAATCCTTTTTGGGGTCAAACTACTGGTGTGGTACGACCTGATTCACAGTCAATGGATCACCCTCATGCAATTGAAATAAAATTTTAACTATGTTATTCGGTTAGTGGTGGAATGAGGAAACCCTAGTTTTCTCTCTGTCTGAATCACAACCATTATTTATTATTACTTTATGTTTTATTTTTATTAATATTAGATCATTCACAAAACTAAACTTTTTTTGGAAAAATATAATTAAGTGTTTTTAAACTATTGAAGTGAATAATCCTCGTCTCTATGGGATCGATATTCCCCTACTTAAGAAAAACTGTCTACAATTGATATGTGCGCTTACAGAAGGGTAAAACCTAAAGTGTCGTTAAGGTGTCATTTTTAACCACATATTTTGCACACACCTGACTCCCACCAACAAGTGTTACACTAGAACATCTTTAATAAACTAAGGTAACACGTTCGGGAACACAACACCTTTGTCGAAGCTCCAACGAGAAAATGTTGCAACGAACTCACGTAGTTGCCAGCGAATAATAAATCACAAAGCCGGAAATGAAAGTTCACGAAGTCGTCCCACTAAATCCAAAACCTAAACGCGAAACATTTACCAAGATTACACAAGATGTCATGAATAAGTGACATCACAAAATGTTAACACTTGGAAAAGAATTCCAGAAAGAAGGAAGAAAATGCGGGGCGTTACAGACCACATCAGTGGGGAAGGTAAACTTGATCCTCATGGACCTAAATATTGTCCTATATTCTTAATAGTGACATGGGAAAAAATATACAAGGAAAATGGACGAAAGTAGTGTTAGGTCATCTTGACTTCCATATTTCAAATATATACATAAAACACCTATAAAAAAATATAGCAATACTTTTATTACAGTACTTATAATTTGATGAAATAAAATTTTCTATTTAAAAAATAGAAATGTTAATTTAAAGAATATTTTTTATAGTTAATAAAATAAAATAATAAGAGAGATAACATGCACAATGTATTTACATATAATAAATAAAAAAAGAAGAAGATAATTATAAGAGATCATCATTATATAAGAATGTTTTCACCCTTTGGCTAGCTATTCAAGAAATCTTTACCAATGTGAATCAATAACAGGATTTCTAGTGAGAGGTACATCCTAGAAGCTACTGTTTCCGCCTCTATAGGCCCTTAACATCCCTGAAATAAAAATCCATAGCCCTCTGGCTAGGACTCGAATCCTCTCATTTTTGCCTCTCACTGGCTTAAGTGCCAGTTGGGATTAAATGGTGAGAGAGAGCTCCACCTGGCAATTCTTGTTGGGGATTGATGATGG
Source organism: Cornus suecica (assembly GCA_963922005.1). Lineage (NCBI taxonomy): Eukaryota > Viridiplantae > Streptophyta > Magnoliopsida > Cornales > Cornaceae > Cornus > Cornus suecica. The sequence goes on along the minus strand of OY998238.1, from coordinate 58,121,407 downwards.
TAGGCCCAAGTGGGTCCCAACATAGTCTCCTTGTCTGAAAATTTACCGTCCCTCACTATTCCTTCACTTTATATATACAAAAATGATATATACGGTATATATTGTCATATATACGAATTATGCAGTGATATATATATACAAAAGTTATATTGGTATATATAGTGATATATATGAATTTAGCGATATATAGCAATTATATGAGCAAGCCAAAACTGAGTTTTCCTTCTTCCTTCTCCGAATCGATTGAAACACGAAATTCAAATTCTACTGAACATCTTCTTCCTTCAAGCACTTCTTCCTTCTCTAAAGACGAAACCCTATTCCCTAAATTCTAATTTCACTCTCTCCCTTATCGGTCAACAGAGAAACCCTAATCGATCCTAAATTCCCCGCGTATTTTCCTTACCTTTTCCCCCTAATCGATCCTAATTTCCCGTGATTGCCGAAGTAAGTTCTGTATTTGTGTATGCAGAGAACCCAGATATTGAAATCGCCGGCGAAGACTAGTTTGACGAACATTCTAGTGAAGAAACCATCTTCTTATTCAATTTCAGGTAATAATTTTTCTTAGTTTATTTATACAAATACATATATATGTATTTGTTTATGACATTTGAAATCATTGTGGTGAAAACACTTCTTCTGTGTATTTGGTGCATGGTGGGAGTAATCAATTGAAGCATTGTAAAATTGAATATGCAGTTTCAACTTATAATCGCGTATGCAATTGCCTCTGATGAATAAATTGCCCTTGTTGTTTTGAAATGTTGTTTTTATGTACATATATCTTGTTATTTTATGAATACAAATACAAATACATATATATGTATTTGTTTTTGACATTTGAAATTATTGTGGTGAAAACACTTCTTCTGTGTATTTGGTGCATTTGGGAGTAATCAATTGAAGCATTGTAAAATTGAATATGCAGTTTCAACTTACAATCGTGTATGCAATTGTCTCTGATGAATAAATTGCCCTTGTTGTTTTGAAATGTTGTTCTTCTGTACATATATCTTGTTGTTTTATGGATACAAATACAAATACATATATATGTATTTGTTTTTGACATTTGAAATTATTGTGGTGAAAACACTTCTTCTATGTATTTGGTGCATTTGGGGAGTAATCAATTGAAACATTGTAAAATTGAATATGCAGTTTCAACTTATAATCGTGTATGCAATTGCCTCTCTCTATAATGTTGTATGCAGTTTCAACTTATAATGGTGTATGTATGCAATTGCCTTTCTCTATAATGGTGTATGCAGTTTCAACTTATAATGGTGTATGCAGTTTCAATTTATTTGAGAATCCAATGATTGGGTATTCGGTAATTTAATCCAGATCTCTCTCTATATAGATATATAGGTACAAGTTTACTGTGGGTGTTCGTGTTTTTTTCGCTGCCATTTGAGAGCTGTTTGTGATTAATTAGTGTATAAAAATAAAATTCTGCTCCATATTGTATCTCTTGTTAAATTTATATTCAATGCAGTGATTTGATTGTGGGACTGTTTTCATAATTTATACATAGATTAATATATAACTTAAAATTACATCTTCTTAGCTTTTGCGAGATTAAATAGAGGTCACTGGTAAAGGAATTAGTTTCATGAAAAAAAAGAATGGCAAATATTCTCGTCCACCGAAAGTATTCTTTTACTACAGGTATCTATAAATTTTTTAATTATGTATTATCTATGTATTTTATTTGTATATTTTATTTGTAAATTCCCCATTTAAGAAACAAAACACATTTTGCAGATCTTACTGCGTCGCTGAATTCCGACAAAACAGTGATGTGGAGAAGGTGGATGATGACACCTACAGGGATCTTCACAAGGATATAACAACAAAATGGGATGACATGACCATTCATGATAAAGCTCCTTTTCATGTTGATTGCAATGTTGATCTGGAATTATACAGAAATCTGACAGAGGCTGATAAAAAGGTGACTGCAGAAATCTGTCTTTACATATTTGTTTTGCAATAGATATTACCGTAATTCATTATCAAGTGTGTTCATATTACTAAATATTTAGCCGATAAAGCAATAGATTTGACCACAATATATATTTATAGGATAAAGGTAAAGGCAAAGGCAAAGCTGATAATGGCAAAGCTAAAGCTAAAGCCAAAGCTAAAGGGAAAGCTAAATGCGTAAATGAGTCGGACGTAGCCTCAGACATATTTGGTCCAAGGAGTTGGCACATAAATGGGTTGTCCAGGTTCATTAAAGCAATGTCCAAGTTTGATTCCGAGAAGCGGCGTGCGGTGAAGGAGTTGGGTTTTGAGGAGATGCTTAATTTGAGATACAATTTCTTGGACCGCGATTTGTGTGGATACCTCATCTCAAATTTTGATTCTAACCATTGCCGTTTCAATTTGATTAAAACCGGTTATTTGTATCTCAGTGGCAATGATGTTCTCTCTATATTCCGTTTGCCAGCCGGAGCTTCAAAAGTCCCCTTTAATGGCCATTACAATGCTTCTTGGATTAAAGTAGGAGGTTTTAAAAAGAAGGGTGGCCTGAGATTAGACCGTCTCTTCTCATTGCTGGAAGAATTGAAGGGTGGCGATGAATTCAAACGTGTTTTTGTGCTAACTGCATGTGGCGCCATTTTGTCTCCAAATAGTTGGGGTGAATGTCTTTCAGGGCTGTTGGCATCAGTGGAAAATGTTGCGATGATATCCCAATATAATTGGTGTGCATATGTGGCCGATTGCCTTATAAGAGCACTGACACAACCTAACAATGGCGAGATTAAGAAAACATACAGGGGTTGTATGATTTTTTTCAGGTTAGCGTTTGTATTTAAAATTCAACTTGTTACTGTTGTGTTATCCTTTTTAAAGTTAACACGAAGTTTAAAATTAACTTATTGGTGTTTAAAGTGGTGGGCTGATTTAAATTAGTTTATTATGCAGTTGTTCTATATCATGCGCCTGTTTAAAGTTTGGCCTGATTGCCCCAAGGGTGATAGACAGAGAATTGGGTTTTGGAATTCGAATCTAGTCTGCACCAAACTTGACAGCAATGGGAGGGTTCGGTATTGGGAAGGTACCATTTTATAACTTAAGACCCTTTTATACATAAGGTACCATTTTATACATAAGATATCTATGTAGAATTATACAGCAATGCAATTCTGATACAAGTATTTTTCTGCACTAGTTGGTAGACATCTGCCCCGATTATGAAAGCGATGAATCGGAAGTTGATGGTATTCATGTAAGGGTTGACAGTCTTCCCATTTTTGTCCTTTTCATAAATTTCCACGCATTATAGTTGAATAAAGTTCAAAGTTCAATTATGATAATAGGTGAACATGAAGCGGTTGCATAGGGAGATTGGAGCAGTTTTAAAACAAATGATCAGACAACAGGGGTCCAAACTAGTAGCTGAGGACCCAAATGATCATGAAGAAATATAAAAAAGATCCAAGTGTAGCCACGGACAAAGTCCGTCAAACTCATGCAGAGCTGTTGGTGAACAGAATACTGATTATATTGCAGGAGACAAAGGAAAAACAAAAATTGATGTTGAGAGCAGCAAATCAGAATCGAAGTTTGATGACAATGTTGTCTCAACATCTTCTGAACATTGTAGTGAACATGTGTCTGAAGATAGTAGCATTCCGGTGAGGATGCAGGTGGATCAAAGGGATCTGCTGAACAGGGGGAGGGATCTGGTGAATTGTCCAATGATATGATAGAGGAAGAGACTGATGGAAATAAAAATATTGAAATTCCAGATGATCCCGCATATGTGATGGTCGAAGATATACATGAGAAACAATGCAATGTATGTGAAGATGGAGGCAACAAGTTGGATGAAGTTTCTGCAATGCCTTCTGAAACTGCTCAAGGGCCATATGTCTCTCTTCTTATGGAGCAATCAAATCCTGACCGATGTAGTAATATCTGCGAAAGACCAAGCCTCCCAGCATTGCTGGAGACAGCTGATGTTAATGCACTTAATGTTGTAGTAGGGGGAGTGGTTGAGAAGGAGCTTCAAAGCAACAAAACACCCGCTGATTTGCTGTCTCCACCAACAGAAAAGCAAGAAAGGGTAAGGAGAGTCACCAAAAAAGGCAAGTATGCGTACTCACCATGGATAAAGACTAGCATAAAGAAACTGAGATTCACAAATGCGCAACTGAAGTTGTTAGAATATTCTGCTAGGAATATTTCAGCTAGAAAGTAATCATTAAACTGCCTTGTTTCTTTATTTATTTATATATTGAAGACATCATATGATAGTTTATGCTTGTATTTCCAGTGAAACGATGGTTATGGCGTATGATGAAGAAATGGATCGTCTACATCTCCAAACACTGTTTCATCCGCACCAGGTTATAAGTGTGGTGAGTATGGTCGAATTTAAACTATATAAATACCTTTTAAGTTACTGTGGAGCTCACCCTTGGTAATGTTATTTCCCAGGTTGTCAACTTGGTTGTCACAACACTAAACCATGAAGTCAGCCCCATATCCGATCGATACTTCTTCAGCAGCATGGCTATACAACTGTTGGAGACATCGGACGCTGTTGTTAAGCCATCAATGAAAGCAGTTGGAAGGAAGAAGTCCATAAAAGCTATTTGGAATGATTATGAGAAAAAGGTCCGCTGCCCTTTCCGCAATGGTGCGAAGGGTAAAAATTTGGTATGAGTTATATACGTTTTGAATGGTTAGGTTTTATTTCTCATGTCAATACATTTTCCATATCAATACATATTTACTTCGTTCACACTATTATAGTTTTATTTCCCTGGTTGCATCGGAAGCCATTGGTTTGTCTTGGTCGTGAACCGTCCACGGAAAACAATCGACTACCTTTGCCCAAATGGTTTGCCACGCAGATTTAAGTACATGGGTAGATTAGTGGTATGGAGACTGTTATTATTAAACTTAGTTCATGTTTTGGGGCATTTCCTATGCCTTATGTAATTTTCGAAAAAAACAATCTTCCTGAAGGAATTTGTGCAGATTGGATTCGGTATCAATTTAGGACGTATGACGGACAACTTAAAGGCTGATATTCCAAGACAACCCGATGAGTATGTACCAAATCTGTTTCGTGTTACCGTACATTCATTTTTAGTATTTGTTTTCTTCATGCGAACAAAGTATTGAAGGGCTATTATGTTGTTGTTTCATATTTAGTTGCGGAGTTTTCGCTATAAGATATATGCAGAGTTGGAATGGCAGTGAACTTGACCCAACAATAGAAAATTTTAGTGCACTATTTTTACGATTAATTTACAACCCAACAATAGAAAATGTTAGTGCACTCTTTTGACGATTAATTTACCCCGTGTCATTACTAATTAATAACCCCATGTTTTGTAGCCTATAAATGTGAAGTCTTTGAGGTCACAAATAATACTTGAACTCCTTGATTCACCAAGTAACTATCTCTGGGAAACACTGCATTTGGCGGCCCAACACATATCAGTGGATGAAAGCGCGGATGATAGCAGATGATTATCTTCACTGCATTGGTACCTTTTGATGCTTCTCTCTTCTTGGTTCCATTTCATTCGGACCAAATGAATATGATTTATACTTGTTACATACTCTGTAACTCATCGGGTTTCTGTTGTTTACATAGTTTTAAACAATGTTGACACATTCTTGGGACACTAACTTTTGACACATTTGTTTTACACATTTTGGTAGATTTAGGTATTGAGAGTAGATGCATTTTGGTACATTTTCGTATACTCAGGCGCGACAATGTCCCGTAGTGCAGTGTTTGTATGAACAAATTCTTCACAATGCAAGTGCAGTTTTTTCCATGATACTACAGAATTTTATTCTTGGTGAATTACAAATATCTCAGCATGTGAATTAGAAAAACCTCTTAGCATATTCCTACTTTGGGAAAAAAAACTTGATGTGATTTTAACAACTATCGTATTAGAAAAAAGACTTAGCATTCATATTCCCTAGTTTGGACAGAATCATTGCAAGCAAGATACACAAAATGACAATGAGCATGAACATAACAATTATGGCCCAGATAATCAGATTATACACCCTTTATATTCCGTGACCGTTAACTTGTATTGGATTAGTAACCATGTTTTGGGTAGGAGTTGAAATCATGTTCTGGGTATGAGCTGAAACCATGTTCATGTTGTTAGGAGGTGTTTCCCAATCAAAGAAATTGCAAGGATTCTTTGATGCACATGTGTGAAATAATTTGTCTGGATTTTTCTGAGTCCTTGATCGTAAGATAACTGTCCGTTTACCACAATAACAATATCGTGGACGAACAACCCCGGTCTCACTTCCTCCTTGCATGTTTGATGACAATGCCCTCGACATGATTAGTTGTCAAAATGTTGCTACAAATATCTGTTGAAGAAGGTGTATAGTCAAAATGTTGCTACAAATATCTGTTGAAGAAGGTGTATATGAAGGAAAAAGTGAAGAAGAAGGAAAACTATTATGTATAGATTGAAAACTATTATCTATAGATTGAAATGTCCTTGCATGAGTTAAAGGAGATGAGCTGAAGGAGGTATATATAAAAGATTCAAACGGTCATATTACTTTACTGATACATATATCTAACGGCTATTAATTTGAAAATGTCATATTACAGTTTCACCCCTTAAATTATTGAATTTCACATTGCCCCCCACCCCAATGGGTAAATTACAATTTCACTCCCCAAAATTCGAAAATATATTTTAAATTTGAAACAATATATAAATATTGAATATATTTACAAATTTAAAAAATATATATAATTGAAAAAAATATATACAGTTTGGAAAATATATATATATATATTTGATAAAAAAATTATATAAAAAAAAAATTATAAATATTTCAAAATTGATATATATTTATTCGGAATTTTATAAATAAATTTTATAATTTTGGAATCAAGGATTTATTTATATTTTTATATATATATTTCAAAATTGATATATATATTTCAAACTTTATATATTTATTTCGATGTAGATATAAATATTTCAAAATTGATATATATTTTTTCCGAATTTTATATATATTTCGAATTTTATATATGTTTTCGAATTTTATATATGTTTTATAAATTTATGTATTTATTTCGAATTTTATATATATATATTAAAAAAATTATTTTTCCTGGAATTTTCTATATTTTTTTCAAAATGTTTAAATTTTGTCTCCAAATTTTATATATATATTTGATTTTATATATATATATATATTTTTAATTATATATATATTTATATTATATGAGATACTTTGACAATACATAATTTGTTCACAATAGATAATCCCCAACTTAATTCAACTTGAATAAGATAATACAACACAATACATAATTTAAGTACGCATGAAAGAAGACAATACTTTGACAGTCGATAATTAAATTACAAGAAGACAATTTTTTCGACACATATAGCATATGGACTTCGTCATGGCTTACTGATTACCCGCATTTGGGGAGGTCGGTGTTGATGTTGGTCCCAGGAAATAAAGTGGGGGGCTCGGCTGATTCCTCGCCGCAATCCTTTCACGGAGTTCCTCCACCTCCTCCTCCAACTCGCTGATGTAAATCTCAAGTAAATCTAAATTAATTTGTGCCTTCTTTTCAGATTCCCCATATACTGTTGAAGCGAAACAAACGTGGAGTTTGGTGCTGATCTGATAATGTTTGGTTGGTGTTGGACGCTCCCATTGTGGCCATTAACTGAGTTTGCGATTATTTTTTACACCTCACTCATCCATCTACATCCTCATATATATTGGAGTAAAACATCCACCAACCCAAATGGCATTAATTTGGCATTAAAGCTTGCCCCTGGTATTATGTCAAACTTTAAATGATCCTACTACAGGTGGTTATTTGTATCTTCAATAACATTGAATGCTGTTAATAGGCATATTCAACTACCATTGACATCAGCGAGTATAATATAATATGTAATCATAATCGATCATAACATTCATTCATTGACATTACAGAAAATATTATAGAGGGAAAATATGATGGACTACAACATAGGGGAAGTAACAGTACATTAAGCAAAATACCTCCCTCATTCCCTTCTTACACAAAATACCGCCCACAAACCAAACTTCTTCAACGCACTGAAGTGAATTCATGGCTCCATGAAATCATCAACTTCAGAAGGTAAAACTGGTGTAGATGTTTCTTGTGCTGATGTTTTTGGTGTTGATGGGTAAGAAGTATTGGGTGTATATGGCGGGAAAATATGGTTCATTCGTCGATTCAGATCGTCAACGGTTGCCGGGACCTCCTTCATGCGGATATGCAGTAACTCTATTTCAACCTCCTGGCTCCTTTTTAGTTGGGCGATATCCTGGAACATCTCAACCATAGTTTCGTGAAGCAAGGTTGGCAATTCATTATAGTGTTGGCTACCGGTGTATGGGTTACCATTACCGTTCGCGTTACCATTACCATTGGAGGTGGGAGTTGGATGACGTGGGGGCTGCTGTGGTGGTTGGTGCTGGATGTGGTCAGTTGCTTCAATCCGTCTCCCAACCATATCTTATTCTTTTATGTTATTAGACTATTTGTTTTCTTAATGCGATATCATATATATTTATACCAAAAGAAGAACACTAATTAATATCAGCTACCATAGTTAACTACTAGTACGACCCTACCATTCATTGAATGTTGTGTTCATAGCCCATTACCATGGTAGTTGTGTTTTTCATGCAATACAACAACCACTACTGTAATCAATGACAACCTAACATTTTCATTTACACTTCATTGAATGAATATGATTTTGTGCCATGATATATTTTACTTTATATTAGGAAATCTTTTATGTAATACACATCCAACAACCTATCTTACACTTTTAACACTTGATTTGATTGAATCTCCTCTAATTTCCATGATAGATTTTACTTCATTTTAGGAAATATTTTGTGTAATCTACATCAGACACCGGTCATAACATATGTAAGTTTCCCCTACTAATAGGCTTGGCCTAGGATTTCAAAACATCTTCACCTTTCATATCTGGTTTATATTTTAATATTGTAGCTGATAGATTTCCCATATATTATTGTATCTAATAGATTTCCCATATATTATTGTACTTTGATTACATTGAATGTCCTGATTTTCTGTAAGTTCCAATGGGTAGATTACGTCTCCATTAAGTAACAGGATACTGGAAGATCCTGAAATTTATATCTCCTTTAACTTATTAATACTCCCTCACAACCTAAAAAAATTATAACACTAACCAATGGAAATGGAAACAACCGTCACTACCGCACCTTCCCAGATCCTCCTCCTCAGTCACTTCTCACCCTGCTTAGCAAAATAGCAGAACTCAAAAGTTGGCAGAAACTACAAGTCGAACTACTAAAGATTCGAGTTGCTGAGCTTGAGCTAGCTATCTGCGAACATGTTGATAATGTATCGAAGTTCAGTCCTATGAGTCCGATGGGTAACACAGGAGCAAGTTCCTCCGGACCGGGGGCATTCGAGGGGGGCTCCCCGATCATTTGAACTCTTATGGCTAAAAAACAAAGGGCAAATGTTTTGTTTACTAATATTTTCCCTATCTAACTATGTACTTTCAATTTGAAGATATGTACTACTTGTTGAATTACAAATATGGCTTTATTTTACGTGCACACTATATTTGAGTTTTACTGATACATATTACAAGACTAGCTCATACATTGTAAAAATCTAGTCCAATACATATTACAAAACTGATATTATATAAAGGTCAAATGGTGCCTATTATGGTAACAGTTGAGCAGTACTGGTACATATTACAAAACGAGCTGATACCTATTACAAAACTAGCTAATAGTTATTACGGATAGGATTCCCCATATATTACAAGAAGTAAGAAACATTTTATCCAATGAATTGTGGTAAATGGTATGTATTGGACTGAAAATTATACAAATTTAAAGATTTTGCAACAAACAAAGGTCAAATGGTGCCTATTACGGTAACAGTTGAGCAGTACTGATACATATTACAAAACGAGCTGATAACTATTACAAAACTAGCTGATAGTTATTACGGATAGGATTCCCCATATATTACGTAAAGTAAAAAAGATTTTATCCAATGAATTGTGGTAAATGGTATGTATTGGACTGAAAATTATACAAATTTAAAGATTTTGCAACAAACAAAGGTCAAATGGTGCCTATTACGGTAACAGTTGAGCAATACTGATACATATTACAAAACGAGCTGATACCTATTACAAAACTAGCTGATAGTTATTACGGATAGGATTCCCCATATATTACTTGAAGTAAGAAAGATTTTATCCAATGAATTGTGGTAAATGGTATGTATTGGACTGAAAATTATACAAATTTAAAGATTTTGCAACAAACAAAGGTCAAATGGTGCCTATTACGGTAACAGTTGAGTAGTACTGATACATATTACAAAACGAGCTGATACCTATTACGAATAGGATTCCCCATATATTATGTGAAGTAAGAAACATTTTATCCAATGAATTATGGTAAATGGTATTACGGATAGGATTGCCCATATTTTGGTGAAATGCAAACTATAAATAAATACTAATATCCACATTCATCCACATTCATCCACAAACTTTTACATTAATTAATATCATATATGACTTACATATTTGGTGTCTATTACTCATATTTTTGTAAAATGATCAAGTACACTTAACATTTAATTCCCCACCAACCAAATAAACATGAGTAGTTGTACGTGCCTATTATCTCATTAGTACACTCATTAGTACATCAAGTATATTTTTTTTGGGAGGTTGGGGGAGGAATAACAAAGTCATCGTCGCCGGAGTCTTCGTAGTCGGACATTTCTGGATCAAACATGAGACCGGGATCGTTTAGTATTTGCACATATTATACGGTAGGGTCTTTGGAATTAGTCGTAATGTTTAGCTGTTGTAATTTTCGCCATCTCACATACAATTGATGCAATTCTCTTTTCAGCTGAAGCAGTACTGTTTTCATGTCTTCCTTACCTGAATATGCCATCTCAACTGCTCGGCCCTTGGGTATAGGAAGACCATTGCGCCTGAATTCAGCCACAATGACACTTCTTGCTTGAATTAGTTCCTTGTAGCGGTCTTTCAGTAATTTCACTGTCACCCTTTGTTTTTTTCCCTTGTTTGACGAATGTTCAGGACCTTCAACATCTTCACGTTCTTGATGCAGGATCCTCCACGATTTCAATTTGGCCTTGTTTGACGAATTGCCAGGACCCGACACAATTTCATGTAAATGAACATCTTCACGTTCATGCAGGATCCTCCAAGATGACAATGATACGTCTGCTTCCTCACGAGAATTGTAGGAGTAGTAGAAACCACCGGGGAAGAAGGAAGTTTGAATAAGAGCATCACTTTGTTTCGTGAACACCCCAACTTCCCTTCCTCTAAACACAACAAAAAATCCAGCCTCCATCATGTATGATGGATACAGGTAAAACACATAGACTGGCTTTAAATAAGTATCAATACTAAGGGTTCATATAGTTGGATATTAATTCCTTCCCACCAACCACTGCTACCACTTATGATGCATTTATATTTTGCATAGTTGGGATATTACCAACATACACATCACAATTATGGTTCTTGAATTAATATTTGGTATTTTATCACAGGAGAAAATATTTGTATACAAAAGATTGATAATGATCAAATACCTGTAGTAAGAATAAAATATAAAATTACATCAGACTATTACAGTAGCTTACCCATAAGGATAATAAGTTGAATCCTTAGTGATCACAAATAGAGATTACCAATAGTACGTCCACAAATTTAATCATTTTGATGAAATAGCCGATTCTTTAACCTACTTTGCCTGGAACTGGATTCGTCAACAGGCTTTGTTGGTGTTATAGGTGAAACATCAAAATTAAATCCAAAATCCTTCAAAATCTGCACAACCAAAAGTAAATAATTACCATTGTGTGTTTCGGTGCTCATGTAATATCACAAATTTAGATAATTTTGTCACATAATAATTTGTTAACTTATATTATATTCAGATGCGGAAGCCGATCCATTATACGAAGATGGTGTCCGCAAATATTGAAAAGCCGACCCAGTAGGAAGATGGTGTGTTAAAATAATGCGGAAGATACCTGATTAACCGATAACGGGGGGTTTATAGAAAGAGTCAATGAAATTTCATGCTTAGCTAATGGCCGTGTATGTCGTGTATCTCCATTCACCCCAAAATCAACTTGCTACGAAGCCTAACATGTGTTAAATAATTAATAAGCATTGAAATATAAATATCATCATAGAAATGTAGGAGTACATCATCGTACTTGTGAGTTTCATACCTTTTTCGCTATCCGAAATTCCTATTTTTTACGAGCTGTTGTTGCTTTCTCCATGCTTCCTATATGTCGTCGCCTTTGCCCTTTTGAAATGTCCTTCTTCGCAAATCCATTTTCCGTGTTACCTGAACTGTCTAGGTCCTGCCTATCGTCGTCCAAAATAACCGTAGGCCTCCTGTTGCAAGAATTTACTGAATTTATGATATTTGAACTTGTTGTTGGAACACAGCCCTCGGCAATAGATTTCAGCTTCCGCAACTGAATCATTATTTTTTGATATCCATCTTCGCTACAGCTAGCTATTGAGGAGATCTGATTCATGTAACGACACATAGCCCTATGCCGTCGTCACATTTCCAAAATCGGGTCTGCCGTTATATCATTGGAATGTGCAGTTTCTGGGAAAGCCTCTGTTGCGTTAATGCTCCACCGTTTCAGAATATATCGTGTTGGAATTTCAGTCGCATGCATTACGTCTTTCAGTACCTTCAATATGTGGCTGCACAAGACCCCAACCCTTTCAAATTTTTTGCATGTATAAACCAATCCATCATCAGTACTCCTGGTCACTCAACGGGGTACAACATCGCCGTGTAGCCCAACCTCGTATAACCACATACCAGCCACAAACTCGGTAGATCGTATGAGTTTCTCTTCCTATCTAGCACGTAGGAGGTGTTCCTGAAATAAAGCAAGGATCCTTGCAGTGTATAATTTACCAACATGATAAAGAATTGGGCAGTGGTACCTTAACCAAGGGAGTTTCTCGATAAGACCATAACGGGCTTCATATTCCTTATAGCGGTTGTCGTGAAGTAAGTTCTCATAGTAGCGGAAGATGTCGGGGAGTTTATATTGCCTCGCTAAATACTTCTTCATTCTCCCGTTCAAGCTTTCGCTCAACTGAGTCATACGGATTCCTCCAGTCCATACATGTTTGATATAAGACAATGCCCATTTCCCTCTCAATGAAAACAAGTTTTCTAGCCACTTATTTTTTTGGACCTTGTAAACTTCAGTCATAGTATTCCAATCGGCATCAAATACAGTAACCTCTTCAACTTCGTACATTAACCTTGATATGGCACTTTTAATTCCAACATCATCATTCACAATGTTGCCCAAATTCTTCTGCGCATTCTGGAGAAGGTGCCAGGTGCAAAGTAGGTGAATTGTATCGGGCATTACACCCACCAGTGCATTTGCCATGGCAACGTCTTGGTCCGTGAATATAGTTTTCGAGGCTTTGTTTTGCATCACCCTCATGAATGTTTTGAATAGCCACATAAAGGAAACAACAGTCTCATCGTACATCAAAGTTGCACTGAATATACAGGTCTCTCTGTGGTTGTTTAGACCAACGAAAACACCGAAAGGACGGTTGCCATCAACCACTTTGTATGTCGTATCAAAACTCACGAAATCACCGAAATTATGGTAGTCACTACCCATAAAACATTGGTAATCATCTCATCGTTGTCCAATTGAACAAAATGATGAAAATGCGGGTCTTCGCAAACTTGTTTATGAAAATACTCAATTAGCCACGTGGCCTCACCTCTTTCTAACTCGTGTTGCCGTCTCGTACATATATGATTCTAGATGCAAACTTTAGTGAATCCAACACAATCTCTACCTTCTGCGATACGGGCATTTAACTTAAAGGGTTCGCGTGCTGCTATTCTAGAATCTGCTGCAATTTCAATATTAACCGCATCAACATTATTAATTTTCCTATGCGAACGAAGCATATAGCTGCACTCCTGGGGCATCAGCGGGTGGTTGTGCACAATAACTATTTTTTTCATAAAATACTTTTCTTTGCATTTGTCGTAGTTGATCACCATTCGCACTCCACAGTCGGTGCGCGTTTTAGCCCGTGCTTTCTTGGTTTTGAAGTCGCGTTTGTCCTTCGATCTAGCCCCCTCTTTCGCGCATACAAATAGCCTGGAGGTTGCACGGCTATGGTTTCCGTACTCCCGCCATATGCTGAACCCATGCTTCAATGCATATTTGTTGTACAAATCGTATCCATCTTGCTCTGTTTCAAAAAGCATGCCAACCTTAGGTATCCAACTGTCCACATTAATGTCCCCCTCAATGTGTGAATCATGGTCATCAGAATCACTGTGGAAACTGTCAAGAACGGTCACCACCTCAGCCGCCATCTAACACGCAAATTCTACATTAAACATACTTTAATGAGATGTGAAACATATTTTGTATAGATGCAGTATATCTTAAAGGTGAAATTTTCGGATAGGTGGAATATTCAGTTATCTGAATATGCAATATACTTCAATTTACAATTGCAACTCAATATTAAGTGCAATTAATACTTTGTCCTGTTACACCCCCCCAAAACTATACAGACCATTTTAATGGATCATGACAATGATGACCACTTTAAAGGATATGGTCATCAGCTAACTTGGAGCACCACTACTTGACTGCACTTTAATGCAATACCTGCCTCAACTTTCACTCAACTCTAATGGCCCAATTTAGTATGCTCAATTAAAAGGCAGTCAACATGGCACATCATAAACATAATGCAACTATTCACCTAACTAAATTTAATGCAACTATTCATCATAAATACTTTACAGCAATTTAATGCAATTTTGAATCATTTACTTCTACTAATTTTAACTACACTTAAATATAACAATGAAATGGCTAAAAAAACTATACTGATTATAAACTGAAACAATTCTAAACCCTAAAATGGATAAAAAAAAACTGACCCCATATGGATCAGTTATAATCAGTATCCTGATCAAAATATCCTCAAATAATTCAGTACAATACTGATCGCGATCGCTTACAACCAACCAAACATTTAAACCCCACCAAAAATTATAAATACATTCAGCAAAATATACAAATACACACATCTCAGTTATCATACTTTTGGTCATGTTCTTTTACATTTATTCCCACCAATTAAAATTCAGTATACCTAAATAAATTACTGCCACTGCATCATGTACTAATTGTGTTGAATCAGTATAGTAAGCTCCAAAATAACTCAACCTTATCTAATTTACTCACACATTGCATTGGGTTTTATTAAGCTCCACATATATCCTTACAGACTTATCTTTAATGAAATATAGATGTCTTATACGACATTTGCAGTAACCCAACAACAAAATATTTAGTAATAAATTACTGTAATGACCATCTAATATGAATGCAGATATAATATGCAACAACAATATACATCAGGTGTTGCCCCATGGGTTAGGGTTACAGCAATAATTTCCAATAAATATGCAACAACATTTGTAAACCAACACACTTTAATCCCATCAAATAAATTCATAAAGCAACACACTTTAATTCCATCAAATAAATTCGTAAAACTAAACACAATATCAACCCTAAATTGAAAAAATAAAACATAATTTCATCAACCTAAACACAATATCAAATAAATTGAATCTTAAATCCATTTAAAAATATAAGATAAAACATTGCACAAACCAAATTCTAGTTTAGTGCCTCAAATCCCCAATTCCAGTTTCTCAAATCCCTAATTTGAGCTCTTCTTCGCGCCTCAAATCCACAAATTCGGAGACAAATCTCTTCTTCACACTTGAATCGCCCTCTGATATCAATCTCTCAAACAAGATTCAGTAAGCTTTGTAGACTAACCTCTTCTTCCATTACCTTCAATCGCCCTCTATCAATCTCAAAAAAAGAAAAAAAATTGTGGTCTGTTTCGAAATAAAAAATCATAGCTATTTATATTTCAGGATTTGGTGGACTTGGAGGGATTTTTCAGATTTGGAACATAGATTCAAAAATTCAAATCAATTGAATTTGGCGCAGCCTAATTTCGGCTTTCGGAGGAGAGTGAAAATGTGTATACCAAGGCCATATATACATGAGAGCTAAATAAAAGTATATGTGTATATCAGTCCATATATATAAGTGTATAAGTGTAAATGTGTATATAAGTCCGTATATATACAAGATAAATATCAATTGCTGTGAAATGCCCTTTTTGTCCATGTGGTAACTTTCTCATTTTCACCCAACTGACACTTAAGCCAGTGAGAGGCAAAAAGGAGAGGATTATTTTCCCTCTGGCTGGGCCTTGTAGTGTTTAGAATTGAAGAGTTGTAACGGCTGAGAATTTAAAAATGTACAAAAGTATAAACTTGATTAGTGATTTAATTCACTTTATTATAACATATTATTTGAGGGATAAATTGATTTCAATGTATTCCTTAATTTCTTTGATTTGAATGTCTTTAGTAGTGTTCGGTTGCAATATTTAAATGTACTCCTTAATTTCTTTGATTTGTATGTCTTTAGTAGTGTTCTGTTGCAATATTTAGACTTCAATTGATTCATTCCAATTAATGATATTCATGTTTGAATAGTGGAACAAAATCAGCATCCTGAAATAGATTTGATATCCGAGTTGAACCTTTTTTTTTATTTGAAAAGTTAGCATTGTATTAGAAGGAAGGCAAAGCCTTAGAAACTGTAAACCAAGATCCAAATACAATCATCAGACAGGCCCTAGAGCCACCATAAAAGCAAAAACCACGGGAAATGAGGACCAGGACTAAAGATAGAAAACAACATCAAAGAACTAAGCCACCAATCCCAGTCTCAAAAAAGAAACCTCTTGAACAGCTTGAACCTCTACCAAAATGCAGCATCCAGAATTGAAGGCCAAGAAAAGACAAAACCAAGAAGACATGCTCCAGAAAAAAGAGCAAGGGAGGCATTCTGAGGAGAGTGGCGAATCCTTTAGAGAGAAAAGGCCTTGAACTTAACAGTGTCAAACACTTTATTTACAAGCTGATGCTCAGCTCTAGCTTCACTAGAATATAACCTTCTATTCCTTTCACTCCAATGCTCCATTTACAAAGCATATTGTGAAGGCTTTTACCCTTGAGAGAGGAGCTCCATAGGATAAGTTGGTCCCAAGAAGAATGGTTGCAAATTAATCTACCATTTCTAATGATGGCATTCCAACCCTTAGAAGTCACTGGGCATTGGAAACAGAGATGGTTTCTTGTTTCATGGCCAGAATAGAAAACACAACAATTGTAGGAAGAGAGACCCATCATGGCAAGCCTATCTTGGGTAAGCAATCTGTTATCGATGGTTGTCCAGAAAATGAAGGAGTGTCTAGGAATCGAGCCACTAAACAAAACACAAGATGTCCAAGGAGGAGGATTCATTTTGAATCTGAGAACATCCCAGGCAGAAGCAATGCTGAATTCATTGGAGGGAATCCATAAGAGCTTGTCTTCTTGGTTAGGAGAAGGAGGAGGGAAGTTAATAGTAGCAAAATTGAGGTAGATCAACTCCAAACAGTTAGAGACAGGCAAGACCATGAGTTTTCATAGATAATAGATGATACCTTAGCATTTTTGCCCAGAGCGGTCATAGAAATGACATCTTCTCCAAAGAGAATAGCAATAGGTTTGTTAAACAACCATGAATCATACCAGAGAGAGACAGAGTTGCCATTACCTATTCTATATTTGAAGAGATGTTTAGTCTTGTCTCTGAGCCCAAGTAATTTCCTCCAAGCCCAAGACCTGTTGTTGGAACTTTTACTTTTGATGATAGTGGCATGAGCCCATTTTGTTGAAGGAGAAGATTGAAGCAACTTCCATATATGCTTGATAACTGCAGCATCATTCCAAGTAGTAAGCTCTTTAATGCCTAGACCTCCCTCAGATTTAGGCAAGCAAACTTCCTTCCAAGCAAGCTTCTCACCCCCGAGCTTTCCATAAGAATCTTCTAAGAACACTAGAGATATCCTTCATAATGGCTTTGGGAAGAACAAAGTAGGAAGCCCAGTGAACTTGGATAGAGAAAAGGACTGATTTGATCAGTTGAAGCCTTCTTGTAAAGGACAAGTATCTGCAACTCCAACTTTGAATTCTCTTAGTAATGCTAACCACCAACTCCTGACAATCTTCATCTTTGAGCTTGGAAGAGATTAAAAGAACTCCCAAATATTTCATTGGAAAGTTTCCCATATTGCATTGTGTGATAGTTTGGATAGAAGCACTATTAATGGAACTGATGCCTGACATGAATAGATGGCTTTTAGAGCTATTAGTCATCAGACCAGAAGCTTTGCTGAAGGAGCAAAGCCTCTCCTTGATGGCATGAATAGAACTAGGATCTCCATTGCAGAAAATCAGAAGATCATCAGCAAAGATTAAATGGTTAAGCTTCATTTGATGGCATCTCCAATGGAATTTAAATCTGTCATCCTTGTGAAGTTGATTCAGCATGCTAGAGAAAACCTCCATAGCAAGGACAAAGAGGTAAGGGGACATGGGGTCCCCTTGCCTGAGGCCTCTATCACATTTGAAATAACCTTCATGCTGACCATTAATATTGATAGAAAACATAGCTGAACTTAGACATGTCATGATCAGAGAAAGGACCTTATCAGGGACACCAAAAGCTTGGAGAACTTCTTCAAGAAATTCCCAAGAGAGAGTATCAAATGCTTTGGATAAATCAATTTTCATAGCAACCCTTCCTAGTTTCTTGTTCTTATGGTAGTGGTGCATAACTTCCTGAGCAAGCAAGATGTTGTCAGTGATGACTCTCCCTGGGATGAAGGCTGTTTGGTTGGGGCTTATACATTTGTCAAGCACAGGCTTGAGTCTGTTGGCCAAGATATTTGCTATAACTTTGTAGATGATGTTGCACAAAGAGATTGGCCTATAGTCACCAGGTTCTTTAGGGTTAATGACTTTAGGGATAAGAGTAATGGCAGTAGAGTTTACTTCCTTGAGCATTTTACCTATTTCAAAAAACTTGAGAATAACATTAGTAATTTCTTCTCCAATTATTGGCCAAACAACTCTGTAGAAAACAGAATTTAGCCCATCAGGCCCAGGGCTCTTTATATCCTTCAAATGAAGAAAGATGTAATGGATTTCATCAGCAGTCACACATCTATTCATCGATTCCTTTTGACAAGGAGAGATGGGGTTCTTGATAAAGTGTTTCAGCTCACTTAGGGTCTCATGACATCAAGGTTTGGCAAAGAGGTTTTGAAAATGTTTAATAATGGTAGTCTTGATTGCATCTGATCACAAGTGATATCGCCATCAGAGGAGGAAATGGAGGAAATTCTATTAATGGATTTTCTTTGGATTGAAATCCTATGGAAGTAATTGTTATTTTGGTCACCAAGTTGAATGCATTGAATTCTTGACTTTTGTTTGGAAAGGCTTTCTTCATCAGTGGCAAGCTTGTAGAACTTATGCAGGCATTCTCCTCCTAGCCTTTTCAAGTCACTATTCTAGGGATCAGAGTCAATAAGAGATTGAATATTCAGAACTCTCTTTCTAGCATCTTCAACTTGAGAAGAAAGATTTAGATAGTTCTCTCTACTCAACCTTTTTAACCCATCTTTAACAAGTTTGAGTATTTGCATGACATAGTACATCTTGGTACCTCTGACATGATTAATCCAAGCTGATTGAACAAGGGAAGGAAAACTGGAATGAGAAGCAAGGAATTTATTGAATCTGAAAGGATTTTTGGTAATGGTAGGGCAAGAAGTGAATTTGAGATGGATGAAGGAATGATTAGAGACACCTTGGGCTCCAAAATGCACAAAATAGTTAGGGAAACATTCAAGCCAATTGTCATTTGCAATATCTATCAATTTTGGTAAAAACATAGCTATTGTTCCATGAGTACTTTAGACCAGAAAATTGAAGTTCATGTAAGCCAGCAGAATCAAGATTGGAGCAACACTCCTGCATTAAAGTGGTCTATTTCTCAGCTCCACCAAACCTCTCATTCCTAAACCTTACAACATTGAAGTCTCCTAAGACCACACAAGGCTTCAACATCCAATCAATGGCTCTGGACTTAAGGTCATCCCAAAGTTGTCTCCTCTTATAAGGGTCATTATCTCCATAGACAAAACTGACAAGAGACTTGATGTTACCAGAGGTTTCTTCAATATTGCAGTGAATAAAATTGATCACTATCTCCTAGTAATGAGACTTTCCATTTAAAGGGGTTCCAACAAACCCAAATCCTACCCAATTCAGCATGAGAGTAATTGTGGAGGTGATCCCAACCAAGACAAATGGAATTTAAATTTTTTTGCATATGATAACTCTGCACTCTAGTTTCAATGAAGGCTATCAAAGATAAATTCAAAGATCTAATAAGAATTCTATACTCAAGCTGCTTGCCAGGTCCATTAAGGCCTCTCACATTAGATGCACAAATCATTGGGGTATAGAGGGTGCGACCATACCTCCAGGGAGAGTAACTCCCTTTCTTCCTCTTCTGGTTCTAGTGGTAGTGTTTTTCTGAGATAGCTTTCCAGAAGTGCTTTTCTGAGATGGCTTGGAAGAAGTGCTGTCACTTGTGACTCCTAAAGGGATCACTATACTAACCTCCATGGAGTTAACCTTTGACAAGGGTAGGGGAGAGCTCAAGGTAGCAGGCTCCATAGTAGCATCATCATGGTCAGAGTCAAGCATCTCATTATCTTCAAGAAGCCCCAGGCATCCAAACTTATTTGGGGACAAAATTTGAACATAATCTTCTTCCTCATGACAATCCTCCTGGCCATCAGTGAGTGTTAATTTCCTCTGGAATGGCCTCTTCAACAATTTGTTCATCACTGGGATCATGAGCAGCAACAAGAGCTTTCCTCTTCTTGCTGACTTGAACCAATTGCTGCTTGGGTGTAGCAGAAGTGGAAGCAGGTGTCTTAGGAACAATTTTGATGAAGGGGCATTTGCTATCCCCATAGCCAAAAACTTTACAGTGGGAGCATCTTTGAGGAGTCCATTGGTATTCGACATTAATAAGAACCATGTCACCCCTAGGCAGCTCAGAACCAATGTCAGACCTAGGAGTGACTTTCGGCACTTTCTTGGGAAGCCCTCCAACAACTGGAGGGGCAGTCGCAACATGCGCCACCTCAGGAGGAGGTGGGTCAGCCTCAAACGGTGCCATGGTATGACCACCACTACCCCTACCACCATATCTTCCACCAACAAAACCACCACCGCGGGAACTCATGGCTGAAGAGAAGGTGGGGGTAGGAAAGAGAAAGAAAGAGAAGGAGAAGGGAAGGGGAGTCAACAATCAGAGAGTTGAACCTTGCTGATTAGAGTTTGTCTTTTTCACTATACACTGCAGATTGATGATCTTAAGGATGAGGTATATGTTTTCCTACTTTGATGAGGTATGTATTTCCCCTAAATTAATTTCTTGTTAAACTGTTTTCTTATTTCAATAATATTATATTGGGCTTGCATGTGCTTGTATTAGGCTTTTAGTTATTGAAATTCAATTTTTGAAGTTAAAGATTTTAACTCCTAAATTTCTCAGCAATCTAAGATAACTAAATTATAACTGAATATAGACAAAAACTAGAACATATATAAAGTATCACTTGGTGATTGTTCGGAAATTTTGATTTGTTCCGCACTGTAGTTCTAATATCATAGCTTTGGGTAGGAGAGTATAACCAGAGGCATAATTGGGGCAAATGTTTGAGGTGTAGATTCAAACTTGTATATATATGTTCACGGTCCTCTTGTGACACTTGGGCTCCGTTTGGCAACCCGGTTTTGGTTTTGGTCTTTGATTTCAAGACCAAGATCATGTTTGGTTGGCCGGTTTTGGACACCCTAAAACCAACCACTAAAACCTGATTTTGGCCCACCATTTTTGACTTTTCTCTCTCTCTCTGTACATACATATATATATATATATATATATGGTCAAAAATATGAATTATTTTGAAATTTTTCGGAAAAAAATTAATTTATGGGAAAAAATTATTTTTTCGAAACTAATTATCTTTTTCGGAAAAAAAAAATTTTGGGAAAAAAATTAATTTTCGGGAAAAAATCATATTTTCGGACAAAAATTAATTTTCGGAAAAAAAATAATTTTTCGAAAATATATATTTTTTTTAAATAATAATTTTTTTCGGAAAAAAAATAATTTTTCGGAAAAAAAATAATTTTTGGAAAAAAATCATATTTTCGGAAAAAAAATTAATTTTCGGGAAAAAATTATTTTTTCGAAAATAATTATTTTCCAGAAAATATTTATTTTTTCTGAAAAATTTATTTTTTCGTCAAAAAATAAATTTCTGGAAAACAATCATATTTTTGGGAAAAAATTAATTTTCGGAAAAAAAATATTTTTTCGACAAAAATTATTTTTTCGAAAATAATTATTTTCCGGAAAATATTTATTTTTTCGGAAAAATTTATTTTTTCGTCAAAAATTAAATTTTTGGAAAAAAATCATATTTTTTCGAAAAAATTAATTTTCGGAAAAAAATATTTTTTTGACAAAAATTATTTTTGTCAAAAAAATCATATTTTCGGAAAAAATTAATTTTCGGAAAAAAATATTTTTCGACAAAAATTATTTTTTTGAACAAAATAATTTTTCGGAAAAAATTAATTATTTTTTTTTCCGAAAATTAATTATTTTCCAAAAAATTATATTTTATATTTTTCGGAAAAATATTTTTTTCCCAAAAATTACTTTTTTCCAATTTTTTATATATATATTTTTCATATTTATATATTTTTAATACATATTAGTATATATATATATAATTATACCAAGACCAAAACCAAAACCAAAATCAACTCCTTACCAAACACTATATATTGGTTTTAGATTTACCTAAAATCACCCAAGACCAAAACTAAAACCAAAACCAAAACCGAGTTCCCAAAAGGGCCTTGATTTCCTGTTTGTACATTCTGTTGAAAGATTGAAATCTGAGTTGCAAGCACGGGATTTTCGGTGCATTGCAAGAGTGGGCTGCCAGGCTTTTCCAGCTAAAGACCACAACCATGAGAGCTATTTGCAAAATAAATGAGGTTCATTTTGCAAAAGTTACTCCCTTTTTTAGCTCCTTTTTATTTTATTTTAAATTGAGTGGAGATTCTCTATAAAATTTTTATTTCCTTGTATTACTGGCAAAAAGTATAATTGTATGTTGAGCTAGTTGAAGAATAAATTTAAAATTGTAGTAGTTAAGATTTCAATGGTGAGAGGATGAACAAGTTTTAAATTGAGTGGATATAATTTTTTCACTTACAATATTTTGTAAATTTAAATTAAATTTGATAAATGCTGGTAAATTATTCATGTGGAGATGATTTTGTCCATGCTTAGATTGAATGTAGTGATGAATCTACAGTGTAACGTCCCGTTATTTTCTAAAATTACAAGTAAATTTTTCGCGATTATTTAATTAATAAAATAATATTAGATGCATTCATAGATGTCGCATATGCGAGATTTAAAGTTTGGGATTTTTCTGAATTCATATTTTATTTTATTTTAGCGTTTCCGTTACCTGACAATCCGGGAACCTAAGAAAAACGTATGGTGGAAGTAAGTCCCCGGAGTGTCCAGTTTCGAACCTAAAAGTTGTGTATGCTTCGTTACGCTAAATAAGGAATTTAGAAATTGGTTTCAAAATTTTTGCGGATAGGGATATTTTTGAGATTTCGTGTAAAGGTGTATTAGTGGGTTTTTCTAGAAAATTTTCTAAATGTTGCTCATACTAACCTTAGTCTATAAGAGCATGTCATTGTGGTAATTTCTATTAAGTTGGTTGGGTATATTTGAGAAATTGAAATTGGGAAATGTCAATCCTACCTTCTCTTCCCTTCTTTACCCATTTTAGTCAAAGGGTAATTCTAGTCATTTTGCAAAGAGATTGATAGACTCATCTAGAAAATGCTTAGGTGTCAAGCTCTTATTGCATCTCTCCATCTCATTTTCCCCATATTTCTTGTGAGCCTTACATTAGAAGGGTATGGGGTGGAAAGTTCCATATACATATATATGAGTTCTAGACAATCACTTTTCAACACACCACACAAGACTTAGCCATTTCCTTGTTTCCTCTCCAATTCGGCATATTCAAAACCCTCTATTGCCTCACCAGGATCGGCCACCTCTAGGGCCACTATCCCATGCTCAAGTTTTACAATTTTCTTCCAATCTCTTCTGGAAATATGGTATAGGCTTCAACCACATAATTGTTGAATGATCATTTAGTTTCAAACATTTGTAAGACATTTCTATTCTTAAGATTCTCATGTTCATAGATCTTATAAATTCCATTTCCTCTTACCTTTGTAAATAATTTGATTTATTGTTTCCTTTTCTTAAAGATGCTGACAAGAGGATTTAGTGAGCCCTCTTTGCATCAACTCCTACTTGGAAGCTCAAATTGGTAAGTGAGTTGGATTTTGTGATTCCTTCCTTTATCAATCCTAATTTGTGAATTCTTGGAAGTCTTTTATAATCCTTGAAAACATGTTTTGTTTATGATATTTCCTTGTTATTAAAGCTCAATTGAACCCTTTCTCTTCCACTTTGTGCTATGTTGATCTTAAATTTGTTTTGGAGTCCTAACTCGTGGATTTGGATATCTCTACACTCTTTTGCTAACTTAATTATATTCTTGCAAATTCTTCCTAAAAAGACTCTTTTGACTATATTAATCACTAATGGAATTGATGACAAATTCTTGAAAGCCTTTGTGCCATTTTGAGCTAAAATTCATTTCAAACCCCAATCTTGAGCTTATAAATCCGTTCGAAAGACTTTGGATTCTTACTTTGATAACTCTTAACAAAATTCATATTCTCGAGCTTATTTATTCTTCTTCTTGATACTTGGTAGCCTGGAACAATTCTAGAGAATTGGTGCAATCTTTTGGAGACTTTTTGGTTAGCTTTTGGGAACTCTTTTGCTTGCTGTTGCGGACTAGTTGGCAATTGGACTTGAGTAGGGGATTAGCGATCCACTCTCTTTTTCGGTTGTTTGGGTGCGTGCGTCTTTATAAGTGTACTTTTACATGCTAGTTGATTTTCTAACGTAGGAACATGATTTTAAGCTCCCCTTATAATGGTTTGTTGATGATTTAAATGCTTGAATTGATATATATATATATATTCTAGTATATGTCGTATGAAATGATGAAATCATGTTTTACATAGATTACTGTTAGTTATGGTTATTTGAGGCATGTTGATGTTATTGAGCACCTTTGAGCATATTACATTTATTTTGGTGTCTAAAACATGTCTCATGGTACCTTGTTCGTAACCTCGGGTCATCGCAACAACTGGTCAGGCGGTGTCTCTCGCTACCGGCGGACTAGTAATCCGGAAATCAGGGAGGTGTGGGAGGACGTGGTCCGATCACGGTGTAAATCACGAGTCGATAAATTCCTCGTGATTTTTAGTATTATGGCGACAACATACCCGGTCACCCTTGGAGTATAGAGTTGCATTGGCACTTAACTGCATATTTTATTTTTATTTATATATTATGGTTCTTATGGTTATCTATGCTTGCCAATTATCTATTATTGTTGTGTGACATGTTTGAGGGTTGTTTGTGGATACGATTGGGGTCCCGGATTGGCACACGTGCCATGTGGGACAATTGGACCGACCTAGGATAGCAGCATGCACACGGGGTTGGGTGTGTATCACTCAGACGACCGAGATCGATGTGGGGAGGCATCTGCTACTGAGCTAGTTGAAGCTCACCCTTTATTTAATATTTTTCAGGTCATGACGTTGCGAATGATGGACTTTAGGAGATCCGGGTTGGCGATTGAAGCATTAAGTTCTATTTTGTGTATTTTGCTTAATGCATTTTCTACCCTAAAGTATGGCGTATTTTGTATATTTTAGTACTTAAAAGTGAATAGGGGTATGTATCTATTCTTTTTGCGGGCTAGGGTGTTAGCCTTAACTATGAAAATATGTGTATTGTGAGACTTTGAAACACTTTACGTTTATTTTGTTAAAGAATGTATATTTCGGAAATATTTGTGTTTTATGAGTTTTCGAGCTTACGTTTGGGGATTTTTCAAGTGAAAGATGATATTGAGTTGTGAATACATGTATTATGTGAGTTTTGACTCAAAAACTTGGTTTTTGTACATTTTCCAAACTCATCTTTGCAAAAGTTTTAGAGAAAATCTCGTTTTCCACGCCTCACGGGGCCTCGACAGCTATTTTTGGTTTTTAAAAACTAAAAACTCACTTTTACATTATTTATGAAATTTTGGGACCGGTGGTGCTGAAAACAGATGCCGTATACAAAAAATCACATTTTGGCTTCAAAATCATGCTTTTCTATTTTGCAGACCAGTAGCTTATGGCTACTGTTTA
This sequence comes from Cornus suecica, assembly GCA_963922005.1. NCBI lineage: Eukaryota > Viridiplantae > Streptophyta > Magnoliopsida > Cornales > Cornaceae > Cornus > Cornus suecica. Next base: position 58,094,857 of record OY998238.1, on the reverse strand, counting down.
CCTCCAACATGTTTCTGTAGATTTTCTTCCCTACTTTGAAAATTCATATCCTTCGCCTCGTTGACTCAAATTGAGTTCCATTTGTTCCTATTTATCTCCTATGTCGGGTTTAGACATTTGAACTTTGAAATTTTGATTTTCCCCCTGAAATGATTGTTTTACCCCTAGGCAAACATAAGGCATTGGAATGGTCCGTTTGAAGTGTCATTTCATTCTTTTCACTCCTTTTCGAATTTCAACGAATTTTATAACTTTCTCATGTCTGAAATGACTATTTTACCCCTAATATGAGTTTTGAAATGTATTCTTTTTCTAAAAAGTGGTCTAAGAAATTATTTATTTTGAACTTCAGTTAGTTTGGTGTCACATGTCGCTACTTGTGGACTCTATTCGGGTTTATGAATGGCGGGGCGTGACATACAGGTTTAGAAGTAGATTATTTGACAGAATTTTGGGATATGGTAACACTCAGCACTGCTGCAAAAAAACTCACCTATGATAGTAGTCATGAACATTATGGCAGCAGTCCTTACTACTGCAATACATTAGATACATATGGCGACAGGTCTTTAGGAAGCAAATATCTCTAGCAGTTGATGATTGTTGAAAATTCTGCTGTCAAAGATAGTTTTTCTTGTAGTGTTGTTGAAAGCAAAAAACTGTATATAAAGTAAGATTCATGCTAGGCTGTTAGGAAAGTGTCTCAAATTCCTATTGTAATTAGGTTTTCTATTTTAGAGTATATTTTATATGCTAATTTCTTGTTAGAGGAAAGTCTTATTCTCCAAGGAATTGTAATCCTTTTCCAACAAGAAATTAGGTTTGTAACTCTATAAATAAACACCTAGGGTTGATAGTTGATGTAAGAACATTTTTATTGATGGTATGTCTAGTCAATAACCATGATGGTAGATTTGGTATATTGGTTAAAGTTTGAGGACTTAATGATAAAAAAAAGAAGACTTGGAAGGCAAGAAAAAGGCTTGGAGAACAAGAAATCTTATTCCTTAATTGAAGACTTCTCTCTCTATAAATATGAGAAGAAATTGAGAAAAAAAGACAAGTTTTAAGAGATCTGCAATTCTTCCACAGAAAAAATCTTTCTGCAGAGAGAAAGACAGAGAGAAAAATATTAATTGATCATTCATCTTCTAAACTCTATCTAGTTTTTGAGATTATTCAATTGTGCTACAATAGTTGTGATCTTTAAACACAATTGGATGACCTAGATACTAAAAACATCTACACACCATCTGTTGCACTATGTGTGCATTGATTCATGAGGAGCGGAACCATCAGAGTATGAAGACTGGAGCAAGAAGATTTGTGGAGCACGAATAAATCAAGACTTTCAGACGTCGAGTGAAGAACGGAAAATCAAAGTTATTGTAAGTCCTAACTTCATAGAGTCTCTACAAATTCTTTTATTCATAAGGCATTGATACCAACGGTATCTGTGGTTTTTTTCTTTGAACGTTTCCAAGATTTTTCCACGTAAAAATCTCTGTGTGTCATTATCTTGCTTTAAATTTTGTACCTATATTATTGTTTAATTGATATAAATTGACTGTGGAGAGAATAGGTTGTAACTAATGGAGATAACCTATAACTCGTACGTGACCGATTGATCGGTGGAAATAGGAGATTAATCGGTGGCACATAAGCAATTGATCGGTACCACACTACGATTGATTGATGTTCGCAATAATAATTAGACTTCACATTTTTGGGTAACAATCGATCCCTAATATCACAAAATTGATTCTAAAACATCACCAATCGATAATTCACAAAATAATATTTTATTAAAACAAAAATATTTTTATTAAAAATTTATTATTTTTATTAAATATTTATACTTAATAAAAATTCATTATTTTTATTAAAAATATATTTTATCTCTATTAATATTATTATTGTAGAAAAAAATTTTATGACCTATTTATTATGATTAAAATTAAATATTTCGCAAATAATTTTAATTGGTCATTAAATTTATAAAAAAACCTACTCACTCCCCCCCGCCCCCCTTCTAGGTTTATTTCCTTTATCTCCTAGGTAATTTCAATTGGTATTAGCATGTGATTGTCTAGATTCAGGTTAACAACCTATGACTAGATCTTGAACTTACGAGATGGAAGTACCCCGTGAAGGAGGTTCTGTATCTAGGTCCCCGTTATTTGATGACTCAAATTACACCTATTGGAAAGCAAGAATGAGAGCGTTGTTGAAAGCTTTAGATAAGAAAGTGTGGCTTGCTGTAGAGGTAGGATACTCACCTCCCATTGTGATATATGAGACTACAAATAAATCTAAACTAAAGCCATCGAGTGAATGGACTTCTCCTGAATTAAACAATGCGAATTGGAACTCTAAAACTTTGTGTTCACTATTGAAACTTGGGATATTCAACAAGTTACTCATGAAGGGACTTCAATAGTTAAACAATTGAAACTCTAACTATTAAATTCACGTTTTGAACAACTTAGGATGGATGAGGGTGAACTCTTTGCTGATTTAAAGGCTAGACTAACCGACATAGTAACTAATAGTTACAATCTAAGTGACCTCATTCCTGAGATTACAATAGTGAAAAATATTCTTAGGTCTCTACCTGAAAGATTTCGTTTTAAGGCAACGGTTATCTTTAAAGTAATGAACTTTACGAAAATTAAACTTGAATAGTTGGTTGGGAACCTAAATTCTTATGAGATGGAAATGTGTGCGAATCCCCATATGAAGTCTAGGAGAACTAAAGAGAAAAGCATAGATTTTAAGACCACTAAGGAGGATTCTATTGATTCTGATGGGGAGGGTTAGATGAGTCTAGAAGATGTTAACATGTTCTCTAAATAGTTTAGTAAGCTTTTTAAGTCTTCTTATTATCCAGATTTGAGTAATGGACCAACATTTGGGGATAAATTAAATGATTCTAAAAACAAAAATAAACCCCATTCTTGGAATGACAAGTTTAATCCTCAAAAGAAGAAATCTCAATGTTTTGAGTGTCACGAGTATGGTCACATGTCTGCAGAGTATGCAAACCCTTTAAATGGGACGAAAGACCTAGCTGTCACTTGGGATAATGGATCGGATGATGGAACAACTAGTGATTCTTCTAAATCTGAGTCAGTAGATGGTACTGAGAACTTCACTGTGTTTGCATCTCATGTTGATAAGGTTGAAGAAGTTGTTGCAAGAAGTGCTATGTCTAGGGATGAAGATTCTGAAAGTGATGAAGATTGTGAGGACTCACTTCAAAAGCTTACAATAAGTTATTCGAAAAGTCCACACAAGTTAGCAAAGTCCACAAGAAATTAATTGTTAAACTTAGGAATGGTGACAAATAAAGACAATCCTTAAGAGAAGAATTAACCAATACTATTATATCCTAAATCAACTTCAAACCCAAAGAGCTTAATTGTCTGAAGAATTGACTAAGTCTGAACAAGAAAGGAATTAGGCTTTGAGGAGTGAAGATGGTCTCAATAAGGAATTAGCCAATCTAAGATCTAAGTTAATTGAGAAAAGTACAAACATTGGGGATTTAGAAAGAGAGTTGAAAGATACTAACTCAACTATAGATAAATGGTCTAGTGGAACTTTTAAACTTGATTATATTTTGAGTATGGGAAAATCTGCAGGAAATACAAAGGAGTAACACATAATTCGCATGTCGTTCCTAAAACTACCTTTGTTAAAGCTTCTCAAGTTGCATCTAGTTCCTCTCAATTCAATTATGATATAAGAAGTATTCCTTTGGCTAAGAATCCCAATGGTCAATCTTATGTCAGAAAATCTGTTAAGAGAAGTTCTCCCTTTACCTCTAGATATCATAAGGGTTCAAATAATGGTTTTCAAATGTTTATTCATGTATATCATCACTGTGGAGTAAAATGTTACATTCGACCCATGTGTTCAAAATTAAGAGGGAGAACTTTGAAGTCAAGGATGAATGAAAGAGGAATCAATGTTGAAGAGAAAATTAGGGTGTTGAGTAAAGAGGTAAAGAATTTGTCAGAGCTAGCAAGCAGAGCTCCAAATATTAAAAAAACATGGGTTAATAAACGTGAGATACATTGTTGTGTTACCAATACTACACTTAGAGCACGTCTCTTTAGTTCCTGGTATTTTAGATAGTGGATGCTCTAGGCACATGGTTAGAGATAAGTCATTGTTTGGTTCGTTTAAGGATAGTAATGTTGGGACTGTTACTTTTGGCAACGGGAAAAAATCTAAAGTTGTATGAAAGGGCACCATCGTTGCTTCTGGTCTACCTAGACTCGAAGATGTTCTTTATCTTAAGGACCTAAAGGCTAATTTATTTAGCATTGGCCAGATATGTGATAATAACTGCAATGTCAATTTCACTTCCGATAAATGTTAAATTATTGATTATTTTGAAAATTGTGTTATGGAAGGTGTGCGTTCATCTGATAATTGTTATTGTATTTTTCCTAAACTTTGTTATAAGAAAGGTCTAGATTATATATCCACAAATTCTCAGTTGACAAGCATCTTTGCAAAACCAATAGATTTTCAACAGCATGTAAGACTTAGGAAATCTATTGTCATTCCTTGTTTAGGATATATGTCATCATATGTATCATTCTAGGAACATCTTGCATCACTTTTATACTATAATTGATACATTGTCATGCATTTTTATTTCTTTTTGTTTATTACTTTTTTTTCATGCATCATATTTTATTATTAGGATTAGGATTGTTCATGCATACATTATGACAACAACAGAAAAAATCATAATATAAAAAGTTTGGTCTGTTGACCAATGCTAGAGTGCAAAGTGTTTTCATTTTTCACTATATTCTTATATTTACTTGTCTATTTATGTTTATGGGAGTTGGAGGTGTCATCGAGACCTGAGGATTTGAGATGTTCACTTGACATGTTTAAATACTATTTTTAAAATCTTTAATCTTGGGTTTTGTTTCACTTTAGTCTGAGATGATTGTAATGTCTGCTGAGACTGTTAGTCTTTCTCACCTGACCCGAAGTGATCTGTAGGTTCACGATCTAGGCTAGAATGATCTATGCTTTTGAATACCTATCACCTACTTATGAATATTACGGTGATATCAAAAAGGGGGAAAAAAAAGAAAAGAAAAAAAAATCATAATATATGATTGTCTCTTTAAGCCCCGTAGAGCACTAGTCCTTCTGTTGAGTAACCGGGTCTCACTACCTCAAGAAGTAACGAGTATTCGCATCAGAAGATATAAGTGATTATTTCAAATTTTCAACCCGAGTAACCGAGCGTCTTGACATAAAGCAGTGAGTGTTCGTGTAAAAAGGGAAGAAAAATATATATATATATATATATGAAGGGATGCAGAAGAAAAAAATTTGTAAGAACATTTGTTGTAATTGTTTATATATTATATGTTCTAGACAATAATCATGTTGAGTGTTAGATAGGTTGGTTTGGTTTCAATAACATCTATAAACTTTGTAAAAGGCAGAATCAAGCATTGAAGTAATGACGAATACAAGTGAAGCACGAAAGTGAGCATTTTGAGGTAAAATGTCTCATGGAGGGCGAAAATGACATTTTCCGAAGTCGTCACTTCAAGCAAAATGTATCGTGGGTTCAAGAGGGTCATTTTGGCGCAGTTGTGAAGAAAAGTGGCTTTAACAAAAATGTCTACGCTTTCAGTTTTAAAAAGTAGCTGGAAAACATATTTTTACGCTTGGAGGTACGCTTGGACCTACGCTTGAAGCGTAGACCCTGCTACGCTTGAGGTTTTCCCTTATTTCTCTAGAGTGCTCTGATACTAATTGAAATTACCTAGACGATCAATGAAATAAGCCTAGAAGGGGGTGGATAGGCTTTTTGTGGATTTATTGAAAAATTTTAATTTTAATTCCGGAAAAGTCAATTTTAATCAAATTCTCTAACAAGATAAATTATGCAAAGATTAATATATGTGCAAAATAAGGAATAGAGACACGCAATATTTTTACATGGAAAACCTTGGAAATACTCCAAGTAAAAACCACGGATACGCTCGGGTATCGATGCACTATGAATTAGAAAATTTGTACAGACTCTATGAAAATAGTACTTACAACCGATGTAATCTACTGTTCTTCACTCGATATCTGAAAGACTAGATTCACTCGCGCTCCACGAAGCTCTCGATCTGCTCCGTACTTTAACAGCTCTATTTCTCAGATCAAATAACCACGAAGCTTCTCGCTTCGATCTCCGCACTCAGATGGCTCCGTTCTTCAATAGATTAAAGCAACCAAGTTACAATCAGCGGTGTATAGATTTTTCAAAATCTATATGATTCAATCATGCATAAGATCGTCGATGCAGAAACACGATAGAATCAACTCTAAAACAAGAGAGAATTAGAAGAATCACTCAATAATATTTTCTCTCTCTATATCAATATCTTTATAGAAGAATATGAAATATAAAATACTGCAGAGATCTCTCAAAGATGTAGCCTCCTCTCTTGTAGAACTTAGTATTTATAGACCATGTTGATCCAAACCCTAAGTTTGCCGTTATTGTAATTTCACATCCAAACCCAATATTCTGGTGAATATATTATATATAGAATGTACTTTGATGTATATAAGTCGGTCATATCATAAAATCAACCCCCGAACAATTTGGACATCGCAGGCAAAAATAGGCAAAAACTTGCCCCCATACGCTTGAAGTGTAGGGCTAACTTAGGGTTTTGACCAGTATGGTCTATAAATACTAAGTTCTACAAGAGAGGAGGCTAGGTCTTTGAGAGATCTCTGTAATATTTTATCGTTCATATTCTTCTGCAGAGATATTGATATAGAGAGAAAAAATATCATTGAGTGATTCTTTTAGTTCTCTCTTGTTTTGGAGTTGATTCTATCGTGCTTCTACATCGACGATCTTATGTACAATTGAATCATATAGATTCTAAAAAAATCTACACACTACTGATTGCAACTTGGTTACGTTGATCCATTTGTGAAACGGAGCAATTTGAGTGCGGAGATCGGAGTGAGAAGCTTCGTGGTTATTTGATCTGTTGAGAAATAGAGTCGTCAGAGTACGGAGTGGAGCGAGAGCTTTATGGAGTGTGAGTCAATCTAGACTTTCAGACGTCAAGTAAAGAACAATAGATTACATCGGTTGTAAGTACTATTTTCATAGAGTCTGTACAAATTCTCTGATTCATAGTGCATGGATACCTGAGTGTATCCGTGGTTTTTACTTGGACTCTTTCCAAAGTTTTTCACGTAAAAATATCATGTGTCTCTATTGCTTTATTTTTTGCACTTAGATTAATCTTTGCATGATTTATCTTGATAAAGAAATTGGATTAAAATTTAATTTTTCATAATTAATTTTAATTTGTCAATAAATTCACATAAAGCTTATTCACCCCCCCTAAGGCTATTTTCACTATTGTCTAGGTAATTTCAATTGGTATCAGAGCGTGGTTGCCCCAATTTAGGATAACTACCTAAGGTTAGATCTTGAACTTAGACAATGGAATTTCTTCATGAACGGTTTCCTTGATAGGCCCCATGTTGTTGATAGGTTAAATAATGAGGGTGATCATAATTGTGACAATTTGCTTCAAGCTAAGTTCAATAAATTGCATTATAAGTACATTCATCTTAGCGAAGTTTTCTCAAAATCTATTGGTAGATTTAAAAGTGTTAACAAGGAAAAAGAATCCTTAAGAGAAGAATTAACTAGCATTACCCATGACTTTAATCAACACATGAGTGATAAATCTGAATGGATTGAAAGTTTGAGAAAGTTTGAAAAAGAAAGGATTGAGTTTTTAAAGCATGTAGAAGATCTCAATAAGGAACTTACAGCTGTAAGATCTGATTTGATTGAGAAATCTGTGAAAATTGGAGATTTTGAGAAGAATTTGGAAGATGCTAACTCAACTATTCATAGTTGGTCTAGTGGAACTCTTAAGCTTGATCATATGTTGAGTGTAGAAAAATCTGTGGGAAATACAAAAGGTTTGGGGTTTGTAGGAACACCAAATGATCATAATGTCATTCCCAAAACTGTTTTTGTTAAGGGATCTCATGTAGAATCAAGTTCTTCTAAGGGTAAGTCTGATAGGAATTTTAATGCTCAATCTTATGCCAGAAAACCTGTTGGAAGAAGAGTTCTTTTTACCTCTAAGGGTTTGAATAATGATTTTCAAAAGTTTGTTCCAATATGCCATCATTGTGGAGTGAAAGGTCACATTCGACCTTTTTGTTCAAAGTTAAAAGGAAAGACTTTAAAATCTAAGAAGAAATCGAGAACTCATAAAAGACCCAATGTTGAAGATCAAATTAGGGTTTTGAGTAAAGAGATAAAGAATTTGTTTAACCATGCAAGTAAAACACATAAGATCAGACAAGCATGTGTTAGAAAAGGTGAGCTATATTATTGTGATGCTCATACATGGGTTAGAAAAGGTGAGTTACATCTTTGTAAGACTCATACTAAACTTAGAGCATGTGATTCTAGACACATTAAAGGAGATAAGTCAGTAGTTGATAATCTCAAAGATAGTGATGGTAAGAATGGTTCTTTTGATGAAAATAAAAAGTCTAAATGTTTAGGAAATGACACCATTGTTGCTTCTGGTCTATCTAGACGAGAACATGTTGATTGTGATAAGGGTCGAAAGGCTAATTTGCTTCGCATTAGTCAGATATGCAATGATTATCAATATGTCAATTTCCGTCGTGATAAATGCATTATTAATGACTCTTTTGGAAATTGTCTTGTGGAAGGTATACGTACATCTGATAATCAGTATTGCATATTTCCTAAAGTTTGTACTAAGAAAGGTCTTGAGTTTATATCCATAGTTTCTCAGTCAACTGACATCTCTACAAAATCATTAGATTTTCAAAAACATGTGAATCTTAGAAAATCTAGTGGCATATTATCATTAGGATAGATGTCTTTATATGTATCATTCTAGGAATATCTTGTATTATATTTTTATCCTAGAATTGATACATTATCATGCATTTTATTTTATTTGCATGTTTATTTTTTTGTTTTGTTATTTTATTATTATGCATGCATCATGTTTTGCTATTATTAGGATTATTCAAGCATGCATTATTATGACAAAAATAAAAAAATTTAAATAGAAAAATTCTTAGCATGTTGAGCTTGGCTAAGGGTACAAATGGTTTTCATATTTCACTCTATTCTCATACTTACTTTTCTTATTATGCTTATGAGAATTGAAGTCGTTAGTCTGACTTGAGGTTATGAGGTGTTCACTTGACATGCTTAAGTATTATATTTAGAACTCATTAAACTTTGGGTGCTTGTTTTACTTCGGAGATGAATGTAATACTTGTTGAAACTTTTAGTCTTTCTCATCTAATCCGAAGTGATATGTAGGTTCATGAGTTATGCTAGATTGATCTATGATTTTAAATACCTTTTGCATGCTTATGAATATTCTGGTGATGTTGAAAAGAGGAAAGAATGAGATATTCAAAATATAAAAATGCAAAATGTAGTTCTTCGATCTGAGTAATTGGGCCTCTTGCCCCAGTAAACATTGAGTGTTAGCATAAAAAGGGGAGAAGACTAATGAGCATAAATCCCATGGAAGAAGCTCGGGCCCAGTTGGTTAGGACTAAAAATCATCGCTGGAAAGTCCGGAGCTTAGAAAGACAAAAAGGGATTTGGTGAAAAAGTTGAAAAGGTGAAAAGAATAAATTGTGTGACAATAGGGTATTATTATTATTATTTAAATAAGCAATAAGGTTCAAGTGAATGATTTGATTTCTAGCTTAGGTTTTGGACTAAAGTATCATCATGATTAGTGAAAAAGATTATTAGAATTAGTACGTATTGTTTTCATCTTAGGTGTTTACTTGCACCGGAATATTTTTTGTATATGCAAATGCTATGTAAAGCATGCCTTGTGACTGCTTATATCTACAAGGTATGTGTGCTAAATTTCTTCACTATCATGTGTATAATAGCTAAGTCAAATATGCGTATATGATGTGTTAAAGACTAACTTGTTAGCCACATATTGACATCGAGAGGGGGGTGAATATGGTCAATTACAAACTTTGAGACTTTTGACTTTGTTTTAACAAAAATAATCTTTGTAGAACTCTAATTAAACACTTAGTTAGATAGAAGATCCTTAAGTGACTACCTCATTTCATACATGTACTTAATGCAATAATGATTTCCATAATTTAAATATTGCATCATTGATTCAATTAGAATATGAAGTATCATCCAATAATCGAGTATGCAATTTACCTAACTAAATAAAACATGTAATAACACTTTCATCATTTATAAACATTATGCATCAAGTGTTATTGTCTAGAAAACATCCTGAAAGAGTTTACAAAGGAATGTACACTCTTAAGGTAAAGGTTAGGATGAATAAGCATTTTGTCAAGCACATGGGATTCATAGAGACATTCAAGGCTTTGGTTTGTTGAAGTAGCATTTTATTTAAACACATGTTGTGTAAAAAGATTTATAGCAAAACACATGAGATGATAGTCTAAGCTATAATCCAATCATGCTCACAATCCAATCAACTACTTCAACTAACATTTTCTTAGATTCCTCATGAATTTATAACCACAAAAAATTCTATAGCATGACATCAATATGAAATTCAAGATTGTAAATGACAATTGCTTATAAGGTAAAAAGATTAAGGGATAGAGAAAATGCAAACCAAGACGCCAAGATTTTACATGGTTCAACCAAACATTTTATGATATGGTGTGTTGAAGATAAGTTCTATCAATTCACTTCAACTATTTATTTTTCTAACCTCTTCATTAATTACACAAACACAAGCAATTTCATAGCATTGATATATAAAGCTTAAGATTGGAAATGACAATTGTTTTCAAAGTAAAGAGATAAGGGTTAGAGAAAATGCACACCATAGACACCGAGATTTTTACATGGTTGAAGCATATCTTTGGTCTACGTCCATGCCTTGATAAAACCTCTCAAGGATTCCACTATCATGCTTCTCTTTTCGGGGAAAAGCAAACCCTTACATGCTTCCTTCTTTCCGGGTGAATATCAAACCCTTATATGCTCCTTCTTGCGGTTGAAGAGTCAGCCTTGCTCACTCTTGCGGGTGGAGAGCCAACCTAATCCTCTTTTTTTAAGGTAGATAAAAACCTTGAGAAAGCTTGAACTAGCCCATCCCATGCCAAGACATCTTCTTGGTCTTTCACTTACAAATAATAAGAATGGAATTTGAGTGTTCAACATTTTATTTCAATAGATAGATATGGAAATTCAAAGCTCACTTCCTCACATACTTAGAGTCATAAATGAAATACTCAATTGAAAATATCAACTCAATATGTGGAAGAATGAATTACAATAAGATGATATGAGTGATGCACAATGGTGTGATTCCTATAGAAGAGTTTTCTACCCAAGTACAAATACAAAAATGAAGTACAAATGGTAGATTTCTTTCATACTCCTATCCCTCCCTTCTCTAACCCATATTTGGCCCATATAAGACATATATATAGCATAGGAACACAATATATCCGTTTGGGGGTGTATTGAGAACTTTTGGAACACTTGGGATCCAAAACTAGTCGTTCATTTCAAATTTCGGATGAGGCAGTCGACTGAGTGTTTTGGGGTAGTCGGATGGGTCTTCAAAAGTTCATTCCGAAATTTATTTTTAACTCTCAAACTCATTTAGTCGACTGGCCTTCTTGGCCCAGTCAACTGGGTTAATAGGAAGACGACTGGGTGGTTTACCCAGTCGATTGGGTGGTTTAGCTCAGTTTTGATGCAATTCACTCTTTTAGTCATAATTGGAGTTCAGTAACTGGGATGGAGACTTTATTTTTCTTTTTCGAAAGAGGACTTTAAGATCTTGATTTCATGATTTTGAATCTCTTTATTTAACCCATTTTTTAGTGCGATATGATCGTTTGAATGTGACACTTCATTTTGAACTTCTAACCCACTTGACGGTTTTTCATGAAATCTTTTGGGATTTTTTCGAAATGTCTTAGACACACTCCTAGAATGTCTTTGATTCTTATTAAGGTCCTTGAAATGCCTAAAGTCAATATTGAGATCATAAAATGTTTTTCCAATTTAGACAAAGTCTCAATATTAGACAAAAGTTTTTCATGATTTAACAATTTTGTTCAAAGATTTAATATGCATCTAGAATCCATTTCAAGTGATATGAATTTTGTTTATTGTTCTAGGGCAACCTATTTATTGAGTTCTTCCATAGCTTATGAAAACTTGAACTAACTCAACTTTAGCAAAGACTAAATGATGTTCATAGTCTAATGCTAGTGATGCAAAGACTCGTGAATGATATGCATGGTCCTATATGTTATATGGTCAAGAGTTGAGCTTTCAAATAAGTTATTCCAAAAATAACTTTACATTTAGTTTAACACTTTCCCAAGACTATTTTTCCCAATTCTTTGATCTTCAAATTATTTAAGCTTTAGGTTGATCTCCATCATTATCTTCAATGTATTTTGAGCTCTAAGCACCTTTGCTTGATCTTCTTATGGATTCACTAGTTCTCTTGAGTTTATCTTGAATCAACAACCTATTAAGCACAACTCAAGTAGACATTAAATTCACTACATTCAATGGTTTGTTATCATCAAAATTTCATGTTTACACATGGTGAAAAACCTTGGGTCAACAATCTCCCCCTTTTTGATGATGACAAACATTGATGTGTGCCAATAAATAATTGATGGCATTTTATAAATGCTCCCCCTATCAATATGCAATCAATGAATATTACAATAATGCATATGCATAAACTTTGGGATTTTTCCCCGATCACCATGCTCTAAATAATGTTTACAGTTAAACATGTAGCATGTGACCATTTTAAGGAGCAAAGCTCCCCCTAAGAATGTGCATACAACATATACACATCAACTAATATTTCTCCCCCTTTGACATCGTCAAAAAAAATAGATACAATAAAGTACAAAGAGAGGATCATCACATCAAGTTGCATATATGAATTGTGATCATAGAATATATCATTTAAAGTAACACAATCTCATATTGTCCATACATTTCATGAATATGTTTAAGATGATACCAACTTACAAACTTAGTTTTGCATTCATGATGACAACAAGGACATGCTAGCACGTGTAATCAATGATGACTAAATCATTTGCTTGTTTTTCATAGACAAATATGATACATGATCAAAATAGATTTTCATATATGAAATACATGTATCAAGTGAATGACTCAAACGAAGAGTGACTTAATGTTCAAGTGTGTGTGTTTGAATGAAGGCTCAAATCATAAGTATTCAACATACTATATGCAAACAAGGAACACACAATCACTAGATCATTTAAAATCACATATGAGCATTTAAGAATGAGTCAACACCACCTCTATCTCAACCATTTGAAATATAATAAACACATATGCAATAACTAATCATGGAATGTAATGTGAATAAAGTAAAAATCATAATGATGAATAAGAGATGAATATTCTAAAATAAGCAAGTGAAAATTACTATAAGTCCAAAGATATTTCCATTTCTCTATGAATTTTCCAAAATAAGTTCTCTTGGAGAAAATTTGTGAGAATATTGACGAAAATATTTATAATCATGAAAATGAGCTCAATATATCTCAAAAATACATGTCTTTGAAAATTTAATATAATGGCATTGTATACATTCTTCTCAAGTGTTAGAAGATATATATATATATATATATATATATATATAAATTAATACATGTTATGCATTTTTATTTATGTTACTATAAGTCCAAGAATAGTTAACCAAGGAAGCCATATATTCCCAAAACCAAACTGTCAAAAAGTACTTGAAATTATTTTCATGACACTTAAATTGGATTTTACTCAAGAAGGAAATAAGTTCATCAATCATGCTCATTTTGAAATAGTTTGCATGTTTGTGATAAATTTCATTGCACAACACGTCAAATATTGGTAAACATAATTCTCCCATGTAAATGTTATAACCAAATTTGATAAGTCATAAATGATAAACAACTAGAAGAATGTTTATCAATATAGGTTCTAAAATAACATTTATCCATAAGAAAATCACTTAAATCCATTCAAAAACATCATTTTTGGAGCATATTTCAAATTAAGCACAACTTATAGTAGTTTTAGAACATGTGGTCTAAAACTTATACATTTCAAAACATTGTGATTTTCTTCATGGAATTTTTTCATTTCTAAAATCATATAAGAATGCATTAGATAAAAACATTTCATGCAAAGAGGCATGTGGCATTTTTAAACTTTAATTCCATTCACATGTGCAAAGAATTAACTATATCCTTCTCAGTAAGATCTTGAGATAACAATGGTCCAAACATTGGGTCACTACACTTAGTCTTTGATAACAACAAACTATACATTATACAATATACAAGAGTATGCATGTATGGTAATGATATAAAAGAATAAAATATAGGAGATTGAAAATATTATATATCATTGAGAAACTTATATAATAATAATAATAATATAAGATACAAAAAAAATATAAATCATGTGGATTCTCATGTAATGCAAGACATTCTTGATGTCATGAAATACAACACAACATCAAGTCTAAAGAAAACATGTTATGCTTGATAGCCGAATGAAACATCTTAATGATATATGCACATGAGACTCATGATTCATGCTTATCAATACACATTCAAGATAATCACATATAAGCACACTAATGTCCATTTTTCAACATGCTTCCTTTAAAGAAGGAAAATTAGATCCTTTTCCAACATGAAGAACCAAGCACAAAATATTTACCCTCAACCAAATGGCTAAACATCATTAGATGACACTTATGGATATCTTTATGCAAACACCTTTAGAATGATCATCAAATAGTTATATAATAGAGGATGGTGAATCATTTATCCACATAGAAGCTTATCACATATATCTTATCCTTATCTGTATTAGATGAATCATTCAAATAAATTTTGCTCTCTTGAGATTTACTAGTTGTGGCCTTATTTGATTAAACATATATTCCAAGTCCATCTTAATTTCACTTCAAGTTCAAACACCTCAATTCAATGTGCAACATGTCATATCAAGAGGATTTAGATAAAGCATAAAAATCATAAAAGCTCATAGACATATATCAAGAGAGAGCTACTCAAGTAATCAACCAAGTTCAAATAAAATAGCTTTGATGGTCTAAAGCTGGTCATGACTATATTCTTTAAATTTCATGCATGATCAAAACTTTTCTTTCAAAAAACTAGTCTTTGAAAAATATTGCCTCAAATTAACTTGAAAAGATAAAATACTTATGATATCATATATCCAAGTCTCATTTCAAAGCAATCTACTATAAAGAAATCATGAAAGATCGATTCTATGAGGATATTCTATTTACATACACCAAGTAGCCAATCACCCTCATTTCCAATCATCAAATTTATTTCATGACATATCAATAAAGATTCAACACACTTTAATAAGCACATGTATGTTATGTTTAATCTCATTCATGAAAGCACATTAGTAATGGAGGTTTAGAGAATGTGTACCATGGTGCTAGCTTTACCCATTTTACTTGGAGTTGCTTGTAGATGATTTGCATCCTCCATTCATCTTGTGTGAGACCTTGATTTCATCTCCTCTTTTGGGTTAAAGCTTCTACTATTGAGGAACCAATAGTTCTTGAGTAAGGAAACAATCCACACCTACAACACACTCAAGTAGCTTTAATTGGTACCCATTTTTCTATTGGGTCCATTTGTGTTAGCACAATCATGGGCATAATTCATTATAAGCACATTAACACAAAATGAATGATCTTCTACAACCACTATGCTTCAATTGAATTTATCATTCAAGAACATTATCATGAAGTGCATTTATCAATTCAAATAGTAAGATATGCTCATGGTTATTTAACAATTAAATGAACCAATATGAAAATGCAAATAGGAGTGAAACTATATTTCATATATGGATCATACATGGGTCACAACAAACAATCATATGCCTCATTCATGTTAAACTTCAAGAATTAATAAGAAAACTAACCTAACTTCCCTTGATTGACAAAAATAAATTATATGCCCTTTTTTCAAAATTTGCCAAAGTTTTAGCATATGAGAAGATTTATTTCCTTTCATTTCAAAATTCTTGGAGCATTTGAAAGCTTAATGAAAGGTTGCTTTTCATAAGAGTCACCTATTCAAAATAATTTCTCTCTAATCCAAGGTGTCACTCTTCTCATGCAATTTCAAGATATTCAAAGGAATGTGATGCATGAACAATGATTATTCATTAATCAATGAATACATTCATAAAGAACATTTATATATATCAATGAATAGATGAATACAAGTATCAAGTCAATACGATGTCGAAACACAATTCATCTAGACATCTCAATTAAAGCATACCATCATCAAAATTCTTCATTTATGGCATGTACATATTTAATGGTCATTGGACACTAGAGATAATCTATAATATTTTTCCCTTCTATGAAATATAAGCACACTCTCCTTTAGCCTTTAAATGCATATAACTAACTTGAATACACCATAGGAGAATAAAAGGTCAAATAACCTTACGTAAGGGAAAATCCTTTAAAGTTTGTCATGGATCAACTCTAAGCCGGTTAAGGCAAGACTACAGTCGAGGCTCTGATACCAATTGTTGGCCACATATTGACAACTAAAAGGGGGGGGGGGGGGGGGGGGGGATGAATAGGGTCAATTACAAACTTTGAAGCTTTTTCGGTTTGACTTTATTTTAATAAAAATAATCTTTGTAGAGATTTAGTCAAACACTTAGTTAGATAGAAGATCCTTAAGTGACTACCTCATTTCATACATGTACTTAATGCAATAATGATTTGCATAATTTAAACATTGCATCATTGATTCAATTAGAATATGAAGTATCATCCAATAACCGAGTATGCAATTCACCTAACCAAATAAAATATGTAATAACACTTTCATCATTTATGAACATTATGCATCAAGTGTTATTGTCTAGAAAACATCCTAAAAGAGTTTACAAAGGAATGTACACTCTTAAGGTAAATGTTAGGATGAATAAGCATTTTGTCAAGCACATGGGATTCATAGAGACATTCAAGGCTTTGGTTTGTTGAAGTAACATTTTATTTAAACACATGTTGTGTAAAAAGATTTATAGCAAAACACATGAGATGATAGTCTAAGCTATAATCCAATCATGCTCACAATCCAATCAACTACTTCAACTAACATTTTCTCATATTCCTCATGAATTTATAACCACAAGCAATTTCATAGCATGGCATCAATATGAAATTCAAGATTGTAAATGACAATTGCTTATAAGGTAAAGAGATTAAGGGATAGAGAAAATGCAAACCAAGACGCCAAGATTTTACATGGTTCAACCAAACATTTTATGATATGGTGTGTTGAAGATAAGTTCTATCAATTCACTTCAACTATTTATTTTTCTAACCTCTTCATTAATTACACAAACACAAGCAATTTCATAGCATTGATATATAAAGCTTAAGATTGAAAATGACAATTGTTTTTAAAGTAAATAGATAAGGGTTAGAGAAAATGCACACCAAAGACACTGAGATTTTTACATGGTTCAACCAAATCTTTGGTCTACGTCCATGCCTTGAGAAAACCTGTCAAGGATTCCACTATCGTGCTTTTATTTCTAGGGAAAAGCAAACCTTTACATGCTTCCTTCTTTCCGGGTGAATAGCTGGTGGGCATCAAGTGTGTGTAAAATATGTTGTTAAAAATGACACCTTAACGACACTTTAGGTTTTACCCTTTTGCAAGTGCACATATCAATTGTATATAATTTTGATTGAGTAGAGGAATATCGATCCTACAGAGACGAGGATTGCTCACTTTAATAGTTTAAAAACACTGAATTATAGTTTTTTGAATAGAGTTTGATTTTGTGAATTATCTAATAATAATGAAAATAAGACAAAAATAATGATAAATAATGGTTGTGATTTAGAGGGAGAGAAAATTAGGGTTTCCTCACTCCACCACTAACTACATAACATAGTCCAAATTCGATTTCATTTGCATGAGGACGATCCATTGACTATGAATCAGGTCACACCGCGCCAGCAGTTTAACCCCAAAAGGATTACTCTCAACCGGATCGCGACAACCCATCTCAAGACTAAATTGATTAGTGCATGCCAACTAATAAGAGAAAGTAAATTCAAGCAGTAAATTAAACTAAAGCATGTCTATATCAGTTTGCCAGGGCATGACCTGTGTTAACCTAGGGTTTCAAATTTTATGACCACCATTGTGTAGAATATAACAAATTAAGCATCCGAGTTCCAACCCATAGTGAATAATTGTGATTGTGTAAGATAAATATATTCGAAAAGTCTAAGACAAGAATCAATTCAAATATATAAACTTTTATCATGAATAAAAACAGTCTCGTATCTAAAACAATCATCACAGTATAGTCACAGTTTCCCCTCTCTAGAAGAATATAAAATCAGAACTACATTACTTGGCTAGGGTTTTGTGAGAAAACCCTAGATACCAAATTAGTTGATCATGGCTGAGAGAATCTGCATTATCGGTGTATAAACACTCTCCACGACCTTCTTCTCCGGATCTCAAGGTCTTCAATGGTAGTTCCCTTCAATGGAAGAACTCTATGAATGAACGTGCATGAACCAGCCTCCAAAAACTATATTAAAACTAGAACTAAAAATAAAACTTCTTTCTAAACCATAATCCTCTCATATTTATAGACAAGTGAGGAAAACCCTAATGGTTGTCTTTTTCTGTAATTTCATAATACATCAATAATATCTCTAAAATTATATGTAAATATGTGTATAAGCCTGTATGTAGAGGTTTGGAATCACCGATCACTTGGAATATCGAAGTAGGGACAAAACTGAATTTTTTTGAAACATCTCCGAAACAACTTCAGCACAAAGAGGGATCACGTGGCCACAAGGTGGGACCTACGCTCCTGACCTATGCTTGGATGTAGGTATAAGGCGTAGGGCTACACTTTTGAGCTACGCTTGAGCGTAGGTCTAGGGTGTAGGGTACGAACCACATCGTAGCTTAGGAGCGTAGCTTGGGTTCAATTTGCCCCTTTTTCTCTCTGACGACGTAGGGTATAATGCATTTTTGCTGTAAAAATCCGTCTTTTCATATTTGAGCTAGACTGGTCCCCTTCGACTCTCGATGCTTTTCGGTGAAGTATTATTGTCTGAAAATGGCATTTTTTTGCCCTTCCGGTGATATAATGATGTCGGGAAATGACCATTTTACCCTCCGGTAGCTCTTTTTTGCTCTGACACACGTCTTGATTCCTTTCTTAAGATAGAAACAAACACGAACTCAGTTAATTCACTGAGATTAACTCTGTTTCATCATTAAGCTCCTAAAACATGCTTACACACATAAACGAGATAAAAATACTAAGTAACGGAATGTAAAGAGATAACAAACGCAAGATAGGGGCGAAAAATGACCAATATTGAGCACCTATCACACCCCCAAACTTATATATTGTTAGTCCCTTAGTAATAAACTCAAAGAAAACTATTTGTGATGATTTTTATTCTATCTAACCTAATCCCTTGTTTTCATGAGGGTCAACGATTACACTTAGCACGTGTAACAAGCCTTTTAAACCCCTAGGTTATCCCTAGTGGACGAGTGAAGTCTCGTGAAGGTTTCCAGTGAAGGTACTTACAAACATCTCAATTATTTTGTAATTATGAATTCATGAGTTCACACACAATTCAAATAAGCTATGATACAACACACAAGAAAATATGAATGCAAATTTTCCCACTCACTACAAAACAATAATTATATCAAGCTTCGTGTTATGAATGGTCCCCACTTAAGTGAATGATTTTGCTACTTTCTACTTAAAATCCAATCAACCTTTCGTGATTTTGTGAACATTCAACTACAATATTTCAGTTTCTTTTCTCCTACTTCATTAATCAAATTTTGCCATTTTTTCATTAAAACGTAACTTTTCAACTTTCCACTTTTCATCCTTTTTTGTCTTTCTAAGCTCCGGAATTTCTAGCGATGATTTTTAGTCCCAACCAACTGGGCCCGAGCTTCTTCCTTGGGATTTATGTTCATCAGTCTTTTCCCTTTTAAACACGAACAGTGATATTGGTGATACCAAAGTCCGGTTACTCAGATCAAAGAACTGCTTTTTGCATTTTCTTTTCTCAATTTGTTTTTTCCATTTTTTACATTTTAACCAACACAACTCCCCTTTTCCCCTTTTATTGCGGCAAAATTATGTTTCAACTACATAGTAAAAAATCAACCTATTTCTCATAGTGAATGTGTGTTTTTGTTTATAGGTCAACGTCGTCTTTCTTAATTTTAATTTCACTCATTCACTCACCCATGTAAAACTACATCACTTCACTAACTTGATCTAATCATTATTCTCATGAACGGGAACATCACATCACATACTACTCATACATCATATACACAAACTTAATCAATTGTAAATGCCAAACATTAATGCGTAAAAACAAAGAATTGTTCAAAAATTATTTATTTTTTCTCAAAAATCTTTATTCCTTGTAATACTATACCCTTACCCCCAAACTTAAATCAGACCATGCTCTCATGGTCAAAAATAAAATAGGAGAACAAATACAGTTACCCTTGAAGCTCAATTCTAGATTCCAAATCAACCACAACTCCTCTCCCCCAAACTTGAATTGGATCACCTGGAGATATCATCAACAAAGAACACATAAACAATCATAGCAATGGAAAAGAAATTGCATCATAAACATCCAGAAATTGACACATCTTTTCAAAGAATCAAAGAATTTTTTTTTTATTTTTTTTATTTTTTTTCTTTTTCTTTATGACAAAAATAATAAGAATAATAATAAAATTGATTTGGCCTTAAAGGTCTATAATCCTAAAATAATAAAAATAAAAACAAAGACGTGGCCTTAAGGGTCTACCGTCCCTACAAAAATAACCTAAAAATCCTTAACCTAAATTCTAATCCGCCTCTTCTTCTTCATCACTCGACACGACACTATTCAACCATATCCAGCAATCTGCAGTCTCTTTCAACTTCTCTAAATCTTCCTTCGGATATATTTTCATGAATGTCCACCGCATCTCATCCAATTCCTTCATTCTATCACCCAACCACTCGGCAATGATTTTTTATTGTAAAAACGGGTATGGAAGATAATAGTCACATTTATCAGCCCCTGCCCATTCTCGACTCACAATTGCTCGAGCATACGACATCTCAGCCATAATCAATGTTGGAACACACACTTTATACCCATGAGTTAGGGCATACAGAGTTTGAAGCATAGTGTGATCTCTTGCACTTGTTCGATTATTATGCCGAAGTTGAGCCGCAACAACACAGTCCAAATAAAGTAGATCCAACTTCAACCACCAATTATCACACGTTTTATCCCCTGGATCTGAAACTGCACACAATTTCCGCACCATATCTTCATCCTTATGTGGCCATACTACCAGATGCTCCTTCAATATTCGTTGTAAGTTTGTCAGAGTACCGATTGGTATATTCCATGCATCGACAATACTTCTTCTTCCAACCACAATAGGAGCACTCCACTGAGTCACTTTAGCCCTTATCACCTCAAATCCTGGCGGTCCCGAAACTATCATATTTTCAAAGAATTTTTGGACCAAGCCAGGATACACCATTTTGCCCGCTGGTTTTTCAAGACTCTCACTAACACCTTCGAGATAGAAAGAATAGAAGAAGAATATCTAACTTTAAGGCTCAACTCTTGAGAATCGTGAATTGTGTCTACTATATGAATGTATTTATAGATGGATGTAGAAGAATCAAAGAAGAAAAATGATTTAAAACCATTGGCTAAATAGGAAAGTAGAAATAATGAATAATCCAACTCCAACTTGTACTTCCATTCCACTTCCTTATCGGATTAGGATTACTCTAAAACTACTACAAAAATCTACAAAAAATCCTAAAAATACCTTAAACATATCGTAATACAAATACATGAACAAACCAATCCAAAACACTACTCAAACAGGTAAAATTCTCAACTTTTCAAAATCCACCTCGTGATACCCTATGCTTTAAGCGTAGGCTTAGCTTGAACAAATCATATATATATTTTTTTCAAATAATAGTCTTCCGATTAATCCAACACATGTACACCCCCAAACTTAAACGTACAAATGTCCGCATAGTGCGATATAAAATTTTGAAAGAATTCAAACTATCAACACATGTAAAATAAATGCAAAAATTCGGGGATACATCCAACTCAATACGATGGATTATAAAAATTCCTATTTTATAAACTAAGAAATAACAAAGTATTTAGAAAATAATCGTCCAAGCGGTCACATAAAGCCCTATACAAAACTATCATCTCTACAATTTATCTCTAATGTATATAATAAAAAAAAAACAAAAACCTAACTTAAACTAAACTAGGCCTCATTATCAGAGGTCGGTGGTGTAGGTGGAATATGCACCCCCACATGTCGACTCATACGATCAGTCCTATGAAATAACCGCCTCTTATCACGCTGACTATGCACTGTCTCACGCTGTCGAGCCTATCCTTCCTCTGCCGATGTCTGCTCTAGCCTTTGCATTCGTGCCATAAGAGCATCAAACTGAGCCTAAGACAGAGTAACAATACCACCCACAGGTGCCTCTGGAAACACAACCTCCTCCTCAGCAGCTGGCATATGTGGCATCTCAGCCTCGTTAGAAGCCTTAGCATCCTGCGCCATACCCGCATTAGCCTGACCTGCATCATCAACCTGCTCCTGGGCCTATGCATCTGGGGCTGTTAATATACCGAACCTTGGTCTACACCTTATAATAGCATCCCTATGTAATCGGGTCCAGACACTAGTCCACATCCCTCTGGCATACGGGGTACCCTATTTGAATCTATTCCGCTCACCTGTATCCATTTTAATCCCGCCATCCATCATAAGCTTCATCACCAAGCACGGGAATCAAATGAGAAACAGACGCTGACCAATACGGGACCGGACTATCACATCCCAAAACCAAAGCATTGGGTGATAATTTGGCTTTTTCGTGCAGTTCTGATGCGTATTAGCCCACTGCCTGCAGTCTGAAGTACAACAAGATCGGAAATAGATGATAGTACCTCGGGCATAGGTGGGAACTTAATAGCTAACTCGGGTGGACACTCGTCCAGAATACCCCACGCCTCAACAATAGTCTGGGGAGTAATCTCAATCTCAGTACCTCGGACCACTGTCCATAGTCTTATCCCTCTACTGAAATGCTGCATGTGTAGCTAGAAGTCTCGGATCATATCCTCACAAATATGTTGGGTAGCTGGGGCAAGAATAGGTAATAATTGGCGAGCAGGTACAGGCTGTAATCCCTCAAATATTCTAAATAAATATGTACGCTCCAACTGATACCCCTTCTGGATCGCCCGGTCTAGTAAACGCTTAACTGATGTTGTCCAGGGTAGAGGTAAAAATGTAGTCAAACCTATGGGGTAACCATTTACAGGTGGCTCAGGTACCCCCTCATCCCCACGATCAACATCCTCCCCATCAGCAACATCCTCCTGCTCAACATCATCCTCCTATTCCATACTATCACTCTCAGTATCCTCCTCCATTTCCTCAGGTTGCGGCTCAGGTAACTGTGGCGGTGATGGCGCCCATGGAATAACTGGATCAACAACAAGGTGACCATGGGTCAAAAGGATGTTGCGTCCCTGTGTAAAGCTCTCTTGCACCTCCACCTCAAAAGATGAGGGAGACGAGGATGCCTAGTCGACATACTGTGGTCTCGCTGTACGTGTACTCCGATGGCGAATAGGGGAGGGTGTAGGAGATGATGATATCGACCTCTGTCGCATTGGTGGATTAGCCGCAACTGCGGCCTGAGCCACTCGTCTCGTTGATAAATTGGTCCGTGACATGCCTACAATAGGGAATTTTTGAAAAGTAAGCAATAATGAACCAGACACCAAATCAAACTCAAATTATATCTAAATATATCCAATATGAAGATTAAATAAGCCGTCGTCGCAAAAATTTGATATTTAAGCTCTTTCGAAGTCGAAAAACTAACTTTTAGAAAATGGATCGAAATATGATTTTGATCGGACTCGTTCATCAATACTAGTTTAGAATAGTGAAATAAGTCATATGAAATCAAAGTAATGGAACAAAACTCACCAAATTGAGAGAAATGATGATTTTCCGATAAATGAGTTTCGGAGACTGTTCGAGTTCTTCACACAAAACCGGACGAATCACCAACAAATCTAACGATCCACTGGCAAGGAATGATGAAGAATTGGATGAATAAATGGTAGAATCAAACCTCGTAAGGATTGGTGGAGAATTGATGGAGAGAGAAAAGTTCGAATGAAATTGGGGGGAATTGCTTGACGAGTCTGTTTTATAACAGGGCCTTAGCTACGTTTGAAGCGTAGCTAGACCTACGCTTGAAGTGTAGGTCCCCATGGCCCAATTTTTTTTTCTCTTCAAATTTCGTCTTCAACCCCTTCCACTCTCAATGCTTCCTACACACCCCTAGCTCATCTTCTTGGCTCAATTTATACTTCCTACTTAAATGATGATGGCCTCGCAACTCGATTTTACAAACTCGGTCTTAAATACCGAAATGACTAAATTACCATCTATAAGTACAAACTAGGATCAAAAGATACTCTTCATCACCTAGTACCAATATTTAACGTCATTGGCGCGACGTTGCTGCCTCTCAATACTCCGGATCCAGTTTATCCAGCCCGGGTTGTGGTTTAGTAAGATCAATCATTTCTACCACATACTCGGCTGATTGAACTTCTGTGTAGTGCTTCAATCTTTGTCCATTCACGATAAACATAATTCCAATGTCAGGACCATCGAGCTCCACGGTTCCATGGAGGAAAACCTTCGTAATCTTATATGGCCCATCTCATCTTGATTGGAGCTTACTAGGAAACAACTTGAGTCTCGAATTAAATAGCGAAACCTTCTGGCCGGGCTCAAAAAAATTCATTCTAATATGTTTATAATGAAACGCTTTTGTTCAAGACTTATAAATCCGAGATTTTTCATACCCATTATTTCTCAACTCCTCAAGCTCTTGAAGTTGGAGTTTCCCCTGCGTATCGACTTTTTTTATATCAAAATTCAGTATTCGAATAGCCCAATATGCTCAATGTTCTAGCTCTATAGGAAGAGGACACTCTTTATCATATAAAAGACGATATGGTGACATACCAATCGATGTCTTAAACGCAGTCTTGTACGCCAAAATGCATCATTTAGCCTTCGTGGCTAATCCTTCAAATTCGGACGCATAGTCTTTTCCAAGATATTTTTACTCTCCCTATTAGAAACCTCCACTTGAGCTTGTGATTGGGGGTGATATGGCGTACCAATTCTATGAGTGACACCGTACTTCTTACACAGAGTAGAAAGAAACAGGTTATCAAAATGGCTTCCACCATCACTGATCAAAACTCTTGGCATACCAAATCGTGAGAAAATTTTTGACTTTATAAATTATTCCACCACGTCATGGTGATCACGTTTGGTGGCTATTGCTTCTACCCATTTCAAAACATAATCAACCCCCACAAGTATATACTCCTTCTTATATGCTTTTGGAAATGGTCCCATGAAATCAATACCCCACATATCAAATAATTCTACAATCAGAATCAGGGTTAAAGGCATTATGTCTCATTGAGATATGGATCCAAGGTTTCGACATCGCAAACATGCCTTACAAAACTCGAAAGCATCCTTGAATATGGAAGGCTGGTAAAATGCACTTTGCAGCACCTTGTGAGCTATCTTCTAAGCTCTGAAATGTCTTCCACACTCCAACGTGTGACAAAATGTTAGTATGTTTTGCACCTCACTATCGGGGATGTATTTTCTGATAATCTGATCAGAGCAATACTTATACAAATGCGGATTATCCCACATATAGAATTTGACTTGGCTGAAGAATTGGTCTTTCTCATTCTTTGACCATCCTTTTGGGATTCGACCTGTGGCTTTATAATTGACAATGTCAGCATACCACGGTATTTGTTCCACAACAGCCACATTGAACATATGTTCATCTGGGAAAGAATCCTTAAGAGGAGTAATTTCTTTTATGGATTCGATAATAATCATTGAGAAATGGTCCGCAACAACATTCTCTGAACCCTTTTTATCCTTGATTTCCAGGTTGAATTCTTGTAACAACAGAATCCACCAAATCAATTGAGGCTTAGAGTCTTTCTTTGTCAGCAAATGCCTTAGAGCGGCATGATCCGAGTAAACAACAACCTTAGCACCCAATAGATATGATCGGAATTTATCCAAGGCGAAGACAACTGCCAACAACTCTTTGTCGATAGTTATGTAGTTCATCTGAGCTTCATTCAGAGTCCTACTGGCATAGTAAATGGGCATCTTATCTTTTCTCTGACCCAACACAGCTCTTATGGCATAGTTAGAAGCGTCACACATGAGCTCAAATGGTATAGACCAATCTGGTGGATGAATAATCAAAGCTGATGAGAGTTGAGAGCGCAGCTCCTCAAAGGCATGAAAGCACTCTTCGCCAAAGACGAAAGTCATGTCCTTAGCTAATAAGTTGCATAATTTCCAGGCAATTTTACTAAAATCTTTAACAAACATTTGGTAAAACCGGGCGTGGCCCAGAAAAGAGCATATCTGCTTCACAAATGTGAGAGGAGGCAGTTTCGAAATCAATTCAAAATTTTCTTTATCTACCTCTATCCCTCGCTTCGATATAATATGGCCCAGTACTATCCCCTCTTGAACCATAAAATGGCTCTTTTCCCAACTTAAAAGCATATTCGTCTCCTTGCATTTCTTGACTACCGGTTCTAGATGTTTTAAACAGTCTTCAATGGTTTCCCCAAAAACTGAGAAGTCATACATGAACCCTTTAGAGAAGATAGACATCATACACTGTTAGAATGTTGTTGGCGCATTACACAGACCAAACGGCATTCGTCTATAAACAAATGTGCTATACGGACAAGTAAAAGTGGTTTTCTCCTGATCAACAGAATCAATCGCCACCTGATTGTAGCCGTAATACCTATCCAGAAAGCAGTAATAGCTCTGCCCAACTAACCTCTCAAGGATTTGATCAATGAATGGCAAATGAAAATGATCCTTCCTGGTGTTCAGGTTGAACCTTCTGTAATCAATACACACACGCCACCCCGTGGTCATGTGCTGTGGAATTACCTCACCTTTCGAGTTTAACACCACTGTGATGCCTGACTTCTTCGGCACCACCTGAGTTGGACTTACCCATATGCTATCAGAAATGGGGTAAATGATACCTGCATTTAGGAATTTCACCACTTCTTGCATCACTACCTCTTTCATATTTGAACTTAGCCTTTGTTGCATTTCTCTTGATGGCTTCGCATCCTCCTTAAGATGTATACGATACATGCAAATCGAGGGGTTTATACCTTTCTGTTGGCCTTGAAATTCTATTTCATACAATAACTCTTGTTTTGATATTAACAAAACATTCAAAACCGTGTTTGATACTATTATGACTTTGAGCTAAGTGTTTCAGGAAGTACAGGTAAATGATTCGGAAAGATCATTAATACCAAAAAGCGACAAGCGATTAGGAAACTCAAGCATAAACTCGGAAAAGGACAAAAAGGTCAAAGAAAGAACAAAAGCTGGACTCAAGACCTGGGGTAGATAGGTCGGGGTGAGAATATTGTAACAAGGTATCTTATGCGTTGATTGGTCTCATAAGCTTAAGTAATTAAACAAACGAACTCAAAACGGATAAAAAACGGACCTTGAAAATATTTCTTGGAGTCACCCAGTCAACTGGCCATGAAATGGCAGCCGACTGGCTGGTGACCCAGTCGACTGGCCTAGAGCCCAGCCGACTGGATGAACCAGTGAGCTAAACATTTTTATGATTGCCTGAGGCAGTAGACTGGCGTGTCCAAGGCAGTCGACTGACTCATGAGGCAGTCGACTGATCTTCTTGAGGTAGTCGACTGACCATAGTCGTTGGGGAAGATATTTTAAATCTAAGCATGGAGGCAGTCGACTGGGTGCCGGTAGGCAGTCGACTGGGTGCTTTAGGATTTTCAGGAAAAGTATTTCTAAACAATATTTTGGCCCAAAAACAAATGATATTGCTTGTTACTTTTCAGATCCTACTCTCCAAAATGTCTAGGGTAGATACACTCTCCTAACCCTAGTGATGCACTATATAAAGAAAGAGATATGGATTGAGAAAAAAAAAAAAGGTTCTTGTGTGAGAAATTGTTTCTGAAAATCATTCATCTCTTTTTTTCTCTCAAGCACTTTCTGGAAAATCTTTTGATAGCAAGAAAGATATAAATCTCGTTTTTCACTCAAATCATTTTGAAGATTTCAATTCAGGCTTTGTGCTTATTCTCTTCTTGAAAATATCTTTTGAGAATATATATATCTTGAGTTCTTGAAATATCACTTAAAAACACTTGAGCTTATATTGATTTATCTTCCATAAAAACTATAGTGTTTTGAGTGTTTTTGTTTCTTGAGTGATATATTGATTGCATACACAAATTTGTGATCTTGGGTGAGTGAAACCCATTGTATCAAGGGAGGATTGTTATCTTGATTGTGTGAATAACTAGTTAGCTCTTTTGTAAAGGTTTTGCTATTCCACCTATTGAAGGAAGAGCCATAGTGTGAGGATTGGGAAAGTCTCAAGGAAGGGGATTCTTTGAGGCGAGGAGTAGGAGTTACCGAACCTCGTAAAAATCACGGTGTCAATATCTCTAGCTCTATCTCCTTACTTTATATTCTTGCATGCTAAATTTGTATTGTGGTAAATTGATTGTTAAAATTGAATTGGAATATTCATTGCATATTTACCTTGTAAGTTAATATAAAGTTTTTGTAGAATTTGTCAGTATGAATTAAAAAGAGTTAGATTATTATTTTAAACCCTATTCACCCCCCTCTAGGGTAAATTAGTGACTAACAATTGGTATGAGAGCCTAATCTTTACTTGTTTTAGACTTAACCATCTTAGATAACGATCATGGCCTCAAACATAGTATCTCATGTAGAAGGACAATCAAACAATAGTCCCCCATAGTTTGATGGTTCAAAGTATAGTTATTGGAAGACTAGAATGATAGACTTTCTTCAAGCTATTGATAATCAAATTTGGCTAGTTATTGTTGATGGACCTTTCACTATAACCAAAGTGGTTGATGGAAAAACTTTCCCCAAATTGGCCAACGAATGGGACAATGATGAGCGTAGACTTATGTTTTTTAATGCCAAAGCTAAGGTTAATCTAAATTGTGCCTTAAGTCCAAATGAATTTAATCGCGTCTCTACTTGCTCCACGACCAAAGAAATGTGGGATAAACTTGAAGTTACTTATGAAGGAACTACTCAAGT
The DNA here is from genome assembly GCA_963922005.1 of Cornus suecica. NCBI lineage: Eukaryota > Viridiplantae > Streptophyta > Magnoliopsida > Cornales > Cornaceae > Cornus > Cornus suecica. Next base: position 58,065,319 of record OY998238.1, on the reverse strand, counting down.
TAGAGAATCTAAAATTGATATACTTATGAATGAATATGAATTATTTGCCATGAAGGAAGATGAAAATATCAATTATATGATGTCTCGTTTCACTAATATTTTGAATGGACTAAAGCATCTTGGTAGAATTGTTCCTAGATCCGATGCGGCATGCAAAGTCCTTAGAATCCTTCCGGTTAAATGGGATGCAAAAGTGACGGCTATTAAAGAAGCGCATGATCTTAGCACAATGAGTCTCGATGAGATTTTCGGGTCACTCCATACATGGGAAATTACTTTAAAGTCTCATGAAGAAGACGCCAAGCCTAGAAAAGGTATAGCCTTGCAAGCTTCCACTAAAAGTGAACCAAATGAGAAAATTGAAGAAGAGGTAGATGAAGACATTGCCTTGATCACTCAACAATTCAAGAGATTTTTTCAACTAAAGAAGGCTAAAGGTCGGAGGTTCATAAAGAAGAACGAACCAAAAGGAGAGACAAGCAAGAAGGAGTCCATTACTTGCTTCAATTGTGGAAAACCAGGACACTATAGAAATGAGTGTTTTAAGCCCAAAAAGGAGAATGAGAAAAGGCCAAACAAGATGGCCATGAATGCAACATGGGACGACTATGACTCTTGTGATTCGGATGAGGAAGAAAATGGTGCGAAAATTGCAAATCTTTGCCTCATGGCAAATGAAGATGAGGTACATTTAAATTTACATACATTAGATAAATACATTGTGTCATATGATGAGCTTTTATTTCCCATAATGAATTACAAGATGCATTTGAAAATTTGTATGACGAGTTTGAAAAACTAGCTAAGAAACATAGTTTGCTTAAGAAATCTAAATCCTCATGTAATTCTACTTGCCTCACCTTAGTTGATTCAAATGTGATGAATGACAAAAGTATTAAGATAGAAAAGGAAAATGTTTTGTTGAAAAAGACTATTGATGATCAAATAAACATCTTAGCAAAATTCACAAAAGGAAAAGAAAATTTGAGTATCATGTTAGGAAGACAAAGAAACTCTTTTGACAAATGTGGCTTAGGATATGATGCATTCAACAAAGATGCAATCTTATTGAAGAAAAGAAAATCATTAAGGTATATTTTTTCAAGACAATCTTCTCTCTCAACATCAATTGATCACAATCATGTTCATTGTTATTATTGCAAGAAAAAGGGTCACAAAGCAAATGCATGTTTTCTAAGGAAGAAGAAGAAAATTGTCTCAAAAATGTTTTGGGTTCCAAAAGGAACCTTTGCATCTCTACGTGCAAAAGAAAACTCCGTAAATAAATCATTTTGGGTTCCTAAAGGAACTATTGCATCTCTCTCTAACCATAATGGACCCAAAACAGATTGGGTACCAATAAACGTCACGTAACGCTGTTTTGTAGGTATACTTGAAGTCCGCCTCAAAAGAAAGATGGTTTCTTGATAGCGGATGTTCAAGGCACATGACGGGGGACAAATCAAAATTCATGTCCTTAAAATAATATGAAGGAGGAAGCGTTACTTTTTGAGACAACTCACAAGGCAAAATTGTTGGAATTGGATCCATTGGTATATCTTCTTCCCTATCTATAGATAACGTACTCTTAGTTGATGGTTTGAAGCATAACTTGTTTAGTATTAGCCAACTATGTGACAAAGGGTATGATGTTATTTTTAGGTCAAATGCTTGCATAGTTGAGAAAAATGGAAGGAATTGTTCAATGCAAAGAGAAACAGAAATTTATATACTATGTTGCTTTGTGAATTAAATGAACAAGATGTTAAGTGTTTTATCACATTGAGTGAAAATAGTTGGTTATGGCATAGACGCTTAGGACATGCTAGTATGGACCTCATTCAACGTTTATCGAAAAATGATTTAGTCAAAGGCCTCCCGAAGACTAATTTTTCAAAAGATAAAATATGTAGTGCATGTCAAATAGGTAAGCAAGTGAAATATTATTTCAAAAGAAAGAAAGATATCACCACTTCTAGACCTTTAGAGCTACTTCATATGGACCTCTTTGGTCCGGAGAGAACGGCTAGGTTAGCCGGGAAACTCTATGTACTTGTTATAGTCGATGACTACTCTAGATTTACTTGGGTTCATTTTCTTGCTCATAAAAATGAAATTCACTCCATTCTTGATAAATTTTATAGAGTCATTCAAAATGAAAAAGATTTGAAAATCAAGAACATTAGAAGTGATAGGGGTAAAGTATTTTGACAATCAAGATCTAGAGAAATTATGTGATGAATTTGGTGTATCTAATGATCTCTCGGCTCAAAGATCTCCTCAACAAAATGGGGTGGTTGAAAGGAAGAATAGATCTTTACAAGAAATGGCTAGAACTATGTTAAATGAACACAACCTTCCCCGAAGCCTTTGGGCGGAAACTGTAAATACGGCTTGTCACGTGATAAATAGTCCGTATAAGTTGTGGAATGGTCGAAAACCCAATATTGGGTAGTTCAAGGTGTTTGGTTGTAAATGTTTTGTTTTAAATGATAAAGATAACTTGGGAAAATTTGACTCCAAATCGGATGAAACAATTTTCTTAGGCTATTTGTCTAGGGTGAGATACACTCTCCTAACCCTAGTGATGCACTATATAAAGAAAGAGATATCGAATGAGAAAACAAAAAGGTTCTTGTGTGAGAAATTTTTTCTGAAAATCATTCATCTCTTATTTTCTCTCAAGCACTTTCTGGAAAATCTTTTGATGGCAAGAAAGATATAAATCTCATTTTTCACTCAAATCATTTTGAAGATTTCAACTCAAGCTTTGTGCTTATTCTCTTCTTGAAAATATATTTTGAGAATATATATATCTTGAGTTCTTGAAATATCACCTAAAAACACTTGAGCTTATATTGATCTATCTTCCATAAAAACCTTAGGGTTTTGAGTGTTTTTGTTTCTTGAGTGATATATTGATTGCATACACAAATTTGTGATCTTGGGTGAGTGAAGCCCATTGTATCAAGGGAGGATTGTTCTCTTGATTGTGTGAACAACTAGTTAGCTCTTTTGTAAATGTTTTGCTATTCCACCTATTGAAGGAAGAGCCATAGTGTGAGGATTGGGAAAGTCTCAAGGAAGGGGATTCTTTGAGCCGAGGAGTAGGAGTTACCGAACCTCGTAAAAATCACGGTGTCAATGTCTCTATCTCTATCTCCTTACTTTATGTTCTTGCATGCTAAATTTATATTGTGGTAAATTGATTGTTAAAATTGAATTGGAATATTCATTGCATATTTACCTATTAAGTTAATATAAAGTTTTTGTAGAATTTGTTAGTAAGAATTAAAAAGAGTTAGATTATTATTTTAAACCCTATTCACCCCCCCTCTAGGGTAAATTAGTGGCTAACACTTTCAATTCAGCAACGCCTTATCCTATTGCCTCTTTGTTCTTACTCAGAACCTTAACTAGACTCAATTCTTGTTTTTATGTCAATTTTGAAAATATGATCACATGAAGAGTCTCACCGGGCCCCAAGAAAACATATTTCATCTTTTCAGGCAGTTCTTTAAGTTCCAAAGTCGGAGGAGGAGTTAAGGATGGAATTGGTGGAATATTTGATACTATCGGAAGTGGTTCAACCGGCTCCCACCATGGTTGAGTTTATAAAGAAGTCTCCCTCTCATCTAACTCTTCATTTTGAAACTTCCAATGTGACTCCCAATCAACCACTTCCTCATCCGGACATTCTCTAGTCATAAATTACTCCAGCTCGTCCTTCTCCAAGATTTGAGTTGAAAAATTTGCTATGATATCATCCAGTTCATCACACTCATTAATCTGAAAACATTCCCCTGATTCAAGCAATTGGTGGCTTCCTTCGAACACATTCATCCTAACCTTCATATTTCTAAATGTTAGATCAATGGCTCCGGTTCTACAATTAATGCATGCATTTTCCGTGGCCAAGAATGGTCTTCCTAATATTACTGCAATGTATTTCTTTGAGCTGGGGATAGGTTCTATATCCAGAATTACAAAATTAACCAGAAAATTAAACTTGCCCACTTGAACAATAACATCTTCAAGAGCTCATCTTGCCTGCTTGACTGACCGAGCAGCATATTAAAGTATGACCTCAGTGGGACTAAGCTCACCCAACCCTAGCTGTTGGTAGACTCAATAAGGAAACAAGGTAATACTCGCACCTAGATCAAGAAGAGCTCTACCAATTTCCTTGTCACCAATGACACATGGAATAATGGGAGTTTTTCCTCTTATGTGGAGTATCGCTTAAAAGCAATGAATTCACTTGCTCAGTCAAGAGTATTTTTATTGGATACTTTGCTCTGCTCTTTTGCTTTTGGGTGCAAAGATCCTTGAAAAACTTAGCGTAAGACGGTATTTAGGCAATTACATCTAAGAGAGGTAAATTAATCTTGATTTATCGGAATGTTTCCAATATATCAAATTCTTTCAGCTTTTCATACTTTGTCGGCTCTCTAAGACGCTGAGGAAATGGCGTGGCCTCTTAGTAATTTGCTTTGTCTGGCTCTTCAAGTAATGTCTGATCGACATTGTCTTCAACTGATGGTTGATCCTTCTGGACTCTTTCCTTTCAGCCTTCTTCCTCTGTTCTTTTTCAACTTCCTTCCTCTTTTCTTGTTCGGCCTCATTTATTCTTTGTAATCTCTCTTCATGCTCTGCGTCAACTCGACTCTCCACTTCCTTACCACTTCTTAGAGTCGTAATTGCTTGAACCATTTCATTAGGTTCATTGATAAATTATTCGAGCTCTAGTGCTTGTTGTTGCCTTAGTTAGCGACCAGCTCACTAGGTAATCTCCCTAGTTCTCTTACATTCCTCTCATTTGCCATTTGGACTATCTGTATATGTAGTTGTGTTAATGATTGCGTATGAATGCCTAGCTTGTTATGAATGTCTATTATAACTTGCTCTAACCTACTAGTCTGGAAACCGGGTGGAAGAGTTTGGTTTCTTTGAGGTTGGGTTTGGTAGTTATATGGTTACATAACCTGATTGTTATTCAATGGCTAAAGATCTTGGGAATTATTGAATGATTGGAGAGCTTGGGAATTATTGGATGTTCTGGGTTGGTAATTGGACTGAGAATTTGTAGCTATGATTGTTGGTTGTGAGTTGAATGATTGTTGACTATGTTGGAACTTTGGCTGTTGGTTATATGATTGCTGTCTCTCAGTGAACCTTGGTTGTGGGTTATATGATTGTTGTGTGTCTGTGAATCTTGGTTGTTGATTGGGCGATTGCCCTTGTTGGAACTTTGGGGGTGGATTCTCTACATTGGTAGATTTGTAAGACATGAATGGGTGATTTCCGGCATTGGAAGCGTATGAATTGGTGAAAGGAGCATTATTGGAATAGTTCCACGATGTGTTGACATCGGCAGCCATTATCTCCAAACACTCATTTTTGGAATACTCTGCTTCGACTTCATATGTCTCTTTAGGAGGGGAATGACTTCACTGCATAAAATTTTCAATTATTTCTAATTTCTCTCCAAACAATGCCATGGGATCTCTCACATCATCATGCTCTACAACATAAGATTTCTCAGATCTCCTATCCTATTGTCCACCTCTAGACCTCAACTCATATTGATATTTAATTGTGTTTTCACTGATATTATCAAATATCTCCAAAAGTTCTTTAGCTGGCTTCTAGATAAACTGACCTTGTGTTGCCGCATCTATCAAAGTCTTATGCGCCTCTCCAAGTCCCATGTAGAAATTTTTAGCAATATCTTTTTCAGAAAACCTATTGTGGGGACACTTATACAAAATTTCATTCTATCTCTCCCAAGCATCATGAAAATATTCACCAGGTAATTGCCTAAAGCTTTTGATTGCATCTTGTGCTTCTGAGGTTTTTCCTATGGGATAATGTTTTTCTATGAATTCTTTCTTAAGGGTTTCCCAATCAATTTTAATTTCTTTTGCTAATTTGATGTATCATCTTTTAGCTCTCTCTTTTAATGACCAAGGGCATAATCTCACTCGCAAGTCATTTTTGAGCAAATTGTCATACCTAACAGTACATGTTACCTCTAGAAAATCATTGATGTGATGGTATGGGTCCTCTATTCTAAGACCTGAAAATTTTGGAAGCAAATTAATCATACTTGTCTTGATCTCGAAGTGTTTCACTCCTTCTTCCTCCGGAAAATCAGCATAGGAGTCGTACGCATCGGGCATGTAATATCCTTTCAGGGATGTCTCTGGCGCCCTTGTCGGGTAAGCTCTTTGGTCAGCCATCACTTCTTCTTGTTGATGATGACGTTTTTCAATAGATCGACGTAAATGATGGAGAATATTTTTCGATCTCAGGATCGTACTCGACTTACTCAGTGCTAAAATTAGAACGGGTCGATCTATCGGTCATACACTACTCAAACAACTATTTTTTTTTTTGAATTTTTTTTGAAATAAAATCTAATCTAAATTAACTACTTCTAAAATCCTTTAACTATACACAAAAAATCAAGCTAGAATTAAATGCAAAAATCAAGGTAACACTAAAACTCACAAAAGTTCCAGACGCATCTTTAGAAGCTCCGCTTTTCCCTTCTATATTCTTCTGAGTACCTGTCAATCACACCAAAATTTAACATTAGCTACAACTATAATAATGCAATGCAAATAAACTACTAAAGCTATTAAACAATGCTTAGTCTCCGGCAACGACACCAAAAACTTAATGCGACGTCAAGGGTGTAAAAATATGTGCTTAAAAATAACACTTAACGACTCTAGGTTTTACCTTACACAAGTGCACGTATCAATTATAGAATAACAAATGGCTTGAGTAAGGAATATCGATCCCATAAAGACTGAGATTGGTCACTTCAGCAATTCAAAAACACTGAATTATATTTCCTGAAAAATAGTTTGTTTGGGAGGTCAAAGACAAAATTATATATTTTAACTAATAATTATCTAGAAAGCAAAGTAAATTCGTTGTGATTCAGATGAGAGAGAAAACTAGGATTTTTTTCACTCCACCACAAACCGCATAATATAGGTCCTCACTATATCAACTGTACGAGGGTAATCCATAACTATGAATCAGGTCGTACCGCAAATAGCTAAATACGACCCCAAAAAGGAGTACCATGAACCGGATTGCGACAAGCCGTCTCCTAACCGATCTAACTAGTACATGCTAATTATATTACTTTAATCTACTCCTACTTCATGAAAATAAACTAAAACATGTGTCAACCTAGGGTTTCAAGTTTCATTACCACCATTGTGTAGAGAACCATGATTAAGCATCCGAGTTCCTGCCCATAGTGAATAATCATAATTATGCAAAATAATATATTCATTCCATCTAAACAAGAATTTAGAACCAAGATATAATTTTATATTACAAATCGATACGGTCTCTTAACTACTACAATCATCATAGTATGGTCAACAGTTTCCCCTTGTTATAATTGAAAATAATGAAATAACTATATTACTTGGCTAGGGTTTTGCTAGAAAACCCTAGATACCAATTTAGTTGGCCATGGTAGAAGGTGACTGTATCGTTGATGTAGAAACGGTCTCTATGATCTTCTTCTCCGCATCACTAAGTTTGAATATGGATCTCAACAACAACAAGTTTCAATGAATGAACCTCTAAAATGTCTCACAAAACCAACAACCAACCCCTTCTTTTGATATACAATCGTGTATATATAGGTAATGGTATTAAAAGGCCCTTTCCATTCTTTTCACTCTCAACTTCATGCAAACCCTAACTTCCGATATGTATAAGTGTATATACATGTATATAGAGGTCAGGAGTCGCAGGCACATCTTCCAATCGAACCAGGGGTGAAACATGCAAAATCCATTAAAAACCTCAAATTCTTGCCGCACTTACACTTTAAGCGTAGCTGGCCTATGCTTCAGTGTAGGACCCAAGCATACCTCCGAGCGTAGAAATGTGATTTTCAGCCACTTTGTGAAATTCAAAGCATAGGTATTTTATGGAAAATCACTTTTCTCCGTGAATGCACCAAAACCACCGTCTTGAACCTATAATACTTTTTGCTAAAGATGACGGCTTCTAGAAATACCATTTTTGCCCTCCGGGTGCCATTTTTGTCTCGGACTGCCTCTTTGACTCTCGTCTTGGATAGAAAGAACACACTCTTAAGTTAAGTCACTGAAGTTAGCTCAATTTATTCATTAAGCTCCTGAAACATGCTTTAACACGTAAACAACATAAAAATACAAAATAATGGAATGAAAGAACGTAACAATAGTGAGTTAAGGGGTCAAAATGATAAATATTTGACACCTATCAACGACCCCTTAAGATGACAAGGTTTTACCTATCGCAAGTACACGAATCATTTTGTAGTACAGTTTAGCTTGGGAAAAGGTTATCGAACCCAAGGGACTAAGTCGTATTCTGAACTCTCGTAAAGTAATACTCTTGAATTGCTATGAAAGTATGGTTTGTTGTTTGTAATTTCTGAACTAGTTAACTAATAAAGCAGGTAAAGATAGATTAAAACAAGAACATTAGAGATAAAAACTAGGGTTTCCTTACTCAACCACTAACCGCATATTATAGCTATCTACTTGCTCAATTGCAAGAGGGTGATCCATTACCAGGAATCAGATCGTACCACAAATAGTCGAATATATCCCAAAAAGGATACTATCCACCGGATTCACTGCAGCCCATCTTCGGATAGAGTATGACTAGTACATGCCATCTATTTCTACAACATAAAATTAAACTAAATCATGACATTTTGATGATAACAAACCATTGAATGTGGTGAATTTAATGTCTACTTGAGTTATGCTTAATAGGTTATTGATTCAAGATAAACTCAAGAGAGCTAGTGGATCCATGAGAAGATCAAGCAAGGTGCTTAGAGCTCAAAAGACATTGGAGACAAGGATGGAGACATCAACCCAAAGCTTAAAGGAATTGAAGATCAAAGAAATGGGTAAAATAGTCTTGGGTGAGTGCTAGATTAAATGTAAAGTTATTTTTGAAATAACTTATTTGAAAGCTCAACTCTTGATCATATAGCATATAGGATCATGTATATCATTCATAAGTCCTTTCATCATTAGCATTAGACTATGAACATCATTTAGTCTTTGCTAAAGTTGAGTTAGTTCAAGCTTTCATAAGCTATGGAAGAACTCAACAAAGATGTCGTCCTAGAACCATTAACTTAACTCATATCACTTGAAATGGATTCTAGATGCATGTTAAAGCTTTGAATAAAATTGTTAAAACATGAAAAGCTTTTGTCTAATATTGAGAATTTGTTTAAATTGGAAAAACATTTTATGATCTCAATATTGACTTTAGGCATGTCAAGGACCTTAATAAGTTTCTAAGACATCCTAGGAGTGTGTCTAAGTCATTTCGGAAAAATCCCAAAAGATTTCACGAAAAACCATCAAATGGGTTAAAAGTTCGAAATGAAGCGTCACATTCAAACGACCATATCGCACTCAAATATGGGTCAAATAGAGTGATTCAAAATCCTAAAATCAAGAGCTTGAAGTCTTCTTTCCAAAAAGAAAAATAAATCCTTTATCCGAGTTACGGAACTCTAGTTATGACCAAAAGAGTGAACTGTGTCGAAACTGGGCTGAACAGCCCAGTCGACTGGGTAGCCACCCAGTCGACTGCCTGTTGACCCAGTCGACTGGGCCAAGAAGGCCAGTCGACTGGCTGAACCAGAGAGTTACAAATAAATTTCGGAATGAATTTTTGAAGACCCAGCCGACTGCCCCAAGACCCCCAGTCGACTGCCTCATCCGGAATTTGAATTCTAACGGCTAGTTTCGGATCCAAAGTGTTCCAAAACTTCCCCAAACACCCCCAAACGGCTATATTGTGTTCCTACACTATATATATGCCTTATATGAGCCAAAAATGGTTGAGAGAAGAGAGAGAGATAGGAGTATGAAAGATCTATCATTTGTGCTTCAATATTGAAATTATTTTTGGGTAGAAAACTCCTACATGAATCACCACATGAGCATCATTCATATTTTCTTCTTGTGATTCATTCTTCATACTTGAGTTGAGCTTTTCAATTGAGTATTTCATTTATGACTCTAAGTATGTGAGGAAGTGAGCTTTGAATTTCTATATCCATCTATTGAGAGATATGTTGTATACACTCAAATTCAATTCATATTCTTTGTGAGTGAAAGACCAAGAAGTTGTCTTGGCATGGGTTGGGCTTGTTGAAGCTATGTAAAGGTTTTTCTCTACCTTGAAAAGAGAGGATTAGGTTGGCTCTCCACCCGCAAGAGTGAGCAAAGGTCGGCTCTTCACCCGGAAGCAAGAGTGTTCGAAGGTTGGCTCTCCACCCGCAAGAGTGAGCAAGGTTGGATCTTTACCCGAAAGAAGGAGCGTGTAAGGGTTTGCTATTCACCCGGAAGAATGAGGCATGTAAGGGTTTGCTTATCCCCGGAAAGAGAAGCACGATAGTGGAATCCTTGAGAGGTTATCTCAAGGCATTGAGTAGACCAAGATTTGGTTGAACCATGTAAAAATCTCGGTGTCTATGGTGTGCATTTTCTCTAACCCTTATCTCTTTACTTTAAAAGCAATTGTCATTTTCAATCTTGAGCTTTATATATCAATGCTATGAAATTGCTTGTGATTATGTATAAATGAAGAGGTTAGGAAAATGAATAAGTTTAAGTGAATTGATAAAACTTATCTTCATCACACCATAACATAGAATGCTTGGTTGAACCATATAAAATCTTGGTGTCTTGACTTGCATTTTCTCTATCCCTTAATCTCTCTACCTTATAAGCAATTGTCATTTACAATCTTGAACTTTATATTGATGTCATGCTATGAAATTGCTTGTGTTTGTGTATTAGTGAAGAGGTTAGGAAAATGCATAGTTGAAGGAAATTGAATTGTGTTTTTGGATAAATATGTTGTAGATTATAAATTATCCATTTCCTTATTTATCTATAATCTAAATGAATACCAAGTGTTTGCTAGAATTTATCTTCAACACACCTTAGAATAAAATGATTATATGCACCCCAAGTGTTTCACTATATGCTTATTCAATATAAGTTTATATTTGAGAGTTTATGTGTCAACTCATTGTTTGATCATTTTTCATAAACTCTACAAAACGTTCTTAATGGTAAATTGTATTTTGTATTATGTCTCTAAATGAGAAAAGTGCAATTACATGTTTAATTAAATTGCTTACTTGGGTGCACGAATTATTTCCCATCATACTTGAATCGAACATGTATTTAATTGTGTAAATTACTATTGAATGATTACAAGTATGAAATGTGAATGTCACTCAAAGAGATTATCTAAATCACTAGGTGTTTGACAATAGCTTAATGAAGTGTAATTTGATAAAATAAAGTCAAACCGAAAAAGTATTAAAGTTTGTCATTGACCCTATTCACCCCCCTCTAGGTGTCAATACGTGGCCAACAATTGGTATATCACCTCGCCGAGCCATGGCCTGTGTAAATCTAGGGTTTCAAGTGTTAAGCACCATTGTGTAGAAAATCACGCTATGTTTAATATAACATGATTGGTTGAGAAAATGCATTCATTCAATCTAAGACAAGAATTAGAATAAATATAAAATCCCGTGTCACGAATTACTATGGTCAAATATCAACACAATCATCACAGTGTGACCACAGTTTCCCCTCGTTACAATTGAAACAAATAAATAAACTACATTACTTGGCTAGAGTTTTGCTAGATAACTCTGGATACCGAATTAGTTTCTCATTGCGGTGGGTGACTGCATCGTTGATGTAGAAACTCCCTCCATGTTCTTCCTCTCTGAATCTCTAGTTCTTGAATAGTTCCCTTCTTTGAAAGATGTAAATCTCCAAAGATAGTGCTCTGGAAATTATATAAATAAAATTGATTGAGAAGAGTCTTGCTTGGATTAGACTTGTCTCGCTTGGAATAGGATTCCACTTGGATGTGTTTCTTTTCAATTCCGAGTCAAACCCTTTACTCAGAAGTAAAATACATCTTATACATGTGCATAAAGGCGTTGGAGTCGAATACAAAGTCATCCGGGTCAAAACGGATCAATTCGAGTCAAACTAGGATTTTTTGCCGAATCTGCAGTTTTCAGCTTTTTCCTGCAGATATGTCTTACTCTTTTGATCATAACTGGAGCTACACAACATTTATTGAGACGTGTTTTAGCTCATTGGAAAGATAACTTCAAGCTCTTGTGTTTAGGCTTAAGAATCACTAGCTTTCGACCTGTTTTGACGAAGATATGGTCGCCCGAAGTTGGCTGAAATTTTGGACCTACGATTGGTTCCTACGCTTAAGGGTAGGCCCAACTATGCTTAAGTACAGCTTAGTCGTAGGCCAAAAGTCTTTAGCGTAATTTTTGATGTTTCTAGCCACTTTTAGCTACTGTAAGCGTAGCAAAATTCTTAGAAACCACTTTTCTTGTTTATTGCTCAATTGGAACCTCCTTGAATCCTCTGGTATGTTTCCAGAAGTTTCGGCTCCAAAAATGTCATTTTTGCCCTCCGGAAGACACTTTTTTCTTGAAAACTCCTCTTTTACTTTCTTTCTGGATAGATACAAACATGTCTTTGGTTAATTCACCAAAGTTAGCTCGTTTCTTCGTTAAGCTTCTGAAACAATCTTTAACATGTAAACCGCATAAAAACACCAAGTAATGGAATGTAAAGATATAACAATAAGAAATTACGGGCCTAAAATGTACAACATTTGGTACCTAACATATACTATAGTATGATTCGTGCACTTGAGAAAAGTACAACTAGGTCACTGTGAGGGTCCGTTCTTAATCACTATTTTAAACCCTAATCAGGCCGTATCATTAGAGATTTAGTGTAAATTGGGGGAAGGCACTCGTAAATGTATAGATGTGTGTGCGTGTGTATTTCAAATTAGTCTTCATTAGATTGGGAAGAGGAAGGCCTTATCACCGTTTAAAAGAGCTATTATGAAGTTAAGAATTCCTATGGAGGCTGGAGTTGATAGCTCTACTTGTTGTCATAATGGAGATTGAAACGGTTAAAATATAATGACATCATATACGGCTTCCACCAATCAAGACCGGAACAGTTAGACGATAGAGATTGGAGTAAATTCAAAATTTGTGGAAGATTTGTTTGACTTGAAAGATATATTTTTAATTTCATTGTTCTCGAAAGTTCTAAGGTCTTGTTTTGAAGAGGCCACAAGTCCATAGAAATTTAGGCCAAATGTTGACACCCAAAATTTTCATACCACATGGCAATCTATTATTTTAGCACGTGGAATTCAAACGATGAGTGATAGAATGGAAGTCAGCTAAGTGGAAGAAGTTCATTATGGATGCAAGTCCTTGTGAGTCTAGGAGAGAACCCACATATAGCTGATGTGGCAAAAACATAGAATAACAGTCAAATTACATGAATTCAGTTACTATAATTACGGAAGAGTGGGAAGAAGTTTCTTGATATGAAATGGCTATTAGGATATAATATAGGAATGGATCTACCTTTAATAATGGCCAGGATCATGAAAGCAGTTATGAATAAGTGAGTATGTGGATTCTTGGTAGCTCGAGCAAGAGGTGATTGGAAGAACGTGGAGAAGACGGTTACTAAGAGGGTTGTTGAAGACGGTTATCAATAACATGTGGCAGATATCCAAGCTATGGAAAAGAATAAGTGTCATCATCTTAGAATGTTGATTGTGCTTCAGAAGTAATAGTTGATATAAATAGAATACTTAATGTAATTGGGGACTCTCTCTCAGACAATACACAAAAAATCTACTAAGTTGCAATTAATTCAATTGTCATTTTAGTTATTTGTATTTCTATTTCCCTTGTAATGTCATTTTAATTTCATTAGTTTCGTCTTCTTTAATATCAGGCTCTTTACTTTTAGCAATTTTCTTTTCATGTTATCTGAATTTCAACCATTTACCTAACTACTAGTTTGTCATTTCCATTTATTTTCTTCCTGCAACTTTGACACTCAAACGTCCTTTTGACTAAGAAATTAAAAATCTTAGTTAGGAGTTTAATATTTTTTCTACTACACAATTGCCTGATATTATTCGAAAAAGAATACTAGTTATTTACAATCTTTTGATTCCTCCGAAAATCTGGCACATGTCTTCTTCCATAATTTGTGAAACAACATTTGTTTAACCACGGGACTAGATGTTTCTTTATAATCACTACACATTCGTTAATGAAACCCCATGGCAACTAGCAAGATATACTGTGAACGACTTGATGTGTGTCTCTTACACTAGATCAACATATAGTTTTGGCTTCAATGCTAATCCCACTATCTTGGGTGCTCCTCTTCACATCCTTGGTGTTAAATAGCAGATCATTCATAACATAACTAGTATATGACATTACTTCTTCCCTAGGACCACATGCAAGCCACTTCAACATACTGGATACATCTTATTTTGTAAAAATTTCAATTGAAAACCAAGAGATAAAGGTCTCCGTATGTCTTTTTTATAGCTGATTTTCATCCCTTACTAAACGATTGTTATTATATGTGAGATCCTCCAAATGTCTCCTAAATTGTAAACATAAACATAGTTATACACGTTTTTTAGTTAACCATTGGGACAATTAAAAAATGAAGATACTAATTTAAAATATTACTCTCTATATGGTGCGACCTCGTCATTGTTGAAGAATACATAATGGTGAGCAATTAGTTACATATTAGCACTCATGGTTTTTATTACTCCCTTTGATAATATGACATCATCCTTCTGATCATTCACTATCTATATCTTCATTTTGAGAGAGACGAATTCCTATTTCAACTGGGTTTCTTTTCATGTGCTCAGTTCAAAAGAAAAAAGAAAAACAATTCTCCGACTATCTTGTCTTGCTCGATTCCTAACACATCCTTTATAAACCTTCATACACCTAAATCCAAAGAGACAAATGATCTATATATAAACAAAACACTTTACAAAGAAACAAACTATCTGTATAGAAATAAAATAATATTTTTTAAGTTACTATAATAAAAAGAAACATTATAAATAAATTACCTCTCAAATGGTAATAAATTATCCAACGGAATTGTTTTGGTCCGCAGAAACGAGCCTTTCGTGCAAGATAAAGGGTGACGTGAACCATAATTGCATAAAGTTTCAACAATCTCATTCTCAAGTTTCTCCAACTATTTCATGTTAATCATCGTTTGATATACTCAATTAAAATGTGAGCTTAAACGATATATAGAATTTCTTGGGCCCTTTGGTAACAATTCACGCAAAACAGCCGGTAATAATTGTTGCATCAGAAATGACAATCATGTGATTTTAGGCCACTAATTTTAAGTTCATCTAGTGATACTCGCTTCCCAATATTAGAACTATAACCATCTGGTAATTCAATCATTGTAACCTTTTACAAAATATTCCTTTCTCATGCTTTAATAACGTATAAGTTGTTGGTGGCCAATAATATTTATTCTCTCTCTTTTGGATGCAAATCATGTTACATTGTAACACCCCGCTCCACCACTTGGAATATTATTGTCCGTTATGGGCCCATCCCGCACGGTTTTGCTCTTGGGCTTCGCCCAAAAGGCCTCATACCAATTAGAGACAACACTGCACATATAAGAACATCCCCAGACCTCTACCTGAGCGATGTGGGATATCACAATCACCCCCCCTTGGGACCCAGCGTCCTCGCTGGCGACCCACGGGTGATGTGCATACTCCCACATCGCCCGGGTAAAGGTCTGGGGATGTGCTTATATATGCAATGTTGTCTCCAATTGGTATGGGGCCTTTTGGAAGGAGCCCAAGAGCAAAACCATGCGGGCTGGGCCCAGAGCGGACAATATTATACCAAGTGTTGGAGCGGGGTGTTACAATTAGTATCAGAGCCAGAGCCCGGCCGGAATTAAGTGTGGGAGCATGCACATCACCCGTGGGTCGCCAGCGAGGAAGCTGGGTCCCATGGGAGGGTGATTGTGATGTCCCACATCGCCCGGGTAGAGGTCTGGGGATGTGCTTATATGTGCAGTGTTGTCTCGAATTGGTATGAGGCCTTTTGAGGGGAGCCCAAGAGCAAAACCGTGCGGGCTGGGCCTAGAGCGGACAATATTATACCAAGTGTTGGAGCGGGGTGTTACAAATCACTTCTAATGCCCATCTTTTCTAAATCCATACGACACTTGACTCCTTCCTGTAATTGTTCCTTTATATTTAATAAAGTACCGACAATGCTCTTACAATTTTGTTTTTGAATGTGCATTATGTCTATATTGTGACGAAGATGTAATGCCTAACATTAAAACCAAAAAGAATTATTTGTACGGAATTGGAACTCCTAAAATAAATAATAATGACCGAAAAGCTAAATGTAATGATAACTTTTAAATTTATTACCTCCCAGTATGGCCACTTAAAAAGTATAGACTTCTTCTTCCATGGACAAAATGGATCAGCATCTCCGGGCTCCTCTTTCTCCGCCCCCACTTGTAATTTCTTACACTTTCTACTAGGCTTTTTGTCATGCACCTAAATTACTATGGTCCGAAACCGAACCCAAGAAACCAAATGGAATGATGTGAATGCGGGAAACTAAAATAAAAAGCGAACCTAAGGTCTTTTCAGACACTAATAAAATGAGAACGGTTCGAACAACATAACAACATCAATAGGGTTTCTTAATAAGATCTTAAATAGGTCTCTAATACAACATAAGAGGGTTTCTAAGGCGTTTCGGAAAGATCTCTAAAGAATTCCAGAAGACCGACAATGGTCTAAAAGGTCAGAATAAATCGCCATAATCAAACGACCATAACTCACATAAAACATATCCAAATTGAGCGAAATAAAGCCTCAGTCGAAAACTTGTAGTTAAAGTTATAAGCAAAACGGTGAAATAGTGCGGAACCAAGATCTATAGTACGCAACATCTCGCAAACAGGTGTTGAATTTTGACATCTCAAAAACTTGAAAAAAGTGATTTTTCGTTCGGGGCTTCAAACAACGTCACCTCCTATCCCGAACCTTCACATATGCTTTGAAAACAATATAAAAACTTTTGAAATGAGAAAATAATCACCGGAGTTCGGGGGTGAGTGAAAAATGTGAAGTTTACTTTAAATGGAAGAAAACAAATCTTGAAAAATTCGTAAAAGCATATGTCTTGGCCCCGATCTCTGTCTTCAATACCTTTGGTTCCATAAAGTTTGGATTTTCTTAAAATGAGTTTAATCCTTTTCAGACAAAAAAAAAAAAAATTCTTGGTTACGGTGGTGAGCGAAAACTGGTTTTTCTTTTAAAACCGAAAGAGTTCGTTTATAATTTGTGAGGTACTCCCTAATACTCACAGTAACACTAAACTCGACCAATAACATCAAAATGAAGCAAAACTCATAAGTTGAACTTAAAGGACGCCTCATGGCATTACATGTTATAACTTTTACAAAAGGGAGTAGTTTAACATTTCCGGCACCGACGTGCACCAAAAGAATAAAGTCCCTGCGCCTTAGCGCTCCAAGGGATGTACATCAATAACAACTTAGCTAACATGTTAGCCATCAAAAGAACAGTTTTGTATAAGTTTTAAACATGTTCACTAAACATAACAAAAGAAGCATTTATATATAAATATAATGCTCTGTAGAAGGATCCGTATCGGAATTCCAAAACAATAACGGATCAATGTGCCAAGTGAATCATCGACACTATGGGTCTCCCGTGGAGCGATCATCACCTGAAAAATATATAAAGTAATAGGGTGAACTCATTTGCTCAATAGAGAAAGCGTCACCGCCTCAATCCTGGTCTTCAGAGTGGTACAACCCATCCAAGGAACATGCTATTAATCCTAGGTTGGTCATTTTATCACACATGACTCTCACGCTAATCCGGGACCCTATCAAACCCAACACATAATCCCCATCATGCTCATTACCAATGGCAATGAAATTACAGAATGGCAACTGGAATGCAGTGTGACTCAACACCTGTCATGCCTCGCCATTACTAAACCTGTACTGAGTCACATAATGAGGACGTGTTACGTGAAAGTGAACGAAAAACGAACCCAATGAAAAGTCAATTTTGAAAGTGAAAGTCAAAAACCCCGAACGAAGGGTAAAAAGTGCCATAATAAAGTTTTTAACATGAAAGATAGCCAAACGGGCCCTAAGGAAGCCATATGATTCTACGGAACGCAATTCGGAAGTGCGAGTCAAAAGTTGGAAAAAAACTAGCATCAGACCATGCCACGACATGCCATGGCACACTGCATGGCGCCGCACACGCGCTGTGTCATGCGCATAGGCCTAGGGCGTTGTGACGCCCTTGGGCCCTGCCACGCCTATGGCACTGCGCCAGCGTTGGGCGTGATGCTATGGTGCCCCCAAGGCTCAAAAAGTGAGTTTTTTGAAAAAATAAATCGAACTTTTGCTCGGAACTTTTTTTTTTCAAATACCTTGCTTCCTTTAGCCTAAATGTGACCCAAAAATGATTAAATAACTTGAAAAGCACCTAACCACGTGAACGAATATGGTGAAATAAAATGAGGATTCTGGAAGCTTTAAAACCACACTTGGGATTTTGAAAGAAAATGAAATCCGGCTCTACTGAGCACCAAACACCAACCATAAAACTCAAGAATTTATGTCGTAAAGCATGGTTTTTGTATTGATGAAATTATTTGAGTCTCTATACAAAATAGAGGCTTCTTTTACAAAAAAATAGTTATCGTCGAGTTCGAAAACACCCTTCTTTTTGTGAAAGTGAAGCCGATACACATGCTATAATTACAGCCACGCACCGTAGCGCTAAAATAATAGTATATAGAGTGCCCTGGCTTACATATTAGTCGTATAAAAGAATATAATACAAGGGTAACTATAAAGTGTTTTCAAAAGTGTAATAGAAGACATATCAGTACACTAGTTATCTGTCCATCATCAAAAACACGGAAAATATGGAAAATGTCTTCGAGAAAACATGAAATGAAGCTAAGGGGCTTCGAGGAGATGCCTGAAAATATTTAAAAATAATGGGGTGAGCTATACTAGCTTAGTAGGAGATGCCTCACCACCTCAATCTCTGTCGTCCAAGTGGTACAACCCTTAACCCGTGTGCATGCTTCTAATCCTAGGTTGCTCCAATGTCCCACATGGAATTTGTGCCAATTCAGGACCCCTTTACCCATAAACAACCCCACATGTTCAACATACAACAAGCATAGGGAATTTCCATGAATAGATAATGATGGAAATCAAATACAAGTGATAAGATGCAAGATGATGCAAATTCAAATTCCTATCACTAAGGGGTGACATATATCAAGTGTCACACATAGTACAGAGCTCGAGGACCACAAGCCCGACCGGAGAACACGGGTTTCGACCAAGTACTCCCCCAATTTCTCCGATTCCCGAGTTGCTAGCTTCGTGGGTCGCGAGAACATCCCTGGCCAGTTGTTGTGACTATTCGACAGTTTACTCACATAGTGTCCACGAATGTAGCATGAAAATAATACCAAGAATGCACAAATGCATATAAGTTTTTCTTTAACTCAACTATGCTTCACATGGACCATATTCACATTATTTCCAAAATATAGCAATATAACTCCGATTTCTCGAATAACATACATATTTTTCAACAATAGGCCACCAACTTCATAACATGGATATATCATGCAACATGTTATCATACAAGTATCAAGGGGGCTAAGGCATGTTTCTAAATTTTGACATAAACGAGTATGTAAAAACGTACATGCTGAGATGCACACACCCATGTAACCAGAAAAGATAGTGGATTGTCATTCCCCTACCTCAATTCCAAGCCAAATGAGCCAACAAGGGGAGCAAGCAAGAGATTGAGCACAAGTCCAAGAATTTCCAAATAAAAGTCTCCAAAATGAGCTCAATATTGTACAATGGTTCTCCAAGCTATCATAAAAAGATATAGGGGAGAGAAAAGATTACAATCATGCCATTTAACAAGAGTTTCACCAATAGAAAACAATTTCTAAGATTTATAGATAAATCATATTGGGTGGAATAGTTAGGGTTTTAAAGGGAGAGAATTCAAGAGAATTGAAAACACTTACCAATCAAGCTCCCAAGTGAAGCCTAGTGCAAGGAGAAGCTCAAGAAGACTCCTTTTCAAGGATCAACAACAATAAGAACCAAAATAAAAAAATAAAAGATAAATTCTCAAGAAAAGTAGAAAATTGGGTATTGAGAGAAAAAACCCCAAACAATGCATGAAACTTACCAATTCTTTACACCAAAATGGAGAGGAAGAGACTCCCAACAAGTTTCTAGTTCAAGCCCCTTTCAAATTCCGAGCATAATATGGAGTTTTGGAGCAAAAATTGAGATGGAAAAGTGAGGGGGAAGGTGATGAACTAAAATTGGAGGAAGAAAGGGGAGTTGAGGTGTGTTTGGTTGGAGAAAAATGGTTAATATAATCTCATATTCCATATGTATATATATGTACAAATTTTCACTCCGCAACCTTTAAATCCAAGGGCTATAAATGATGTTGGGTGAAGATGAGAGAGGAGACAGCCTAATATGGTGAAACCTCACTAATTCTAGGAAATTCTACAAAAATATCTAGCACAATTACAATTCTTGCCCCTTGACTTTTTGAAGTGATGTAGAAATGAAGATGATAGAATGGACTGTAACGCCCAGCGTTTCCTTCCTCCTTTCTGAAATTCTTTTCCAAGTCTTAACGTTTTCTGACGTCACTTATTCATGACGTCTTGTGCAATCTTGGTACGTGTAAATATTTCTCGTTAATCTTTTGTGTCACGCCCCTAAATTCCAAAGACACTCAAACCGGGACATCCACGGAATCCAGGTTGTGATCCAGACAAGGAGTGACCAATTAAGATCCTAAATAACCATAAAATGAATTGAATATTATTAATAACAATAATTCCATACCTAACCAAGCGAAAACTAAACTGAATGATACACAAGGCACATCGAGGAGCTGAAAGAATAAATCTCTACAACGATGCCAAATACAAGGAAGGGATATGCCAATAGAGTGGCTCCCAAGAAATACAACAACAATCCCAATACAAGGGACAAGTAAAGGAACTAAAATACAACAACTCTACGTACGAACGTCCCAAATCCCACAACAACATTAGTGCCACGAGCCATCCTGCACTTCAAGAGAAAGGAAATCGTAACTGTCACATCCTCCGACAGTCCAAGTCGAGTGAAAACCAACCAGTGTACATGCATCTACCTTAGGTTGGTCAAACGTCCCACGTGGCACTCACGCCAATACGAGACCCCGAAAACACATCCATCTAGTCCCCTAACATGCATCAACAAATAGGGCAACTAGCACGTACTGAAACCATAACATAACAACATATAATAAACACACACCTATATATATATGTACGTATATATATATAGACATACAACTAATACAAGTCACGTAGTACAGACCACCTAAAGGATCACTATGACTTGTACCCGCTAGTCCCACATTGACAAACACCACAACACTAACCACCAATCATGGGAGAAACACTCCTATTCATAACACCCTTTGAAGGACAACAAACCCACTTCCTAGATCACGAGCATACCGAGCTCCAAAACCTCCAATCAGTATCAAATCATACTACCAATCACCTCACATGTCACTACCCGCCATCCGTAGACCCAAAACAGGGGTAACATAATCATTTCAACCTAAGGGAAGTCACAAAGGTTTCCAAAAACCAAAAGAGAAGTGACCGACCACTTCAAGGTCGCATGTTTGTCTAAGGGTAAAATGGTCATTTCAATGGCAAAAATATAATTTCAAACTTTACATCACCTATTTAGGCATAGTTCAAACCATAGAAACAAATAGAACCAAAATCCAACCCACGAGATGAGAGATATGAATTTTTGAAAATGACATCGGACAACACCGACCCAAACAAAAAGTCAAAGTACCCCTCTTTCACCAAGGGTAAAACAGTCATTTCAAGTGAAAATAAATGATTTAAAATTTTATATCAAATATTTGGACATATGACAGGCCATAGAAACAAACTGGAACTAAATAAAAGCCACGAGACGAGAGATATGTATTTTTGAAAATGATATCGGACAACACCGACGAAAACGGAAATCTGAAGTACCCCACTTTCACTAAGGGTAAAAAAGTCATTTCAAGGGTAAAAATTAAATTTAAAAGTATGAATACAAAGTTTGGACCTAGCACATGCCATAGGAACAAACGGGACCTAATTCAGAGGCACAAGGCGAGAGATATGAATTTTTGAAAACGGTATTGGATCATGCCAACAAAAATGGAAAGCTGAAGTACCCAACTTCCAACGAACATAACTCACTCAAAAATAAGTTAACGTGAGAGATTAAAGATCCTAAAAACAATATGTCATCTTTCCAACGAAAAAAACCTCGCCTCGATACGATAAATGAAGAAGGAGATATGAATTTTTGAAAAAACAAGGTGCGAACAAGCTATAGTGATTACTGTTCAAAAACTAAAACACATCCACATTCTGCCGACAATGAAGTTTCAAAAAACTACCTTTTAAAAACCCTAAACACAAATTCAAGATGTTAGCTTTCTTAAAAAAAAAAAATTCACCTCGATACGATATACGGAGAAGGAGATATGAGGTTTTAAAAACTGTCACGTGGTACGCAAGAATTTGCGAAAAAATTGACTTTTTTGCCTCCGGTCTCCGTTTCGTACACCGCCGACTTTCAAAATTCAAAATCTTTTATTTCATGACTTTAAAACCATTTCAAAACTCAAAGTTTTTGTCGGCATCATGGGGGTAGGTGAAAACGGGGTTTTCACTTAAAGATCGAATATACTCAATGCAAGTCTTCTGAAAAATTTGTTTTCGGGAAAACAAACCGAAACACCAACGGAACAACTAAAGCGAATTTAGAGACGCTCAAATGGAGCAAGGAAATGAAGAACCGAGGTAAAAAAATCACTCCAAGCGAAAGCAAGTGACCAAATGCAAAGGCACTAACTCTAACCCAACGATACCTACTTCGACATCTAAATCTTGAAACTCCATAATGACTTATTCAAGAATGTCTACAATTTCCATGACATTCATATCCTTAAGATCGTTAAGGGGGACCTAGTGGCCGTTGCCACGAAACCAACTAGTTTCAAATCAAAACCTCTTCCGATTCTTTCAAACCTCAATTTCACATTCGAAACCACATCTCTTAGGTTTCTAACAATATCACATGGCCATCAATACACAAACGAATCGGTTTTTTCATAACGTCGTCTATCACAACCAAAACATCAATATCACTATTGACGCCATGTTGCTACACCAACGCTAACTATACCTCAAAACCATCACCCGACTTCTCAAGGATTCAATTCATAATCAACATTATGACTCATCACCGACTTTCTCTTATCAGAAGAAAGCCATCAAACTAACTTATATCCCCACTCTATGGCATATAAGCACATATCAACAAGTACAAGCATTAATCTTACATTATGCTTTTAAACAAGGCATGCAAATCATCTTATCACATTATCCAATTCCACTTGAGCATTTTAATAACATGTGAATTATATATTTTGAAATCCACATTAAACATGCTCCTCAACCACATAGGATAATATCATGATCCACATGTCAACAAAAATCACATAATAGCAACTCAAATGCAATATGACTCACAATACTCATGGTACACACATGACCACACACAACCTATTCTAAGGGTCAACATGATCATTCTCTAACATTTCACTTTTGAGGATACAAGCTCATGAAGGAAGGTAGACTTATCATACCATTCTTCCCAAGTGCTTTTGACACTTACATTTTAACAAGGAAGAGTCAAACAAGACACTGTCGTGCAATAGGATTTTGACAAGTCCTCCCCCCTATCGTCTCAGTTTCTCGGAAGATTAGTTCCGTAGGAGCAAGAAACACCCCCTGGCCAGTTGTTACGTCGATCCAAAACAGGTCTGCTAACGCACAATACACAAACGTACGTAGACCACACCAATTGAATTTTCTATACAAAAGGTGAACCCATATGCAATATGTCTTAATGGGCGATGCAACAACATAAATATGTATCTCATCGTATTTATAAACAACATTTCCAAAATGTCAACGTGAATGTTTTTCATCATTCAACCTGCTTTTAAATTTAATTTAAAGCAATAATAAACAAGAATGTCTTCTCATGCAACATTCATACTCGAAATCATCAAGTTTTCCTTTTATTTTACAAGGATAACATTTTCATTCATTTAACTTGCTTAATTCTCAATTAAAATATTTAAATCCCAAGACACATTCTCATGCACATGTAATGTTCTAATTCATCAAGTTGTCCTTTAATTTAGAAGGAAAACTAGTCCATTCTTTTAATCATGCTCTTAATTCAATTTAAGCAAGTTTATCACAAATCACAAATCAATGTAACATCACTTCCCAAAATACCTCAAAGGTATTAACCAATTGAGCTACCCTAATCTCACTTCAAAAGCTATATTCCTAACACTCACATAGACATATGCATAGTTACACTTACACATATACACCACTATACCCACATACATATACACATATATATAGGCATAGAAGCATACTTGAATATTGAAATTCTCAAGAATAACCACCCAACTAGCATGCATCATAGTTCTAGCACTTTCATTAATAAGTACTCCATACACAAGGGTTAATTCATATAACATGTTCCAACCCTAACTTCACCTTTTCAAGGATACACTTAGCAATTTCATCTAAGTCTAGGAGTCCTAGAATCAAATTCATACATAAAGAATCATAAGATGAGCTAGTTAAGAAGTATTCCCCTACCTCTTGAAGAGCGACAAAAACAACTAAGCAAGGCCAAAGAAACCCTAGCTCTTCCCCAACACCAATATCAAAGTAGCAACTCGGTGGAAAGCATCACCATAACCTCCTAACAATGAATCAAACTCCAACACAATAGGAGGGCAAGAGTCATGAAGTGGTTTAACAAGAACCCCAAAACTAGGGTTTAAAAGGAAAATATAAGGAAGGAAAGAATACTTATCAATTCTTGGCTCTAACCAAATAGAAGAACACCATGAATGACTTCAATGTTGATGGCCACATTAAACTCCTAACTTAGGGTGATCAAATCAACCCCCAAGTGGAGGAGAAGCAAGAGGGAAAAAGATGAGAGAAAATGGAGAGGAAAAGATGAAGTCTTGCAATGTGGAAGATTTGTAATGTGTAGAGATTTCCCACTCACACCTTTCACCATCCAATGGCCAAGATTCAAGATAACAAGTGAAGAATTAATCCAAAGGCCATAAAATAGTCTTCCAATTAAAGACTAAATACACCATACAGAAAACCCATTAATTTTCCAAATAAGGCCTTAACATCCAAGGGTTTAGAATAAGGAAATGGAAATGAATAAACCATCCAAGGGTTGGCATGAAGTCTTGCCAAGTGAAAGACTAAGAATAATGCATTCTTGCATTTAAGTGTCATCCAAACAAGACCCTATGATCCAAGGGTTGAGAACAAATATTGGATAAAAAGATCAATGGCTATAAGTGAGACACCACTTGAAAATGGGAAATGACCAATTTTTTCCAAACTTAGGGTTAATTACAAGAGTGTCATCATGCCTCTTAATTACCTTTCCACCCCTTGTCATCCTCTCTATTTACCACTATGTCACTCATACCCTAATACTTAGCCAAATCTCTATACTTTTCACTAAGTGCTCTAAATATGAAGATACTAATTTACCCTTTGGTCATTTCTTTCCCAAAATCGTTTTTAATCATTTTCATTACATACAAAATGAAAACACAACAAACAATTCTCGTAATTACACCTATCAAAATGCACCCGTTAAATATGCTAAGCACAACAAGCATAAAATCACATAAGTGCAACACCGGAACGTCCACAATAAACTAAAGTAACACGTTCAGGAACGGAACACGATTGTGAAAGCTCCAACAAGAAAATGTTGCAATGAATCCACGTAGTCGCCAACAAATAATAAATCACGAAGCCGGAAACAAAAGTTCACAAAGTCGTCCCACTAAGTCCGAAACTTAAATGCAAAAAATTTACACGTACCAAGATTACATAATACGTCATGAATAAGTGACGTCACAAAACGTTAACACTTGGCAAAGAATTCCATAAAGGAGAAAGGAAACGCGGGGCGTTACATTTCGAATTTAGCGGGATGATTTCATGATTTATTGTTCCTTGGGAACTACATGGGTTCGTTGTAACATTTGCTCGTTGGAGCTTTTGGCGATGGTGTTACATTTCCGAACGTGTTACTTTATTTTATTTTCGACACTCGGTGTGACACTTATGTGATTATATGCTTGTGTGCTAAACATATTTAACAGGTGCTTCTTGGTAGGTGTAAATATGTGAATTGCTTGTTGTATTTTCATTTTGTAAATAATGAAAATAGTTAAAAACAATTTCGAGAACATAATGACCTAGGGCTATAATGGTATTTTCACTAGTATAGAGATAGTGGAATATCCTAGAAATTTGGCTTAAGTGTTGAAATAACATTTGAGTGGCATAGAGGTAAAAAAAGTGAAAAACTTTGGTTAAATGGGAAAGATAATTTCAATGGCACTCTTGTAATTGATCATAAGTTGTAGGGTTTTTGGTCTTTGACCACTTTAATGTGTTGTCACATTCTTGGCCATTTGATCTTCCCTCCCATGTTTAATCTCAACCCTTGGATGTTAATGCCTTGTTTGACAAGTGTATAAGGGTTGTGTGCATTGATTTAAGTCTTCCATTGGCAAGACTTATTGTACAACCTTGGATCCATTCTCTTTTTCCCCATATTTATTTTGGACCCTTGGATTGGTTAGAGATGGTGGAGGATCTCTACACTTTCTCTTAAGTCTTCCACATGAAGACTTCATCATTCATGTGCTATCTCCATTTCTCTCTCATTTCCCTCTTTCTCTACTCCACTTTTTGGTTTGATTTCATCACTTAAAGCTTGGAGTTTGATGTTTCCTTCAACATGGAAGTTGTTGTTGGTATTCTCCTCTTTGATTTAAACCAAAGATTGGTAAGTGTTCTTCCCTCTTTGTGAGTTTCCACTTCAAACCCTAGTTTTGGTTTTTCATGATGAACCACTTTTTGATTCTTGGTTTTATCTTGTTTTGAGTCTTAACTCATTGTTAGGAGACTATGGTGTTAGGAGACTATGGTGCAGCTTTCCACCAATTGGCTTCTTTGAATTTGGTGTTGAGTGGAAGTTAGGGTTTCATGAAGCTCACTTTGTGGTGTTGCTTTGTTCTTCACTTGAGGTAGGGAAAAACTTCTTGACTATCTCATCTTGTGATTGTGTTGGTGTGAGAACTTGAATCTAGAGTTCCTAACTTTAGGTGAAATTGTTAAGTTGTATACTTGAAAATGTGAAGTTATAGTTTGTAGGAGATTATGGGATATAACCCTTGTTTATAGCATGCTTGATGAGTATATTGATAGGACAATGATGTATGCTAATTAGAGTATAATTCTTGGGATTTTGATATAAAAAGTGTACTTGTATGCCTATATGTGTGTATATATATATGGGTATGATTATGTATATGTATAAGTGTAAGTACACATATGTGAGTATGGGTATTAGTGGTGTAGCCTTAATGATGTAATTAGGCTAGCTACCTTGTTTAGTATGTTGAGATGTGGATGTGGATGTGGATGTGGATGAATTGTGTTAGGTGGGATCATGAACTTAGAGCGTTATTCTAGCTCCCTCACACTTGTTAATCTTGAAATTACTATCTTGAATATTAAACTTGTGTATGAAAATGAGTTAAAGTGTATCATTGCTTTAATTAAGATAAAAGCATGTTAAATGAATGAAAATGTTATCATTGTGAAATTAAAGGACAACTTGATGATTTAGAACATGAATGGTGAATGAGAAAGCATCCTTATTGATTATTTCTTTAATGAGATTTAAAAACATGTGGAATGAGTAATGGCATTCGTGTTGGCATTTTGGGAATGTTGTTCATAAATATGATGAGATACATATTTGTGTTGGTGTATGGGACTTTGAGATATAGTGCATATGGATTTCACCTTTTGAATTGAGAATTCAATTAGTGTTGGTCTACGTCCTTTTGTGTAATTATGCGTGAGTAGGCTTGTTTCGGATCGTCGTAAGAACTGGCCAGGTTGTGCTTCTTGCTCCAATTGAACTAATCTTCCGAGAAACACAGACGATAAGGGGGTACGTTTTCCAAATCCAATTTCACGACCACGTCGTGTCTGTCGATCTTCCTTGTTAAAAGTCAAAGTGTCAAAAATCACTTGGGAAGAATCGGTACGATAAATCTACCTTCCTTTATGAGCTTGTATCGTCAAAAAAGAATGGTTAGAGAATGATCCTATGACCCTTGGAGTTAGGGTGTGTGTTCGTGTGTGTACCATAAGGTGTGTGAGTCACATTGCATTGAGTTGCCATTATGTGATATATGTTTACATGTGAATCGAGATATTATTCAATATGGTTGTGGAACATGTTTAAGGTGGATTTAGAGTACCAAAAATCCCATCATCTACCCATTATAAATATAAGAGTAATATTATAATTCTTATAAGTACCACACTTAAATATATATATCCTTCAGAACATAGGCATAATATATAAGGCACAATCATAATTAAATAATAAGTTAATAAACAAAAATAAAAATAAAGTGCAACCAAAAATCAAATCACAAATCAATAGGCAAATCAAATAAAATAATACAATAACTAAACTACAAGTCCATAGGCAATTAACCAATGTCTAACCATAACCACGTACACGAACTCCATGTCATGGTACAGATGAGACTGTGTTAATAGTCAGTCCGTCGTGATTCCTCCATTTCCATAAAAAGTAAAACAAAATGAATAATAATTACTATTTATTTCGTGTGCCAGAGAAATTTATTAGGTTTGATATCACCGTCAATATAAGCAAAATATATATATATATATATATATATATATATATTATTTACTTATTTGCTTCACCCAATAGCTAGAATAATAATAATTAATTAATTGGCACGTTCAGTGGTCAACTTAAGCACCGAAACTGGTTCGCCAAAAAAATCAGTAATACCAACTTTAATAATCCTAAACTAAATGATTGATTCTAATCCAACAGCTATTCTAACATATTTATTTCTTTAAATTGTATATAGGTGACAAAATTAATGGTTGTACTTGTGACAAGGCTCTAGTAATGACTCATTGTCCAAGGCTATATTCAATAATCACTAACAACTAAAAACTTCATACATGTGTCCATTATTAGCAAGACTACAATTATAATAATAATATTAAAATAATGCTTTCTCATATAACTAATATCATATATGATCAGGTCCAAAATATCTATCTATACTACGTGTCCAATCCCTCTAAAAGTTTAGAATATAAATTTTATTGTGTGCAGTCGTTACTGATCATCCCCATACCAAGCTATTCCAAATTCATTCACGTCCGTGCATACACTAATTCAATCAATTCGTATATATATATAATAACACATATCGGCAGAGATAAATATTCTATAAATCTTCAGAAATACTAATGAAAATAAAAAGGATATCAGCAGATATAATGAATAGTGATACGATTATGTGTCCAAAAGGGGAAGAGAAGAACATTCTACTTGCATAATCGTTAGGTTAAATCACGCACAAACTGTAGGCTGATCGATGCTCTCTCCTCTCTCTTCTACGCGACTCGCGATTCTGCTCTCTCTCCGTCGACTACTCTGACAGAACCGTATCATTAACTTAGGGTTTATTTTAGTTATATAAATATATATTGAATCCTTCCGATGGGCCCAAAAATATAATATAGCCCATTAGCCAATAAGGCCAACTAATTAACTCAAAAATATATTATAGTCCATTAGCTAATAAGCTCATATAATTAACTTATAATTAATTTATTAATTAATTAAATTAAATATATCCAATATAAATAAATAAAAAATACGGGGTATTACATAATCCCCCCCTAATAAAGGAATTCCGTCCCCGGAATTCACCACATACCTGAACGAAATAACTCAGGATACTTTGTACGAATTTCATCCCCTCTTTCCCAAGTTGACTCTGCCTCATTGTGAAGGCTCCACTGAACACACACAAGAGAAATGATCTTTTTACATAGTACATGCTCCTTTCGATCGATAATGCGATAAGGTTGCTCCATATAAGTCACATCCGGCTCCAACTCGATCTGTCCCACATCAATATGTTGATACATATCCTCGTCTCATAAGAATTTCCGCAACATTGAAACATGGAATACATTATGAACCCTGTGCATAAAATCTAGCAGTGTTAAACGGTACGCCATCGATCCAATCCTGTCAATAATCATAAAAGGACCCAAAAAATGAGGTGACAATTTCTCTTTCTTTTCGAACCGCATTACTCCCTTCATGGGAGACACCTTGAGTAAAACCCGATCCCCCACTCTGAACTCTAAAGCTCGAGTCCGCCGATCAGCATAACTCTTCTGCCTACTCTGGTCAGTCCCCATACGGTCCCGAATAAGAGGAATCTTTTCTGAGGTGTCCTTGATGAACTCAGGACCAAATAATTTGTTCTCTCCAGCCTCAAGCCAACACACCGGAGATCTACAGGGTCGACTATACAATGCCTCAAATGGTGCCATACCAATAGTCTTTTGATAACTATTGTTATAGGCAAACTTCGAAAGTGGCAAATAGAACTCCCAATTGCCCTTGAAATCAAGGACACAAGCTCAAAGCATATCCTCTAAAATTTGGTTAACCCTCTCAGTTTGACCATCTTTCTGTTGATGATAAGTTGTACTATGGTGCAACTCTGTACCCAAAGCCTGCTGAAAGCTCGCCTAAAACCTAGATACAAAGTTCGGATCTCTATCCGATATAATAGATAATGGAATCCCATGAAGCTTCACTATCTCTGCAACATAAAGCTTTGCCAACTGCTCCGAAGTGTAATATGAGCGAACAAGTAGAAAATGAGCGGACTTTGTAAGTCTATCAACTATCACCTAAATGGAGTTATGGTTCCTATGTGAGGTAGGTAACCCCTCAATGAAATCCATAGAAATGCTCTCCCATTTCCACTTAGGCACTGGAAGTGGCTGCAATGCTCTTGGTGGTTTCTGGTGATCGATTTTAACCATTTTACAAGTACTACACTTGGAGACAAAAACATCTATGTCTCTCTTCATACCAGCCCACCAAAATTGGCATTTCATATCCTGGTACATCTTATCCCCTCCAGGATGAACTAAAAATGGAGAGTTATGAGCCTCTCTCATCACATCTCTCCTCAAATCATCGATAGGAGGAATAATTAATCGACTCTTGTACCTCAACCCCCCATCTGAACCAACTGAGTAAAAAAGAATCTCTCCTGATGCCAACTCTGCAACTCTATCTATACACTGCTGGTCTGCCTGTTGGGCCTCAATCACTCTTCGAATGATGACAGGTGTCACCATAACACATGCCGTAAAAGCATCAGCTAACCCATCAACTGACCTCAACGCATTCCACTTAATCTCGAACAAGGCTGAAAGACTAGCATAGGGTCGACGACTGAGTGCATCTGCCACTACATTAGCCTTCCCTGGATGATACTGAATGGAAAAACGATAGTCCTTCACAAATTCCAGCCATCTACGCTGCCTTATATTCAACTCCCTCTATGTAAACAGGTACTGCAGACTTTTGTGATCACTGAATAATCTGAAATTCTCACCTAAGAGATATTGTCTCCAGATCCTCAATGCAAAAACCACCGCTGCCAACTCCAAATCATGGGTAGGGTAATTAAGCTCATGTGGATTGAGCTTACGTGAACCATAAGATACTGGTCTCTCCTCCTGCATTAACACACAACCCAGACCCTATAACAATGCATCGTTGTAGACAAGATACTAAACCCCACTCTGTGGAGTGGCAAGAACAGGTGCAGAAATCAACTTAGTCTTCAGTTCATCAAAAGTTTTCTGACAGTGATCATCCCAAACAAATGGCAAACCTTTTCTAGTTAAGTTGGTGAGCGGACCGGTGACCCATATCTGGTGAGAAATGTTGTCTTGGGTACATCCTGCTCCCTAACACGAAGTTGATGTTAACCAGACCTCAAATCTATTTTCGAGAAGTAGGTGACTCCCCTCAACTGATCAAATAAATAATCAATCCTAGGCAATGGATACTTGTTGCGGATTGTGACTTTATTCAGCTCCCTGTAATCGATACAAAGACGAAGAAAACCATCCTTCTTCTTCACAAACAACACCGGTGCTCCCCAGGGTGAAGTACTCCTGCGAATGAAACCCTGGCTAAGAAGCTGTTGAATCTGTTCCTTCAACTCCCGCATCTCCATCGGTGCTATCCTATATGGTGCCTTATCAATAGGCCTGGTGCCTGGACCTAAGTTCATAACAAAGTCAATATCACGACGCGGTGGGAACCCTAGAATCTCCT
Organism: Cornus suecica; assembly: GCA_963922005.1. Taxonomy (NCBI): domain Eukaryota; kingdom Viridiplantae; phylum Streptophyta; class Magnoliopsida; order Cornales; family Cornaceae; genus Cornus; species Cornus suecica. The sequence continues at coordinate 58,032,767 of OY998238.1, read as the reverse complement.
GAAACACATCCTGAAAATCAAGCACTACGGGAATACTATCCATGGATACAGTGATCTCCTCCTGGGTCTCTATATCAATATAAAATAAATGTGTACTATACCCTCCATGTGGACGAGGCATAACAATCAAGTACATCTCCTGACCCGGTATCGCAAAGACTATCGTCTTACCATGACAGTCTAACTGAGCATGGTAGTGAGATAACCAGTCCATCCCAAGTATCATATCATAAGATTGCATATAAAGTACTAACAAATCAGCTAGAAATATAAGCCTACCAATATCAATAGGGACCTGTCCACAACTCTCCCGTAAAATCGCATCAACACCTACTGGCGTGGAAATACTAAGGGGTCGACTACAAGACTGAGTCAATAATCTACATAAAGAGACAAACGACTAAGACACAAAAGAATGTGATGCACCAGTTTCAAAAAGAACTCGACCGAGTCTACCATAAATAGGAAACTTACCCTCAATAGCCTGAGGTGCCCGAGGATTATAAGGCATGATGTTGTCCACCCTGCCATAATGCAACTGCTGTTGTGGCTGCCCGTGTGGTGGTAGGGGTGCTAGTAAAGCTGGGTACGCCAGGCCCTTAATACGTGGAATATGTGGTTTCGGTAATAATGGTGTCTACCTCTGCCCCTGCTGACCAATCTGACCCTGCTGGCCATGCTGACCTTGAGTTCCCTTGGGACATCTGTTAGAAAAGTGCCCAAACTCCCCACAACCATAACAATGTCCGTTGAAAGGACCTAAAAATCTCCTTTGGTAGTTTCCCTATTGCTGACCTTGTCCAATCTGAGGTGTTCCACCTTGCTACTCCTGATGAGAAGACATCTCCTTACTAGTATCATTGATACCCTTCTCCTTTTTCCAAGGCTGATACCCCTGAAATCTGCCCCTATCACTGTGTCTGCCACTCTGATCATTTCCCTTATCCACTATCTGACTAGTGGAGTCCTTGTCACTGCGTTTATCCCACTTAGTTTTCTGGTAGTCCCTCTTGATCTGACAATGTTGTAGTGCTCCATCTACCACTTGAACATAAGTGACGTAAGCTGGATTACCCACAATCACCTACCGAATGCGCCATGTCAAACCGTGCACAAAGCAATTCTTCTTTTTCTCCTCTGTTTTGACTTCCTCGGGTGGAAACAATGATAAACTAGTGAACTCCTGCTCATACTCCGCTATAGTATTATCTCCCTGTTGTAAATTAGGAAATTCTCTTTTCTTAGCTTCCTTTACTGTAAAAAGGGAAATATTTCTCGTCAAAGCGAGGCTGGAACTGAGCATAGGTCAATGTGGCCCTCTCCTCTGAGGTGGTAACTGACTCCCACCACTGCAAAGCATCACCAACTAACTTGAAAGTAGCAAGCATCTGATTCTGGAACTCTGTACACTCAACCATATGGAAATGATGCTCAATATCCTTCTGCCACTGGTGAGATACTTTTACATCAGTGGACCCTAAGAACTCTGGTGGATGACCCTTCGTGAAAGTATTCTGAACTTTCTCCCATGTAACAGGCTGTATTGCCTGCTCAACAACGGGAGCCTGCTGAGGAGGCGGAGGATGAGGCTGCTGATTTTGAAGAGCGGTCGCCACCCCTGCAGCAATAGCCTGAACAATGATAGCTGTGAGATTATGAGGAAGTTCAACATTGCCATCCTGAGCATTGCCCTGACCCTGACTCGCAATCCTTCTCCTACGAGGCGGCATACTGAAATAACGGTAATACGATTCTTTAATACCACAACAACGAACTTAAAAGAGTAAAACAAATGCTAAATTTAGGCTCCATAAATATCTGAATACGCAACACGGAAATCCTAGCGAAAACATCCCTAGGACACTTGAACCCGAAGTGTTCTGATACCAACTAAGATACCCCTTAATTTTCATGCATAGGTTGACCAGGCCTATATCAAAAACTAAGGTGCATCCACACTCAATAATAAACAAGCACGGATGAAAAAGACATATTTAATGAATAACAGAGTGTCAAAAGTTTAATTCTCATGAATAAACAAATTATGAAATCAAAACCTCCAAAGGGTACAACTCGGGAATCCATATCTATGGACCACTAAACCTTACTGGAAAAAAAAAAACAAGAGTCTAAAAAAAAATATAACTAAATTGAGTCCCTACAGTCAACTGAAGTCAAAATGGAAGAACTCATGAGTGAATGATAAGAGACCTCAACCCTGTGGCTGAAACTGCTGAGAACTTGAAACAACGGTGGGTCAGACCCATGAGCAAAGTAGACTCTACATGATCCCGAACAGAGTACCAATAATCCCATCATCTACCCATTATAAATGTAAGAGTAATATTATAATTCCTATAAGTACCACACTTAAATATATATATATCCTACAGAACTTAGGCATAATAAATAAGGTACAATCATAATTAAATAATAAGTTAATAAACAAAAATAAAAATAAAGCGCAACCAAAAATCAAATCACAAATCAATAGGCAAAGCAAATAAAATAATACAATAACTAAACTACAAGTACATAGGCAATTAACTCATGCCGAACCATAACCACGTACCCGAACTTCATGTCATGGTACAGATGAGACTGCGTTAATAGTCAGCCCATCGTGATTCCTCCATTTCCATAAAAAGTAAAACAAAATAAATAATAATTGCTATTTATTTCGTGTGCCAGAGTAATGAATTGGTTTGACGCTGGGCCCAGAGCGAACAATATCAGACCAAGTGTTGGAGCGGGGTGTTACAATTGGTATCAAAGCTAGAGCCCTGCCGGAATTAAGTGTGGGAGCATGCACATCACCCGTGGGTCGCCAGCGAGGACGCTGGGTCCCAAGGGGGGGTGATTGTGATTGCCACATCGCCCGGGTAGAGGTCTGGGGATGTACTTATATGTGCAGTGTTGTCTCCAATTGGCATGAGGCCTTTTGGGAGGAGCCCAAGAGCAAAACCATGCGTGCTAGGCCCAGAGCGAACAATATCATACCAAGTGTTGGAGCGTGCAGTTACAAAGGATAACTACTGAACCACGAAGGGTACGTGAACAATACCCTCAAGAATGGCCACACAAGACCATGACATCAAGCAAGGGATGAAAATTTAATGCTTACCAAAAGAATAACCGGAACATCTCATCAATATGGAAGGATATCCACCCGTGACGAGGAAAACTAACAATATGTATGTGCACTAAGACACAGATATCATAACCAAAACTCAGAATGAAATAAGGTATTTAACACACATACCGAGAGAATACACTCTCAAGTTAACCAAATAATCCTAACTCTAGGATTCCTATGACACCCCAAGGACAACTAAGGAAAAGTAACGTGTTGGAACCACGGAACCCAACGTCCATTTCCAACCCCACAGATCAAATGATGATACAAAGGAGTGACTCAACATCACGTCGCGACCAACACTCAAGAAAGATGGACCTAATCCGATCCTTCAACTCAACATAACTCCTCCCTAAAGACCACTAATCGATGCCTTAAGGATATTAGGAGAAGTGGTGAAGCACAAGGGCGAGAAGGGAAATAAGCTAAAAAAGTACACAAATCAGTTTTCACCGAGTACTCGGTATCATAACCACTGAGTACTCAGTAGCCATTTTGTGCCCAAAAAGCTCGGGTGAAAAATGAGGATCGCGCGCAAGTGCGCGCTCTTATGCACTCACCGAGTACTCAGTAGAATCATCACCGAGTACTCAGTGGCCCCCAGAATGCAAACTCAAGGAATGAACCCGACAAACTCCGAAACGAAACCAGACGACTCCGGGCCAAACCCGAACACACTAAAACATCTACAACACCATGCGGAGTGACTCAACATCCGACATGAATCACGGAGAACGAATAATGAAGAATGAATTCCAAAAGTGACAACACTTCAACGAAAACGGGAAATACGATCCCAAACTCTATTCCCAACTGGGAACTCAATTCAGCTCTCAACGAACGACTTATCTCAACCACCTACGATGGCTAAGTTGAAAACTCCAGGAACACTCCTATTCTTAGGATGTGAAAAGGGGAAACCCTAGTAGCCAGAACTCAGAAACTAACTAAATTCAACCAAGACCACCTCCAATCCATTCAAACCTCGATTCCCATATAATATCTTCTCTCTTAGAGTTCTAATGGAATCGAGAACCGTTACCACACAAGTGACTAGGATCAATCCTCACTTCATCTAATCAACTCAAAACCTCAAAGTATAATCAACGATTCCTTCCTCAAATGCAAAAGAAGTATCTAGTGCCCATCACTACATAACCAACAAAGATCCCCAAACTCTTAAGGATAATACACCCCTCAAAGGTTCAAAAAATCAAGTGGTTAATACCCCACTACCAACCAAGGTCACCAAACTATCACCCTATTCTCAAAGGTCACATTTCACAAATGACCCCACAATCTACTATCGACTTTACTTATCACAAGAAAGCCAAAGAAAACCAACTCATAACCCCACCTAAGGGCATATAAGCACATAACAACAAATATAAATATTCATCTCATTTTATACTTCAAAACTAGCATGCAAATCATATTCTCACATTATTCATATCCACTTGAGCATTTTAATAACATATGAATTATATCGCACCATTCACATTAAGCATGGTCCTCAATTATATTGAATAATATGATGATATACATGTCAAATGGAATCACATAAATGTTGCACAAATGCAATGTGACTAAACACCACTCGTGGTACACACACGACCACACACCATACTCCAAGGGTCAACGGATCCATAATCTCTACCATTCACTCCTAACTCGCGAAAGAATGTGGAGTGCCCATCGATTATTCCTAAGTGATTTTTCTCTCTTTCACTTTCAGCAAGGAATATCAGTTGCACGAGATGACCCGCGACTTAAGATCCAGAGATCAAATGTATGAGATGACACGAGACTTTGAGAATTGGACGACCCACCCTATATCACAAATTTTTGGATTTTTAGTTCCGTAGGTGGGGGACACCTCCTGGCCAGTTGTTGCATGATCCGACATAAGACTACACACCCATGGTTACACGACCAGGCGTAGCCTAACACCAATTGAATTCTCAATACAAAAGGTGAACACATGCACTATGTCCTCAATGACCCATGCATCAAAATAAATATGTATCACATCATATTTATAACCAACATTCCTAAAATGTTAACACGAATACTTTTCATCATTCGACGTGCTTTTAAATTTCATTTAAAGAAATAATCAACAAGTATGCTTTTTCATGCACCATTCATGATCCTAAATCATAAAGTTATCCTTTAATACACAAAGATAACATTTCCATTCAGTTAACATGCTTCTATCTCAATTAAAGAATTTATCTGAAAAGGATACATTATTATGCACAAATAATGTTCCAAATCATCATGAAAACAAGAATCAACATATGATTTGACAAGAAAACCCAAATCATCAAGGTACCAATTTATTCACAAAGATAATTTTACCATTTATTCAACATGCTTTTATCTCAATTAAAGCAATAATCAACATCAACTCATTTTCATACACAAGTTTAATGTTTAATATAGAACCCTCAAAATTCACAAGAATGGGGAAACTAGAATAACACTCTAAGTTCCACATCTCAATTCACTAACCAAGGTAGCTAGCCTGATTACGCTACCGAGGGTACACTACTAACACCCAAAGTTCTATATGTATACTTAAACTTATACATATACACCTCAATACTTATATTCATATATATATATACATACAAGAATATTTCATCTCCAAAGTTCACCACACATAATCCATCTAGCATACATCATATACCTATTTCAAGGATGACATAAACATGGATTATAGCACATAAACACCAATAAACCCTAAATTCATATTTCTCAAGGTTACACTTTTAAAAAACCGATTTTAAATGAACTATGTGGCAAATAAACTTCGATTAATCCTATGTGAAAGTCCTCAGGCTAATACCACTGTGGATGATTTTATCAAAAAATTAAAAATGCTACTTTACCTTGCTATCATTTATGTTGTATTTAAATCTTCTCCATTTTTTAAAAGTATAAAAAAAGTTAAAAACTAATTAAGTCTTTCTAAATATGTTTAATCTCTATAGAGTATCAACTCAAGTACATAATTCATAATTGTTTTTTCTTTTTCCTCCAAATTACTCGATCCAAACAAATCCCAAATCCTATGAGAATTGACTGGTGTGAATTTTCTGCCCTAAATCGGAAGTACTTGGTTGATATTTTGCTCTCCTCATTATCTCATCTGGTCCCCTAAGCCTTGCATGGTTAATTTAATTAGTGACAGATAGGGAGGGGTATATATCAATAATATATATATTTAGTCCTTTCAAGCAATCCTTTACATATATAGCCATATCAATCTGTATCAAACGAAAATATCACAATTCCAAAGTAACATGTTTTAGTATGCAGGAATGGAATGGAATGGAATACCCATTCAAATCATTTCTTTGTTTGGTACCATAAATTGAATGAGAATGACCATTCCTTTGAAATGAAAATTCATTCGTTGGAATGAAATTTCATTCAATTACTAAACCTATGGAATGGTCATTCCATTCTTTTAGTAATACTTTTAAAACGTAAAATGACTAAAATAACCCACTTAGATTTTAAGTAAACAAACCACTATCACCACCACCGCCATCTCTCCACCACCACCACTGTCACAGTCATTGCTCATCAACACTATTCCCGTTATCTTTCACCATTTCTTATAAAAAATATTAAAAAATAATATTACTTTGTTAAAATTATATATTTATCATTAAGAGGGTTGTTTGTGGAAAAACAAATTCAAAGGCATTCCATTCCTAATGTTCTTTATATTTACAACCAAACAATAAAATGAGAATGGTTATTCCATTTCATTCTCATTCTCATTTCATTCCAACTTGTATTCTATTACATTCAAGCGTACCAAACATAGCAATTATTTCTCACCTACTAGACGGCCCAAATATATGATATAGGCAAAGATAGAAGGAAAAACCAAGTGAGAGAGAGTAGACTGAGTTTGTAGAAGAAGAGGAAAAAGTTAGAATGTTTTAGGTCAAGACTTCCTTATATAGGCAATGTGTGAAATTTGTCAAGTTGTACCTCGAGTACTCGGTATGAACAGTAGCCGAGTACTCGGTATGAACAATTACTGAGTACTTGATAACCCTATAACTGGAAAGTGCAAGAAAAGGCTCCAAGGCCCCCAAGATGATACCGGAAAACTCCGAAACAAATCGGGACACATCCAAACACTCCAAACCACATAGAAAGACTCTCCAACTTCCTCAACAACCCACACAAAAGTGAAATACCGAGAATATCCCTCACTCCCAAAAGTTCCAAAAATAAACACATAAGTGTTACACCAAACGTTTACAATAAACGAAGTAACACGTTCTAGCATGGAACATGATCGATAAACCATCAACAAGAAAACAACGCAACAAACCCACATAGTCATTGGCGACAGTCAAATGCACGAAGCCGAAAACAAAATACCCCGAAGTCATCCCGTTAAGTCCAAAACGTAAACGTAAAAAATTTACATGTACCAAGATTACACAAGATGTCGTGAATAAGTGATATCACAAAACGTTAACACTTGGAAAAGAATTCCAGAAAAGGGAAAGGAAAATGCAAGGCATTATAGTAGAACTAAACACATTTGTGTTAGAGTTAGGGCTTGTTTGATTTCTAGGTTGGTTTTGTCTTGTCTTGTTTTTTCTTTTTTTTAAAGACCAAATGGATTTTGGTTTTTACAATTTAAGACCAAATGTTTTTCCTAGGTGGGCCCCGCATTCCACTCACATCATCTTTTCTCTCTCTCTCTTTCTATATATATATATATATATATATATATATATATATATAATAAAGGGTGGACCCCGCTGGCCACTATTCTTCACTCTCTCTTTCTATATAGGATAATTTGCACTAACAACCACTGAAGTTTGCATTTATATATATTTTCAAAAACATATAAATTCAAAATATATATATATTTCGAAAATATATATATAAAATTTGAAAAATATATAAATTCGAATATATATATATTTCAAAAAAAAAAATTTCAAAATATATATATTTTCAAAAACAAAATTCAAAAAATTATATAATTTCCAAAAACATATAATCATTTAAAAACATATGTATATTTTCGAATTTATATATTTTTTCAAATTATATATATATATTTTTTAATTATATATATATATTTTCAAATTTTATATATATTTTCGAATTATATATATATTTCAAATTTTAAATATTTTTTTGAATTGTTTAGATATATATTTAAATTTATATATGTTTTTCGAAATTATATAATGTTTTGAATTTTATTTTTGAATATATATATATTTTAAATTTTATATATATTTTTTGAAATATATATATTCAAATTTAAATATTTTTCAATTTATATATATATTTTTTGGAATTTATATATATTTTTCGAAATTTATATATTGTATTCTAATTTTATATATATTTTTCAAAAGTTAAATATTTGTTTTCGAATTTTATAAATTTTTTTGAATTTTATATATTTTTTCGAATTTATATATATGTTTTTCAAAATTTTATATATTTGGGGTTGGGGCATAAAGGTCATTTCACATTATCCTTAATATTTTCGAATTTTATGAATGGTATTTTGGTCATTTGGGGTGTCATGGAAAACAAAACCAAACCTTAGGGGTGTTAGTGCAAATTACCCTTCTACATCTATATATATAATTCATGGTGGGCCCCGCTGACCACTATTCTTTACTCTCTCTTTCTATATATATATATAATTCATGGTGGACCCCGCTGGCCACTACTCTTTACAAAACCACACATGACCAAACAAAACTAGTCAAGACCAATATAGCCAGACAAAACCAGACCAGACCACTTTTCAAATGGGCCCTTAGTGCCTTTGAGTATAGTCACTTGCCCTTCCCTTCAAGGTGCCTTTAACTTCGGGAATTCATTCCCTTGTTCCATTGAGCGTCTATAAATTCACTTTGGTATTCCCGTTGATTTTTTGGTTTGCTTATCCAAAAATGGAATTTTCACAAGACATGTATTTGAATCCATTAGATTATGAAGTGAAAAACCCATTTTTGCTCACCCCCGTGACCCCGACTAAAATCTTGAGTTTTGAAATGGTTTTAAATCCATTTTGTAAAAGATTTAGACCTTTGAACATCGGCGGTGTACAAAACGGAGACCGGGGGCAAGACGGATAATTTTATGAGATTTTAAAGAATCACTTTTATTCAAAGTTTGCATTTTTCACGTTTCATGTGGTTTCGGTGACTATCTTTGAACTCCATAAATGAAAAATGCACTTTTCAAATATTTGTGATTTTTAGGGACCGATGCCACGAAAAACGAAGTCCGTAAGCAAATCGGCATATTTCCACTTTTTCCAAAATTTCAAAATTTTGAGTTTAAGGGGCTGATCTTTGTAGTGGAATACATCTCTTTACACTGAAAAATGTAGTCGACTACATTAGGGGTTGTAGTAGCCAAGCCATGAGCGCGGTTTCAAAAATACATAGTTTCTGCCTCGCACATTCGAATTAGGTCCCGTTTCTTTCTATGGCTTTCCTTATGTCCAAACATTTGAGACAAAATTGAACATAATTTAATTTCACTTTAAATGAATATTTTAGCCTTGGTGAAAGAGGTGTACTTAAACTTTCTGTTTTGGTGGGTGTTGTCCGATGCCAGTTTAAAAAATTCATATCTCTCGTCTCATTGCTTCGATTTAGGCCTCATTTGAATCTGTGGCATGTCCTATGTCCAAATTGTTGAGAGAGAATTTGAATTGTCATTTATACCCCTGAAATGACTGTTTTACCCTTGGTGCAAGAGGGGTACTTTAACTTTCTATTTTAGTAGGCGTTGTCTGATACCGGTTTCAAAAATTCATATCTCTTGTGTCGTGGCTTTGATTTAGGTTCCGTTTGTTTCTATTGCCTGACCTATGTCAAAATATATGGGATAAAGTTTGAAATTACATTTTTACCCTTGAAATGACTATTTTCCCCTTGGGTGAACATGTGACCTGGAAGTGGTCGGGTTGATGAGTTGTTTGATCCCTTTCACTTCCCTTTCATTTTTCGACAACCTATGTGACTTCTCTTAGGTTGAAATGACTATATTCACCCTGTGTTGGGTCTAAGAATGGCGGGTAGTGACGTGAGATGATTAGTAGTATGATTTGATACTGATTGGAGGTTTTGGAGCTCGGTATACTCGTGATCTAGGAAGTGTGATTGTTATCCTTCCTAGGGTGTTATGAATAAGAGTGTTTCTCCCGTAGTTTGGTGATAAGTGTTGTGTTGATTGTCAGTGTTGAACTGGCGGGTACGAGTCATAGTGATATTTGAGGTGGTCTGTACTACGTGGTTTGTATTGGTTGTTAGTCTATCGCTCTCTCTATATATGTATATGTAGGTATACGTTTGCTACATGTTGTTGTGTTATGAATTCACTACGTGCTAGTTACCCTATTTGTTAATGCATGGTAGAGGACTAGAGGGATGTGTTTTCGGGGTCTCATATTAGCATAAGTGACATGAGGAATGATTGATTGACCTAGGGTAGATGCATGTACATGGGTAGGTTCACACTAGACTTGGACGGTTCAAGGATGTGACAGTTACAATTCCCTTTCTTTTACGGGGCTTTGATGAGCTCACCCCGGCATTCTTTTGCCCTGGTATCCGACACCAATTTACAGGAAATGTTTCGGGTATGCACAACTTGGGGTGCAATGGCACTTTCTTATGTTTCCTAGTTATAGGTATCAGGTTTTCCTTGCAGGATGGCTTGTGGCACAGATGTTGATGCTGGATTTGAGACGTTCATACATAGTGTTTTTCCATTTTAGTTTCCTTTGCTTATCCCTTGTATTGAGACCGTTATTGTATTATGTTGGGAGCCATTCTATTAGCATATCCCTTCCTTGTATTTAGTATCATTGCATCATTGTAGAGATGTATTCTTTCGGCGCCTCGACGTGCCTTATGTATCAATTGGTTTTAGCTTCTGGTTGGTTGTGTATGGAATTATTGTTATTAATAATATTCCATTCATTTTATTGTTATTTATGATCTTAGTTGGTCGCTCTTTGTATGGATCACAACCCGGATTCCTCGGATGTTCCGGTTCGGAAGTCTTTGGAATTTAGGGGCGTGACAAGGACAATCTAGTTTTCTCTTTTCCCTAAGTACTCCATAGGACTTGCAATTATTTACTATAAATGCCATGCTCTTATAGCAAAAATTAATAGGAAACACTTAGATAAATTTCCTAGAAAACTCCACTAACTCATTACCAAGTGAAATGACAAAAATGCCCTCTATCGAAAAAATTATGATAATGCTTTCTTAAATCATTTTCATATGTATAATGATGATAAAAATTTATCATAATAAAAAATAACGGCCCTCATGACATAATTCCAAAAATTTCTCTACTGAACGCGTCCTAGATCTACAGAAAGTTCATAAGTAAAAACAAATGCAAAAGTGATCCCGAAAAAAATTTCAAAATAGCAAAAAGTAAACGTACAAGTCACATAGGAGCATGTAAAATCACATTGAGCATTTAATTAACATAAATAAAAAATTAATTTACGAAAAATTTAAATATAGAGTGAAAAGAAAAATATCTGCCATTACAACACCACCTCATGGTACTATCCAATAAGGTCGACAGATATAAAGTTGTGCCTAAATCATTCACTTGAGAGGATGTGCACACTCATCAAGGAAGATCAAAAACAGGAGACGACGGCTCGTGAGAAACTGAGTTCGGATCAAGTCCTCCCCCATACCTCTACATCCGGAGTTACTAATTTTATTGATCACGAGGATACCCCTGGCAGTTGTTTCAACGATCCAATAAGTCTACTCAGAGAAGGTTATACGACCGGGCATAAACTAATACCAAATAACTATAATACTAAAGGTGTACTCATTATGCAACTATGTCTCAAATGAACCATGTGTTAACATGTACATCACATTTCCATGTCAATAAAATTCAATTTCAATATGAATAATAAACATTCACTCTTTCAAGATATAAGCAATCTTTTAAAGGAAGCATATATTATCATAATTTTCATGCTTTCAAGGGGCCTAAATCCGCGTTACTCAAAAAATATATGCATTACATATATACATAGAGCACACACCCATATTACATAAAACCAAAATGACTCATTTATTATTTACCTCGAAACCAAGAAAGTAAGTGCAAGCTAGTGAACAAGGGAATCCAAGCAAGACCACCAAGAATGAGAAAGAGCTTCCAAGAGTGCAGCTAAATCAACCCAACATCATCTAAAGTTACTAATGATTAATAAGAATGAAATGTTATCACAAGGATGTCAGCAACAAGTATTTATCAATAATAGAATTCAATACCAACACAACAGGCTAGGCCTTGACAAGAATTGTGAAACATAGGGTCTGGAAATAGAGGGTCCAAGATAGGTAGAAACTTACCCAATTCTTGAATCAAGAAAGAGCTTGAACCACCACAAGTATGAATCAATTGGTGAACAAGAGAAATTTTTCACCCTTCTACAAGAGTTAAGTAAATGAGAAATCAAAATCCAGATTTGTTACAAAAACTCCAGGTGAATTAAGAAAGCTAGGGTTTGAGAGAAACCATAGGAGAGTGATATGTGTAAAATATTTTACATTTTTACCCCTTAACTCACTATTGTTACGTTCTTTCATTCCATTATTTGGTATTTTTTTGTTGTTTGCATGCTAAAGCGTGTTTTAGGAGCTTAAAGAAGAAATGGAGCTAACTTTAGTTAATTAACTAAATATTGTATTTTTTCTATTCAAAGAGGAGAGTCAAAGAGGCAGTCCGAGACAAAAATGACTCCCCGAGGGAAAAAATGGCATTTCTAGAAATCGTCATCTTCACCAAACAGTATCGTAGATTCAAGGCAGTCATTTTGGTGCATTTACGGAGAAAAGTTGTTTTTCATAAAATACCTACGCTTGTGCCTATGCTTTCAGTTTCAAAAAGTGGTTTAAAAACACATTTTTACGCTTAGAGGTATGCTTGGACCTATGCTTGAAGCGTATATATGGCAAGTTTTTTGGGTTTTTTATGGTTTCTGCCTGTTCTAACCCCGATTCGATGTGAAGACGTGCTTGTGACTCCAAACCACTATATACATGTATATACAGCTAAATATATTAGAAGATATGGTTTGCATGAGGAAAGAGTGAAAAGACTGTAAAGGATCTCTCTATACCATTGCCTATATATACACGATCATATATCATAGAAAAAAAGACATTCATTAGAGTTCATTAGAGGTGGTTCAGTCGTGAGTTTTAGAGGTTCATTCATTCAGACTTGCTTCTGTTGAGAGTCGTATTCAAACCTAGAGATCCGGAAAAGAAGACCATGGAGATCGTTTCTACATCATCGATGCATACACCTTCCACCATGGCCAACTAACTCGGTATCTAGGGTTTTCTAGCAAAACTCTAGCCAATTAATGTAGTTCTTTCGTTATTTTCAATTGTAACGAGGGGAAACTATTGACCATACTATGATGATTGTTGTAGTTAAGAGACCGTACTGATTTGCAATATAACATTTTATGTTTGTTCTAAATTCTTGTCTTAGATGGAATGAATGTATTATTTTCCACAACTATGATTATTCAATATGGGCTAGAACTCGAATGCTTAATTATGGTTTTCTTCACAATGGTGGTAATGAAACTTGAGACCCTAGGTTGACACAGGTCGTGCTTTGGCAATTTAATATAGACATGTTTTAGTTTTTTTCATGCATTAGGAGTAGATTAGAGTAATATAATTGGCATACAGTAGTTAGGTTAGTCATGAGATGGGTTGTCACAATCGGGTTGATGGTACTCCTTTTTGGGGTCGTATTTAGCTATTTGTGAGTTTTAGTATTGCTTTGATTTTTGCATATTCATTCTAGCTTTATTTTTTATTTATAGTTATAGTAATTTAGAAGTAGTTAGTTTAGTTAATTTTTATTTCACAAAATTTTGAAAAGAAAAACAATATATATAATCATTTGAGTAGAGTATGATCGATAGATCGACTCGTTCTAATTTTAGCATTGCGTTAGTCGAGTATGATTCTGAGATCGAAAAGACTCTTCATCGCTTATGTCGAGTTATTGAATAGTGACAACGTTAGTCAAAAGAAAAAGTGATGGCTTACTAAAGACTCAACAAACAAAGGGCACCAGAGACATCACTGAAATGATATTACATGCCCGATACGTACGATTCCTATGCTCATTTTCTAGAGGAAGAAGGAGCGAAACACTTCGAGATCAAGACAAACAAGATTAATACGCTTCCAAAATTTTCTGGTCTTAGAATAGAGGACCCATATCAGCACATCAATGATTTCCTAGATGTAGCCTCTACTGTTATTCCCTTGGTCATTGAAAGAGAGAACTAAAAGATGGAACATAAAATTAAGAAAAGAAATTAAAATTAATTGGGAAGCCCTGAATAAGGAATTCATTGAAAAATAGTATCCCATAGGAAAGACCTCTGAAGCACAAGATGCAATCAAAAGCTTTAGGAAGTTACCTAGTCAACATTTTCATGATGCTTGGGAGAGATATAATGAAATTTTATATTAGTGTCCCCACTATAGGTTTTCAAAACAGGATATTGCGAAACATTTCTATATGGGACTTGGAGAGGTGCATAAAACTTTGATAGATGCAGTAACATAAGGTCAATTTATCTTGAAGTCAGCTAAAGAACTTTTGGAGATATTCAATAATATCAATGAGAACACAATTCAATACCAATATGAGTTGAGGGCTAGAGGTGGACAACATGATAGAAGATCTGATAAATCTAATGTTGTAGAGCATGATGATGTGAGAGATACCATGGCATTGTTTGGAGAGAAATTAGAGAGAATTGAAAAGTTTATGCAGTGAAGTCATTCCCCTCCGAGAGAGACGTTTGAAGTAGAAGTTGAGTGCTCTCACAATGAGTGTGAGAAGATAAGGGTTGTTGATGCCAATGCAGCGTCGAATAATTCCAATAATGCTCCTTTCATCAATTCATACAGCTCAAATGCCAAAAATCATCCACTCATGTCCTATAAATATACAAATGTGGAAAATCCACCATCAAGGTCCCAACATGGACAATCATCCAATCAACAGCCAAGGTTCACAGATATAAAACAATCAAATAACCCACAACCAAGGTTCACTGAGAGACAACAATCATATAACCAATAGCCAAGGTTCCAACAGAGTCAGTAATTCGACTCACAAGCAACAATCATGGCTAGAAATTCTGAGTCCAATTACCAACCCAAAACATCCAATAATTCCCAAGCTCTCCAGCCATTCAATAATTCCAATATCTTCAATCATTCAATAATAATCAGGTTATACAACAATATAACTACCAAACCCAGCCTGAAGTCAAACTCGTCCACCAGGTTTCTAGACTAATAGGTTAGAGCAAGTTATATTGGACATTCATAACAAGCTAGGTATTCATACCTAATCATTGGCACAACTGCATATGAAGATGGGCCAAATGGCTAATGAAAGGAATGTAAGAGAACTAGGAAGATTGCCTAGTCAGCCGGTTGCTAACCCAAGGTCACAATAAGCACTTGAGCTCAGATCATTTTTTAATGAACCTAATGATATGGTTCAAGCAATCATGACTCTGAGAAGTGGAAGGGAAGTTGAGAGTAGAGTGGAAGGGAAGTTAAGAGTAGACTTGAAGAGGAACATGAAGAGAGGTTGCAGAAAAGAAAGGAAGATGAGCAAGCACAAAAGAAGGAAGCTGAAAAAGAGCAAAAAAAGGAGGCTGAAAGAGTCAGAAGGATTAACCATCAGTTGAAGACATTGTCAATCAGACATTACTTAAAGATCTAGACAAGGCAAGTTATGAGGAGGCAGCGCCATTTCCTCAGTGTCTTAGAGAGCCGGCCAAGTACGGGAAGCTGAAAGAATCTGATATGTTGGAAACATTCCGACAAATCAAGATTAATTTACCTCTTTTAGATGTAATTACCCAAATACCGTTTTACGCCAATTTTTCAAGGATCTTTGCACCCAAAATGGAAAGAGCAGAGCGAAGAATCCAACAAAAATACTCTTGACTGAGCAAGTGAGTTCATTGTTTTTAAGCAATACTCCACCTAAGAGGTAAGATCCCGGTGCTACCACTATTCCATGTGTTATTGGTGACCAGGAAATTTGAAGAGCTCTTCTTGATCTAGGTGCGAGAATTAACTTGTTTCCTTATTCAGTTAACCAAGAGGTAGGGTTGGGTGAACTCAGTCCCACTGAGGTCATACTTCAATTCGCTGATCGATCAGTCAAGCAGGCAAGAGGAATTCTTGAAGATGTCATTGTTCAAGTGGGCAAGTTTTATTTTCCGATTAATTTTGTTGTCCTGGATATAGAACTTGTCCCTGACTCAAATAAACACATTTCGGTTGATATTTGGCCACAGCGAATGCATGCATTAACTGCAGAACCGGAGCCATGGATCTGACGTTTAGAAATATGAAGGTTAAGATGAATGGGTTCGAAGGAAGCCAACAATTGCCTGAATTCGGGGAATGTTTTCAGATTAATGAGTTAGATGATATCATAGCAGATTTTACTACTCAAATCCTAGAGAAGGATGAGCTTGTCATTTATGGCTAAAGAATGGCCGAATGAGGAAGTGGTTGATTTGGAGTCACATTGGAAGCTTCAAAATAAAGAGTTGGATGAGATGGAGACTGCATTATAGACTCAACCATGGCAAGAGTCGATCGAACCATTTTTGATAGTTTTAAATACTCCACCAATTCCATCCTTAACTACTCCTCCTACCTTGGAACTCAAGGAATTGAGTGAAAAGCTGAAATATGTTTTTTTGGGACCCGGTGAGACTGTTCCAGTAATTATCTCTTGCAAATTGACAGAAAAATAAGAATCGAGTATGGTCTAAGTCTTGAGTGAGAACAAAGAGGCAATAGGATGGAGTTTGCTAACTTGAAAGGCATAGACCCCACGATTTGCATGCATCGCATACATCTTGAGGAGGATGCAAAGCCATCGAGAGAAATGCAACGAAGGCTAAATCCAAATATGAAAGAAGTGGTGATGAAAGAAGTGGTGAAATTACTAGATGCGGGTATCATCTACCCCATTTCTGATATCACATGGGTAAGTCCAACTCAAGTGGTGCCGAACTCAAAAGGTGAGTTAATTCCACAACGCATGACCACGGGGTGGCGTGTGTGTATTGATTACAGGAAGCTTAGCCTGAACACCAGAAAGGATCATATCCCATTGCCATTCATTGATCAGATCCTGGAGAGGTCAGCCAAGCAGAGCTGCTACTGCTTTATGGATGTATATTCTGGCTACAATTAAGTGGTGATTGATTATGTCGATCAAGAGAAAACCATTTTTACTTGTTCGTATGGCCCTTTTCCATATAGAAGGATGTCGTTCGGTTTATGTAATACACCAGCAACATTTCTCTAACATGGTAAAGAAATTTCTTGAAGTGTTCATGGATGATTTTTTTATTTTCAGGTAAACCTTTGAATACTATTTAAAACATTTAGAACTGGTATTTAAGAGATGCAAGGAGACGAATCTGATCCTAAGTTGGGAAAAGAGCCATTTTAAAGTTCTAGAGGGGATAATACTGGACCATATTGTATCAAAGTAAGGGATAGAGGTAGATAAAGTAAAAGTTGAATTAATTCAAAATTACCTCCTCCCACATCTGTTAACAGATACCCTCTTTCCTGGGCCATGCCGGGTTTTAGCAAAGGTTTATTAAAGATTTTAGCAAAATCGCCCGACCGTTATACAATTTATTGGCTAAGGATACAACTTTCGTCTTTGATGAAGAGTGTCTTCATGACTTTGAGGAGCTGCGTACTCAACTCTCAACAACACAAATTATTTGTCTGCCTGACTGGTCTCTACCAATTGAGCTCATGTGTGATTCTTATAACTATGCCATAGGAGTTGTGTTCGGTTAGAGAAAAGATAAGCTATCGAATACGATTTACTATGCTAGTAGGACTCTGAATGAAGCTCAGATGAACTATACAACTACCGAGGAGGAGTTACTGGTAGTTGTCTTTGCCATGGATAAATTCTGATTATATCTATTGGGCGCCAAGCTTGTTGTTTACTCGAATCATGTCGCGTTGGATTTTGTTGTTGCAAGAATTTGACCTGGAAATCAAAGATAAAAAGGGTTCGGAGAATGTTGTGGATGATCATTTGTCAATAATTATCGTCAAATCCACAAAAGAAATTACTCATCTAAAGGACTCTTTCCTGGATGAACATCTGTTTAATGTGGTTGTTGTGGAACAAATACCGTGGTATACTGACAGTGTAAATTATAAAGCCACATGTCGAATTCCAAAAGGATGGTCAAAGAATGTGAAGGACCGATTCTTTAGCCAAGTAAAATTTTATATCTGGGATAATCCGCAATTGTACAAGTATTGCTCTGATCAGATTATTAGAAAATGCGTCCCCGAGAGTAAGGTGCAAAACATACTAACATTTTGTCACACACTAGAGTGTGGAGGACATTTCGGAGCTCAGAAGACAGCCCAGAAGGTGCTGCAGAGTGGATTATACTGGCCTTCCATATTCAAGGATGCTATCAAGTTTTGTAAGCTGTGTTTGCGATGTTAAAAGCTTGGATCCATAACTCGATGAGACATGATGCCTTTAACCCCGATTCTGATTGTATAATTATTTAATGATTAGGGTATTGAGTATAAACTTGTGGGGGTTGATTATGTTTCGAAATGGGTAGAAGCTATAGCCACCAAATGTACTGACCATGACGTGGTGGAAAAATATGTAAAGTTGAACATGTTAGTCACTAATTAACCCTAGTGGGGGGGGGGGGGGGGGTG
The DNA here is from genome assembly GCA_963922005.1 of Cornus suecica. Lineage (NCBI taxonomy): Eukaryota > Viridiplantae > Streptophyta > Magnoliopsida > Cornales > Cornaceae > Cornus > Cornus suecica. The sequence goes on along the minus strand of OY998238.1, from coordinate 58,013,759 downwards.
AATAGGTTGTTCAAAAATAATTCTAATTCTTTTCGAAATTGGAATACACTCTAAACAAAAATCAATTTCTCAAAAATCAAGTGGATGATTCAATTTAAACTTCTCTAACTATTAATTTCAAGACAAGATAGCATACAAGATATTTAAGTAATTATAGCATGCAAATAAATCAAGTAAAGAGAAAGAGATAGAGAGATTGACACCGTGATTTTTTCGAGGTTCGGTAACTCTTACTCCTCGGCTCAAGAACCCCTTCTTGAGACTTTTCCCGATCCTTTCACTATGGCCCTTCCTTCACAGGTGGAATGACAAACCTTTACAACACAAGCCTCTCGAGCTTGTCTCTCAATCAAGAGAACAACCCTCTCTTGAACAATCGGTGGACTTCACTTGTCCGAGATTACAAATTCATATGTAATCAATAAAATCACTCAAGAACAAAAACACTCAAAACCCAAATGTTTTTATGGAAGATAAATTAATATAAGCTCAAGTGTTTTTGGTGATTTTACAATATCTCTAGAAATGTATTCTCAAAGGATATAATCAATGAATTATATTTGGAGAATAAGAATAGATACTAGAGGTTTTGATTTTCAAAGAAAGTTGGAGAAAATCAGATTTTCAAAGCTTGGTTTCAATGTCTTTTGTAGAGAAAATTTCTACAGAAATTTTGAGAGCTTTTCTTCCTCTTCTTTCTCTTTTGTTTTTCAATCTCTTGGTCTTCAATGAACACATATCATTCTATATATATCAATACATTAGGGTTTTGAATAATGAATATTGTATTTGAGAAACAAGAGCTGTTTGAACACCATTGAGCAAAACCCACAAAACATGGAAAATGTTTCCTGAAAAATCTGCAGGTTTTCAGAAGCTTTTAGTCGACTACTTTGAACTTCTAGTTGACTAGATTGGTTCTAGTCGACTACTTCATGTAGTCTAGTCAACTCAAATGGTTTTAGTCGACTAGATGGGTGGTTCTAGTTGACTACTTTGTAGCTTTAGTCGACTACTTAAAAAATGGATGAAAACTTGATGCTATTGATTGTTTTAGTCGACTACTAGAGAATACAAAGGATTCTTCTAGTCGACTAGAACTTGAAAAACATTGAATAAAAATGTTTTTCTTTCCGTTTAAGTTCAGTAAAACGTTTTTCATTCCATTTGAGTTCGGTTCATTTTATACTTGAGCTTATATGATAGAATCGACATATAAACTTACCTTGTTACAGTGATCGCTCCCCGACCTATCTACCCCAAGTCTTGAGTCTTCAAATTTCGCCTTTGCCGTTGAATTAATTTATTTTCCATTTGCGCTTCAATTTCTTTCACGGCTTTTCGCTTTAATTCAAGCTTTCTTTCCGATCTTGCTTTCTGAGTCGTTTTCTTTATGTGTTTGTTTTCCGAGTCGTTCACCTGTCTTTTGCTGAAAACATGAACTCGGTAATTCATTAGTATTAAACACGCTTTCAATGTTTTGTTAATATATAAATAGGATTTATTGTCCGAGAATAAATTTCAAGGCCAACAATCTCCCCCTTTTTGATGTTGACAAAACATTTCGTGTTTACGTGTAAATGGTGAAGTATCAAGTGATACTCCCCCTCAATGTGTGCATTACATGCTCTCCCTTAGTAAATATATTTTTGAAATTTCATACACTATCATGGAGGCACACATAAACATGACTTATATACACGAAAGCATGATACACGAAAACAACTTACTTCTTCCCCTTTGGTAACATAAAAAAGTGTGAAGTGATGGTTAAATATAGAATTTATCATGCTAATACATCAACGTCCAAAGCTAACCCAATTTCTCTACGGATTTTGACAGAGAATCCTCCGGAAAAAGGCTTTGTGAAAATATCCGCTAATTGATTTTTAGTGTCAATTAAAACCAATACAACGTTTCCTTTAGCAACATGATCACGTAAGAAATGATGCCTAATCTCAATATGCTTAGTTCGTGAACGATAAAACGGTTTCTTTGAAATACAAATAACGCTTGTAAAAATGCATTCAATGGGCACATGATTGAAAATAAGCACATAGTTATATGTATAAAGTTTGGGATTTCTTCCCCTATCACCAAGGAGCAAAGCTCCCCCTAAGAATGTGCATATAACATATACTCATCAACTAATTGTCTCCTCCTTTGACATTATTAAAAAGGGTAAATACAATTAAGTACAAGAAGAGAATCAAGTTGCATAAATGAATTGTGATCATATAATATATCATTTGAAGCAACACAATCTCATAATGTCCACACATTTCATAAATATGCTTAAGATAATTATCAAATTACAAACATAACTTTGCATTCATGAAGGCAACGAGGACATGCTAGCACATGTCATCAATGATGACTAAATTATTTGTTTGATTTCGATAGACAAATAGGATATATGTTCAACATAGATTTTCATAAATCAAATACATATATCAAGTGAATGACTCAAATGAAAAGTGACTTAATGTTCAAGTGAGTGTGTTTGAATTAAAGCTCAAACCATAAGTAATCAACATACTATATGTAAACAAAGAACACTCAAACACTAGATCATTGAAACTCACTTAGTCATGTATGAAAATTCACTTAAAATCACATATGAACACTTAAGAATAAGTCAACAACACCTTCATCTTAATCATGTGAAAATAAATAAACACATATGAAACATCTAATCATATAGAATGTAATGCGAATAGAGTAAAAATCATGATGATGACTAAGAAAAGAATATTCTAAAATAAGCAAGTGAAAAATACACAAGACAAATGCTAACATATTAATGTTCAAATGCATTTCCATATCTTTATGAAATTTTACACAATGAGTTCTTTTGGATAAACTTTGTGAGAATATTGACGAATAAAATTATAATCATGAAGGTGATCTCAATATTTCTCATAAGTTCATGTCTTTGAAAACTTTAATGTACTGGCATAGATATGTAATCTTCACAGGTGTTAAAAACACAAGATATATCTCTTATATATATGGTAAAAATGCTTATTTAAAATAATAAGAGATGAACCAAGATAACATATAATTTATAGTCTTAATTATGTTTCTAAACATCTAAGTCCAAGAGTAGTCAACCAAGGAAACCATATAATCCCAAAATTAAAGTGTCAAAAAGTATTTGAAATTATGTCATGACACGTAAATGTATTTTTCCCAAGAAGAAAATAAAATTTTCTATCATGCTCATTTTGAAATAGATTGCATGTTTGTGATAAACGTCTTTTCACAACACATCAAAAATTGGTAAACATAATACTCCAATGAATCTTATAACCAAATTTGTGACAAGTTATAAATGATAAACAACAAAAAGAATGTTTATCAATAGGTTCTAAAATATCCTTCATCCATAAGAAAAACACTTAAAGCCATTCAAAACACCCTCTTGGATCATTTTTCAAATTAAGTACGACTTATGATAGTTTAAAACCCATTTTCTAAAACTTATACATTTCAAAGCATTGTGAATCACTTCATGAAAATTTTTCATATAGGAATGCATTAGATAAAAACATTTCATGCAAAGAGGCATGTGGTATTTTTACAATTTTAATTCCATTCATATGTGCAAAGAAAAATTTATATCCTTCTTGGTTAAGATCTTGGAATAATAATGGTCAAAACCTTGGGTCACCATTATTAGACATAGATTGTAACATTAATATGCATTATAAGATATACAAGAGTATGCATGTATGATAATGATATAAAACTTTAAGATATAGAAAATATTATATATCATTGAGAAAATCATAGTAATGCAAGACCAATAAAAACATATGTCTTTCATGATATGTGCACATAAAACTCATGAATCATGTTTTTCAATAAACACTCAAGATAACAACATTTGAGCACAAAATCTCCATCTTTTCAACATGTTTCCTTCAAATAGGAACCTATAAAAGAGGAACCTATAGTACCTTTTCATAATAAAGATCCAAGCATATATTAAATAGCTTCAACCAATGTTACAATTTCAAACAACAAAGGTTAAGCACATGGATATCATTTTTATGAGAATCTTTATGCAAATATCTCTAGAATGATTACCAAGAAGATATATAATAGATGATGATGAATCATTTAATCGCATAGAATTTCATCACATATTCCTTATCCTCATTTGCATTAGATAGATCATTCAAAGAAATTATGCTCTCTTGAGGTTTACTAGTGAGGACATATTTGATTAAACATATATTCCAAGTCCTTCCAAATTTCACTTCAAAATTAAACACCTCAAAAAAATGTGCAATATGTCATGTCAAGAGAATTTAGATAAAGCACTAAAATCATGAAGGCCCATGAACAAAAATAAGACATAGCTACTCAAGTAATCAACCAAAAAAAGTGAAATAACTTTTATGGTCTAGAGATGGTCATGACTGTATTCTTTAAAAATCATGCATGATCAAGACTTTCTTTCATATATCCAAGTCATTTCAAAACAAGCTATTATCAAGAGTTCATCAAAAGCATAGTCAATTTCATGCATCTAGTAGTCAATCACCCTTAATATGTATGTCATATTTAATCTCAACAATGAAAGCACATTAGTGATGGAGAATAGAAAATGTGTACCATGGTGCTAGCTTCACCCATTTTACTTAGAGTTGCTTGTTGATGATTTGTATTGTCCACTCATTTTGTGAGAGACCTTGATTTCATCTCCCCTTTTTAGTTATGACATCACAATTGAAGAATCAATAGTTCTTGAGTAAGGAATCAATCCACACCTACAAAACACACTCAAGTAGCTTTCTTTGGTACCCTTTTTGCTCTAGGGTCCATTTGTGTTAGCACAATTATGGGCAAGATTCATTATAAGCACATTAGCACAAAAATGAATGATCTTCTACAACCATTATGCTTCAATTGAATTTATAATTCAAGAACCTTATCATGAAGTGCATTTGTCAATTCAAGTAATAAGATATGCTCATGGTTATTTATCAAGTCAATGAACCAATATGAAATTAGTGATAGGAATGAAACTCCATATTGAATCATAGTAAACAACCATATGCATCAATCATGTTCAATCATCAAGAATTGACAAGAAAACCAATATAACTTCCCTTGATTAGCAAAAATAAATTATATGCCCTTTTTCAAGATTTGTAAAGCTATAGCACATAGGAAGATTCATTTCATTTCAAAATTCTTTAAACATTTGAAAGCACAATGAAAAGATATTTTCATAAGAATCACCCTTTTGAAATAATTTCACTCTAAATAAATGTGACACTTTTCTCATGCAATTTCAAGAAACAAAAGAATGTGATGCATGAATAATGATCATTTATCAATCAATGAAAACTTTCATAAAGCAACATAGTACAAAATTCCGTTTCTTTTAGCATTTGACAATTGATTCCCATCTTTCTTAACTAAGCATGCATTGTTCCTAAAAATAACATCATAGCCATTGTCACATAATTTGACAAATGCTAAATAAGTTATGCTTTAAACCATCAACCAAAAACATACTATCTATAGAAAGAGTGGAAGATATACCAATTGAGCCAATCCTTATAATTTTGCCTTTAGAATTGTCTCTAAAAGTTACGTTTCCTACTTCATAAGTTTTTAGAGAAATGTATTTTGATTAGTCTCCCGTTATATGCCTTGAGCATCCGCTACCAATAAGCCATTTCATTTAAGGCGGACTTCAAGCATACCTACAAAACAAATTTAAGTAACATTTGTTGGTACCCAATTTATCTTGGGTCCACTAGGGTTAGAGAGAGATGCAATGGTTCCTTTTGGAACCCAAATCATTTTTGGTATAACATTCTCCTTTCTATGCAAGCATGCAATGGTTCCTTTTGGAACCCAAATCATTTTTGTTATCAATTTCTTCTTCCTAAGTAAACATGCATTTGCCTTATGTCCCTTTTTCTTGCAATAATAACATGTAACATGTTTATGATCATTTAAGGATGCATGAGATGATTGTCTTGTAAATGAATGCCTTAATGATTTCCTCTTTTTCAAAATAATAGCATATTTGTCAAAAGCATCATACCCTAGACCACATTTATTAAATGATCCTCTTTGTCCTCCCAACATAATGCTAAGGTTTTCCTTTCCTTTTGGAAATTTAGCTAAGACATTTATTTGATCATCTATAGTATTTTTTAACCGATTATTTTCCTTTTCTAGCTCTATGCTTTTGTCATTGCATGAAACTTCTAAGTTGGAAGTAATAGAGCTATATGAAGATTTAGCTTTCTTAAGAAGAATATATTTTCTAGCTAACTTTTCAAATCCATCATGCAATTCTTCAAATGCATTTTGTAATTCAGCATAAGAAGAAAGAAGTTCATCATATGATAATTTATCTTTATCTAATGAATGTGAATTTAAATGTACCTCTTCTTCATTTGCCGTGAAACAAGGGTTTGTCATTTCTTCACCATTTTCTTCCTCATCTGAGTCACATGAGTCGTAGTCATCCCATGTGGCATTCATAGCCATCTTGCTTGGTCTTTTCTCGTTCTCCTTTTCGAGCTTGAAGCAATCACTTTTGTAGTGTCCCGTCTTTCCACAATTAAAACACGTTGGAGGTTCCCTTTTCTTAGGCTCGCCTTTTGATTCGATTCTCCTCTTAAATATTCCACCATTGGCTTTCTTTCTTTGACGGTATTTATTGAATTCTTGAGTGAGCAAAGCAATGTCCTCAACCCCTTCTTCTTCATTCGGCTCAATGGCTTCATTTTTGGTAGAGGCTTGCAAAGCTATACCTTTTCTTGGCTTGATGTCGTCTTCACGAGATTTCAATGTGATTTCCCAAGTGAGTAGAAAACCGAAAATCTCATCAAGACTCATGTTGTTGAGATCATGAGCTTCTTTGATTGCCGTTACCTTTGCATCCCATTTAGCCGGAAGACTTCTAAGCACTTTGCGTGACGCATCGGATCTAGGAACAATTCTACCAAGATGCTTTAGTCCATTCAAAATGTTAGTGAAACGAGACATCATAGAATTGATATTTTCATCTTCCTTCATGGCAAATAATTCATATTCATGCATAAGTATATCAATTTTAAATTCTCTAACTTGAGTAGTACCTTCATAAGTTACTTCAAGTTTATCCCATATTTCTTTTGCCGTGGAGCAAGTAGAAACACGATTAAATTCGTTTGGACTTAAGGCACAATTTTTATTCACCTTAGCTTTAGCATTAAAAGACATAATCCTACGCTCATCATTATCCCATTCGTTGGGCAATTTGGGGATAGTTTTTCCATTTACTATTTTTGTTATAGTGAAAGGTCCATCAACAATAACTTGCCAAATATGAAAATCAATAGCTTGAAGAAAGTCTATCATTCTAGTATTCCAATAGCTATAGTTTGAACCATCAAACCATGGGGGTCTAATAATAGATTGTCCTTCAACGTGAGCGACTAAATATGAGGCCATGATCGTTCTCTAAGATGGTTAAGTCCAAAAACAATAGAGATTAGGCTCTGATACCAATTGTTAGTCACTAATTAACCCTAGAGGGGGGGGGGGGGGGGGGGGGGGGTGGGGGGGGTGAATAGGGTGTTCAAAAATAATTCTAATTCTTTTCGAAATTGGAACACACTCTAAACAAAATTCAATTTCTCGAAAATCAAGTTGATGATTCAATTTAAACTTCTCTAACTATTAATTTCAAGACAAGATAACATACAAGATATTTAAGCAATTATAGCATGCAAATAAATCAAGTAAAGATAAAGATATAGAGAGATTGACACCGTGATTTTTTCGAGGTTTGGTAACTCTTACTCCTCGGCTCAAGAACCCCAGCTTGAGACTTTTCCCGATCCTTTCACTGTGGCCCTTCCTTCACAGGTGGAATGACAAACCTTTACAACACAAGCCTCTCGAGCTTGTCTCTCTATCAAGAGAACAACCCTCTCTTGAACAATCGGTGGACTTCACTTGTCCGAGATTACAAATTCGTATGTAATCAATAAAATCACTCAAGAACAGAAACACTCAAAACCCAAAGGTTTTTATGGAAGATAAATCAATATAAGATCAAGTGTTTTTGGTGATTTTACAATATCTCTAGAAATGTATTCTCAAAGGATATAATCAGTGAATGATATTTGGAGAATAAGAAGAGATACTAGAGGTTTTGATTTTCAAAGAAACTTGGAGAAAATCAGATTTTCAAAGCTTGGTTTCAATGGCTTAGTAGAGAAAATTTATGCAGAATTTTTGAGAGCTTTTCTTCCTCCTTCTATATATATCAATACATTAGGGTTTTGAAGAATGAATATTGTATTTGAGAAACAAGAGCCGTTTGACCACCATTGAGCAAAACCCACAAATCATGGAAAATGTTTCCTGAAAAATCTGTAGGTTTTCAGAAGCTTTTAGTCGATTACTTTGATGTTCTAGTCGACTACTTTGAACTTCTAGTTGACTAGATTGGTTCTAGTCGACTACTTTGAACTTCTAGTTGACTAGATTGGTTCTAGTCGACTACTTTGAACTTCTAGGTGACTAGATTGGTTCTAATCGACTACTTCATGTAGTCTAGTCAACTCAAATGGTTTTAGTCGACTAGATGGGTGGTTCTAGTTGACTACTTTGGAGCTTTAGCCGACTACTTCAAAAATGGATGAAAACTTGATGCTACTGATTGTTTTAGTCGACTACTAGAGAATACAAAGGATTCTTCTAGTCGACTATAACTTGAAAAACATTGAATAAAAATATTTTTCTTTCTGTTTAAGTTCAGTAAAACGTTTTTCATTCCATTTGAGTTCGGTTCATTTTATACTTGAGCTTATATGATAGAATCGACACATAAAATTACCTTGTTACAATGATTGCTCCTCGACCTATCTACCCCAAGTCTTGAGTCTTCAACTTTCCCCTTTGCCGTTGAATTAATTTATTTTCCATTTCCGTTTCATTTTCTTTCACGGATTTTCGCTTTAATTCAAGCTTTCTTTCCGATCTTGCTTTCCGAGTCGTTTTCTTTCTGTGATTGTTTTCTGAGTCGTTCACCTGTCTTTTGCTGAAAACATGAACTCGGTAATTCATTAGTATTAAACACGCTTTAAATGTTTTGTTAATATCAAAATAGGATTTATTGTCCGAGAATAAATTTCAAGGCCAACAGAACATTTTCTCACGATTTGGTATGCCAAGAGTTTTTATCAGTGATGGTAGAAGCCATTTTGACAATCAGTTTCTTCGTGCTTTGTGTGAGAAGTACAGTGTCACTCATAGAATTGGTATGCCATATCACTCTCAATCACAAGGCCAAGTGGAGGTTTCTAATATGGAAATGAAAAATATCTTGGAAAAGACTGTGCGTCCGGATTTAAGACACCAATTGGTATGTCACCATATCCTCTTATGTATGGTAAAACATGTCATCTTCCTGTAGAGTTGGAACATCGAGAATATTGGGCAGTTCGAAGACTGAATTTTGATATAAAGAAAGTCGGTGCGTAGCGAAAACTTCAACTTCAAGAACATGAAGAGTTGAGAAATGATGCATATGAAAACACTCAGATTTATAAGGCTCGAACAAAAGTGCTTCATGATAAGCATATTAGAAAGAAAGTTTTTGTGCCTGGCCAGAAGGTTTGGCTATTTAATTCGAGACTCAAGCTATTTCCTCGTAAGCTGCAATTGAGATGGGATGGGCCATACAAGATTACAAAGGTTTTCCCCCATGGATCCATGGAACTCGATGATCCTGCCACTGGAAAGAAGTTTTTTGTAAATGGACAAAGATTGAAGCATTACATAAAGGTTCAACCAGCCGAGTATGTGGTATAAACGATTGATCTAACTGAACCACCACTCGAAATGGATAAACTTGATCCGGAGTATTGAGAGGGAGCAACATCGCACAAACGATGTTAAATATTGGTACTTGGTAATGAAGAGTAGTTTTTGATCCTAGTTTGTACATGTAGACAATAATTTAGTCGTTTCGGTATTTAAGATCGAGTTTGTAAAATCGAGTCGCGAAACCATCGTCATCTGAGTAGGAAGGGTAGATTGAGCTAATAGGATAGCTAGGGGTGTGTAGGAAGCGTTGAGAGTGAAAGGGGTTGAAGATGGCATGTGAGGATGAAGAAAACATTTTTGGCCTTAGTGGACCTACGCTTCAAGCGTAGGCCCAATTACACTTCAAGCCTAGCGACTGGTCTGTTATTAAACAAACCCGTCAAGCCATTCCCTCCATTTCCATTCAAGCTCATCTATCTCTCTCATTTCCCACCAATCTTCACGAGGTTTGTTTCTACCATTTATTCATTTGATTCCTCATCATTCCTTGATGGCGGATCGTCAAATTCGTTTGTGATTGATCCGGATTCGCCTGAAGAACTCGAAAAGTCTTCGAAACTCACTTTTTGGAAAATCACCATTTCTCTTAATTCGGTGAGTTTTGTTCCATTATTTTAATTTCATTTGAATTATTTAACTATTCTAAACTAGTATTGACGAACGACTGCGATCAAAATCTTGGTTTGATCTGTTTTTCAAAAGTTGAGTTCTTCAACTTCGAAAATGGCTTGAATATCGAACTTTTAGGATGAAGGCTTGTTTAATCGTCATATTGGATATATTTAGATATAGTTTGAATTTGATTCGGTGTCCGAAATAGTATCGCTCACTTTTCAAAAATTCTATAATATAGGCATGGATAAACTGCAGGGTACGACAAGGCGAGTAGATGAGGCGGCAAGACCAGTAGAGCGTGATGTTCGATAGAGATTTAGATCTTCGTCTCTCAACCGAGAATCTATTCGCCGATGCAGTACACGTGCCTCGAGACCACAGTATGTCAACTCAGCATCTTTATCTTCCTAATCTTTTGAGGCGGAGGAGCCCGAGTCCACCACACAGGGTCATGATCTTCACATGCCATATGGTCGACTTATTGTTGATCTAGTTACTCCACACGCACCATCACCTCCACCTGTGCCTAAGCCGCAGGCTGAGCAGATGAATGAGGATACTGAGAGTGATAGTGGTACACAGGAAGATGGTGCTGATCAGGGAGAGGATGTTGGTCATCCGGATGAGAGGGTACCTGAGCCACCAGTAAAGGGTGACCCCGGAGTTTTGACTACATTTTTACCTATTCCCTGGACAACATCGGTTGAGGATTTTCTAGATCGAGCTATTTGGAAGAAGTATCAATAGGGGTGTACTTATCTGGTGGTCATGTTTGAGAGGCTACAGCCAGTACCTACTTGGACGATAGGCCGACTAAGGGCCTACCAGTTATTTCCTATTCTTGCCTCGGCCATCCCGCATATTTATGAGGATATGAGTCGGGAGTTTTGGCTACACATGCAGCATTTCAGCAGAGGTATGAGGCTATGGACAGTGGTCCAAGGTACTGAGTTTAAGATTACTCCCTACTCTATTGCTGACTCATGGGGTATTCTGGATGAGTGTCCACCCGAGTTAGCTACGGAGTTCCCACCTATAGTCAAGATACTCCCGTCTCTTACCGATATTGTTATAGTTCAGACTCTGGGGGAATGGGATGATGATCGGAAGAACTGTATGAAGAAGTCAAACTATCACCCGAGGCTCTGGTTTTGGGATGTGATAGTCCATTCACAGATTCTTTCGCACAACCATGTGACTATGTGCTATGCGTCATTTCCGGCCCTCCATTATGCTTTTGAGTTAAGGCGGTAGATTTCTATTCCACAGATTTTATGAGGGGGCTTGTATGCACATTACATCCACTTGCACAAGGAGTCAAAATTTTGGCATAATTTATTCAAGGTCTATTCCCGTGCTTAGTGATGAAGTTGATATTTGATGTCGGGATTAAGATGGATGCGGGTGAGCCGAATCGATTCACGCATGCTTCTCTGTATTCCAGAGAGATCAGGACAGGTGTCTGGACCCAGTTAAATGGGCATATTATTATGGTACAAAGATCGAGGTTTGGTCTATTACCAAACCAGGATGAACGGGCCTAAGCACAGGCTGATGCAGGTATGGCTCAGGATGCTCACGCAACCGATGTCAATGTTGATATGCCACAGATGCCGGCAGTTGAGGAGGAGGCTATTATGCCATAGGCGCCTTCGGGTGGTACCGTCACCTTGTCTCAGGCTCAATTTGATGCTCTTATGGCACAGATATAGGGATTAGAGCAGAGACTAAAGCAGAGATTGGATCAGGAGAGATAGGCCCGTAGGCGAGATCATAGGCAGTTATGCAATAGGGTTGATGGCATGAGGTAGTATTTGGGCATACATCTTCCACCTACACCACCGACCTCGGATGAATCGGTTTAGTGTAGTCTTAGTTTAGATTTTTCTTTTATTTATTTTTCTTTTATTTTTGGTACATTAAAGATAAATTGTGGAGTGGATCGAATTTGTGGTAGGGTTTATGTGACCGCTTTAACAATTATTCTTTAAATGTTTTTGTTATTTTCATATTTTATAAAAAGACAATTTTTGAAATTAAATTTATCGAGTTTTATGTGTCCCTAGATTTTTTTTTACCCCTATATGCAATGTCTGATGTTTTGAATTCTTTCAAGTTTTTAAATCTCACTATGTGGACATTTGTGCGTTTAAGTTTGGGGATGCGTGCGTGCATGTGTTTTATACATATATAAAATAATCGGAAGGGGCCATTTTTGAAAAAAAAAAAGAGAGGAAAAGTTTTTTTTAAAGCCAACCTATGCTTGAAGCGTAGTGAAAAGGAAGTGGAATGGAAATACAAGTTGGAGTTGGATCATGAGTTGTTTCCACTTTCCTATTCAAAGAAGGGATTCAAATCATTTTCCTCCTTTAGTCTTTTACATGCATCCATAAATAACCCATAGGGTAGACACAATTCACAGTTCACAAATAGGTTGGCAATACAGTTAGATTTTCTTATTCTATTCTTTTTTTCATCTTCTTTCTATCCCGGGAGTGTGAGGATGGATGGTGATAATGTGAATTATTCTAACCCGGAAGAGTTCATAGAGGGGCAAGAACCGTATGTAGAGGCCAAGAGTTTAATTAATGGAACAATAAGTAGGAAAGGAAAAGGAACCACACCAACATCCTTTCTAAAGTGCATGCTACAATTTGAAGAATTATTTTGTCTAGAGATGATGAACTGAGTATTAACTACACCCGGGAGGAAAATCCTTAAGGAACGAGGATTGAGAAGTTTAGAGCAACTGGCAGGAGAAAAGGTGTATTCGGACATGGTCCAAAAATTCTAAGAAAATATGATAATTTCGGGACCGCCAGGATTTGAGTTTATGTTGGCTAAAGTGACTTAGTGGAGTGCTCCTATTGTTATTAGAAAAAGAAGTATTGCCGATTCATGGAATATACGAATTGGTAGTCCAACAAACTTAGTAGGAAGACTGATGGAACATCCTCAGGTATGGCCACATACGGATGAGGAGATGGTCAGAGAATTGTGTGTTGTGTTAGATCCAAGTGATAAGACTTGTGAAAATTGGTGATTGAAGTCAGAATTGCTTTATTTGGATTGTGTCGTTTCGTTTCAAATTCGGCCAAATAATCGAACTAGTGTAAGGGATTACACGATGCTTAGAACATTATAAGCCCTAACTCAAGGGTATAAAGTGTGTATTCCGACAGTGATAATGGCTGAGATGTCGATTGGCCGAGCAATTGTGAGTAGATAGTGGGCAGGTGCAGATAAATTTGACCATTATCTTCCATACCCGTTTATGTTACCAAATATCATTACAGAACAATTGCGTGATAGGATGAAGGAGCTGGATGAGATACGGTGGAGAATTATGAAGATATATCCGGAGGAAGACTTGGATAAATTGAAAGAGATAGCAGACTGCCGGATATGGTTAACAAACACCGTGACTAGTGATGATGAAGAGGAGAATGATTGAGATTAAGGTTTCATTTTAGTATTAGGATTTTTGTGTTCTGTTCTGTTTTGTTTTTAGGGACGGTAGACCCTTAAGGTTACGTCTTTCTTTATTTTATTTTATTTTATTTTATAGGATTGTATGCCCGTAAAACCAAATCATATTTTTTTATAGTTTTATTATCATTATATTTACTAAATAAAAAAAAAAATTAATTCCATGAAAAATTGGTGTGAATTTCTGGATATTTTTGAAATCTCTTTTCCTTTGTTATGATTGGGTATGTGTGCTTTGTTTATTATACCTACATATGATCCAAATCAAGTTTAGGGGAGGGGATTCATGCTTTGCTTTGGAATCCGGAATTGAGCATCAAGGGTAACTATATCTAATTTCCTATATTATTTTTGACCATGAGGACTTGGTCTGATTTATGTTTGGGGGTGAGCGTATAGAATTACATGGAATGAAAATTTTAAAAAAAAATTTGAAATTTTAAAATTTTGGACCAGTTCTTTATTTTCACGCATGATAGATTTGCATTATAATTTGATTGAGTTCATGTTTATGATGTATGAGTAGTATGTATTGTGATATTCCCATCCATGAGAGTAAGGATTAGATCGAGTTAGTAAAGTGATGTGGTTTTACATGGGTGAGTGAATGAGTGAAATTGGAATTAAGAAAGACGACTTTGACTTATAAGTACAAATACATATTCACTATGGGAAATAGGTTGATCTCCGACTATGTAGTTGAAAATTTTTTTTTACCACAATAAAAGGGGAGAAGGGGAGTTGTTATGGTCGAAATGAAGAGAGTTGAAAATTTTGTTTGACCAAATAAAATGTAAAAAGTAGTTCTTCGACTTGAGTAATCGGGCCTTGATATCACTAATAATAATGTTTGCGTTTAAAGGAGAGAAAACTAATGAGCATAAATCCCATGGAAGAAGCTCGGGCCCAGTTGGTCGGGACTAAAAGTCCTCGCTGGAAAGTCCGGACCTTGAAAGACAAAAAGGTATAAAAGTGGAAAGATGAAAATATGAATTTTTATGAAAAATGGAAAAATTTGATCAATGAAGTAGGAAAAAGAGAAATTGAAATATCATGGTAGAATGTTCACAAACACACGGAAGGTTGTCTAGATTGAGAGTAGAAAGTAGCAAAATCAATTACTTTAGTGAGAACCATTCATGACACGAAGCTCGATATAATTATTGTTCGGTAGTGAATGGGAGTATTTGCATCCATGTTGTCTGTTACATTATATCATGACTTAATTGAACTTGTGTGTGAACTCATCACTGCGTGATTAGAGAGAACTTTGTAGTTACCATCACTTGAAACATTCACGAGACTTCACTCGTCCACTAGGGGTAACCTAGGGGTTTAAAAGGCTTGTTACACGTGTTAAGTGTAATCGTCGACCCTCACAAAATCAAGGGATTATGTCAGACTAGTTAGAATAGATAGAAAAAAAATCATCAAAAGAAAGTTCCCTGAGTTTATTTCTAAGGGACTAGTAATATGTAAGTTTGGGGGTGTGAAAGGTGTCAAATATTACACATTTTAACCCCTTAACTCACCATTGTTCCGTTATTTCATTCCATTATTTGGTATTTTTATGTTGTTTGTGTTAAAGCATGTTTCAGGAGCTTAAGGAAAAAATGAAGCTAACTTCGGTGAATTAACTGAAGAGTGTGTTATTTCTATTCAAATAGGAGAGTCAAAGAGGCAGTTCGAGATAAAAATGGCTTCTGGAGGGCAAAAATGACATTTCCAAAAGCCGTCATCTTCAGCAAAAAGTATCATGGGTTCAAGGTGGTCGTTTTGGGGCATTTAGGGAGAAAAGTGGTTTTCCATAAAATACTTACGCTTTCAGTTTTTAAAATTTGTTGGAAAACACATTTTTACACTTGGAGGTACGTTGGACCTATGTTTGAAGCGTAGGCTAACTACATTTGAAGCGTATATACAACAAGTTTTGTGGTTTTTCAATGTTTTTGCCTGTTCTACCCCCGGTTTGATGTGAAGACGTGCTTGTGACTCCAGACCTCTATATACATGTATATACACTTATATATATCATAAGTTAGGGTTTGCATGAGGAGAGAGTGAAAAGACTATAAAGGACCTCTCTATACCATTGCCTATATATACACGATCATATATCAGAGAAAAAAGGACGTTCGTTAGAGGTGGTTCAGTCATGAGTTTTGGCGGTTCTTTCATTCGGAATTGCTACTGTTGAGAGCCGTATTCAAACCAAGAGATCAGGAGAAAAAGACCATGGAGATCGTTTCTACATCACCGATGTAGTCACCTTCAACCATGGCAACCTAACTCGGTATCTAAGGTTTTATAGTAAAAGTCTAGCCAAGTAATATAGTTCTTTCATTGTTTTCAATTGTAACGAGGGGAAACTGTTAACCATACTGTGATGATTGTTGAGTTAAGAGACCGTACTGATTTGCAATATAAAATTTTATGTTTGTTCTAAATTCTTGTCTTAAAGGGAATGAATGTATTATTTTGCACAACTATGATTATTTAGTATGGGCTGGAACTTGGATGCTTAATTATGGTTTCTACACAATGGTCGTAATGAAACTTGAGACCCTAGGTTGATACAAGTCATGCCTTGGTGATTTAATATAGACATGCTTTAGTTTATTTCCATGCATTAGGAATAGATTAAAGTAATATAATTGGCATGCACTAGTTAGTTTAGTTATGAGACGGGTTGTCGCAATCCGGTTGATGGTACTCCTTTTTGGGGTCGTATTTAGCTATTTACGGTATGACCTGATTCACAGTTATGGATAGCCCTCTTATAGTTGATACAGTGACGAATTATATTATGAGGTTAGTGGTGGAGCGATGAAAAATCTAGTTTTCTCTCTCATGTAAATCACAATAAATTTAATTTGCTTTCTAGATAATTTTAGTTGAAATAGATAATTTGCTCTTTGACCACCTAAAAAACCATTTTCAGAAAATATAATTCAGTGTTTTTGAATCACTAAAGTAAACAATCTCAGTCTCTGTGGGATCAATATCCCTTACTCAAGCCATTGCTATACTATAATCGATACATGCACTTGCGTAGGGTAAAACCTAGCGTCGTTAAGGTGTCATTTTTAACCATATATTTTTACACACCTGACGTCACATCAAAGAGGGGAAATACATACCCAATATTGAACCAAATGAAAGTCAAGAACACAGTTCCAAGTAAACCAATTCAAGAGGCCATCGTCCAAGCATGAAAAATGAAGAAAAAAGTCTTGAATCCATGGAAGCAAAGGAGAGGAAGAAGAAGGAAGACAAAAAACATATGAGAGAGAAGAGATAAAATGTGTAACATCCCGTGTTACTTTCCATTTTTCCCAAAATTCATTCCGATTTATTCACGGTTTGTGACATCACTTGTTCATGACGTCTTGCTTATCCTTGGTACTTTTTACGTGTAAATATTTTGCGTTTTTATGTTTCAGACTTGGCGGGATGATTTCGTGGATTTTTGTTGCCAGCTATGTGGGTTCGTTGTGACATTTATCGGTTAGTGCTTCGGTAGGCTTAGAACACGCTACGTGACGTCCGATGTTTTTCTTTTATTTTGGATTTGAATTTCTATGTGTTGTACTTTCCGACTTGTTAGTTTCTCTCTGCTAAATTGTTTTCGGAATTGTTTAGTTTTATCCATTGTTTTAGAGTTTCGGTAGATCCGAAACACGTCCGGCGGAATCGATGGTCGGTTTTAGATTTGAAGGGGGTTTATTTTAGTTTTAACATTTTTCTCATTAAAATTTATTTTAAAGAAGTTTGTAAAAATAGTTTTCGGAATCATTTTACTTAAAAAAAAAGTTTTGAACTATTTGTAGACCCGGGACACGCTTGAAAAACGTATGGTGGAAGTTGGTTCCGGGAGTGTCCGATTTTGAATCCGTTTCTCATCTTTATATTTAAAGAAATTAATTTTGAAATTTTTGCACGTAAGGGTATTTTTGTAATTTGTTGCCAAAGTTGAGTTAGTGGACTTTCCTAGAATATTTCTAAGTCTTTCTTCCTACTATAAAGGCATGGTGTTGGTGAAATTAAGTTGATAGTGTTTGGGTAAATTAGGGAATGTGAGAAAGTGGAAAGTCCTTCTTGCCCTCTTCTTCTCTTCTTTAATCAAATTGGTCGAAGGGTATTTTAAGTCATTTGGATATATATTTTGAGTAGAGAATTCTAGACTTGTTTTGTTGGCTTGATCTCCATCTTCTATTTCTACTCATTCTCCAAGCTTCATTCTAAGCTCTTAGATGATAAAGGTTAAGTGGTGGAAAGTTGTATATGTATATATATGTAATATATTGACTTTGTCTTCATATTTTGCAAGAATTTCACATCTAAACACATCCTCCACTCCTTTCTCACCCCAATTTTCGGAATTCCCCTTCACCCCCTCTTCTTCACCTCAAATTTTGCAACAAAACTCTTTTTTTTCCTTGGAATTGAAGGGTCTCATCAACTAGAAACTTGTTGGGGATCTTCCAATCTTCAACTTGATATGAGGTTTCGATATGTTTCATGTTTCTCTCTTGAGTTTTCATCCTATAACCCTAATGTTCCAATTCTTGGAATATTTTTGTATTATCCTGAATTATATTTTCTTTCCTAGTGATTCTTGGAAAGGGACTATATTAGAGATTTTCTTTGCATCAAAATTCACCTTGAGACCAAGCTTTGGTAAGTCCACTTCCCTTTAGTGAAAATTTGTTCAAAACCTTAAGTGGGTGGTGTAGAGATTTTTGTTTCACTCTTGAGTCTTTGCCTTTTTCCTTGCCCTAAACCTTCCAAAATTCCTAATATGAGTATATTCTTCATTTCAATTGTTGTTGTTAGCTTGGAGGAGCTTGTTAGGATTTTGAGCCTCTTTTTGGAGATTTTTGAACTTGGGCCATCTTCTAGTTTGATTATTTTTCTTACCTCAAACGAGGTAGGGGACTCTCCTCTCTCTCATTCCTTGGTTACGTAGGGATGTGAATTTCCTCTAGGGTCCCCTTAACCCTATACTTGAATGTGTATATGTATATGTTGTGATTGAATTGAGTATATGTTGTTGTTTATGCTTATATTTTTTGTTGTAGAAACACTTGCCTGATTAAGTGTAGGATCAATGGACTTTAATTTGGAAGAGTTATGAATTTAAAACTTAATTCTATATCAATATATATATAGGTATGCATGAGTTTATATGCATATAGATATATATATATGTTGAGGAGTTGGCGTAGTAGCCTTAAAGGTGTAACTAGGCTAGCTCCTAGGATGTGTTCGGAATTGGCGGTATAAACGTGTATAAATTTAGTGAGTGCTTATGGTTGTCTATCTCGTGCCCTTGAAATCGAAAATAATTGATTACAACTTGTGAATTTGGAACTTGGAACTTGGAACTTAGACGTGCTTCAGCCCCCTTTGGTTGCGATTCATGAAATTTACTATTTTAAAACTTGAATCGTGTACAAAGTTAGATACTTGAGATTTATAGCCTAAAGTAAACCAAAAGCATGCCTTCGATCAAGAATGCGATAAGGCTGCTCCACATAGGTCACATCTGGCTCCAACTCGATCTCTCCCACATCAATATGCTGATACACATCCTCATCTCGTAAAAACTTCCTTAACATTGAGACATAGAAAACCTTAAGAACTATGTGCATATGATTTGGCAGTGTTAAATGGTACGTACTGGTCCAATCTTATCAGTAATCATAAAAAGAACCACAAAATGAGGCAATAATCTCCCCTTCTTCTCAAATCGCATTACTCCCTTCATGGGAGATGCCTTGAGTAAAACCCGATCCCCTACTTTGAACTCTAATGCTCGAGTCCGCCGATCAACATAACTTTTTTGCCTACTCTATGTAGTCCCCATACAGTCCTAAATAAGAGGAATCTTCTCTGAGGTGTCCTTGATGAACTTAGAACCCAAATGTCTGCTCTCTCCGACCGCAAGCTAATATATCGAAGATCTACATGGTCGACCGTACAATACCTCAAAATGTGCTATACCAATAATGTTTTGATAACTATTGTTATAGGTAGACTTTGAAATTGGCAAATAAAACTCCCAATTGCCCTTGAAATCCTGGACACAAGCTCAAAGCATATCCTCCAAAATTTGGTAAACTCTCTCAGTCTGACCATATTTCAGTGGGTGATAAGTTGTACTAATACGCAACTCTGTACCAAAAGCTTGCTGAAAGCTCGCCAAAAATCCTGATACAAAGTTGATATCTCTATCTGATACAATAGATAATGGAATCTCATAAAGCTTTACTATTTCCGTAATGTAAATCTTTGCATACTGCTCTGACGTGTAATCTGAATGCACATGCATAAAATTGGCAGACTTTGTAATTCTATCAAATATCACCCAAATGGAGTTATGATTCCGATGCGAGATAGGTAATCCTTTAATAAAATCCATAAAAATACTATCTGATTTCACTCCGGCACCAGAACTGGCTGAGATGCTCCTGGTGGTTTCTGGTGATCGGTTTTAACCATCTAGCAAGTACTACACTTACAGACAAAAATGGTTGTCCCTATTCATACCAGCCTACAAAAAATGGCGTTTTATGTCCTAGTACATCTTATCCCTTCTAGGATGCACTCTCTCATCACATCTCTCCTCAAGTCATCGATAGGAGGAACAACTAATCAGCCCTTGTACCTCAAGTGCTCTAAACCAACTAAGTAAAATAGAATCTCTCATGATGCCAACTCTGTAAGTCTATCCATACACTGTTGGTCTTCTTATTGGGCCTCAATTACCCTCTGAATAATAGTAGGTGTCACCACCATACATGCCGTAAAAGTGTCTGTTAACTCATCAACCGACCTTAGTGCATTCCACTTAGTCTCGAATAAGGCGGAAATACTAGCATAAGGTCGACGACTGAGGGTGTCTTCCACTACATTAGACTTCCCTGGATGATACTGAATATTGAAATGATAATCCTTGACAAATTCCAGCCATCTATGTTGCCTCATATTCAACTCCCACTGTGTAAACATATACTGCAAACTCTTGTGGTCGCTAAATAATCTAAAAGTCTCACCCAAGAGATAATGTCGCCAAATCCTCAATGCAAAAACCATCTCTACCAATTGCAAATCATGTGTAGGGTAATTATGCTCATGTGGCTTGAGCTTATGTGAACCATAAGATATTGGTTTTTCTTCCTGAATCAACACATAACCCAAACCCTGCAATGATGCATCGAAGTAAACAAGATACTCAACCCCACTCTATGGAGTGGCTAGAACAGGTGCAGACGTCAACTTAGTCTTCAGTTCATCGAAAGATGTCTAACAGTGATCATCCCAAACAAATGGCACACCCTTTCTAGTCAAGTTGGTGAGTGGACCGACGATCTTAGAGAAAATATAATGAATCTACAACAATAACTTGCCAATCCCAGACCTAGAGTAGACCAAGATGTCATCAATGAACACAATGACAAACTGATAACAAAAAAACCCTGAATACTCTATTCATCAAGTCTATATAAATAGCTGGACCATTAGTCAACCCAAAAGGCATAACATGACACTGGTACGACCTATATCTACTGATAAATGTTGTCTTGGGCACATCCTACTCCCTATGACGAAGCTGACGATGAAAAGACCTCAAATCTATCTTCGAGAAGTAAGTGGCTCCCCTCAACTGATCAAATAAATCATCAGTCATAGGAAAATGGTACTTGTTACGGATTGTGACTTTATTCAGCTCCCTATATTCGATAGAAAGACGAAGAAAACTATCTTTCTTCTCCACGCATAACATTGGTGCTCCCCATGATGAAGTACTCCTATGACTGAAACCTAAACTAAGAAGTTGTTGAATCTGATTCTTCAACTCCCGCATCTCTATCGGGGCCATCCTATATAGTGCCTTAGCAATAGGTCTGGTGCCTGGAGCTAAGCCAATAACAAAGTCAATCCCATGACTTTGTGGCAAACTTGGTATTTTTTAAACACATCCTAAAAATCACGCATTATAGGGATACTATCTATAAATACGGTAGTCTCCTCCTAGTCTCTGTATCAATATAAAATAAATGCGTATTAGACACTCCCTGTGGATGAGGCATATCAATCAATTACATCTCATGTCCCGGTATCACAATTACTATAATCTTACCATGACAGTCCCACTGAGCATGGTAGTAAGATAACTAGGTCATCCCAAGTATCTCATCATAAACATGCATATCAAGAACTAACAAGTTAGATAGAAATCTAAGACTGCTAATCTCAATAGGAACACCTAATGGCATGGAAATACTGAGGGGTAAAATACTAGGTTAAGTCAGGTGCAAACAATGATAACCTGCTCATACTCTGTAACAGTCCTATCTCCCTATTCTAAATTGAGAAACTCCCTCTTCTTAGCTGCCCTAACTAGGAATGGGAAGTACTTCTCATCAAAACGAGCCTGAAACTAAGCATAAGTCAGTGTTTCCCTCTCCTCTGTACTGGTAACTGACTCCCACCACTGCAAAACATCACCAACCAACTTAAAAGTAGTAAGCATCTGCTTTTGAACCTCTGTACACTCCACCATATGAAGATGATACTCAATATCCTTCTACCACTGGTGAGCAACTTTCACATCAGTAGATCCCGAAAACTCGGGTGGATGTCCCTTGGTTAAAGTGTTCCGAATCTTTTCCCATGTGAGAGGTTGTACTGCCAGCTCAACAACAGGAGCCTGCTACGGAAGAGGTGGATGATGCTGCTCATTCTAAAGTGCGGTCGCCACCCCTATAGGAATAGCCTGAGCAATGATGGTTGTGAGGTAAGGAAAATGTTTGGCATTGCCATCCTGAGCGGAAAACCTAGCGAAAACCTCCCTAGAAAACTTGTATCTGTAGTGCTCTGCTACCAATTATGATACCCCTAAATTTTCATGCATAGGTTGGCCAGACTTATACCGAAAACTAAGGCGCATCAACACTCAATAATAAATAAGCACAAAATCAAAAGACATAATTAAGAAATAATGGAGTTTTAAAAGTTTAATTAACTTGAATCAATAAATTAAGAAATCTAAATTCCCCAAAGGGTATAACTCGGGAATCCATATCTATGGACCCCTAAACATAAATGAAAATAAGAGTCTTGAAATATTTAGAACCCTACACTGAAATAAAAGTGAAAAGCTGAACAACTTTAGAATGAGTGACCAAATGAGATGAATCCTCAACCCTGTGGTGGAAACTTCCGAGGACCTAAAATGTTAACAATGGTGGGTCAGACCCATGAGCAAAGTAAACTATATATGATTTCAAACAGAGTACCAATAATCCCATCATTTACCCACTATAAAAACAAAATAATACTATAATTCCAATAAACTTAAGTACCACACTTAAATAAATATTCTCCAAAAAATAGGCAACACAAATAGGGTACAATCATAATTAAATAACAAGTTGATAAATAAAACAAAGGAAGCGTCAACCAAAATCAAATTAGAAGTCAATAGGCAAAACAAATAAAGTGTAACCATAATTAAATCACATGCCAATAGGAAACTTAACCAAGCCTAACCCTAACCATGTACTCCGAAAACGAAAACTTATCAATATGTGTAAAAACATTTACTGTAATTGTTTATGTATGGCATGTTCTAGATAATAACCATGTTGAGTGTTAGATAGGTCGTGTTGGTTTCAACAACATCTATAAGTTTCGACAAAGGCAGAATCAACCATTGAAGTAGTGAAGGATACAAGTGCAGCGTAAAAATGAGTGTATTGATAAAAATGTCTCTCGAAAGGCAAAAACGGCATTCCCCAAAGTCGTCAATTCATGCAAAAAAGTCTCGGGGAGTCAAGAGGGTTATTTTGGCGCAGTTACGGAGAAAAGTGGTTTTAACAAAAATGCCTACGCTTTGAGTTTCAAAATGTGGCTGAAAAGTGGATTTGTACGCTTGAAGTTACGCTCCAAGCTACGCTTTGGGCTACACTACAAGTGGAGATGCTGCAAGATGGTTAAGTGATATGTTTGCAATGAAAGAATTGTTACATGTTGTGATATATTATGACTTGGGCTACACTCTTATATATCCTAGGACGTGTATAAAGGATATAAATACAAAATTTGACTAGATTCATTCCCAATTATAGGAGGATTAAATAAGGGAAGAATCCTAGTACAAAAAGGAAATAGTGATTTCAGCAAGATTTTCATTTTACTTCGGAAGCTCATATCTCGGTCTAAAAAGGTCCAAATAAGGTGATTCTTGATCCTATCATCAACATATTGAATTCATATTTCTAATGATATATTACACTTCTTAATCCAATGTGTGTCACTCTCAATATGATCAAAAGTGTGAGAGGTGTCCTGTAGAAAAAACTGGAAATTTCAGAATGGAGCTGAAATTTTATTTTGACTCAAATTGATTCGTGTGGACCCGGAGGACCTTGAGTTCAACCTAAACACCTATAATCACGTGTATATAACATATTATACATGATATTTAATGGTTTTGCTCAGTTGAGGATGAAATTACCAAAGAGGGGAACTTAGGATTTCTCCTCTACATTGCCTATAAATACAAAAGTCTATAATAGAGGAGGCAACGGTTTTTGAGAGATCTTTGCAGTATTCTATCATTCATATTCTTCTACAAAAATTTATGGTGAGAGAAGATCATTGAGTGATTATCTATCTTCTAGTTCTCTATTGGTTTGAGTTTCTCCAATTGTGCTTCTACATCAAAGATCTTTATGCACAATTGGATAAGTGGTTGCTGAAAAATCATCACCCCATTTATTGGAATGAGGTTGCTTTGATCCGTTCAAGAACGGATCCGTCTGAGTGAGCAAATTGGAGCGAGAAGCTTCGTGATTATTTGATCTTTTGAGAGATAGAGTCATCAGAGTACAGAGTGGAGTGAGAGCTTCATGGAGCGCGAGTGAATCTAGACTTTCAGACGTCGAGTGAAGAACAACATATTACATCGGTTGTAATTACTGTTTTTATAGACTCTGTACAATTCTCTTATTCATAGTGCATCGATACCCGAGTGTATCCGTAATTTTTACTTGGAGTCTTTCCAAGATTTTTCAATTAAAAAGATTGTGTGTCTCTATTGCTTTATATTCTGCACTTAGATTAATCTTTACATGATTTATCTTGTTAGAGAATTGGATTAAAATTAATATTTCCGTAATAAATTTTAATTTGTCAATAAATCCATAAAAAGCCTATTCACCTCCCTCTAGGCTTATTTCATTGATCGTCTAGCTAATTTCAATTAGTATTAGAGTATGGTTGCCCCGATTTAGGTTAACTAGCTAGGGTTGATCTTGATCTTAGACGATGGAATTTCTTAGTGAACGAGGTTTTTTTTTATAAGCCCCCTGTTGTTCATAGGTTAAATAATGAGGGTGATGATTATTGTGATGATTCGCTTCAAGCTATCTACAGTAAATTGCATGATAAGTACACTTATCTTAGCGAAGTTTTCTCAAAATCTATTGGTAGATTTAAAGTGTTGACAAGTAAAAAGAATCCTTAAGAGAAGAATTAACCAGCATTACTCATGATTTTATTCAATACATGACTGATAAGTCTTAATGGATTGAAAATTTGAGAAAGTCTAAAAAAGAAAGGATGGAGGTTTTAAAGCATGTAAGAGATCTCAATAAGGAACTAACAACTGTAAGATCTGATTTGATTGATAAATCTGTGAAAATTGGAGTTTTGGAGAAAAATTTGGAAGATGTTAACTCAACTATTCATAGATGGTCTAGTGGAACTCTTAAGCTTGATCATATGTTGAGTGTAGGAAAATTTGTGGAAATACTAAAGCTTTGGGGTTTGAAGGAACATCGAGAAATCATAATGTCATTCCCAAAACTATTTTTGTTAAGGGATCTCATGTAGAATTTTAATGCTCAATCTTATGTCAGAAAATCTGTTCAAAGAAGTCTTTTTAGCTCTAAAGGTTTGGATAATGGTTTTCAAAAGTTTGTTCCGATATGCCATCATTGTGGAGTGAAATGTCACATTCGACCTTTGTGTTCAAAGTTAAAAGGAAAGACTTAGAAATCTAAGAGAAAATTGAGAACTCAGAAAAGACCCAATATTGAAGATCAAATTAGGGTTTGGAGTAAAGAGATAAAGAATTTGTCTAACCATGCAAGTAAAACACCTAAGATCAGAGAATCATGGGTTAGAAAAGGTGACCTACATTATTGTGATGCTCATACATGGGTTAGAAAAGGTGAGCTACATTTTTGTAAGGCTCATACTGAACTTAGAGCATGTGACTATAGGCACATGAAAGAAGATAAGTCTGTAGTTGATAATCTCAAAGATAGTGATGGTAAGAATGGTTCTTTTGATGAAAAGAAAAGCCTAAATGTTTAGAAAATGGCCCCATTGTTGCTTCTGGTCTACCTAGACTAGAACATGTTGATTGTGATAAAGGTCGAAAGACTAATTTGCTTAGCATTAGTCAGATATGCTATGATTATCAATATGTCAATTTCTGTCGTGATAAATGCATTATTAATAACTCCTTTTGAAATTGTCTTATGAAATGTGTACGTACAAAAATTCCTACGCTATCATTTTCAAAAAGTGGCTGGAAAACACATTTTTACCCTTGGAGGTACGCTTGGACCTACGCTTAAAGCGTAGGCCCCCTATGCTTCAAGCGTAGCTGGAACAAGTTTTTGCTTATCTTTGCCTGCGATGTCCAAATTGTTCGGGGGTTGGTTTTATGATATGACCATGACTTATATACATCAAAGTACGTTCTATATATAATATATTCATAAGAATATAGGGTTTGGATGTGAAATTATGAGAAAGGGCAAAATTAGGGTTTGGATCATCATTGTCTATAAATACCTATGCTACTACTAGATGGGGTGCGTCTTTAAGAATTCTCTGCAAGTTTTCTTCAACTTCTTCTTCTTCTACAGAGATAGACATATGGTGAGAGAATATAATTGAGTGATTAGAGTTACACAAGTTATCTCTTGTTTTTGGAGGTCTTCAATCGTGCTTCTACATCGACGATTTCTATGCACAATTGAATGGTATAGTTGCTGAAAAATTCATACACCATCTATAGCAACGAGGTTGCGTTGGTCCATTTCGAGAAACGGACCCGTCTGTGTGCGGGGATCGAAACAGGAGGCGTCGTGGTGATTTTGATCTGTTGAAAAGCATAGCCGTCAAAGTACGGAGATCGGAGCGAAAGCTTGGTGGAGTGAGAGTGAATCTAAACTTTCAAACGTCAAGTGAAGAACAACGAATTATAGGAAAGCTTGGTGGAGTGAGAGTGAATCTAAACTTTCAAACGTCAAGTGAAGAACAACGAATTATAGGGGTTGTAAGTTCTGTTTTCATAGACTCTGTACAAATTCTCTGATTCATAGTGCATCGATACCCGAGTGTATCCGTGGTTTTTACTTGGAGTCTTTCCAATATTTTCCACGTAAAAAATCTCTGTGTCTTCTCATGATTTAATTTCTGCGCTTATATTCGTATTTGCATGATTGATCTATTTTTAGAATTTAATTGAGAATTAGAGTTTGTGATTGATTAAAACTGAATTTCCACTAAATAATTTTAATTATTCATAAAATCGACAAAAAGCCTATTCACCCCCCTCTTGGCTGTTTTCACTACGTCTAGCTAATTTCATCTAGGTAATTTCAATGTGATTAGTCGACTATGGTACATATAAGACTGACTTAGTAGTCAACTCATCGTGGTTTCCTCCATTCCTCAATAAAGCAAAATAAAATAAATAATATTTATTATTTATTTCATGTGTGAGAATTTATTAGGTTTGATCTCAACGTCAATCCAAGGAAATAATATATAATTTAGTTACTTATTTGCGTTACTCATTAGCTATCACAGTAACAGTAGTCAAATAGGCACCAACACTAATTCGTAAAACAAATGGGTAATGCCAAAATAAATAATCCTAAACTAATTCACTATTTTTATACCACAACATTCTTTGCACCATAGTATTCATGCAAAATCTCCACAACAATCTCTATATTCACGTGTATACAGCAATGTCCCCGAACTGATTTAATCCTCAAGTTATATTTAAATGGGTGGGTGTACAAGTGGCCAATGCTCTAATAATGATTAAATGTGTTGGAATCTATATATCTATATATATTCCTACATTGTACATATGTCAAAGCTTCCTAAATCACCAATAGATATAAACTTATAAAGCCACCTACTTATATACTTACTTGTGAGAAGTTTGTACAATTCTCAAGATTAGCTATATATATATATATGTATTTAAAAGGACAACCATGTACACTGACAATTGTCAAACTAGATGTACAAGTATTTTTTTCCATATAATAAATAAAATATATGATTAAAATTTCTCAAAAAGCATGCTTTTCAGTTTAATGGAAACAAATTGAATCACATATTCCTACTTACATGTACCAAGTCCAGTTGCAAACCAATTCCTAATACAAGAAAACGTTTAGAGCTACTTAAACATATTAAATATTTTGCTAATAACTCAGAGCATCCAACTATCACATCTAAAAAATATATAAGATAAATTATGGACCCATATGCGTATTATTTCACAAAGAAACAATTGATTATAATAAATAATTTTATGTACATGAAAACATGAAGAACTAGGGCATAAAGATGCTAAGATTATGGGTTTAAATGGGAAGAGAAAAACATTCTAGTTGCCTAATCTAAGAGTCGCGAACAGTATCGGCATTTCTACTCCTCTCTTCCAAGCGTCTCTCTTCTCTCCCTCTAGTCTGATAGAAAACGTCGTACAAGTCTCTTAGGGTTTCTTTTTATTATATAAATATATATATGTAATATATAATTAATCATTCGAATGGACCCAAAACTATATAATAGTCCATTGGCTAAAAAACCCAACTAAATAATTTTTAATTAATTAATTAGATTAAATATATCCAATTTAAATAAATGAAATAGCGGGGTACTACAATATGATATAACCCATGCTTATAGCTTACTTGATGATTATATTGATAGGACTGATATATGCTAGTTAGATTATAGTTCTTTGAATTTCGATATAAAAGTATACTTGTATGCCTATATATATATATATGAGTATGGTTGTGTATATGCATAAGTGTAGGTATACATATGTGTTTATGGGTATTAGTGGTGTACCCTTGATAGTGTAATTAGGCTAGCTACCTTGGTTAGTAAGTTGAGATATGTATGTCAGTGAATTGTGTGATGTGGAATTTTGAACATAGAACGTTATTCTAGTTCCCTCGCTCTTATTGATTTTGAAGTTATTATCTTGAAAGTTAATTTTGTGTAGGAAAATAAGTTAATGTGAATCATGGCTTTAGTTGAATTAAAAACATGTTTAAAAGAATGGAAATGTTATCATTGTAAATTAAAAGATAACTTATTGATTTAGAAAATGAATTATGCATGAGAAAGTATTCTTGTGGATTATTATTTTATTGTGATTTAAAAGCATGTTAAAAGATTGATGCCATTCATGTTGGCTGTAACACCCCGTGTTATTATCCTTTTTACTGAAATTATCTTTGATTTAATTTCGGTAATGACGTCACTTGTTCTTGACGTATTGTTTATTCTTGGTATTTGATACCTGTAAATTTTTCGCGTTTAGTTTTTAAAGTCGACTGAACGACATTGCGGTTTCTCATTGACGACTTCGAGAATTCTCGTTATCGACTACGCGGTATAGTATCGATATTAAATGTTTAGTGCTTCGATTGGATGACGACACATTTTAATTGGTCGGGCTTGTTTAAGTGTTCCGATATTTTGGGTTTCTACCCCGATATATTTAATTGGGCGTCCCGTTATTAATTCGGGTTTGCGAGATTACGTTTTGGGGTTCCCGGTATTTTTCGGGATTTATTGTATATATATATATTTAATTATATATATATATATAGTTTTGGGGTCATTTCGCAATTACGGATACTTGAAGGGTCAGTTTCGCAATTATGGACATTTAGAGGGTTGCTTTTGCAATTAGGGCATATATGTGTATATGTATATACAGGTCTGCTGAGCTCCTTCTCCTACACGACACCACTCCCATTTCTCTTCATTTCTTCTTCGTTTCTTCTCCACGACTGAAGCAGCTCCCTACTTCTCCATCTTCGGTCGCCGGTCATGGCGAGAGAGAGAGAGAGAGGAGCGGCTGGAGAGAGAGACCTCGGGTTGTTCTCCATGGCAGACGCGGCTGCGCAGCTGGAGCAAGGGCACGACGGCGGTCGGCGACAGCATGGTGGTCGTCGGTTGGGCCAGGCGGCGGCGCGGGAGGCCGTGGTGGCGTAGGGTGGCGCCGGACAGAGCTGGGCTCGCGCAGGGGAGACGCGCGTGGGCAGGGGCGATCCGGCTGTCGGTTTGAGCCGATATTCGGTGAGTAGCTTCGTCTCTACCATGTATTCGTTATATATTAATTTCGTGAATTTAGGATGAACGATTTGCCCGGAAATCGCATTTATATGTTATAGTTTTCGTTTGGGGTATTTTAGATTTAACCTATTGTTAACGGGCTTCGTATATATCGTATAGGTTGTCGAGGCGGACATTTCGATATATTCGAAATATTTTTTGAACGACTTTGGTCGGTGGGCGTTATATTCGGGCGCCGGTACTGTTCACGGTGGGCCCGAAACGGCTGTTCTGTAAGCGTAATCTCAGGTGGGAAATTATATTTCTCACTCTGCATTATTGAAGAAGTTTAGGGGTGCAAAACCCTTATTTAATTTAATATAGATATATTAAATTGTTAATTTAAATATCTATAATTCGTTTAGAATCGGAATTGGACTTAGGAATTAATTTAAGAAAATTAATTAAATTATTTCCTACGAGATTAAATATATTCCTAATTGAATTGAATAGGAATAGGCGGTTTAGAAATTCCCTTGATAATTAAATGATTTAGTAGAGATTCGTGAAAACTTAGACGTTGTGCTAGGTTCCCTTGCGAGACGTGAATTAATTGCTTTAATTATTTTAAAGGCATGATAAGGGAATTTGAAATATTTTCTAAAGAATTAAAGAAAATATATATTTGAAAACATGAGTTGTATATGAAATTGTTTTCATATGATTTAAATGCTTTATTGTATTTTAAAAGCATGTTAAAAAGAGATTTCGAGAATTATATTGGATTCATGTGGATATTATATATAAATATGATGCGTTACATATTTATATTGAAAGATGATTGTCATTGAAACCTAGATGCATATAGTGTTGGTATATGCGGTTTATGAAATCATATTTATGTTGATGCATGATTGTCATTTGGACCTGGATGCATATTGAGAATATCATGTAGTGTTAAATCATGGTATTGGTATATGTGGGTTGTGAAATCATGTGGGGTGTCTTTGTGTCGAATCGTCGCAACAACTGGCCAGGGGGTGTTCCCATCCTACAGAATAATGAGCTGTGAATGGGGTATAGGGTGAGTCGTCTCATTCTCGAAGTCGCGGGTCGTCTCGTGCATTCGTGTTGACGAATCTTTGGTCACGGGTCGTCTCGTGCAAACCGTCTTCCTTGTTGAAGTGAGAAGTTTCAAAATCACTTGGGAAGTACCGGTGCGACCCTCTGTTAGCTCATATTTATGGGTAGAGTGCGTATTCGTTAACCTATGATAGGGCAAAGTGTGGTGTTGAGTCACATTATATTTGCATGGCATTTATGTGATTTCATTTGACATGTATACGTGAGATTATTACATGTGTTGTTGGAACAGGTTTAATATGTGTTATTATTGCCTGCTGGATTTTTGAGCATGTTATGTATGAATATTGCGAATTTAAATTCATATCTTTGTAAAATGCTCAGTTGATAATGATTAACGTGAAAGAAAATGATTACATGTGGTAATAGATCAAGTATAATGAAATGCTTATTTTATACTTGTGAGTATATATATACTTTCGTACCCTTGTGGGAGGTTAAGTATATTGGCATAGTGATCTTTGTGGTTAGTTGCGGTTAGTGATGAACTGCAGAGATGATTTGGAGTTGATGCCTTAGAGAAGGCGGGGTTAATAGTTTGGTGATTGTGGTTGGCTGTGTGACCTTGTTAGAGATTGGAGGTTAGAGATTGATTTTAGTATAAGTTATGAATTGGGGCCTTCGAGAAGGCGGGTGATGAGATTGTGAGTTTTAGTATGGACCTTTAGGTGTCTTTCACTTTTGAGGAATAGACTATCAACTGTAGTTGAGATTTTGATTGGTGAGAAGAGGTTATGGTTGAGTGACTTTATTAAGTACTCGAGGTACTGTAGTTTGACAGACTTGGTTCTAGTGCTTAGTCCCTTCCCTTAAGCATTCCTGGTACTGTGTTTTGTACACTAGTACGTGGTCGTTGACTTGTATGTCAGTCCTTGAGTTGTCGGTTATGGTGTGGTGTCGAACCTCTTCCTCGTGGTGTCATTTGAATTGGTGGAGTTGGAACGGATGGTTGTCTTCCGTGAGTCCAACGTGTTGCTCTTCCTTTACTGTCCTCTCGGACATTACAGGAATTCATAGAGTTGTGTTTCTCTTATTTGACTGTCATTTCGAAAACGGTGTTTTCTAAACTCTTTGTATTTAAAAGGAAAAACTCGTTTTCGCCTACCCCCGTAGCAACTAAAAGTTTTAACACTTTATAAAATGATCTTAGGATCTTCTTTAAACAAAGATTTTAACTTCTAAAAGTCGGTGATGGCAACTGACGGAGACCGGGGGCAAGACGGTCATTTTTACTATGTGGTTTCTTAAAAGGAAAACTATTTTATTACTTTTCTTGGGATTCTGAGATTTCGAGACCTCTTTCTCAATATCTCATCCTGTAGAGTTTCGAAAGGTGTTCCATTGTTTCACCTTTGCTTCCTATCATTTCTAAGTCTCGGGTATGAGGCTTGGTGTTGTTCAGTTCACACATATAGTGTTGCCCTTCCTTTCTTCTTGGTTTTTGACGTCACTACTTAGGTGATTCGAGTTGTTCCACATGTTGTGGGCATGGATACCGAGTGGATTGGGTTCCTTGTCCAAGTGTTCTCCTTAAACACTTGTGGTGTTTTAACCTTGACATTGTTGTCTCGGTTATCTGTTGGTTTAGCATTGGGAAGTCTTTTCCTTTGCTTTGTTTCGGTGACCATTAGGTGGTCGTTCTTGTGAGTTGAGTTCGCGTACTCTTAGTGATTTGATTGGTGGTTTTCCCTCGCCTACAGTGAGAGCGTTAGTGATGTTATTGACCCTATCGATGATAGTATTATGAGGTCGATGTGATTTATGGTATGGTGATATGATTGAGGTGATCTAGCCTTTGAGAGGTAGATTTTCCTTAGGAATGGGATGAGGTTTGTATTATATATATATATATTGTACATTTACAATATATATATATATATATATATATAGACGATGATTGTGTTAGTACGCAAGGACGTGAGTACTTTTCCTCTTGTGTTCTCGGGGAGTGAGTTATGAGTATTCCTTGGTACTAGTGGTGGATTTTGATCCTTGTGGATGTTAGAGGTGAGTGTGATTCCCTCTGTTTAGATTTTCTGGTTAGCATTGTGAGCGCTGGATGATTGGTTAGATTTGACATTAGTGTCGTGTACCTAGTGTACGCTGGTGAGAGTAGTGTAAACTACTGGTGTTGGTACTTGGAGTACGAGTCTTAGTTGTACATTACAGACTCATGCTGTGTATTTATTCTTATATATATATATGTGTATATGTATGTATATCCCCGTTATATACTTACGTACGGTAGTATATGAGCGTGTGCCTTGGGTTTTGTGTGGATGAGATTAGTTGGGCTATATATATATCTTGCTAGATAGTTTAGCATTACCTAAACTGCCAGAGGATGTGGTAGTTAGAGTATCTTTTCCCACTGAGCTTATTTGCTCACAGGGGAATTTCATTCGCCCCCTGGTATTCCACGCCAGGTTGCAGGAAATATACGGCTATGAGCAGGATGCAGTGCAACGGCAGCTTTCTTTTGTTTCCTTGTTACAGGCTTTGGAGTTGCGTTGGGTGACGCGGTTACGGTTGCAGCACGACTGGGTTTGGGCACGATAGGTATCCGCTTTCAGTTTTCTACCCATTGTTATGGGATTGTTATGTATTCTTTTTTGGGAGCCAGTCTGTTGGCATATCCCTGTTGATGTATCCTTTAGTTCCTGTATTTATTCTTTCTGATGGTTATTGTATTTATTTTGCACAGCTAAGTGCATTTCTTGTATTCCTATTCGAGCATTTGTGGCTCTGTTGAGTTTAGAGGGTTTGGAGAGGTCTTGGTTTCTTTCCACTACCTCGGCCCTAGTAGGATTGATGAATGTGGGGCTTGGAAGCCATTGTTATTATCGAAATGTTATTGGCAGGTACTTGTGCTGTGGTTGTGTATCCGGATGTTCCATTTACAAACGGAACTCGGCCGGATTTTCGTTAGATTCCGCTGCTTTGTTTATTATTCATTTGGGTATGAAATATACCGTTACATCATTATTCCATACGTTTTCATGGCTAATGATATCTTAGTTGGTTGCTCATCATAATGATCACATCCTGGATCCCTTGGATATCCCAGTTCGGGAGTCTTAGGAATTTAGGGACGTGTCAGCATGGTATTAGAGCATTTTACCCTTTTGTGGGTGTTTGATGACCTTCAGTCATTGGTTTTCATTTGTTTTTCGTTTCTTTTTACTTCCGCATTCACTCCCTTGGCTCTTAGGTTCGGGTTTCGGAGTCCTAGGAATTTGGGGCGTGACATTGGCATTCTTGGGAATATTTTTCATAAATATGATGAAATACATATTTATGTTGATGCATGGTTCATTTGAGACATAGTTGCATATTGAGGACAACTTTTATGTCGTAATACAATTGGTGTCGATTTATGCTGGTTGTGTAACCATGTGTGTGTAGACATGTGCCGGATCATCGCAACAACTGGCCAGGAGGTGTTTCTAACCTACGGAACTAGTAAGTCCAAAAATTGTGATATTGGGTTGGATTGAGACACCCTATGAAGTCACGGGTTTGTCTCATGCATTCGGATCTCACGTCGCAGATTTGTCTCGTGCATTCGATATTCCTTGTTGAATGTGTACATTCTCTCAAGTGAATGATCATGGCGACACTCTACCTTCCTTCATGAGCCGGTATCCTCAAAGTAAATGGTTAGATATTTTATCTCCATTAACCTCAGTGGATAGTGTATGTACCATGAGGTGGTTCCTTAGTGGAAAGTATGTGTACCATGAGGTGGTGTTTTGTCAGATTGCATTCATGTTGCCATTATGTTATTTAACTCTACATGTGAGTCATAATGTTATTCAATGTGGTTGTAGAGCATGTTTCATGTGGGTCTTGATATTTTAATTCACATGTTATTGAAATGGTCATATGCAATTGGATATTGTAAGAATATAATTGACATGATTACCTTTGAAGTATAATGAAATTGAAGTTCTTATACTTGTGATTATACACACACTTGCCTTTGTTATATTGAACAATTTAGATAGATTCTTGCACTTATACCTTTATCCTTCATATGGATATGTGAGCCTATCGTGGTGTTTTCTGCTGAGCAAGTTAGCGTTGGTGTAGGATCGTGACATCAATTGTGATATTGAGGTCTTGGTTATGATAGATGGGGTTATGAGTGAGCCTAGTCAATTGTGTGTTGATGGCCATTTGATCTCGTTAGAAACCTAAGTGATATTGTATCAAATATGAAATTGAGGTTTGAAAGAATCATAGGAGGTCTTGATTGAAAGTAGTTGGTTCTGTGGTAATAGCCACTCGGTTCCTTTTAGTGATCTTATGGATTGGAGTGTCCATGGAGTTGCGGTCATTCTTGATTAAGTCATTATAGAGTTTGTGGAATTAGATGTTGAGCTAAGTATTGTTGGGTTAGAGTTTGTGTCATTGGATAAAGTCACTCACCTTTCCCTTAGAGGTGCTACCAACTTTCGGTTATTCATTTTCTTGCTCCATTTGAGCGTCCATAAATCCGTGTTGGTGTTCCCGGTTGTTGTTCGGTTGCGTTATCGGAAAACGAATTTTTTAACAAGGCTTACGATTAAATTGATTCAATTTTTAAGTGAAAAAACCATTTTTGCTCACCCCCGTAATCCTGACTAAAAATTTGAGTTTTGAAAAGTTTTTAAATTCATTTTATGAAAGATTTAGACCATTACTACTAGGTGGTGTACAAAATGGAGACTGGGGGCAAGACGGATAACTTAACAAAATTTTAAAGAAACGCTTTCATTCAAAATTTATTTTTTTGCGTTTGCCGAAGTCTCGGCGACGTTTTTTGGAATCCGCAAATGGAAAACTAAGTTTTATAATAATTGTGAATTTTCGGGACCAGTGGCGTCAATAACGGACGCTTGTTGCAAAAACACATTTTTTTCATGGTTTTACAATTTAAATTCGAAGCTAGTTGGGAGACATCTAGCCATAGGCGACATGTCGCTTGCCTTAGCACTATTCAAATTTGAAGGCACTTAGGCGACATGTCGCTAGCCTCAACTTTGGTTGGATTTTTCTTTAGCAGCATCCAAATTTCAAATTTTCATTTTTCTCACCTCACACCTCCGAATTCGGTCCCGTTTGTTTCTATGGCTTTCCCTCTATCCAACTATTTGAGATAAAATTTGAAGTTTCATTTTTACCCCAGAAATGACTATTTTACCCTTGGTAAAAGTTAGACATCTCAATGTTCTATTTTGGTCGACGTTGTCTAACGCCGTTTTCCAAATTCCATATCTCTCGCCTCGTTGCTTCGATTTAAGTCCTGTTTGTTTCTATGGTTTGAACAATATCCAAATATGTGAGATTCAATTTGAAATTAATTTTTTTCCCTTCAAATGACCATTTTACCCTTCGGCGAACATGTGACCTTGAAGCGATCGGTTTGATCAGTTGTTTAATTCTTTTCACTTCCTTTTTGTTTTAGACGACTTTTATGACTTCCCTTGGGTTGAAACGACTATTATATCTTATATTGGGTCTTAGTATGCTCATGATCTAGGAAGTATGATTGTTCTCCGTCCTAAGGTGTTAGTGAATAGGAATGATTCTCCCATGGTTTGGCGATAGATGTTGTGTAGACTATCAGTGTTGGATTGGTGGGTATGAGTCGTAGTGATATCTAATGTGATCCATACTACCTGACTTATATTGTTTACCCGTCTCTCTATATATATACGTATATATATAGGTGTTCATTTTCCATGCGTTATTACGTTATGGTTTCACTATGTGCTAGTTGCCCTATTTGTTGATGCATAGGGGAATAGAGGGATGTGTTTCAGAGATTGACATGAGTGCCATGTGGGATGATTGAATGACCTAGGATAGATCCATGTACACAGCTTGGTTAGCACTACTTTAACGGTCGGGGAATGTGGTAGTTTAGGGTTTCTCCTGCTGGGCTTCTAAGCTCACCCCTTTCCAATTTTCCCCCTCTCCCAGGTTGCAGGTTCTTCTTATAGGATGGCTGCTATTGCAGGACTGGGAAGTTTATACGTAGTTTTGTTACTATTAGTTTTTCCCTTTGTTTGTTCCTTATTTTAGTATCCTTACATTGTTATAGAGATGTATTCTTTCACTGCATCAATGTGCCTTGTGTATCATTTGGTTTAAGCTTCCGCTCAGTTGTGTATTCAATTATTGTTATTAATACTATTCCATTCGTTTTATTGTTATTGATGATCTTAGTTGGTTTCTCTATCTATGGATCATACCCCGGAGTCGTCGGATGTCCCAGTTCGGGAGTCTTAGGATTTTAGGGGCGTGAAAGGATAATATCAGAGCTCTAGGTTTCACTATCTTAGGAACGACGGTTGATGGTCGATGGTACGTTCGATATTTGACGTTTATCTATGATTTTGATCTACGTTATCTGCGTGTTTTTGTGTTTTTCTCTTGTGTTGTGTCGAGAACGTGTCTTGCTAGATGCATCCCGTTGTGATTTAATTTCAATGGAGTAGGACCATTCCTTAATCAATTTTTCCTTTTCATGTTGTATCATTGTGGTAGCTACCAATGAATGTGAGTAAATCATTTTGAGGCTCGCGGACTAAGGAACGCCTTGATTTTGAGGACAAAATCTCCTAAGGTGGGAAGGTTGTAATGCCCCGTGTTTCCTTTCTCTTTTCTAAAATTATTTTCCAATTATCAACGGTTTGTGACGTCGCTTATTCATGACATCTTGTACAATCTTGCTACGTGTTAATTTTTCACGTTTACGTTCCGAACTTAGCTGACGTCGGTGGCAACTACGTGGGTTCGTTGCAACGTTTTCTCATTGGAGCTGAGGTGATTGTGTTCCGTTCTCGAACGTGTTACCTTATTTTATTGTCGACGTCCTATCTAACACTTATGTGAATATATGTTTGATGTGCTTAATATGTTTAACGGGTACTTCTTGATAGATGTAAACGTGTGAATTAATTGCTTCTTTTATTTTCATTTTTAAAAAAAATGAAAATAGTTAAAAATGATTTCGATCATAAAATGACCTAGGGGCATAATGGAATTTTCACTAGTATACAGATAGTGAAAAATCCTATAAATATGGCTAAGTGTTGAAATAACACTTGAGTGACATAAAGGTAAATAAAGTGGAAGACGTTCGTTAAATGGGAAAGATAATTTAAAGGGACTCTTGTAATTGATCAGAAGTTGTAATGGTTTTGATCTTTTCTCACTTTAAGGTGTTGTCACATTCATGCCCATTAGAACTCATTTCCCTCCCATATTTAATCACAACCCTTGGATGAGCATTGCTTGTGAGCGGGAAATCTCTACACCTCTTTTGTCTTCCAAATGCAAGACTCAAACTCATCCCTTGGATGTCATTCTCACTTTTCCGATCTTTAATCTCCACCTTTGGATGTTAAGGCCTTATTCGGCAAGTGTATAAGGTTTGTGTGTATTGATTTAAGTCTTCCATTTGCAAGACTTAATGTGTACCCTTGAATCCATTTGCAAGACTCAAACTCAACATGAAAGTTGTTCATGATGTTCTCCTAATGGATTTAAGCCAAAGATTGGTAAGTGTTCTTCCCTCTTTGTGAGTTTCTCCTTCAAACCCTAGTTTTGGTTTTTCATGATGAACCACCTTTTGATTGTTAATTTTCTCTTGTATTGAGTCTTGACTCAATTTTAGGAGACTATGGTGAAGTTTTCCACCGATTGGTTCCTTTGATTTTGGTGTTGGGTGGAAGCTAGGGTTTCTTAAGCTTACCTTGAGGCATTGTTTTATTCTTCACTTGAGGTAGGGAAAATTTATATCCTCTCTCATCCTTTAGTATGTGAGTGTGCGATTTTCATTCTAGGGTTTCCTAACCCTAGATGTGTATGTGAAAGTGTATACATGAAAATGTGAAATTAAGGCTTATATCAATTTATGTGATATAACCCACACTTATATCATACTAGACGATTATATTAATAGGACTATGATGTATGCTAGTTAAACTATATTTCTTGGGATTTTCATATAAAAGTATGCTTGTATGCCTATATATATATATGGGTATGATTGTGTATATGTATAAGTGTAGGTATACATATATGTTTATGGGTATTAGTGGTGTACCCTTGATAGTGTAATTAGGATAACTACCTTGGTTAGTAAGTTGAGATGTGTATGTAAGTGAATTGTGTGATGTGGAATCATGAACTTAGAACGTTATTCTAGTTCCCTCGCTCTTATTGATTTTGAAGTTATTATCATGAAAGTTAAGTTTGTGTATGAAAATAAATTAATCTGAATCATGGCTTTAGGTTAATTAAAAACATGTTTAAAAGAATGGAAATGTTATCATTGTGAATTAAATGACAACTTATTGATTTAGACCATAAATTATGCATGAGAAAGTATCCTTGTGGATTATTATTTTATTGTGATTTAAAAGCATGTTAAAGGATTGATGCCATTTATGTTGGCATTCTTGGGAATATTTTTCATAAATATGATGAAATACATATTTATGTTGATGCACGGTTCATTTGAGACATAGTTGCATATTAAGTACACCTTTTGCGTTGTAATAGAATTGGTGTCGGTTTATGCTTGTCGTGTAACCATGTGTGAGTAGACTTGTGTCGGATCGTCTCAACAACTGGCCAGAAGGTGTTTCCAACCTACGGAACTAGTAAGTCTGAAAATTGTGATATAGGGTTGGATTGAGCCACCCTCTTAAGTCGCGGGATTGTCTCGTGCATTCGATCTTTGGATCTCAAGTCATGGATTTGTATCGTGCATTCGATATTCCTTGTTGAGTGTGTACATCCTCTCAAGTGAATGATCTTGGCGACACTCTACCTTCATTCTTGAGCCGGTATCCTCAAAGTGAATGGTTAGAGATTTTATATCCGTTGACCTTAGTGGATAGTCTGTGTACCATGAGGTGGTGCCTTAGTGGATAGTTTGTGTACCATGAGGTGGTGTTGAGTCACATTGCATTCATGTTTCCATTATGTTATTTAACTCTACGTACGAGTCATGATGTTATTCAATGTGGTTGTGGAGCCTGCTTAATGTTGATCTTGATATTTTAATTCACATGTTATTAAAATGCTCAAATGAAATTGGATAATGTGAGAATATACTTTACATTATTACCTTTCAAGTATAATGAAATTGTAATTCTTATACTTGTGATTATGCACACAATTCCCTTTGTTATATTGAATAATGTTGATAGATACTTGTACTTATGCCTTTATCCTTCATATAGATGTGTGAGTTTAGCGTGGTGTTTTCCGTTGAACTAATTAGCATTGGCATAGGAACGTGACATCAATCGTGATATTGAGGTATTGGTTATGATAGACGAGGTTATGAGTGAGCCTAGTCGATTGTGTGTTGATGGTCATTTGATCTGGTTTGAAACCTAAGTGATGTGGTATCAAATATTAAATTGAGGTTTCAAATAATCAGACGAGGTCTTGATTTAAACTAGTTAGTTCCGTCACAACGGCCACTAGGTCCCCTTTAGGAATCTTAAGGATTGGAGTGTCCATGGAGTTGCGGCCATTCTTGATTAAGTTGTTATAGAGTTTATAGAATTTGATGTTGAGCTAAGTATGGTTAGGTTAGAGTTAGTGTCATTGGGTAAAGTCACTTACCTTTCCCTTAGTGGTGCTATTTACTTTCGATCCTTTATTTTCTTGTTTTCTTTGAGCGTTCATAAATTTGCATTGGTGTTCACAAGGCTTACAATTAAATACATTCAATTTTTAAGTGAAAAACCCGTTATCGCTCACCCCCGTAATCCCAACTAAAACTTTGAGTTTTGAAATGGTTTTAAATTCATTTTATAAAATATTTAGACCTTTGGAAGTTGGTGGTGTACAAAACGGAAACGGGGGCAAGACAGATAACTTTACGAAATTTTTAAGAAACACTTTTATTCAAAATTTACATTTTTTGCGTTTCCCGAAGTCTCGTTGACTTTTTTTTTGAATTCGCGAATGGAAAACTCACTTTTATAATAATTGTGAATTTTCGGGACCAATGGCATAAATAACGGAGGCTTCCTGACAAGACGCATTTTTTTCATGGTTTCACTATTGAAATTCGAAGCTAGTTAGGCGATATGTCGCCAGCCTCAGCTGTAGCGTCTGGTATTTTTATGTGCAAATTTAAAATTTTATTAGCACTTAAGTGCTTATATGATTATATGCTTAATGTATTTATTTGCTTACCATGACTTACATGTTTTATGTGATATAAAAAAATTGTAAGTTGCATGTTGTATTTTCATTTTGAGTATGATAAAATTTATTGAAAAGGATTTTGGGAAAGAAATGACCGAAGGGTAAATGAGTATTTTCATATTATGAACACTTAGTGGAAATTGTAGAGAATTGGCTAAGTATTGGGGCATGAGTGGCATGTTGGTAAATAGAGAAGATGATAAGGGGTGAAAGGGTAATTAAGAGGTTTGATGACACTCTTGTAATTAACCTTAAGTTGAGAAGAAATTGGTCATTTTACACTTTTATGTGTTGTCTAAATTCTAGCCATTGATCTTCTCCTCCCATCTTTATTCTCAACCCTTGGATCATTGGGCCTTGTTTGGTTGACTCTTAAATGCAAGAACACATTATTCTTGGTCTTTCATTTGGCAAGACTTCATGTCAACCATTGGATACTTTATTCATTTTCATGGCTTTATTCTCAACCATTGGATGGTGAGAATCTCTACAAATCTTAGGTTTAACCACTTTGCAAGACTTTCATTCTCTCACAAGCATTTGCTCTTTCTTTCTCTCCTTGCTTGTTGGGGATAGTCCTTGCTGGTGTTCTTGAATCACTTGGTAAGTCTTCTAACCATTTTAAAGTTTTGTTGTTAAAATTTTTATCTTTCATGTTCATGAACTTCTTTGTGTGGATATTGATTATAGCCTTCTCTTGTTCATGATATAGAAGGTTAGGTTTTATTTCAAACTACCAATTAGCTCTTGAAATCATCTTGTGGAGAAGCTATTGGTGAGTTCCCTAACTTGTACTCTTAAGATTTCATTGCTCCATGGAACCCTAAATTAGTTGTCATTAGGGTTTGAATTGATTCTTGTTGTTGGAGCCACCTTTGGGTAATTTTTTTATTGTGACACAATTGAATGGTGGTTTGCTAGTTGGAAGCTATCCTATTGAGCACTTGGATTAATAGATTGGTTTGGACCTCTTTTGGGCATTCTTGTGTAGTCTTGCTTGGATTGAGGTAGGGGAAAAACAAATTATTTTCCTCTTTGTATGAGGGTGTGTGCTTATATGTATATATATGCGACTTAATTCTTGACAACTTAGACGATGAATTAGGCCCTTGAAATAATGATTGTGTGATATAAATGCTTGTTGTGGTTTATTGCTTACAAATCTGAAATTGTAAGCATTGTGATAAATGGAGTATAATATATTGCCTAATGAGAAAAACATGTATTGTGATTGAGCATGTCTTGAACCATTGCTTATAAGTGTGAAATTGTAAGCAAGATGGTTATATTGAGTACAATGTTGTGTAAATGAGAAAAATATATATTGTGTTGGAACATGATTGTTATTGAAACCCTTAATGCATATTGAGTGCATCGTGTAATGTCAAAATCATGGTGTTGGTATATGCAGGTCGTGTAATCATGTGTGGGTAGTCTTGTGTCGGATCATTGCAACAACTGGCCAGGAGGTGTTTCACCCCTACATACCTCGTAAGTCCGAAAACATGATAATGATTTAGGAGTCATAAAAGATGTTCATATTCTTGACTTTTGTGGTCATGGGGCACGGAGTTGCAATCTGGGCTCTTTGGGCTAAGGAGGAATTAGAAATAAATAGAAAATTTTGGCTTCTAAAGATTCCTGATAAGTGTTCATGGGTGTGGATAAAGATGCTTGGCATGAGAGATCAGTTTAGAAGACACTTCAAGTTCCCAGTTGGCAATGGGGATTTTATCTCTTTATGGCATGATAATTGTGTCTATGATTGCTCTATAGTTCAACATTTGGGAGCTAGAGTCATCTATGATTCAGGCCTGCCAAAAGATGCAAACGTTTCACATATGATTAGAAATGAGGGTTGGATTATTCCAATTCCAAGATCTTTAGAGCTCATTCAACTGAGGAATGATATTCAAGCTCTTAACCCCCCAAATATTCAAAATGTGGATAAGATTATTTGGTGTCCAACTAGAGATAAATATACTATCAGATCAACTTGGGATGTTTTCAGAAATGGTAGACATAAGGTTGATTGGTACACACTATTTGGTTTCCAAATCATTTACTAAAGCATGCCTTTAATCATTGGGTGGTGATCCGAGATAGATTGCTGACCCAACAAAGGATGATGGTTATGAATCTGATACATCATCAACAATGTTTGATGTGTGATCAGCCTATTGAAACAAGACAACATCTTTTCTTTGAATGTGTGTTTTCAGCTCATGTGTGGAGTTTAGTGCAGTAATAAACCCAATTCTTTTTCCCCAACTTGCCATGGACAACCCTACTTCATTAGTGCTATGTGCATCTTAAGGGAAATGATTTGGAGTAGGCTCTTGCCAAGCCTTGTTTCGTAGCTACTATTTACTCTATTTTGGCAGGAGAGAAACAATCGAATGTATGCAGGGGAGATCAGAAATGAAGCCCAAATCCAAAAGGAGATTGTGGAATCAGTTTCACTGAGAGCTTGTGCTTTTCAGTGAGTTAAAAGGATAACTAGAAATCTAGATATCTCAGTTACATGGGGACTACCACATTCTATTTTTCGTGCATGATTGGAGGTTGTTTTGTTGCTATAGGTGATGGGAAGTTATTATCATTGATTAAGATGATTGATTATATGCTCTCTAGATTGCTGATGGTTCTCAAATGGCTTGGGAAATTGTTGATGGTTTGCTATTCAAGTATATTATGGAGTTGGTATCTTCCCAATATCCATAGTATAGGTTTTATCTTATACTGGCCTTATTGTTATGATACTATGCTTAGCATATTTATTTATCTTTATCGTTATTTCCTTTGTGTATATTCTATTGAGGATAGGGATGGCAGAGTTCGATGTTAGGTTTTATTACTCTAGTGGATTTGGGGTTTCCATATATGTAAACTTATATGGGGTATG
The DNA here is from genome assembly GCA_963922005.1 of Cornus suecica. Classification (NCBI taxonomy): domain Eukaryota; kingdom Viridiplantae; phylum Streptophyta; class Magnoliopsida; order Cornales; family Cornaceae; genus Cornus; species Cornus suecica. The sequence goes on along the minus strand of OY998238.1, from coordinate 57,969,121 downwards.
CCCTTTGGAATGTGTAAGGTCTTTTAGGCCTATGTTATTGCTATAAAACTTAATTCATTATCAAAAACACAAAAAGTGTCTATCGTGAGGTGTGTTGAGTCGCATTGTATCTAAACTGCTATATATATGTGGTTGTGATTTTGATGTTGAAACATGCTATAATTGTGAATAATTATGATGTGAGCATGTTGGGGAAATTATTTATTGGGTTTGATTGGGTTCCAGATTGGCGTGAGAGTCATGTGGAACAAGAGACCGACCTAGTATTATTATCATGAACCTTGGGTAGGCTGTGCCACTTGGACTACCAAGATTAAGGCGATGATGCTTCCTCTACTAGGCTAGTGAGCTCACCCCACGACTTATACATTTTTCAGTTAATGATTCTGTTGGGAGAGTTTCGTAGTCTCTCTGTTGATTATGGCATCATATCCTCCCTTTTGTGCATGGGTGGCCGATCATACTTACTTTTATTAGGCATCAACTTAATACACATGTGTCTATATGTTTCTTTTGTTCATGTAAGTCACATGTGTTAAACTCTTTCTTTTGACCCGGTTAACATGTTAGCCTAGGAGTTATTAGTGATGTACATCTCTTGGTACGCTATGCGCGGGGATTATTTTCTTTTGGTGTACTTCGGTGCCAGAAATGTAAAGACTCTTTAATGTTATGAAAACTATGTCTTATTTTTCCTTAGTGCGTTTTAACTAATTAAGGTTATGAATCCTTTCATTTTGAGACGTGACGTGGATGATAGTTATTGAATGTGGTCATTAGGTGTTCAGCTGAAAACGACATTTTTCTAGGTTTTCAAACAAATCCTTTTCGTTTTGAATGGAAAAATCCATTTTTCCCTACCCCCGTAGCCCCGGAAAAATTTCTTATTTAGAAATAATTTGAAACTCATTTTATAAAGATTTTGATTATTTACAAACCGATGGTCGTTAGAACGGAGACCTAGGGCAAGACAGTTAGTTTTATGGATTTTCAAGAAAGGGTCTTTGATAAAAATAAGCTTAGTGTAGACGATATTTTCCCATTTCTTAATGTTCCTAAACGAGTTGAGGACTTTGTCTCATGATTCCTAAGGGTTTCAAGCTGTTTGGGAGTAATTTTTGGGGTTCCCAGGGAAAGACAGTCGACTAGGCCTTCAAGGCAATCAATTAGCTAATCAAACTTTTTCCATAAAACTATATCTGCCTATCCCAGTCTACTGGGTCATTTAAGCCTTCCATTCGACTACCTCATCAAAATCCATTCGACTGGGTCACTCAGCCAGTCGACTGGGTAGTCCTGTTCAGCCCCGTTCTGACAATATTTTACTATTTTGGCTCATATCTCGAGCTACGGATGTCGAATGGAGGTATTCTTTAGCTTTTTAGAAATATGACTTAAAGCTCTTGATGTTAGCATTTTGAATCACTTCATTTGATTAATGTTTTATGGCGTAATGGTCATTTGAATGTGATGGTATGTTTTGAATTTTCGCACGTTGCGATGACCGATTTTCAAAATGTCGTAGTTTCCTTCTCGCACCTTCGAATTTGGTTCCATTTGTTCCTATAGCTTCTTTTAGGTCCAAACCTTGTCTTTATAGTTTAAAATTACTATTTTACCCCTAAAATGATCGTTTTACCCTTAGGTGAACATGGGGTGTTTAAATGGTTTGTTTAAGGTGCCGTTTGATTCGTTCCACTTCTATTTCGATCCCGAGTTATCTTGTTGATGTCTTTTAGGCATGAAATCAAAATTTTACCCTTGCATGGGTGTTTGATGACTATAGGTCATCTATTTTCATTCTTTTCACTTCCGCTTTCACTCCCTTAGCTCTTAGGCTCGAGTTTCAGAGTCCTACAAAATTTGGGGCATGACAACTTGGTATAAGAGTGTGTTCTTTCTCTATGGGATGACGGGCGAGGGCTATTATCATTTTTCGCTTCATGGTCTTTAGTTTACGACTTGTCACCTATTAGTGGTGGTTGTTTTATCATGTTGACTTGTGCGTATGTCAGCATGGCGGTATTACGTTGTTCGGCGTACCTTTGGGTTGGTTGTGCGTGTCTCATTCCCTCTTTGTTTCCAGAAGTTGGAATTAGCTTCTCTTCTCTTATTGAAGCATGGTTTGTCTATGCGCTTAGAGGATGTGGTATGTACTTGACTCGAGTGTGCTATGGTTATGAAGTCGCGGTTGCTCGACAGTCATTATCATTTGGTTTCACTCCCTTTGGCATAGTGATCTTTGGCTTCATTTTGGGCATAGATTGATTATCAACCTTTCGTGTGTGAATTGATTGCTTTCGAGGTCGTGTGTCTATGGGTGTATCTTCGGGGGAGCACTTCCTCTTCTTTTGTGATCATGAAGACTCTTATTTTTCTTCCTATTATGATAGGGGTTGTATAACCGTGTGTACGCTAGAGAATGAGTACTTCATTCTTGGGCGTTTGGAGCGACATTAGTGTTACTTTTCATGGTTTGCAAAAATCGTGACTTACCTAGCTTCTTGTTGGCAAGAGTGGCCGATAGAGAAGTAGGTGGTTTTGTCGATGTAGCGAGTGTGTGTACGAGTGTTGGGATGTCCATCCCGATGATTGAAATTTTCATTGCGTCCATACCGTGATGTAAAGTTTTCTATTTGGTTTAAGTCGTGTACCATGCCTATTGTTGTGGCATCGTATAGGATGGGATTGATGTGATTTATGGGTCTTGTAAACCACTTGTTTGATGTGTTCATGAAGCGTATTGTTTTGAAGGGTAGTGTCTTGGTTGATATTTTTAAGTTCAAAGTGGTGTTCATTAGAACCAATCGACTAATGTCTTGAGTTTCATAGTTTCTTGAGTGAGCAAGTAGCTACTGACAGTTGTCAAAAATATTTTTATCTTACGAACGCAATATTTTGACTTACGCGGTAGAGCGTTAGGTTTGTACGGGATGTCAAGTGTGAATGGTACTAGTGACTACGTCTCCGATTTTAACCTAATCCTAGCGAGGCGTTGGTTAGGTTATTATTGTGATGTGTCACGTGAGAGTGTATGCCTAGGATGGATGGGTAGTTTTGTTGTCCTGGCATGAGCCACTTCGGTCTTATTTTGTGTTTGGGGACGAGTTTCTCTTTCCCTCGTGTCTTAGTATGTCTCCTATGGGGACTTTGTGACTGTGATACATTATGTAGTGATAAAATGTCATTGGAGATTAAGTGGTGTATCTCCTAAGCTTTGATTTTGGTGTCCCTTTTGCTTAAACTATTAAGGGGTTTTGTAATTTGGTGGTTAGATGCACTTATGTAGATATCGTGAGGTTGACTTCCCTTTTTGGGGCCGTTGGTAATAGGTATTTACTCCTATGGTATTCAATGTGTGTTGCCCGGGTATCCTTCTAGTAGTTTGAGGTTGTTTTAATTGGGGTTATGATGTATCCATATCTTTCAAGTATTGTCAATGGACTTGAGGTCTAAAACTAGTGATTCATTTATTGTGGATTGTAAATTGGTGTAACACTAAGAGATGTGTTAGTGAGACTTGAAGTGGCTATCTATGATGAAAGAGTTGTGAAGCGTTGTGTGTGACTTAGGAATGCAAAGAATGATCTTGCATTTTCTTTAGCTTGTAAGTAGTGGGCTTGTGTATAAATCTTGATTTATTTACTAAAAGTAGGAGTGATGTTTGAGGAAAGATGGTTAAAATTTTGAGAGTTGGTGTATGTTTAGGCTCACTTATTAGTGATGATTTTGATTGAAGATCTTGATGTTGATTTTTTATAGAGTTGTAGCTAATAATTGCCACGTAAGCTTTTAATTTTGGGAATACGATTTGGTGATTGAATTGAGGTATGATTATTAGCTAGAGTATGAAAGTGTTGATTATTGAAACATGATTTGAGGAATAGTTTAGGAGTGTGGTTATCAATCCCGAAGAGATAGTGGACTTGTTAAGTAGTTATTGGTTTGGTATGGTGTAGGTCGTGGTTAGAATGTGAGTTTAGGCCTTTGTTGAGCTAGAATGCATGAAAATTTGAGATGTTAAGATTTACGGTGATTGAGGTATGAAGTAGTGTGATCATAGTACAATGAATGATAGTTAGTACATGATTGTGGTTCCTAGTTAAATGGAGGTATGACTTTAAACCTTGAGGTTCGTTAGTGGTTGATCACTAGAGTTCATGAGTCGGATTGAGAGTGAGTTTCCTCTATCAACCCTTGACGTGTCGGGTGTTGAGTGATAGTGTGGGTATTGGCAGTAATGAGTTATTGAGGTAGATTGCCTTGGTCTTTCATGTCGTTTACCGTGTTTGAGTCTTCACAGGAGTAGGGAGTTTGTCGTATTTCTACTTTTCCTTTATTGCATACTTGGAGTACGGTCATTCTCGTTTTGCGGTGGTGTAGTTTGTTTACTTTTATGGTTTTCGATAATGTACCTCATTATTTGAGTTGAGGTTAATTTTAATTAGTGTATGGTTACGTTATTTAATGGTGCTTGTGGTTTGAGGAAAGTATAAGCTATTTTTGTTGAGGATTAAGGAGTTCAATGATGTACGTTTTAGCTACAATGTTTCTATATTAAGGGATTCTTAAGAACATGTGACTTGTGTTACCTTTTGAGGTGTGGTTTATGGTAAAACTAGTTGTACCATTTGATTTTAGAGTTGGGGACTTCACTTTGAAATAGTCAGGTTTCACTGAGCAATGAAGTTTGTGGACATTAGAGAGTGAGTTATAGAGTATGATGTGTTATGTTCTGTGGTAGCATCTAAGTGGTCTAGACCCTTACAGGGATTGCATGTAACGTATGAACTGGTGAATTGAGTTGATGAATGAGTGTCATTCAACCATTAATTAAAGGATTAGATTGAGATATCTTCTTGGGAGTTTTTTATATCTTATAGATTGGCGATTTGAGTAATCGAGGTGTGATCATAGTTTATCCACAAGACTGTGGGTCGTGATTGAGGTTTAATTGTGATTGGACTTTGGAGATTCAAAGTGGAACCTTAGCATCATGATATACTGAGTATTAATTGAATCAATTGAGAATTTGAGGCTGAAAATTATTGATTTAGGAAGGCAATGATATATTGGTAATATAACTGAATTATGGAGAAATGGTTTGAGATTATTATATGTGTGTTATTGACTATGATCGTGATTATGGATCTAGTGTTTTCATGGTTAAAATAGTGAACTGAGTGATATGATTATAGGGCCAAGGATAACCATTATTACTCGAGGATTAGGTGCTTTGATTTATGGCCTTAGAATATGTTTTTCTAGGTGGTGGATCCTTTTGGTGCTCTTGAGGTTGAAGATTTGATCTTCCTTACTGAGGTTAATGTAGCGCACGGACTTGAGGTATGATCATTATGGTCATAGGAGCCTTGATAGTGATTATTAGACTTTTAGTCTTACCTTGAGTTTTAGACTTGGCTTAGTCCCTTTGTGTTTTTGGGTGATTATGGTGTAGTGGCCTACCGAGTGGGTTACTATAGGAGCTCATCTAGGTTCACTGTGCTTGTTCCATGTGTTATATTTCTTATGTGCCGAATCCATCTCATGTCTTGAGTTTAACGGGCATCGTTGTTGCTGAGAATGTGTCCAGTGGGGAGCGAACCATGAGGATCTAGAGTGCTCGAGAGCGGGTTTAGTGAGGCAAAACCATTTCGTTATTTGAGGTCTCATGGCACTATCACGATGTAAAGGAAACGATTTGTGAATGTGAGCGTGAGCGTGAGCATAAAGTTTCGGAAAAATACCCAGACTTGTTTCTTCTTTAGTTACGTATTGATTTCGATGACGAAATCTCCCAAGGTGTGCAGGTTGTAGTTTCCATTATTTTTACTTGCAAATTTAAAATTTTATTAACACTTAAGTGCTTATGTGATTATATGCTTAATGTGTTTATTTGCTTAGCATGACTTACATGTTTTATGTGATATAAAAAAAATTATAAGTTGCATGTTGTATTTGCATTATGAGAATAATGAAAGTTTTTGAAAAGGCTTTCGGGAAAGAAATGACCGAAGGGTAAATGAGTATTTTCATATTATGAACACTTTGTGGAAAGTGTATAGAATTGGCTACGTGTTGGGGCATGAGTGACATGTTTGTAAAAAGAGAGGATGACAAGAGGTGGAAGGGTAATTAAGAGGCTTGATGACACTCTTGTAATTAACCCTAAGTTAAGAAGAAATTGGTCATTTTAAACTTTTATGTGTTGTCTAAATTCTAACCATATATATTCTTCTCCCATCTTTGTTTTCAACCCTTGGATCATAAGGCCTTGTTTGGTTGGCACTTAAATGCAAGAACACATTATTCTTGGTCTTTCATTTGGCAAGACTTCATGTCATCCATTGGATCCTTTATTCATTTTCATGGATTTATTCTCAACCCTTGGATGCTGAGAATGGTGAGTGGAGAATCTCTACAACTCTTAGGTTTACCAAGTTTGCAAGACTTTCATTCTCTTACAAGCATTTGCTCTCTCTTTCTCTCCTTGTTTGTTGGGGATAGTTCTTGGTGGTGTTCTTGAATCACTTGTTAAGTCTTCTAACCATTTTAATGTCTGGTTGATAAGAACCCTATCTTTCATGTTCATGAATTTATTTGCGTGGATATTGATTATAGACTTCTCTTGTTCATGTTATAGAAGGTTAGGTTTCTATCAACTGAATTCCATTGGTAGTAGCTCTTGAAATCATCTTGTGGAGAAGATAGTGGTGAGTTTCCTAACTTGTACTCTTAAGATTTTAATGCTCCATGGAACCCTAAATTAGTTATCATTAGGGTTTGAATTGATTCTTGTGGTTGGAGCCATCTTTGAGTAAAAATTGGTTTATTATGACACCATTGTAAACTAGTGTTCATTGAATGGTGTTTTGCTAGTTGAAAGTTATCCTATTAAGCATTTGGATTGATAGATTGGTTTAGACCTCTTTTGGGCATTCTTGTGTAGGCTTGCTCGGATTGAGGTAGGGGAAAAATGAATTATTTTCGTCTTTGTACGAGGGTGTGTGCGTCTATGTGTATATATGTCGTATATATATATATATATATGCGAGTTGAGTCTTGACAAATTAGACGATGAATTAGTCCCTTGAAAGCATGATTGTGTGATATAAATGCTTATTGTGGTTTATTGCTTATAAATGTTCAATTGTAAGCATTGTGATAAATGGACTACAATATATTGCCTAATGGGAAAAACAAGTATTGTGGTTGAGTATGTTATGAACCAATGCTTATAAGTTTGACATTGTAAGCATGACGGTTATATTGAGTACAATATATTGCAATTGAGAAAAATATATATTGTGATGGAACATGATTGTTATTGAAAACATTGATGCATATTGAGTACATCGTGTAATGTCAACATCATGGTGTTGGTATATGCGGGTCGTGTAATCATGTGTGGGTAGTCTTGTGTCGGATCATCGCAACAACTACCCAGGAGGTGTTTCACCCCTACAGAATTAGTAAGTCCGATAACATGATAATGGTTAATGGTTTAGGAGTCGTAATAGAGGATCAAATTCTTGACTTTGGTGGTCATGGGGCATGGAGTTGCAATCTAGGCTCTCATGCAACCGCCTTCCTTGTTGAAAGTGTGAAGTGTCAAAAGCACTTGTGAGGAATCGGTGTGGTACTCTACAATACTTGATGTGCTTGCATCCTCAAAAGTATATGGCCAGAGTATATACCCATTAACCTATGTTTTGCAAACTGTATATCATGAGGTGTGTTGAGTCGCATTGCATCTAAACCGCTATATATGTGTGATTGTGGTTTTGATGTTGAAGCATGCTATAATTGTGAATAATTATGATGTGAGCATGTTGGGGTAATTATTTATTAGGTTCAATGAGGTTCTGGATTGGCGTCAAAGCGATATGGAAGAAGGGACCGACCTAGGATTATCATGAACCTTGGGTGGGTTGTACCACTCGGACTACCGAGATTGAGGCGATGATGCTTCCTCTACTGGGCTAGTGAGCTCACCCCACGACTTATATATTTTTTAGGTAATGATTCCATTGGGAGAATTCCGTAGTCTCTCCGTGGATAGTGGAATCATGTCCGCCCTTTTGTGCATAGGTGGCGGATCATACTTACTTTTGTTGGGCGTTAACTTGATAAGCATGTATCTATATGTTTCTTTTGTTCATGTAAGTCACATGTGTTAAACTACTTTCTTTTAACCCGGCTAGCATGTTAGCTGATGAGTTATTAGTGATGTACATCCTTGGAGCGCTATGCGCGAGGATTATTTTCTTTTGGTGCACTTCGGTGCTGGAAATGTAAAGACTCTTTCATGTTATGAAAACTAAGTCCTACTTTGCCTTAGTGCATTTTTCACTTATTAAGGTTATGAATCCTTTCATTTTGAGATGTGGTCAATAGGTGTTTGGCCGAAAATGATATCTTTTTAGGTTTTCAAATAAATCCTTTTCATTTTGAATGGAAAAATTCGTTTTCGCCTATCCCCGTAGCCCCGGCAAAATTCCATGTCTTAGAAATAAATTTAAACTAATTTTATAAGGATTTTAATTATTTACAAACCGGTGGTTGTTAGAACAGAGACTGAAGGCAAGACCGTTAATTTTACGGATTTTCAAAAAAGTGTCTTTCACAAAAATAAACCGGGTTTAGATGATATTTTCTTATTTCTTAATGTTCCTAAATGAGTTGAGGACTTTGTCTCATGATTCTTAAGGATGGCAAGCTGTTTGGGAGTCATTTTTGGGATTCCAAGGGAAAGAAAGTCGACTGGCCCTTCAAGGTAGTCGATTAGCTAATCAAAATATTTCCATAAAAAATCTCTGCCTATCCCAGTAGAATGGATCATTTAAGCCTGTCAGTCGACTGGGTCACTCAGCCAGTCGACTGGGTGGTACTGTTCAACCCCGTTTTGACCCTATTTTACAATTTCGCTTATATCTCAAGCTACGGATGTAAGATGATGGTGTTGCAATTTTATGTTAGGAATTTTAATAACTTCATTCGAGTCATATTTGAGGGTGTAATGGTCGTTTGAATGTGACGGTATGTTTTGAACTTTCGCACGTTGTGATAGCCGATTTTCAAAATGTCGTAATTTCCTTCTCGCACCTTATAATTTTGTTCCGTTTGTTCCTATAGTTTCTTTTTGGTCCAAACCTTGTCTTTATACTTTGAAATTACTATTTTACCCCTGAAATGACCGTTTTACCATTGGGTGAACATTGAGTGTTTAGATTATCCATTTAAGTTGGTGTTTGATTCGTTCCACTTCAATTTCAATCCCTAGTGATATTGTTGACATGTTTTAGACATGAAATTACGTTTTTACCCTTGTGACGACTATAGGTCATTTGTTTTCATTCTTTTCATTTCTGTTTTCACTCCCTTAGCTCTTAGGCTCGAGTTTCGGAGTGTTAGGAAATTTGGGGCATGACGTCAGCACTATTCAAATTCAAAGGCAGTTGGGCGACATGTCGCTAGCCTCAGCCTTGGTTGGATTTTTCTTTAGCGACATCCAATTTTCAAAAATTCATTTCTCTCACCTCGCACCACCGAATTTGTTCCTGTTTGTTTCTATGGCTTTCCCTATTCCAAATATTTGAGATAAAATTTGACATAACCTTTTTACCCCAGAAATGATTATTTTACCCTTGGTGGAAGTGAGGCGTCCCAATCTTTTGTTTTGGTCGGCGTTGTTTGGTTGGCGTTGTTGGCGATTTAGGTCCATTTTATTTCTATGGTTTAACCTATGTCTAAATATGTGAGAAAAAATTTGAAATAAAATTGTTTCCCTTGAAATGACCATTTTATCCTTGGGCAAACATATGACCTTGAAGTGATCGGTTTGATAAGTTGTTTAATTCTTTTCACACCCATTTCCCCCTCCCCCCCCCCGCCCCCCCCCCCCCCCCCACCTAGGTTGTAGGTTCCAAGATCTTCTTGTAGGATGACTTATTGTGCAGATGTTGTTGTGGGACTAGGAAATTTATACGTAGTGTTGTTCCTATTAGCTTTTCCCTTTGCTTGTTCCTTATTTTGGGATTGTTACTGTATTTCTTGGGAACTAGTCTGTTGGCGTATCCCTTCCTTGTATTTGGTATCCTTATATTATTGTAGATATGTATTCTTTTGCCGCCTCGATGTGCCTTGTGTATCATTTGGTTTTAGTTTCCGCTCAGTTGTGTATGGAATTATTGTTAGGGTGTGGCAAAATTTAAGTGATGTTATGATTAGTGGTGTTAGCATTGATGAAGAGAATTGACGTAAAAGAAGTCCAAAAGAAAAGTTGTAGTGAAGAACCACCGAGTACTCGGTGGGTTCTTTACTTAGTACTCAATAAGTACGCAAGTGTGCGAACTTGCGCATTAGGGTGAAAAAGTGGCAACCGGTTATGCAAACTTACACAACGTTTGTGCATCCACCGAGTACTCGGTGGGAGTGTCACCGAGTACTCGGTAGACAAGTTTCGGGATTTTTTAGTTTTCCTTTTAAATTAGGAGATCACAATCTTAGGGACTTCCTTTTAGGGTTTGTTTGTTGACCAATACAGGTTGGCTTGTTTACCACTCTATTTTCCTATATATATATGGGATTATGGTGGCTAGGGTTTTGTAGAAGAAATACAAAAGAGAAAAATTTGTGAGATTAGAGAGGTAGAGAGAGAAAGAAAATGTGGTAGATTTGTGAGTGATATTTTCTTGTTGAGTGTTTTTATTGTTTAATAAAGAGAGTTGTTGATTTTCTCGTGTGTATGATCTTGGGCGCGATTAATTCTTAAGCAAAAAGAGAATTAATTCCTAACAATTATTGTTATTAATACTATTCCATTCGTTTTATTATTATTGATGATCTTAGTTGGTCGTTTTATGTATGGATCACACCTCGGAGTCCTCAGATGTCCCGATTCGGGAGTCTTAGGATTTTAGGGGCGTGAAACAAATAGCCTTCTATTCCTTTCTCTCCAAATCATGTATACAGTAGCAGCAAAACAAATCTTTACAATATAAGCATTTAAAGTTTTAGTCTTACAAAGAACATCGCGCTAGTGTAGAATTTCTGTCCATATTTTCCCAACTGAAGCACAACATGCGTTACCTACTATTATATTCTAAATATTCATAGAAAACACACACTAAAAAAATAGGTGTTCTCTACTTTCTATGGGATGATGGCACAAACTGCATTTAACCTCATGAAGGATACCCAAATGAACTACTCTCTCTTGAGTATAAATCCTGTTAAGTGCAACAGTCCATAAAATAAAAGAATGTCTTGGGATAGAATTATGGAACCAAATAGATGAATACCAATCCACTTTTTTAACTTTCCTTCTAAACCAATTCCAACCAGACTTGATAATATATTTCCCATTTTGACGTTTCTAGATCAGTTTATCCTCATTAGATGAATCCAGAAGCTCTTTCTTCAAAATATTATCCCTAAATTGTATTAACTTATGTGACACAACATTATCCCTATGTTGCATCAACCTATGTGACAGAGCAGTTGGAGGATGCCAACAATTTCCAAAAATAATAGAAGTTAACTTTGCATTTTTTCTCATTCCAGTAGCATACACCACTCTTTCACCCAATGTCTCAATAGTGGAAGTAACATATAACCAATCATCATTCGATAAAGAAATGTGGTTACCATTTCCCACCTTTAGAAGGAAATTATTTCTGAATTTATCTCTCAAACACAACAATTTTCTCGAAGACCATGAGAACTTAGATAGAATATTATGAAGCCAAAAATTTATGTCCTTGATTAATTCATCTTTTGGAGATGGTTATAATATATTCCACAAATGCTTACCTATGGCAGCAACATTCCATTCAACCAAATCCTTAAGACACAACGCTCATTCATCTTTTGGAAGGCAAACTAATTTCGAGTTAATTTTTTCTTCCCCACTCTTCAATTCAGCATCTTTCCATAAAAAATTCCTCATTATAGTAGAAAGTAGTTTCATAACAGCCTTGGGAAGAATAAAAGTGCAGCTCCAATACACTTTAACGTAAAACGAAAATGCACTAATCAACTTCATCCTCCCAGAAAAAGACAAATAATTACAATTCCAAGAGGTAATCTCCTTCTGATCTTGTTGATGAGCTATTTACAATGATTAGCTTTTAAACCAAAAGAAAGCAATAGAACTCCTAGATATTTGACAGGGAGGGATCCCAAATTAAACCTTGATATGATGAGAATCTCATTTAAAGCAACATCTTCTACCCCAGTAGCAAACAATAGACTTTTAGAGGGATTGGGATGAAGACTAGAACTGACAGAAAAGTGATCCAAAGCTAAAAGAATGGTATTCACAGAATTATAGTTACCTTCACAAAAAAGAAGCGAATCATTAGCAAACATAAGGTGATTAATAGGTTGAATTCTACATCTCCAATGAAAACCAAACTGATCCCCAGTGACAATACTATTCAACAACCCAGATAAAACCTCCATTTACATAACAAAAAGGTATGGAGACATAGGATTCCCATGCCTCAATCCCCTTCCACTCTTAAAAAATCTCTCCAATGCACCATTAATATTTATAAAGAATTTAGGAGATGAAAAACAAGTACAAATGCAACCTCTTATCTTTTCTGGAATTCCAAACCCAATCATAATAGCTTAAAGAAAATTCCAAGATACAAAATTACAAGGTTTCTTTAAATCAATCTTCATTGCAACTCTTGGATGTCTATCATTATTATGGTAATGTAACATAATCTCTAGAGGTAAGAGAATATTTTACCCCATGTTCGTTCTAGGTACAAAACCAGATTGATTTCCACTAATATTAGTATCCAGAATCTGTTTCAATCTATTTGTGATTATTTTCATTATACATTAGAGAGACACCTTGCTTAGGAGTTACGCAAAAAAGCAAACACTTCTTAACCCTATTAGCAAAAACCTTAGAGAGACACTTGTAGAGGGTAGAACACAAGGATATTGGCCTAAATACTATAAGAAAAATTAATAGAACATAAAATTTAAGAAAAAGCCTAACTGCTACACTCGGCCGAAATATTAGGTATTTTTCAGACCGAAGCCAGTATTTAATGTCGATGGCATGACATTTCTTTTACTGTCACGCCCCAAATTTCCTAGGACTCCAAAATCCGAGCCTAAGAGCTAAGGGAGTGAATGCGGAAGAAATAAGATATGAGAACAAATGACCTTCAATCATTAAATGCCCACAAAAGGGTAAAATGGTCATCACATGGCTAAAGTAATGATTCCAAGGTATAATACAAGGTTTGGACCTAAAAGAAATTATAGGAACAAACGAAACCGAATTTGAAGGTACGAAATGGAAACTACAACATTTTGGAATCGGTATTCCAACGTTTGGAGTCAGAAATCTACTGTCAACTTCAATCGACCATCGCGCCCTCAAAAACGACTCAAATGAGGCGATTCAAAATCCTAACCTCAATATCTTTAAGTCAGCTTTCTAAAAAGCTAAAGAACACCTCAATCCGACACCCGTAGCTCGAGATATGAGCGAAATAGTGTAACAGGTCAGAGCAAGGCCGAACCACCCAGTCGACTGGCTAGTGACCCAGTCGACTGGCTAATGACCCAGTCGACTGGATGAACCCGAGAGCTCAAAGTTTTGAAGAAAAATTTCCTCCGTTTGACCCAGTCGACTGGCCCGTGCCTAGACCAGAAAACCTCAAATTTGGCTCCCATACAGCCCCAAACCCTTAGAAACTATCAAGGAAGATCTCAACTGGTCCTTGGGACTTTATAAATGAGGAAAAATCCCCCTAACTCGGAATAAGAAGAGAAATGGCTATTTTTATCAAAGACGCTTCTTAAAAATCCGTAAAAATAACCGTCTTGCCCCCGGTCTCCGTTTTAACGACCACCGGGTTATAAATATCAAAATCTTCTTAAAATGAGTTTGAAATCATTTCTAAAACAAGAATTTTTACCGGGGCTACGGGGGTAGGCGAAAACGGGTTTTTCCATTCAAATCGAAAAGGGTTAGTTTGAAAACCTAGAAAAACGCCGTTTTCGGCTAAACACCTAATATTTGCAATTCATGGCAAATCATCCAATTTACATTCATAACTCCAAGTAAAAATACTCAAGAATGACATTTAAACGCTCGAAGGCGAACATGTTATAATTTGATCATAATTCACAATCCGGCACCGAAGTGCACCAAAAGAACACAATCCCCGCGCATAGCGCTCCAAGGGATATACATAATCAATAACACCTCGGCTAACATGCTAGCCGGGTCAAAATAACATGGTTTTACAAGTTTAGTTTACATGTGAAAAAGGAACATATTTATCGGCCTAATGCCCAACAAAATAAAGTGTGGTCCGCCTCCCATGCACAAAAGGGCGGACATACATCGACACATCCACGGATAGACTATGGAACTCTCCCAACGGGATCATCACCTGAAAAATATAAAATGCGTGGGGTGAGCTCACTAGCCCAGTAGAGGAAGCGTCATTGCCTCCATCTCGGTAGTCCGAGTGGTTCAGCCCAACCAAGGTTCATGCCACTAACCCTAGGTCGGTCTCTTGTCCCACATGGCTCTCACGCCAATCCAGAACCCCATCGAACCCAACACATATGTTTTTCCCCAACATGCTCATAATATAATTTACCACAATTATAGCATGCTTTAATAACAATATCATAATCACACATATGGGATAGTTCAAGTACAATATAACTCAACACACCCCATAATATGCGCTTGCCCAATATAGGTTAACGAATACATACCCTACTCATTTATAACGAGAAAGAATACTGGACCGACCCTTCCCAAGTGATTTTGAAACTTCTCACTTCAACAAGGAAGGCGGTTTGCACGAGACGACCCGTGCCCAAAGATTCGTATAACGAATGCACGAGACGACCCGCGACTTCGAGAATGAGACGACTCACCCTATACCCCATTCACGGCTCATTATTCCGTAGGATGGGAACACCCCCTGGCCAGTTGTTGCGACGATTCGACACAAGACTACTTACTCTTACGAATACATAATCCGTATAAACCCTACACCCATGTTTTTAACACTACATGGTGTACCCCAAAATGCATAAAGGTTCTTATTATAACCATATGCTATCACAATACATGCTTCTATCAAATAACATTATATTGCATTCAATTTCTCACAAGGCTTACAATTTAACATTTGTTAAGCAATAAATCACAACATAATTTATAGCACAAATCATGTTCTCAAAGGCATATTTCATAGTCTAAACTACCAAGACCAACTCACATATATATATATATACGGCATATATACATATAGACGCACACACCCTCATACAAAGACGAATACAAATCGTTTTTCCCCTACCTCAATTCCAAGCAAGAACACCAAGAACAAGCGAAGCCTCCAAGGTGAACCGAATCAACCCAACCTCCTCCAAACCCAACAATAGGCTCAATTCAACCGATAGCTAAGCTTTAATGGAGTACTAAGCAAGAGCTATAGATAGACAACTCCATAAATCAAAAATTGAATATAAGAATTCAATAATAGAAACTAGGGTTTGATACTAGAAATTCTAGAGGAGAAAGAATCACTTACCAAGCTTTGGTTCAAAAGGAAGCTTGGAGCACCAACATCAACTTCCATGCACAAACCCCCTTCAAATTCTCATCACAAGGAAGAGAGAATTTAACAACTTGAGGAAGAAGGAGTGAAGTGAGGAAGAACTTAGCAAGAACCTTATGAGAGAAGATAGATATTTGTGTGGATGAGAAAATGTCTTGCAAATGGGAGAAACTCATAAGTGTAGAGATTCTCCACTCACTCTTCTCACCATCCAAGGGTTCAAAATGAAGCTAGGAAAAAGGAAATGAATCCAAGGGCTAGAAATGAGTCTTGCCAAGTGGAAGACTTATGACACAACTCACAAAACTCATTAATTTTCCAAACGGGGCCTTATCATCCAAGGGCTTAGAATAAATATGGAAATCAAATAACCATCCAATGGTTGAGAAAAAGTCTTGCCAAGTGGATGACCAAAAATAATGGATTATTCCATTTAAGTGCCAACCAAACAAGGCCTTATGATCCAAGGGTCCAAAACAAAGATGGGAGAATGAGATCAAGGGCTAGGAATTAGACAACACATGAAAGGTGGAAATGACCAAATTCTTCCAAAGTTGGGGTTAATTACTAAAGTGCCATCAAGACTATTAAATACTCTTTTACCCCTTGCCATCCTCTCTAATCACCAAAATGCCACTCAAGCCCTAATTCTTACCCAAAATCTCTACACTTTCTACCAATTGCTCCAAATGTGAAATTACTCATTTACCCCTCGGCCATTTCTTTCCCGAAATCGTTTTCAATAATTTTTATTAATTTCAAAATAAGAATACAACATGCTACCTACAATTTTTATAACACGTAAAATATGTAAGGCATGCTAAAACAATTAAACACATTAAGCATATAAGCACATAATTGCTTAAATAAAAATTTTAAATTAACCCGTAAAAATACCGGACGTTACATTTACACTCAACCAGGATCATCCGTGAAATCTATCCACTTAATAGATTTGGTATTTCCTTGTATATTATAATAGTCTTTTAGTTTTTTCTTATTTTCCTTAACACGATTTCTATTTTGGCTAATTAGTGGTAACTGAAACTTCCACCATCGTCCCATTTCATCGTAGCTTAATGTATCGAAGAATTTCCAATGATCATATTCTTTGACAACACAAATTCATATTTTAGATGGAATTTCGAATTACTATCCTAACTGATATTTTATCAGAGCTTGTACTAAGAATGAGAATAGAACTTTCCATTTTTTGTCCGAAAGAAGTTCACAGTATATCACGGCTTCCCAAAATATCTTTATATGATCGTAAATAATATTTGGGATCAAAGCCCAATATCCTTGATCAAAATAATAAAGTATTTTAATAAATGATAGCCCTCGTATATTACTAAACTATCTCATAATAATACTATCTAAAAACCATAGTTCAAGTCGAATTTTGGATTTTTCGATCCTTGCCATTACTAATTTTGTGTCATTATTGCCACAAATATTCCTAGCCATTTCACGGGTCCTAAGATCGGGAGTAGAGATTTTCAAAAAAGTATTTTCTCTATCCGAGGGTACCTTAACGGGATTACGCCATGCTTTTGCAATGGTGTCAGGGGATATTTCTATTTCATGCCCCTGTACTTTCATGTGTAATACTCTGCTCATCTCAGGGTCTTTCATATATATATTCTGGTAGAATTCCCGAACTGAGTTAGGGTATGTGACCAATGAAGCAAGTTGTAATAGATTTTCTAATCTTCATTTCTTAAGTTCTTCCATGGCTTTTTCTATTGCTAATTCTGAATACTCATCTCCAAAGAAGATACATTCACATTTTAATTTATGATCAACCAGGAAGTTATTTTTGGTATTGGGCAAGGGTAAATTTAGTAAAGTTGTTTAAGGGCGAACCTTTAAATTTTTATCCCTTTTTCCTACTTCTGTTGAACGTTGTTTCCTTACTTCTTCTATATAATAATCTATCAGGATATCTGAAATAACTTCCGCTGCAGGTTTAGTTGTAACCGTGTTTTCTACCGATAATTATACTTCTTGCAACGTGTCTAGTTGATATGCTATGAAATTGTTGGGCGGTTTATCTACCGGTTGAGGTACTAGTCCTAGAATCGATTTATCAAGAGCGTTTACTACGAATCACTCTCCATTACCAGCTAACTAAAAGTCGGATTCAAAGATATTTTTCCGAACCTTTATATTTCCAAATGATAAATCCATAGCCCTGGTTCTACAATTTATACATGCATTAGCAGTTGCTAAAATTGATCAGCCTAGGATTATCGTTATTTGCCTAGTAGGATCATAGACAGGTTCAGTATCTAAAACTACGAAATCAAGGGGAAAGTAGAATTGATCAATTTGAACAATAACATCATGTACTATACCTCATGGTTGTTTAGTGGATTTATCAGCAAGTTGTAAAATAACCGATGTTGGAGATAATTCTCCTAACCCTAACTGCTGAGAAACCGAGTAAGGTAAAAATTTATACTAGCCCCTAAATCAAGGAGAGCTTTTTCGATTTCTTGATCTCCTATTATATAGTAAATAGTTGGTGCTCTAGGATCCTTATATTTTGGAGGCCTAGTGCTTGATATTATAGAACTCACATGATTAGTTAATAGTATTCTATTAGTATTATGAGTTCAGTTATTCCTCTTATGCGTACATAAATCTTTTAAGAATTTGGAATAAGCAGGAATTTGTTTAATTGATGTAAGGAGAGGAAGATTAATCTTCACTTGTTAGAAAGTTTCAAACATCTCTTGAATCCTTTTTCCTTGTTTTCCGTAAGAAATAGGATCTTGTAAGCGTTTTGAGAACGACACTTTTGGTTCATAGCTTGTTTCCCCTGCTTCTTTTTGTGGTGTCGAACTCTGTCTTTCTATAACAGGTTCTTGTTTCTTTTCAGGAACTAATTATTTTTATATTTCCAGATTTATTTCTTATTTATCATTTACATTTTTCATCCTTTCCTCGAATTGTTCTTCAGCCTTATTGTCTATGATTTTACCACTTCAAAGTGTAGTTATTGCTTGAATAATTTCTATGGCTGGCTTTCCCACAAGAACTACATGCTCAATAATATGCTGCCCTTTAAGGTTTATTATTAGTTGACTTGGTAATTTTCCTTCCTCTTTTCTATTCATGGAATTAGCTATCTACCCGATTTGGGTTTCAAGTTTAGTGATAGATTGGGAATGTGTATGTAGGAGTTGCGTAGTATTTTTAAACTCGTTCAATACACTCCTGATTTCTTGTTTAAACCCAGGTGGTATCATAGGTGGTGTATTATTGGGATTTCTAAAAGGTGGTTCTTTAGGATTTTGATTAAATGAACGAAATTGATTTAATTGTTGATTAGGATTTTGGTTAAATGGTCAGAATTGATTGGATAGTTGATTAGGATTTTCGTTGAATGTATTATTTTGTGTTTTGATGATTACGTCACACCCCTAAAATCCTAAAACTCTCGAACCGTGACATCCGAGGACTCTAGGGTGTGATCCATAAAATGAGCGACCAACTAACGATATCAATAACCATTAAAACGTATGGAATAATGATAAAAGTGATATATTTTATACCCAATTGAATGATAGAAATACAACAACGGAATCCAATGAAAATTCGGCAGAGTTCCATTTGTAAATGGAACATTCGGAAACACAAACACAACTAAATAACCTGCAAATAACAACACGATTACAACAATGGCATACAACCTAACATTCGATAAATCTATTAGGGCTGATGTAACGTCCGGTATATTTATGTCCAAATTAAAAACATTTATTAACAATTATGTTTTTATGTCCTAATTAAAACAATTTATTAATAATTAATTGTTTATGTGATTATGTTCTTAATGTGTTTATGTTCTTAACATCACTTACATGTTTTATGTGATATTAAAATTATAAGTTACATGTTGTATTTTTATTTTGAGAATAATGAAAACTATTGAAAATTATTTCGGAAAATAAATGACCAAAAGGTAAATTAGTATTTTCATATTAAGAGAACTTAATGGGAATTATGGAGATTTTTCTCAGTGTTGGTGTATGAGTGGCATGGTGGTAAATAGAGAAGATGACAAAGGGTAAAAGGGTAATCGAAAGTCATGATGACACTCTTGTAATTAACCCTAAGTTGAAAATGATTTGGTTATTTCACACTTTTAAGTGTCGTCTCATTCTCAACCTTTGATCATGTATTTTCTTCTATATCTATTATGAACCCTTGGATCATATGGCCTTGTTTGGATGGCACACAAATGCAAGAATGCATTATTCTTGGTATTTCATTTACAAGACTTCTTTTCAACCCTTAGATCATTTATCTATTTTCCTTGCTTTATTCTCAACCTTTGATTGGTGAGAAATGTGGGTCGAGAATCTCTACATCTCTTAGGTCTTATTCACTTTGCAAGACTTTCATCTTCTCAAAACAAGCTATTGTTCTCTCCTTTCTCTTCATGCTTGATGGGTGTTAAGTCGTTGTGGATATCACTTGGTGTAGCGTTCTTGAACTACTTTGGTAAGTATTCTATTCCATTCTAGGGTTTTGTTACAAGAACCCTAGCTTTCATGTTCATGAATTCCTTGAGTTGATATTGATTTTCCCCTTTCTTTTATTCATGTTATGTAAGGTTTAGATTTGGTTCCAACTACCAAGTGAGTTCTATTAGTAGTAGGTCTTGACTCATCGTTTGAAGAAGCTAGTGGTGAGTTCACTGTCTTATACTCATAAGATTTCATTTTCCTCATGAAACCCTAAATTAGCTATCATTAGGGTTTGATTTGATTTTTGTGGTCGGAGCCACTTTTGAATGATTTCTGTCTTTTGTGAAACAATTGTAATCTTGTTGTTCATTGAATGGTGTGTTCCTAGTTGGAAGCTATCGTTTTGAGAACTTGGACTGGTAGATTGGCTTGGATCACTTTTGGGCATTCTTGTGTAACTTGCTTGGATTGAGGTAGTGTCAAAATAACTTGGGAAGGATTGGTGCGGCACTATACATTACTTAATGAGCTTGTATCATCAAAAGTGAATGGCCAGAGTGTGAATCCGTTAACTTGTATTGGCCGAATTGTGTACCATGATGTGTGTTGAGTCATATTGCATTTAAACTATCATAGATGTGAGTGCGATAATTATGTTGATGCATGCTACATTTGTGAATAACTATGACGTGATCATGTTGGGAAAATTGTTTGTTGGGTTCGATGGGGTTCCAGATTGGCGTGAGAGCCATGTGGACAAGAGACTGACCTAGGATTAGTAGCATGAACCTTGGGTGGGTTGTACCACTCGAACTACAGTGATTGATGCGATGACGATTCCTATACAGCGCTAATGAGCTCACTCCATGACTTATTATATTTTTTAGGTAATGATTCCCTTACGGGAGGCTCATAGCCATTCGATGGGTTATTGCGTCTTGTCCGTCTTTTTATACTTATAGAGATAGACTTTTCTATTTTGTGATGTATAAGTGATACATGTATTCATGTATTCAGATGCTTTATTTTGCGAAATCGTAATGCAAATGATGTATTAATTTTCTTTTAACGGCTAGTATGTTAGATGGATGGGTTGTATTTTCATGTATCACCACTGAGCGCTATGCGCGGGGATTCTTTTCTTTTGGTGCACTTCAGTGCCGACAATGTAAAACTACTATTTTAATCAAACTATGACATGTTTCGCCTATGGGCGCTTGAATGTAGTTTATGAATCCTTTCATCTAGTGTTGTGTAATGGATTCTTGTTATTGAATGTGGTTATTAGGTGTCTAGCCGAAAACGGTGTTTTTCTAGGTTTCCAAACAAACCCTTTTATTTTGAATAGAAAAACTTTTTTTCGCACAACCCCGTAGCCCCATCAAAATATCTTGTTTTATAAATGGTTTTAAACTCATTTTTATAAACATTTCAACTTTTAGAAACCAGCTGTAGTTAAAACGGAGATGAGGGGCAAGACGGATAGTTTGCATTTTACGCATTTCCCGATATTTTGGTGATAATTTTTGAAATTCGTACATGAAAAACTCACTTTTATAATATTTGTGAATTGTTTGGACCGGTGGTTTCAATAATGGAGGCTTGTTGCAAAAAGACATTTTGTTTGGGTGAATTTACTATAGAAATGTGATGGCACCTTGGCGACATCTCACCAATGGTGACATATTGCCAGCTTCAGTACGAATGTACCTTGGCAACATCTCGCCAATGGCGACATGTCGCCAGCCTCAGCTTTTGTTGTATTTTTCCGATCTTCAAAAATTCATTTCTTTCACCTCGCACCTCCGAATTAGGTCCTGTGTGTTTCTATGGCTCGTCCTACGTCCAAATTCTTAAGATAAAATTTGAAATCATTTATTTGTACTTGAAACGACGGTTTTAACCTTGATGAAAGTGGGGTACTTCAATATTCTGTTTTGCCCGGCGTTGTCCGATACCGTTTTCCAAAATTCATATCTCTCGCCTCATGGTTTTGATTTAGGTTTCGTTTGTTCCTAAGGCTTGTGCTAGGTCCAAAATTTGTAGTTGTACTTGGAAATTACAAATTTTCCCTTGGGTAAATATACGGGATACGGGATTGTTATTTCCTAGGTTACTTTAGCCTTTGCTTCTTCCTTGTTTTATCTTTGTGAGTACCCTTTTCCTCGCTTGATGATGCATAGTTTGTTTATACGCTAATAGGATGTGGTATGCATTTGACTCAAGTGGGTCATGATTGTAATGTCGTGATTGCTTGACATTCGTTATCATTCGGCTTCACTTCCATTAGCATGACGGGCTTCGACTTCATTTTAGGCATGGATTGGTATCAACCTTCCATGTGTGAATTGATTGTTTTTGAAGTTTGAAGTGTTAGAGGGGTATGTTGTGTGCTTAGATGGTGTATGTCGGACTTATGTATTAGAGGTTCGGAATGGGAATTACGTTCTTATGGTTTAAATTTCCTCATTGTTGTTTCTCTTTACGAGTCATGGCACATAAAAGGAATCCTTTACGAGGTGGGGAGCCAATGAATCCAGCTCCAGTTGATGAGGCACAAACCATGCATCAACTGACAGCAGTCCTCAGACAGGCGACTATAGCTCTCTGGGCGGCTGAGGATGCACTGGCTTATCGAAGGGCGCAAAGCTCAGGATTTCGTGTCGGGAAACCGCTAGAGAATAGTTCTAGGAAGTGGTTGAGGAGAGTTGCTCGTATTGTGGTGAGCCAGCAACGCTCACAACCGGTTCCACTTGTTCCTTCATCTTTGAGTTTTTCTCGTCTATGTAACTTTTGTCAACGACTTGGGCATAGCTAGTCAGCATGTCCCTAACGTCTGTCCACTCTAGGGGGATCTTCGAGTGTGTGTTTCCATTGTGGTTGGTCAGACCACCCTTCTGAGGGTTGTCACTTGAGGCATAGCCCACTGTTGGTCATGGTGTCGCCTCTAGCACAACCAACGTTTCTTGCACCGAGAGTATCCTTACCTACGAGAGCTACCCGTAGGGACGTGGTGTGTTATCACTATTATCATCCTGGACACAAGTGACCACAGTGTTCATTCCATTCCCTGATAGTGAGTGGTAGTAGCAAACGAAAACTAGGTTTCTTTTAGTACAGACTGCAGGGCCACATTGCGAAGTATTGCCCTTCAAATGAGGCCTCAGTAACTTCTTCTCAGCAGTTGCCCCATCAGAAAGAGAATCAACTAAGCAGTGCCTCACCCAGATAGCACAAATTTGGTCATAATGTCTGGTTGTTGTTGCATGCCTCACCTTCATACGAGGTAGTGTCTCTTATTTTTCCTTTATGGTGGGACTCTGATTAGTACAGATAGTTTTTTTTTCCATGCTCCCTTGTATCGCATGTTACTTACTGTCTTACTGAGGTTTAGTTATGTCCACTTTGAGTGTGTGGTGCGTCACGAGGTGTAACTACTTCCTTGGTGATTTAGTGGTATATAACCTAAGCCTTGGTTTCCCTTTTGCTTAAACCATTAAAGGGTTTGGTGGTTAGATGCCCTTATGTAGGCATTGTGAGATAGACTTGTCTTATAGGAGTCGTTGTTAGTTAGCATTTTCTCTTGTGGTGTTCAATATATGTTGCCCGAGTACCATTCTAGTAGTTCGAGGTTGTTTTATTCGGGGTTATGATGTAACTGTTTCCTTCCAATGTTATCGATGGACTTGAGGTCTAAGAGTAGTAATTCGTTGACTGCGGATTGTAAGTTTGTGTAACACTAAGAGATGTGTTTTATGTGCCTTAGAGTGGTAATCTGTGATGAAAGAGTTGTGAATCATTATGTGTGACTTGGAGATACAAATTATGATCTTGCATTTTATTTAGCTTGTAAGTAGTGGGCTTGTGTATAAGTCTTGATTTATTTATGAAAAATAGAAATGGTGTTCGAGGAAACGATTGCTAAGTTAATTGGTGATGGTTAAAATTTTGAGAGTGGGTGTATGTTTAGACTCACTTATTAGTGATGATTTTGAATGGAGATCTTGATGTTGATTTTTGGTAGTGTTGTAACTAATAATTGCCGTGTAAACTTTTAATTCCGGGAATATGATTTGGTGATTCAATTAAGGCGTGATTATTAGCTAGAATACAAGAGTGTTGATTATCGAAGCATGATTTGAGGAATAGTTTAGGAGTATAGCTATCTGTCACGAAGAGATAGTGAATTTGTAAAGTAGTTATTGGTGTTGTATGGTGTATATTATAGTTAGAACATGAGTTTAGGCCTTGTTGTCCTAGAAGGCATAAAAAATGGAGATGTTAAGATTACCATGGATTGAGGTACGAAGTAGTGTGCTTATAGTGCAGTGAATGTTAGTTAGTGCATGATTGCGGTTTCTATTTAAAAAGAGGTATGACTTGTAACCTTGAGGTTCATTAGTGGTTGATCACAAGAGTTCATGGAGTTGGATTGAGTGTAAGTTCCTCTGTCAACCCTTGATGTATCGGGCGTTGCGTGATTATGTGGGTATTGCCATTAATGAGTTATTGTCGTAGATTACCTTGGTCTTTCATGTCATTGGCCATGTCTGTGTGTTCACATGAGTAGGAAATTGTCGTGTTTCTTCTTTTCCTTCATTGCGTACTTGGAGTACGGTCATTCTCGTTTCGCGGTTGTGTAGTTGGAATTACTTCCACAGGTTTTCGGTAATGTGTCTTGTCACGTGAGTTCAGGTTGATTATACTTAGTGTATGGTTACGTTAATTAACTGTACTTATGGTATGAGGAAAGTATAAACCATTTTCGTTGAAGATTAAGGACTTCATTGATGTACGTTTTAGCTACCCTATTTCTACATTAAGGGATTCCTAATGTCATGCGACTTATGTTTCCATTTAACGTGTGGCTTAGGGTAGGATTAAATGTACCATTCGATTTTTGAGTTGGGGACTTGACATTGAGACAGTTAGGTTACGCTGAGCAATGAAGTTTTTAGACATTAAATAGTGAGTTATAGGATAGGATGTGCTATGGTCTGTGGTAGCATCTAGGTGGTTTGGAACCTTAAAGGGATTGTGTGCAACGTATGAACTAGTGAATTGAGTTAAAGTACGATTCTCATTGAATCGTTAATTAAATGATTAGATTGAGATGCCTGGTTGCGAGACTATTATATTTTGTTATAGATTGGGAACTTGAGTAATCAAAGTTTGATCATAGCTTATCCACAAGACTGTGTATTGTAATCGAGGTTTAATTGTGATTAGACCTCGGAGATTCAAAGTGTAACTTTAGCTTTATGATGTAGTGAGTATTAATTGAGTCAATTGAGAAATTGAACTTCAAAATGATTGATTCAGGAAGGCAATGATATAATGATTGTAGAATTGAAATGTGTAAAAATTGTTTAAGGTCATTATATGTGTATTATTGACTGTGATCATGATTATGGATCTAGTGCTTTAATGGTTGAAATAGTGAACTAAGTGATATGGTTATAGGGCCAAGGATAACCATTATTACTCTCAAGGATTAAGTGCTTTGATTTATGGCCTTAGCATATGTTTTGCTAGGTAGTGCATCCTACTAATGCTCTGGAGGTTGGAGATTTGATCTTATTTATTGGGATTAGTATAACGCACAGACTTGAGGTATGATCATTATGGTCATAGGAGCTTTGATAGTAATTACTATACTTTTAGTCTTACATTTAGTTTTGGACCTTGGCTCAGTCCCTTTATGCTTTTGGGTGATTATGGTGTAGTGGCCTACCTAGTGGGTTACCATAGGAGCTCACTAGGGTTCACAGTACTTATCCCATATACAGGTCGGATCCATCTCATACCTTCAGTTGGACAAGTGTCATTGTTACCGTGGACGTCTCCTACAGGGAGCGAACCATGAGGATTCTAGGTGCTCAAGAGCGGATTTTGTGAGACAATACCCTTTTGTTAGTTAAGGCCTCATGGCACCATCGCAATGTCAAGGAAGCGACCTGTGAATGTGAGCGTGAAATTTGGGAAAAATACCCGGACTTGTTTCTTCTTTATTTACATTTTGATTTTGAGTACGAAATCTCCTATGGTGTGGAGGTTCTAATGTCCGGTATTTTTACGTCCTAATTAAAAAATATTATTAACAATTAAGTGTTTATGTGATTATGTGCTTAATATGTTTATGTTCTTAGCATGACTTACATGTTTTATATGATATTAAAATTATAAGTTACATGTTGTATTTTCATTTTGAGAATAATGAAAATTATTGAAAACGATTTTGGAAAATAAATAACAAAAGGGTAAATTAGTATTTTCATATTAAGAGGACTTACTGGGAATTGTAGAGATTTGGATAAGTGTTGGTGTATGAGTGGAATGGTTGTAAATAGAGAGGATGGCAAGGGATACAAGGTTAATTGAGAGTTATGATGGCACTCTTATAATTAACCCTAAGTTGAGAAGGATTTGGTCATTCCACACTTTTAAGTGTTGTCTCATTCCCAACCTTTGATTTTGAATTTTCTTCCATCTCTATTCTCAACCCTTAGATCATAGGGCCTTGTTTGGATGACACACAAATGCAAGAATGCACTATTCTTGGTATTTCG
Source organism: Cornus suecica (assembly GCA_963922005.1). NCBI lineage: Eukaryota > Viridiplantae > Streptophyta > Magnoliopsida > Cornales > Cornaceae > Cornus > Cornus suecica. Next base: position 57,942,457 of record OY998238.1, on the reverse strand, counting down.
TTTGTAAGACTTCTTTTCAACCCTTGGATCATTTATCCATTTTCCTTGCTCTATTCTCAACCCTTGGATGGTGAGAAATGTGAGTGGAGAGTCTCTACATCTCTTAGGTCTTATTCTCTTTGCAAGACTTTCATCTTCTCGAAACAAGCTATTTCTCTCTCCTTTCTCTTTATGCTTGGTGGGTGTTGAGTCATTGTGGATATCTCTTGGTATAGTGTTCTTGAACTACTTTGGTAAGTCGTCTATTCCATTCTAGGATTTTGTTGCAAGAACCCTAGCTTTCATGTTCATGAATTCCTTGAGTTGATATTGATTTTTCCCTTCCTTTTATTCATGTTATGGAAGGTTGAGTTTTGCTTCTAATTACCAATTGAGTTCCATTGGTAGTAGCTCTTGATTCATTTTGTGAATAAGCTAGTGGTGAGTTCACTATCTTATACTCATAAGATTTCATTTTCCTCATGAAACACTAAATTAGCTATCATTAGGGTTTGATTTGATTCTTGTGGTTGGAGCCACTTTTGAATGATTTCGGTCTTTGGTGAAACCATTGTAATCTCATTGTTCATTGAATGGTGTGTTGCTAGTTGGAAGCTATCCTTTTGAGCACTTGGATCGGTAGATTGGCTTGGACCTCTTTTGGGAATTCTTGTGTAGCTTGCTTGGATTGAGGTAGGGGAAAATGAGTTGTATTAATTTTTGTATGAGGGTGTGTGCCTCTATGTGTATATTTGCTAAATATATATGAGAGTTGAATCTTAATAACTTATACGATGAACTAGACCCTTGAAAGCATGATTGTGTGATATAAATGCTTGTGGTGGTTTATTACTTATAAAAGCGATATTATGAGCATATTACTAAGTTGGGTATAATATATTACATAATGAGATAAAGCATTTATTATGATAGACCATGGTTTTATTGAGTACAATATATTGCAAAATGAGAAAAGTATATATTGTGATGGAGCATGATTGTTATTGAAACCTTTATGTATATTTAGTACATCGTGTAGTGTCAAAAACATGGTGTTAGTTTATGTTGTCATGTAAACATGTGTAGGTAGTGTTGAGTCGAATCATCGCAACAACTGGTCAGGAGGTGTTCACACCTACGGAACTAGTAAGTCTGAAAATGTGATACGAGGTTAGCAAACTGGGCTTGTATGCGTGACCTTCAGGTCTAGGTGCTCGGGAGTCGCAAGCGGGGCTCCTGTGCAACCGCTCTTCCTTGTTGAAAGTGAGGAGTGTCAAAATCACTTGGGTAGGATCGGTGCGGCACTCTACATTACTTAATGAGCTTGTATCCTCAAAAGTTAATGGCCAGAGTGTGTATCTGTTAACCTATATTGGGCGAATTGTGTACCATGAGGTGTGTTGAGTCATATTGCATTTAAACTATCATAGATATGAGTGTGATAATTATGTTGATGCATGTTGTATTTGTGAATAACTATGACATGAGCATGTTGGGGAAATTGTTTATTGGGTTCGATGGGGTTCCGGATTGATGTGAGAGTCATATGGGACAAGAGACCGACCTAGGCTTAGTAGCATAAACCTATGGGTGGGTTGTACCACTCGGACTACAAAGATTGAGGAGATGACGTTTCCTCTACTATGCTAGTGAGCTCACCCCCCGACTTATTATATTTTTCAGGTGATGATCCCGTTACGGGAGGCTCATAGTCATTCGATGGGTTATGGCGTCTTGTCCATTTTTTTGTACTTATAGAGATGGAATTTACTATTTTGTGATGTATAAGTGATACATGTATTCACAAGCTTTCTGTTGCGAACATGTAATTTAAACAATGTACTACTTTTCTTTTAACGGCTAGTATGTTAGACGGATGGGTGGTATTTTCATGTATTATTCCTCGGAGCGCTATGCGAGGGGATTATTTTCTTTTGGTACAGTTCGGTACCGGCAATTTAGAACTACTATTTTAATCAAACTATGACATGTTTCTCCTTTGGGCGCTTGAATGTAGTTTATGAATCCTTTCGTTTAGTATTGTATTGTGGATTCTCGTTATTGAATGTGATTATTCAGTGTCCAGCCGAAAATGGCGTTTTTCTAGGTTTCGAAACAAACTTTTTAGTTTTGAATAGAAAAACCCATTTTCGCCCACCCCCGTAGCCCCGACAAATTATCCTGTTTTACAAATGGTTTTAAACTAATTTTTATAAATACTTCGTCTTTTAGAAACCGGTGGTAGTTAAAACTGAGACCGGGGGCAAGACGGATAGTTTTACGATATTTTAAAGAATCACTTTTATTAAAAGTTTGCGTTTTACGCATTTCCTGAGATTTCGATGACTATTTTGGAAATTCGAACATGAAAAACTGAATTTTATAATATTTGTGAATTTTCGGGACCGGTGATGTCAATAACGGAGGATTGTTGCAAGAAGGCATTTTTTTGGGTGAATTTACTATAGAAATGTGAAGGCACCTTGGCGACATCTCGCGAAGGACAACATCTCACCAACCTTTGCGTTGGTTGTATTTTCCAAATTTAGAAAATTCATTTCTCTCACCTCGCACCTACGAATTAGGTCCCGTTTGTTTCTGTGGGATATCCTATGTCTAAAGATGTGAGATAAAATTTCAAATCATTTATTTGCACTTCAAAGGACTGTTTTACCCTTGGTGAAAGTGGGGTACTTCAACTTTCTGTTTTGGTCGGCGTTGTCCGATACTGTTTTCCAAAATTTATATCTCTCACATCGTGGCTTTGATTTAGATCCTGTTTGTTTCTAACGCTTGTACTAGGTCCAAATTTTGTAGTTGTACATGAAAATTACCATTTTACCCTTGAATTGACCATTTGACTGTTGGGTAAACATTGGGTGTTGGAATGATCCATTTAGAATGTCGTTGGAGTCGTTTCATTCCTTTTAGATCCCGAGTGATCTTTTTGAGATCTTTCAGATGTGAAATGACTATTTTGCCCTTGAATGGGTATATGAAGATTATATGAGATTTGTTTGTGTTTCTTTTCACTTCCGGATTCACTCCCTTAGCTTTTAGGCTTGGGTTTCGGAGTCATAGGAAAGTAGGGGCATGACAACACAACTCCTCTATATATGTACTTATATTTATACTCGTATATATATATATATAAACATACAAGCATGATAATTAATCAAAAACAGGATTTGTAATTCATTTTCTACAATTAGAATGCTCAAATTATCATATCACATATAAGTCTAGAGTCATCTGTACTGATAGTGATTCCCCTGCCTCTCGACGCGTGCCTACGGACTAACCGTCGCGCCCATGACCGAACCAGATATACCAACAGGTCGCCTAACATGCACACTCAATTTTGTCCCAAAATGTTCTTGCCCAAAGTGGGGCCTACCGTGAATAGTATCTGTGCCCGAAAATGGAGCCCCTTGACCAAAGTTGTCCGAATTAATTTCCTATCGAACCGAAATGATAGTCGCGATGTCCTATACAATATTGTCAAAACGCAATACCAATTACTAAACAGAATTTAACAAATCTACGAAATAGAATAAAAAATTCATACCTATAATTGGGATTTCCTGATAAACCGCTCAATGAAAAATTATGAAATTCGAATATGTCGAACAAGGATCCGAGACGAAGATACCCTCTAAAAATTATGGACATCGGAGCTCAGGAAGCAACCGAGTCGACCCAACTCAGTCCGGACGAGTTCGCCACTACTCGTCGTTGTTACAGCCTCCCACCACCACACGACCCTCTCAGCCTCACCGCGCCACCATCCTGCCGCTCATGTGCCGCCGTCCAGCTTAACCGGCGAAGCTCCACCAGGTCGCGGTCGCCAGCCCACCCCATCAGCGATGCAATCCTCTCCCTCAACCCAAGTCCTCTCTTTCTAGCGCGAATCAGTAGGAGAAGATGGCGAATAAGACGCGCATGAATAAGAGGAGGAAGGAGAAGAAAACTATGATTTGGGGAAGAAGAAGAAGAATTGGTGGTTTTCTCTCCCTCAATAGATATATACATATATATATAATTACACACATATATATATATATTATAAATACAAATACCCATATATATATAATTATTATTAAATATATATATACAATAAATCACAAAAAATACCGGATCAACTCCCAAGTGTGATCACGTAAACCCGTAAAATCCACGGGATGCTAAAGAACTAAAATAGTCTGAAATAAATATGACACGGTATGAACCCAAACACCGGAACCCTTAAACGTCGAACAACAAAATATGTCGGCACCCAGTCGAAATACTAAAGTTAAACATTTAAACGAAACCACATAGTTGACAACAATAACTCACGTAAATGCCCCGCCATATCCGAAATGTAAAAGCGAAAAATTTACACATGAAATACCGAGAATAACCAATACGTCCTGAATAAGTGACGTACCAACCGAAAATAAATCGGGAAGAATTTTAGGAAAAATATAATATAACACGGGGTGTTACATAACACCAACCCGGATTTTAGATATTCGAAAATGGGTCATTATTGGGATTGGTAAAGGTGGCATTAATATCCTCACTGATATAGTCAAGTTCTTATTGTATTTGGAGACATATATTAGCATAATGAGAAGGACTGGCACACACTGAACATGTTTCTTGTGGTGTGGGATTCACGTAAGTATTTCTCATTAATTGGTCAACCTTTTTATTTAGCTCATCCACTTTCGATGTTACTTCATACATATGACTTATTTCAAATGCATTATCCGTTCTTTAAAGATTAGAAAGGATAGTTCGGGGAGCTCTAATATCAGACATATTCTGTCGTGAATCTTTATTTAGATTCTAAAAAAAATCCCATAAAAATTCTACAGGTTTTTGTGTAAAGGTTCCTCCACAGGCTGCATCGACTGTATTTTTATAGCCCTCTCCTAGTCCTATATAGAAACTACAAACTAACTCATGACTAGGGAATCCGTGATGAGGGCATTTTCATAAAATTTCATTAAATCGCTCCCAAGTCTAATAAAACTGCTTACCGGGTATTTCTGAGAACATTAAGATAGCTCTACGGGTCTCATGAGTTTTTCCTACTGGGAAGAATTTGTGTCAAAACTCTTTTTGAAGCTTCTTCCAACTACTTTTAATATTTGTCAGTATTGTACCGTATCAGATTTTGTCTTTATCTTTTAAGGAATGATAGAATAATGATCGGTTCTAGTCGTACAAAAATAAAAGTGTTTAAAATAGAGAATTAACACGATCTAGTTTTACCTCTTAGTCGCAAGTACACGAGTAGAATATAGTATAGTTGGGTAGAGAACGTATCAAACCACAAAGATCAAAGTCATATTTCAAATAATTATAACGTATAAAATTTAATTATATTTTATAAAAGTTGTTTGATTGGTTTGTTTGATTAAACTACCAAACATAAAATAAATAAATAAATAATATAATTGTTTTTGGTTTCACTCAAGATAAACAAGTCTAGGGTTTTGTTCCAACTCCACCACTAACCTTGTAATGTATTCTTTTAATTATTCTATTGCAAGAGGGCGATACAACTTATATGAATTAGATTAGTAACGCTACAAGCAGTTGCCTAATCCTAAAAAGAATGCAATCGGTATGTTTTCACTATAGTCCATCGGCAATTCAACTACTCCTAAAACATGAAATTAAAACACACTAATAATCATCTTCTCTGAGTATGGACTGTGTAAACCGAAGACTTTATCATGCGCAATAAGTACCATTATGTAGAAACTATTATTAAATCATGAAGGTTCTTGCTCCTAATGATAAAACACAATTATTCAAGATAAATCATTAATTCAATCTCAGCTTAAGAAGAGAATTAATAAATAAATCTTATTTAGGTTATTTGTTTGGTCTATCACTACATAATCATCATATAAATGTTCTTCAGCTTCCCCTCTTTGTAATAAAAATAAATAAAAGTCTGCATTACTCGACTAGGGTTTTCTTAGAAACCGTAGATATCGACTAGCCGCTCATGGAAAAGGGAGACTCTATCATTGATGTAGCCACCATCTACATGGTTGGATAGTTGGTTCTTGAGTTCTTGAGGAAGAGAGCCTGTCTCAAAGAGAGAGACTTTTTATGAACGATATAAGAGATATTTTGAAGATATCAAATATTCCCCCAAAGATATCTTCTCTTCATGAATTCCACCTGTATTTATAAACAAAAGTTGGTGCAGATATGACATGTTCTTTGCTTGCACTCCAAAAGAACTTGGGGACTAAGTAATGGCGATGAATGGACGATTCTTCCATTTGATATTCTTGCACATAAAGTCAGAATTCTGCAATATGTATACACACAGATCCCAAGGCGATGATGGCCTATCAGTCACAGGTTCCACTAATCGATTGGTGGTTCCTGAATTTTAAAATATATTTATTCTGTGAATTAGTGCTTTAGCCACTTGTACTCTTCTTTACTGACTTGTACCTTTAGTACATTTATCTTCTAAGTGTTGCTCCTGATCAGACATAATTGCTAAAAAACCCTAAATTAACTCGTATTTGCATTAAGGCCCTGAAACATGCTTAAACACCCAACTCGGATAAAAATACCAAATTAATCGAATAAAAAGACTAACAAAGGGTATATTAACGCCCAGAATATCAAATATTCTGGTCTCATCAAGCCCCAAACTTAAGTATTTCTAGTCCCTTAGCAATAAAGAATGAAAAGAACTCATGAAGAATAACTAAATGTAATTTAATTAAAACTAATCCCTTCCTTTCGTGAGGGATACCGATTACACTTAGTACATGTAATATGCCTTTTAAACCCCAAGAAAAAATCTTAGTGGACAAGTGAAGTCTCGTGAGGGTTAAATAGACTACCCATAACTTCTTTATATTCCTTACTTACACATATTAATTAATATTCTTGTTCGTTAACTAGGAGATCATATAATCCATAAAATAAATGGAAGCAAATAAATTCTACTCATACAAAATAATAATTATCTCAGATTAGCGTCAAGAATGGTCTCCATTAGTGGTTAAACATAGCTAATCTTTACTTCTAGAGCGAAGAATGCGATGTCCCACATCGCCCGATTATAGGTTTAGGGATGTGCTTATATATACAGTGTTGTCTCCAATTGGTAGAGGCCTTTTTGGGCAGGAGCCCAAGAGCAAAACCGTGGAGGCTAGGCCCAAAGTGAACAATATCGTACCAAGTGTTGGAGCGGGGAGTCACAATTGGTATCACAGCCAGAGCCCGTCCAAAATTAAGTGTGGGAACATGCACAAGCTCGTGGGTAACACCAACGAGGACGCTGGGCCCCAACATAGGGTGATTGTGATGTCCCACATCGCCCGGGTATAGGTATGGGGATGTGATTATATGTGCAATGTTCTCTCTAATTGGTATGAGGCCTTTTGGGCAGGAGCCCAAGAGAAAAACCGTGCGAGCTAGACCAAAAGCGGACAATATCGTACCAAGTGTTGGAGCGGGGTGTTACAAACAATCTTTTGTGTTTCGTGGACTTTCTCTATAATACATCTACTCCCATTTATAGCATAGCTCTATATATATATTTTTTTATTTTTGGAGTGGGCTTTCCTCTTTTTTTTTTTTGCTTTTTCCTCTCATCTAATGAATTTTTTTTCTTTTCTTTGACAAGGTTTTCTTCTCCTATTTTCTTTTTCCGCTCTATATATATATATATTTGTTTTCCAGTACGCCATTCTCCTCTACTTCATATTTGAGTGTGTTTTATTTAAGAGGGAGAATGTTTACGTACATATATATGTTTTTCAGTATATACTTTATTTTTCGAGAGATAATACTTTATGTGCTTATAAATGAAACTATAGAGATCATGTGCATATAGCTCAAGATTGTCTTTTCTATTTTCAATTTCACCAGTTCACTCACCTATAAAGAACCACATCTTTTTACCTTTCTAATTTAATCATTCTTCAGATCAGCAAAAAATATCACGTACATTAATTCTCTAGACTAATCTCATATTCCTAATTACTTCACAAGCTTTATTAAAAATATGTTTAAAAATAAATAAAATAAAAATAATATTAATATTAATATTTCACTTAGAATAATATAATATTTATTTATTTTACATATAGTTAAATATATATATTAGAACATATATTATTATTATTTTTAAGTCAGTTGATCGATCGCATACTAGGTTGATCGATCGCCCACTATTCTGCATGTTTTCAACAGTAGCGAACCTGTAGCTATACATATTTTTTTCTTTTTCTCAAAAACTAACAAAAATTTCATTCCTTTATATTTTATTTCTACGTTATCCCATCCCCCCAAACTTGAACTAAACCATGGCCTCATGGTTCTACTAAACATTAATTATAGGGATAGAACAATATTACCACTTGTTAGAGCAAGATTTCAGAATGTTGTTGAAACCTCCCCCAAACTTGGTGTGTGTCATAATCTGCATTCTAATCAACACTAAAACCAAGATTATAGTATAATCATTTAATAGAGACAAGAGATATAAAGGAATGGAATTTTATGAAAAATAAAATTTAAAGGATAGAGTGGCCAAAGGTCTACAATAAATTAAAATTGCAAGAATGGAAAAATAACCTAATTCTTGAACTTGAAAAATTGCAAAAACAAAAACAACAATCAAAGAAAACTTTTTCCATCCCTTGTAGTAAAAATTTCCTTAATCTTCTAACCCATTCTCTTCTGCATAAAGAGAAAACACATATTCACTCCACCTTCTTATTTATTTTCCCTCCACATCATTAGCTTCTACTATATTGAGAAATTTAAATTCATCGTACTCCTTAGGACGACTCCAACTAGGTTGCATGTGAGATCCATATTCACCGAACTGATCTTTAACCAAGGCATACATTAAGAATGGATATGGAAATTTTATATTATTATGCCCTTCCCCTCCATTCCCAATCATAGTCCAAGTATTCATAATATTAGTAAAAATAATATTAGGCAAAGAAATCCAATATCCATTCTTGAGATAGTAGACTATCTTCACAAGTGTGTAATCACACACATCTTTAGGCACGTTTGGACAAATTTATCTCCCCAATAAATTCACAGTCATCTAATAGCAAGGATCAACTTTACCCCTTAGAATAGTTAAAATTTCAGGCCCAACCATAAGTCCATCACAAATATCTCGAACCATTATTGAAAAATAAGGATACGGTCTAGGGAGATACCTCTCACCACCAACTGGTTCATTAGGAATGTTCCACACTCTTGCAATCGATATGGCTGATACTTCAATAATTTGATTATTGAATTTCGTTTGCAACTCACCATACACACGCTTATCCACATAAGCTAAGTGACGGTAGAAAGCATGCACTAATAAAGGATTTGTGCTACATGAAGCCGAAACAAAAATCAAAGCAAGGCCCCTCTCATGAAATATTTTCTTGGTTCTCTCAATGGTGGATTCACAATAATCATCTAGAAAGAACGCCCACTCATATTTGATTATAACAGAGGTAAGAGTATAAGGTAAAGAATTGTCCACCATAGCTAACAATGTGATTTTGTGGTTTTTGTTTTTGAAGGGATGAACAATCAATAACCCAAAGAGGGGATTTATAAGAAAAATTAAGGTATTCTATTACTAGGAAATATTTTAAAAGGTAAGTTTATAACTTGAATATAAAGAAAATACATATTATGGAATAAGTATATAGTCATATATAGGAAAATATCAGCCCATCCTAGACTAGTAATATTGTAATTTTCAGAACATGAACTAGAATTTTGACCAGCTTGGTCCCAAAGAGGTAAAAATCAATATTTTCCCAAAAATACCAATTTTATATAATTAGCAGCCTACTTATCGATCGCCATTATGATCAATCGATCGGAGGTTAATGTTATTCTTTCTTTTTTAAATTTAGTAAATATATATAAGTTTAGAACTTTATTAAAATATTAAATATAAATATATGAATAATATATATAATTATTATTATTATGTTTTCAATGTATATAAATAAGTATATAAAAGGCATATAAAATATTCAAAACAAAAACTTTAAAAATTCCTTTGTTCATAATATTTTTGTTTTGATTACAAAATATGACCGAAATGTAAATCTTTTTTGGTAAATAAAAAAATGAAAAAAACGAGTGAATAAAAAAAATGTTTATGATAGTTACTCACACTCGTGCTTTCCGTCCCTACCTACTGAGCACCTGGCACGTCATCTTGAGGGGGTCTAGACAATACGCCTCTAAGTGTACGTACCTCCTCCACAAGTGCAACCATCCTTTCCATCACTGTGGCCAGATCTGCTCTAAACCTATCCCAATCAGCCCCAGGAATAGTGATTGTCTCTGATGGGACTGATGCAGGTGGCTGAGCAATAGCTAGTGCGGCAGAACGCTCAATTCCCTGGGATACTATCCGCTCTGCTCAGCGAGGAAATAAATGAATATAGGTTTGTCTCCAATTAGTCCATGCATAGGACACTCCTGCCACTGTGCGAGAGTCATTCGAGGTAGGTCGGATACCCTCCTGGAATATAAGCCTCATCGCCAGGGCAGGAAACATGATCTCATAAAGAAAACTATCCACCTTTCCTGGATTTGTTATCCGTCCCATCTCCCAATGAATCTGATCAAATATAATGTGGGGTAGGGAAATCCAATAGCTCATCTCGAAAGCATATAGCACGGTCTGAAAGAGCCCGTGCCTCTCCGTGTTGTGCCCCCTTGGGTGCACCTATGCCTGAAGCACGTCATCAATGAATCATAGCCTCTCTGGGTAGTCCACCTTGGTGGTGCAGGAATAGGCATGGTTTACATACTGACCATCATAGCATGCCTCCACCACTGTCTGTGTGGACGGAGATGTTATTAATAACTTCGGGTACCTCTCTCGTACCTCCGAAAGGCACTCTATAGACAAAGCCCACACTGTAGCTATCATCGTGGAGGTGATATCAAACTGATGTTCTCGGATACTCGTGTGGTGTCATATCCGATCCTCCTCCACCCTCAGCTCCATCTCCGACCAGCACTGTCGGAGCATCTCTCCATAGATAGTGGTTGAAGGTCACAACAGGATGGAACATAATCTACGTGCCATAATCTCACCCACGGCCCATGTGGGGGTGGGCTCAGTCAAGAATTAATCAAAATCAAAATTGCGCTCGTCGTGTAATGGTTTTCTGACTATCCTGGCCATTATCGCACGTGCCTCCTCTAACGTATCAGCTCGACTCCATTTTCGACACGAGCCCGCATCGGTAGCTTGCTTACGGCGTGGTGCTATAGCAGATAAGAATATTATAATGAGGAAAGAGGAACTAGCGAAGGGTGAAAAATGAATGATCATGGAGATCGTCCATCGATTACTGGAAATCTCGAACAATCGATGAAACGAATCGATCAAGTGCAGGTATTGGTGAACGATCGAGGGAAATGGTGATTGATCACAGAACAAATTTGCGAATGGTGGTCGATCGATCTCTTGTACTTAACTTCAATGAACACTTGATCGATCACTAAAATATCCACAATGTGCCAAAAAAAGGTAATTTGTAAAACTGTAAATATGTGTCTCAAGATGAATGGCTCAGATTGGCTAGGATCTTTGACTTTTTAGGTTTTCTTGAGAACTATGAAATAGATAAAGTGATAACAAATATAAGTGAATTTAGTTTTCATCTTTTAACAACCATGAACGATCGAGAATGGTACCGATCGAACGGTAGTAATATTTTTATTTTTATTTTAAAATATATATATTTTTATTATTATTATTTTGAAACCGAGAATGCTACTGATAAATCTACTATTTTGAAAACTATTATATCAATGTATGTAAATATAGTTTATGAAAATTATTTTATAAATATAAATATAAATGTAAATATATATATATATTTATCGATTTTTATATGAATAAATTAAATTTCATAAAATCCTAATAACTACACTCAGCTGAAATATTAGGTAACTTCCAAACCGAGACCATTATTTAATGCCGATGGCTCGACAGCTCTATCGTGCTCAACCGGGTTTATATACAGAATCTAACAAATTGATAGACTCGATGATGTCTTGAGCTTTTACTTTATTTTCTTTAACACGATTTTTGTTTTGTTTAATTAGTTTTATTTGAAATTCCCACTAGTGGCCCATTTCCCCGTAACTTAGTGTATTAAATAATTTCTAGTGGTCATAGTTTTTACTAACAAAAATACTGGTTTCTGATGGAATTTTAAAGTTCAGTTCTAACTGATCTCTTATCATAGCTTGTACGAGGAAAGGAAAATAAATTTTCCATTTCTGGTCGAAATGAATTTCACAGTCTATAACGGCATCCCAGAATGTCTCCATATAGTCATAAATAATCTCAGGAATTGACACCCAATATCCCTTATCGAAATAATAAAGCATTTTAATATGCGACTGCCTTCTTATATTACCAAAATTAAGCCCAACTTGTCTTAAAATAATTGTATATAAAAACCATAGCTCGGGTTTAATTTTGGCTTTTGTAATCCCTCCCATAGTTAGATTTATGTTTTTATCATCGCAAATTCTTCTAGTCATAAAAAGAGTTGTAGGATTGGGAGTGGATATTTTTGGAAATTGATCTTCTATTTCTGAGGGTATTTCACTGGGAATTCGCTATGCTCTTGCAATAGTTTTAGGAGATATTTCTATTTCATGCCCCTGTACTCTAGTGTGTAGTATTTTAATTACCTCAAGGTCTTTTAAACGTATATGTTGATAAAAATCCCGAACTAAATCAAGGTACGCAACAGATGAAACAGGTTGTAAGAGATTTTCTAATCTTCATTTCTTAAGTTCCACTATGACTCTCTCTATTGCTAATTCTGAATGTTCATCTTCAAAGAAGATAAATTAATATTTTAAAGCATGAACAACAAGATAATTATATTTTGTTTTCTGTGCATGTAATTTTGGTAGAACAAGTTTTGGTTTCAAAACTATTTTTCTATTATTTTCTTCTAGTTTAGCTATGAATTGATTTCTTACTGCCTCAATATATGAATCTAATTTACTTAAGAATTCTGGCATAGGTTTATTTGTTACCTTGTAATTTGCAGGTAATTCTCCTAGTAGTGTATCTAATTGACATGCTAAAATATCACTGAAAGATTGTTTATTCATTGGTTTAGGTTATATTTCTGGTATTGTCTCATCAAGTGTGTTTACTAGAAAACACTCTCCATTGTCGGCTAATTGATAACCAAACTCAAAAATATTCTTCTGAACCTTCATATTTCAAAAAGATAGGTCCATAACCCCAGTTCTATTGTTTATACATGCATTAGTAGTTGCTAAGAAGGGCCTTGGATTACGGTATTTTTTTAGTAGGATCATAAACAGGTTCGGTATCTAAGACAACAAAGTGTACATGAAAGTAGAATTTATCGATTTGAACAATGACGTCATCTATTACACCTCTAGGTTGTTTAGTTGATCTATCAACAAGTTGTAAGATAACCGAGGTGGGATTTAAATTTCCTAAACCTAATTACTGATAAACAGAGTAAGGTAGTAAATTTACACTAGCTCCTAAATTCAAAAGAGCTTTCCCAATTTCTTAATCTCCTATTACACAGAAAATAGTAGGGGCTCCAGGAACTTTATATTTTGGAGGAGCAGTGCTTTATATTATCGAACTCACATGATTGGTTAATACTATTTTCATAGCGGTGTGAGTTCGGTTCTTTCTTTTCTGCGTACATAGATCTTTTAAGAATTTAGCACAAGGAGGAATTTGTTTTATAGCATCAAGGAGAGAAAGATTAATTTTATTTGTTGGAAGGTTTGAAACATTTCTAGAATCTTTTCTCCTTGTTTACAGTAAAGAACGGGGTCTCTTAAATGTTATGAAAATGGAGCTTTTTGTTCTAACTTGTTTCTCCTATTTATTTAGGTGGTATATTATTCTGTGTTTCATTAACAGGTTCGTCTCTTTTCTTAGATATTAATTCTTTTTCTTTATTGAACACAGATTCTTTCTCTTTTTCAAGATTTATTTCTTTGTTATTATTTTGTTTCTTCATCCTCTCTTTAAATTGTTCCTCAGACTTATTATTTATAACTTTTCTGCTCCTAAGGGTGGTTATTGCTTGAATAGTTTATATGGTTGGTTCTCCTACAGGAATTACATGTTCTATCATATGTTTCCCTTTAGGGTTAATAGGTTAACTTGGCAGCTTTCCTTCTTCCCTTCTACTCATAGAATTAGCTATTTGCCCAATTTGGGTTTCTAGTTTAGAAATAGATTGTACATGTGTATGTAGGAGTTGGGTAGAATTTTTAAATTCGTTCAAGATGCTTCTGATTTCTTGTTCAAAACCAGGTGGTCTCGTAGGTTGTGTATTAGTTGGGTTTCTAAAAGTTGGTGGATTAGGATTTTGATTAAATGGACGAAATTGATTTCATTGTTGGGGAGGATTTTTATTGAAGGATTGAATTGGTTAGATGGTTGATTAGGATTTTGGTTAAATGTATTCTTCTGAGTTTTATATGAGAAATTTGGATGATTCCACCAACACGGATTATAAGTATTTGAGAAAGGGTCATTTTTCAGATTGGTGAAGTTTGCATTGACATCCTCAGTGATAAACTCATATTCTTGTTGTATATAAGGTCAACTATTGGAAAAATATGAAGGATTAGCGCACACCGAATAGAATTCTTGGGGAATCGGATTCACTTGAGTATTTCTCATAAATAGATCAAACTTTTAATTTAACTCGTCCACTTTTGATGTCAATTCATACATCTGACTTACTTCAAATGCATTATCCATTCTTTTAGGATTAGAAATGATAGTTCGTGGGGCTCTAATGTCAAACATTGTAACACCCCGTGTTATTTTCCTTTTTCCCGAAATATTTTTTGATTTAATTTCGCTTATGACATCATTTGTTCTTGACGTCCTGGTTATCCTTGGTATTTAGCGTGTAAATTTTTCGTGTTTATGTTTAAAGTTGACTGGATGACATTACGGTTTCTCTTTAACGACTTTGAAAATTCTTGTTACCGACTACGCAGTTTCGTTTCGACATTTCGCATTAGTGCTTCGACTGGATGGCGACATGTTTTATTTGATCGAGCTCATTAGGTGTTCCAACATTTGGGTTCCTACACCGGTATATTTATTTTGGACTATTTTAGTTATTTGGCATCCCGTGGACTTACGGTTTCACGTGATATTATCTGGAGGCTCCCGGTATTTTTCAAGATTTATTGTATATATATATTTAATTGTAATTATATATATATTGTTTTAGAGTTAGTTTGTAATTTTGGATAATAGGAGGGTTACTTGTGCAATTTAGTATTTATATGTATATACATATACACAGATTTGTAGCTTCTTCTACCTGGCGTATGCAGCTCTTTCCCTCTCCTCCTACATGGCCGACGAAATACTTCTCCTTCCCTTCAACAAATTAAGGAAAAGAGAGAAGAGCTAGAGGGGGTAGCGTTAAGAGGCACGACCTATGGAGGCGGCGTCGGCTGGGCAGCAACATCACAAACTAGAGGTCCATGATGGCGAAGGGAGGTGGTGACATACGTTGGTGGTCATGCAAGGGGCTGGCGGCTACAGAAGTGCCAATTGTTCCGGCGGCTATCTGACCTCCGATGTAACACCCCGTGTTATTTTCCCTTTTCCTGAAATTATTTCTAATTTAATTTCGGTTATGACGTCACTTGTTCATGACGTTCATGTTATCCTTGGTATTTCGCGTGTAAATTTTTTGCATTTATGTTTAAAGTCGACTAGACGACATTACGGTTCCTCTTTGATGACTTTATGGAATTCTTGCTACCGACTATGCGGTATCATTTCGATATTTAATGTTTAATACTTCGACTGGGCGACGACATGTTTTATTTAATTGGGTTCGTTAGGTGTTCCGATGTTTGGGTTTCTACCCCGGTGTATTTCTTCCGGACTATTTTAGTTAATTGGTGTCCCAGGGAATTACCAGTTCACGTGATCACACTTGGGAGTTGGTCCATTATAATTTTGGATTAATTATGCCTATATAAATTATTGCAAATAATTATATAGAGGTGAGGTTATTTTGTGATTTTGGATATTATGAGGGTCACTTTTGAAATATAGCATGTATATGTATACGTGTATACAGATCTGGCCACTCACGCATAACCCACCCTCACGCTATCCTTCTTCTCCTCTCCCTGCGCCAACAACAACCACACCTTACACCTCCATCTTCACCATCAGTCATCGGCGAGAGAGAGAGAGAGTGAGAGAGAGGAGCTGCGTGAGGGAGAGACGAGAGTCCCGCGCAGAGGCGCGACCCATGGTGAGTTACTGGCTGGAGCAGCGGCGATGGCAGAAGGGTGCGGCGACTTGCAGGTGCGGTGGTGACTCAGGCAAGGTGACGATGAAACAAGTGGTTGCTGTTGGTGAGTAGCTTCGTCTCTACTTAGTGTTCGTCATACTAAATTTTCATAATTTTTCCTTGAGCGGTTATTCAGGAAATCTCGTTTATAAGTTATGATTTTCGTTTGGGTTATTTTAGATTTACCCAAAATGATTAACCTATTGCTAATGGGATTCGTATATATCATATAGGATGTTGAGGCGTACGTTTTGGTATATTTGAAATATTATTTGGGCAATTTTGGTCGGCGGGCTCCATATTCGGGCGCCGGTATTATTCACGGTGGGCCGTTTCGGGCTGTTCTGTAAGCATAAATTTAGATGGGAAATTTTATTCTCAATTCCGTATCGTTGACATGGTTTCGGTGTGCAAACCCGTATTTATTTTAATTTAGATATATTAAATTGTGAATTTAAAATATCTAAAATTGGGTTAGAATTGAAGTAGGACTTAGGAAATAATTTGAGAAATTAATTAAATTATTTTCCTGCAAAATTAAATATATTCCTATTTGAATTGAATGAGAATAGGTGGCTTAGTAACCCCTCGAGAATTAAATGGGTTAGTAGAATTTTGTAAGAGTTGGACGTGAACTTAGAACGCTATATTAGTTCCCTTTTTACTGTGTTAGGGGATATGTGACGTGAGAGACTTGAAAACTTAGACATTATGCTAGGATCCCCTTACGATGCGTGAATTATTTTCTTTAATTTTTTTAAAGGCATGTTAAGAGGAATTGAAATATTTTCCTTGAGAATTAAAGAAAATATGTTGTTTCAAACATGAAGTTGTTTCCATGTGATTTAAATTCCTTTATTGTATTTTAAAAGCATGTTAAAAAGATTATGAGATTCATGTTGGTATCATATGAACTTTTTTATAAATATGATGCATTACATATTTATGTTGAGGCATGATTTTTATTGAGTGCACCATGTCATGTGACTACATAGGTGTTAGTGCATGGGTTCACCTTTTGCAGAGAAAATTCATTTGGTGTGGTTTACATCCTTTGCGTGTGGTGCTTGAGTAGACTAGTGTTTGGATCATCGTAACAACTGGCCAGGGGGTACTTCTTGCTCCCACAGAACTAATCTTCCGAGAAATGCAGACGATAGGGGGGGACTTGTCCAAATCTTATGGCACGATCGTGTCGTGGTGGACGTCTTCCTTGGTTAAAAGTTTGAAGTGTCAAAAGCACATGGGAAGAACGGTACGATAAGCCTACCCTCCTTAGTGAGCCTGTATCCTCAGGGAAGTGGTGGAGAATAATCCGTTCACCCTTGGGAAGGGTGTGTTTTTGTGTGCGTATCACAGGTGGTGTTAAGTCACATTGCATTGCATAGCATTTATATGATTTCATTTGACATGTATATGTACTATTATTAGCTGTGGATTTTGGAGCATGTTAATTATGAATATTGCAAAATAAATTCATATTTTGTAAATGCTCAACTGAAAGTGAATAATGTGAAAATATGAATTAAATGAGGTACTTGTTAATGTATAATGAAATGTATATTTTTATATTTGTGATTATATACTTTTGTGCCCTTAGGGGAGGTTAAGTATATTGGCATAGTGACCTCTGTGGTTAGTTGAGGTTAGTGATGGACTAGATCGTTGATTTTGAGTTGATGCCTTAGAGAAGGCGGGGTAATAGTTTTGTGATTGTGGTTAGTTGTGTGACGTCTTTAGAGATTTAAGGTCATGGATTGATTTTAGTATCAATTGAAATTTGAGGCCTTACAGAAGGCGGGTGAAGAGATTGTGAACTTAGTGGATGTTGTAGTATAGACCTTTAGGTGCCTTTCACCTTTTGAGGAATGGGTTATCAACCGTGTCTTGAGATTTTGATTGGGTTAGAAGAGGTTATGGTTGAGGTGATTTTATTAAGCACCTGGGTACTGTAGTGTTGTTTCTTATGCTTAGTTCATTCTCTTAAGCATTCCTTGTACGGTGTTTTGGACACTAGTATATGATCGTTGAGTTCTATGTTACTCCTTGAGTTGTCGGTTATGGTGTGGTGCCGAACCTCTTCCTTGTGTTGTCTTTTGATTTCATGGGGTTGGAAACGGATAGTTCTGTTTCATGAACCCAATGTGGTACTCTTCCTTCCTTGTCCTCTTGGACATTATAGGAATCCGTAGAGTTGTGTTCACTCTTATTTGGCTGTCTTTCGGAAACGTGTTTTCTAAGTCTTGAAATAAACTCTTTGTATTTAAAATAAAAAACCCATTTTCGCCTACCCCCGTAGCAACGAAAAGTTTTGGCACTTTATAAAATGATCTTAGGATCTTCTTTAAAAAGATTTTTGACTTCTAAAAGTCGGTGATGGCGACTGACGGAGACCGAGGGCAAGACGGTCATTTTGAATGTGTGGTTTCTTAAAGGAAAACTATTTTATTATTTTTCTCGAGATTTTGAGATTTTGAGACTTCTTTCTCAAGATCTCGACCTGTAGAGTTTTGAAAGGTGTTTTTCTTGTTCACCTTTGCTTTCAATCATTTTAAGTCTCGGCTTTGAGGTTTGTTGTTCTTTAGTGCACACATATATTGTTGTCTTCCCCTTCTTCTTGGTTATTTGATGTCACCACCTAGGTAATTTGAGTTTTCATATGTTAGGGGCATGGATGCCAAATGGATTGGTTCAAGTTTTAAAAATATTTTTTAAAAAAACTATTGAATCCCAAGGAATCATGTTTTTATAACTTTCATTCTTGGTCATTCGCTTTTGGTTTCCTTGTTCGGGTGTTTTCACTAAACACTTGTGTTGTTCTTAACCTTGACGTTGTTGTCTCGGTTGTCTGTTGGTTTAGCAATGGGACTTCTTTTCCCTTGCTTTGGTTCCTTGACTCTTATGGGGTTGGCATGAGAGTAATGTTCAGGTACTCTCTGAGATTTGACCATTTAGTGTTCCTTATTTTTAGTGAGAGCGGTACTGATTTGATCGACTTTATTGATGATAGAATTATGAGGTCGATGTAACTTATGGTATGGTGATATGATGAGGTGATTCCATCCTTGAGGTATAGATTTTCTCTAGGAATGGGATGATGTTTCTTATATAAATATATATGTTGTACATATATATATATAGATGACGATTGTGTTAGTACGCAAGGACGTGAGTGTTTTTCCTCCTGTGTTCTCGGGGAGTGAGTTATGAGTATTCCTTAGTACTAGTGGTGAATTTTGATCCCTGTGGATATTAGAGGTGAGTGTGTTTTCCCTCTGTTCAAATTTTCTGGTTAATGTTGTGAGCGCTTGATGAGTTGTTAGATTGGACATGAGTGTCGTGTATCTAGAGTACGTAGTGAGAGTAGTGTAGACTACCGGTGTTGGTACTTGGAGTACAAGTCTTAGTTGTATCTTATAGACTCATGTTGTGTATTTATATATATATATATATATACCCTATATATTTATGAACGGTAGTATATGAGTGCGTGCCTTGGGTTTTCGTGGCTGGGTTATGTTGTGGGCTATGCGTCTTGGTAGATAGTTTAGCATTACCTAAACAGTCAGAGGATGTGGTAGTTAGGATATCATTTTTTCCACTGAGCTTATTTGCTCATAGGGGTATTTCATCGCCCCCTAGTATTCCACACCAGGTCGCAGGAATTGTTATGGCTACGGGTAGCATGCGGTGCAACGGTAGTTTCCTTTTGTTTTCCTTGTTACAGGTTTTGGAGTTGCGTAGGGTGATGCGGTTACGGATGCAACGCGACTAGTCTGGGGTCGATAATTATCTGCTGTCAGTTTATTTACCCATTTTGTATGGGATTGTCATATATTTCTCTTAAGAGCCAGTTTGTTGGCATATCCCTATTGGTGTATCTTTTATTTTTTGTATTTATTATTTCAGGATGTTATTGTATCTATTCGGCACTTCCATATGCATTTCTGTATTCTTATTTGAGCATTTGTGGCTCTGTTGATTATAGAGGGTTGTGTAGGGGTAGCGGTGCTTCTTTCCACTACCTCGGCCCTAGTAAGATTAGTGAATGTTGGGCCTGTGAGCCATTGTTATTATCGAACTATTATTTGTAGGTTATTGTGTTGTGGTTGTGTGTCCGGATGTTCCATTTACAAATGGAATTCTGCCAAATTTTCATTATTCATTTGGGTATGAATTATACCATTTTTATCATTATTCCATACGTTTTCATGGTTAATGATATCTTTGTTTGTCGTTCGTATTAAGGATCACATCCAGGATTCCTTCGATGTCCCGGTTCGGGAGTCTTAGGAATTTAGGGGCGTGTTTATTGGTATCAGAGGATACTATTGAGTTTCTAGTATTCGATTAGGCATGAAGTATATTTTTCATTGTTATTCCATGTATTTTCCTTGTTATTGTT
Organism: Cornus suecica; assembly: GCA_963922005.1. Taxonomy (NCBI): domain Eukaryota; kingdom Viridiplantae; phylum Streptophyta; class Magnoliopsida; order Cornales; family Cornaceae; genus Cornus; species Cornus suecica. Next base: position 57,921,682 of record OY998238.1, on the reverse strand, counting down.
GACTTTATTGGTCACTTGACTTTATAGGTTAGAATTTTTGTTTGGGTTATTTTAGATTTTCCCAAATTGATTCACCTATTGCTAATGGGCTTCGTATATATTGTATAGGTCATCGAGGTGGACGTTTTAGTATTTTCGACATAGTTTTCGAGTGAATTTGGTCGGCGGGCTCCATAGTCGGGCGCCGACACTATTCACGGTAGGCCGTTTCGGGCTATTCTGTAAGCGTAAATTAAGGTGGGAAATTTTATTCTCACTTCCGTATCTTTGACGTGGTTTAGGTGTGCAAACCCATATTTATTTTAATTTAGATGTATTAATTATGAATTTAAAATATCTATAATTGTGTTAGAATCGAAGCAGAACTTAGAAATTAATTTGAGAAATTAATTAAATTATTTTCCTGTGAAATTAAATTAATACCTTTTTGAATTGAATAAAATAAGTGGCCTAGTAAACCCTTGAAAATTAATATAGGTTAGTAAAATTTGTAAAAGTTGGACGTGAACTTTGACGTTATTCTAGTTTCCTTATCCTTTGTGGATTATTTGCTTTAATTGCATTAAAAGCATGTTAAGAGAATTGGAAATATTTTTTTTAGAGAATTAAAGGAAATATATTGTTTAGAACACGAATTGTACATGAACTTGTTTCCTTGTGATGTAAATGCCTTTTTTGTGTTTTAATAGCATGTTAAAGAGATTATGAGATTCATGTTGGTATCATGTGGATATTGTTTATAAATATGATGCATTACATATTTATGTTGAGGCATGATTTTTATTGAGGCACTGTATGCATATTGAGTATACCGTGTCGTGTGAGTAGATGAGTGTTGGTGCATGTAGTGCATGGGTTCACCTTTTGTAGAGAGAATTCAATTAGTGTGGTCTACGTCCGTTGTGTATGGTGCGTGAGTAGACTTGTTTTGGATTATCGTAACAACTTGCCAAGGGTGCTTCTTGCTCCACGGAACTAATCTTCCAAGATATTGAGACGCTAGGGGAGCACTTGTTCCAATCCTAGGTTCACGACCGCGTCGTGATGGACGTCTTCCTGGCTAAAAGTGTGAAATGTTAAAAGCACTTGGGAAGAACGGTACGATGAGTCTACCTTCCTTCGTGAGCCTGTATCTTCAGTGGAATGGTAGAAAATGATCCTGTTGACCCTTAATGGATAGGGTGTGTGGGTCTGTGTGTACCACGGGTGGTGTTGAGTCACATTGCATTTGCGTAGCATTTATGTGATTTCATTTGACATATATATCATGATATTATTACATGTGGATTTTAGAGCATGTTAATTATGAATATTGCAAAATAAATTCATATTTTATTAAAATACTCAACTGAAAGTGGATAATGTGAAAAATATGATTACATGCGGTAATTATTAAAGTATAATGAAATGTATATTTTTATACTTGTGATTGTATACTTTTGTGCCCTTGGAAGGTTAAGTATATTGGCATAGTGACCTCTCTGGATAGTTGAGGTTAGTGATGGACTGTAGAGTCGATTTTAGGTTGAGGCCTTCGAGAAGGCGGGTAATAGTTTTGTGATCGTGGTTAGTTGTGTGACCTCTTTAGAGATTTGAGGTCAGAGATTGATTCTAGTATCAATTATGATTTAAGGGCTTAGAGAAGGCGGGTGATGAGATTGTGAACTTAGTGGATGTTGTTGTATAGGCCTTTAGGTGCCTTTCACCTTTTGAGGAATTGGTTATCAACCGTATTTTGAGATTTTGATTGGGTTAGGGGAGATATTGATTGAAGCTAGTGAGTTTCGTGGTATCGATCACTAGTCTTTCCTTTTATGATCTTATGGGGGTTAAGGTGATTTTATTAAGTACTTGGAGTACTGTAGTATTGTAGCGTTGTTTCTCATCCTTAGTTTATTCTCTTAAGCATTCCTTGTACTGTGTTTTGTACACTAGTATGTGATCGTTGACTTATATGTCACTCCTTGAGCCATCGGTTACGGCGTGGTGCCGAACCTCTTCCTTGTGTTCTCATTTGATTTTGTGGGGTTGGAAACGGATAGTTCTGTTCTGTGACCCCAATGTAGTACTCTTCCTTCCTTGTCCTCTTGGACATTATAGGAATCCATGGAATTGTATTCATTCTTATTTGGCTGTCTTTCGAAAACGGCAATTTTCAAGTCTTAAAAAAACTCTTGTATTTAAAAGGAAAAAACTTATTTTCACCTACCGCCGTAGCCCCAATTGTTTTTAGCATTTTATAAAATAATCTTAGGATCTACTTTTAAAAAAAAAATTAGCTTCTAATAGTCGGTGATGACGACTGACGGAGACCGGGGGAAAGACGATCATTTTTACTTTGTGGTTTCTTAAAGGAAAACTATTTTATTAGTTTTCTCTAGATTCTGAGATTTCGAAACTTCTTCTCCAGATCTTGCCCTGTAGAGTTTGGAAAGGTGTTTTCTTGTTCACCTTTGCTTCCAATCATTTTTAAGTCTCGAGTTTGAGACTTGTTGTTTAGTGCACACATATAGTGTTGTCTTTCCTTTCTTTTTGGTTATTTGATGTCACCACCTAGTTGATTTGAGTTTTTCATATGTTAGGGGCATGGATGCCTAATGGATTGGTTTGAGTTTTAAAAAAAAAAATTTAAAACTATTGAATCCTTAGGATTCATCTTTTTTTTAACTTTCACTCTTGGAGATTCGCTTTAGGTTTCCCTGTTCGGTTGTTTTCCCTAAGCACTTGTAGTGTTCTTAACCTTGATATTGTTGTCTCGATTATCTGTTGGTTTAGCATTGGGAACTTTTTTCCTTTTCTTTGTTTTGGTTTCCCTTGGGTGGTCGTTCATGTGAGTAGTGTTCGTGTGCTCTCCGTGATTTGATCGGGTGGTTTCCCTCGCCTATAGTGAGAGCATTAGTAGTTTGATTAATCCTATTGATGATAGTATTAGGAGGTTGATGTGATGATGTGATTTATGGTATTGATGAAAAGATATGATTGAGGTGATCCAGTCCTTGAGAGGTAGATTTCCTCTAGGAATGAGATGATGTTTCATATATATGTATATTTATATAGATGATGATTGTGTTAGTACGCAAGGACGTGAGTGTTTTTCCTCCTGTATTATCAGGGAGTGGGTTATGAGCCTTCCTTGGTACTAGTTGTGGATTTGGATTCCTGTTCATATTAGGGGTGAGTCTGATTCCCTCTGTTTGAACTTTTTGGTTAGCATTAGAAGCGCTTGAAGATTTTTTATATTGGACTTGGGTGTCGTGTATCTAGTGTACGTTGGTGAGAGTAGTGTAGACTACCGGTGTTGGTACTTGGAGTACGATTCTTAGTCATACCTTATAGAATCATGTTGTGTACTTATATATATGTACATATATATATATATATATTCCCGATATGTATACTTATTTACGGTAGTATATGGGTACGTGCCTTGTGGTTGCGTAATGGGGATTTATTGGGCTATGTATCTTGCTAGATAATTTAGCATTACCTAAACAGTCAGAGGATATGGTAGTTAGGATATCATTTTTCCACTGAGCTTATATGCTAACATGGGTATTTCATCGCCCCCTGGTATTCCCACTCCAGGTTGCAGGAAATGTTGCGGCTACGGGCAGCATACGGTGCCACTGCAATTTTCTTTTGTTTTCCTTGTTACAGGTTTTAGAGTTGCGCAGGGTGATGCGATTACGGTTGCAGCGCGACTAGTTTGGGGATGATAGTTATCTTATGTCAATTTCTTTCCCATGTTTTGTGGGATTGTCATATATTTCTTTTGGGAGCCAGTCTGTTGGCATATCCCTATTGATGTATCTTTTATTTCCTGTATTTATTATTTCAGGATGACATTGTATCTATTTGGCACTGCCATGTGATTTTCTGTATTCTTATTCGAGCATTTATGGCTCTGTTTATTATAGAGGGTTGTGTAAGGGTAGCGGTGCTTCTTTCCACTGCCTCGACCCTAGTAGGATTGATAAATGTTGGACCTATGATCCATTGATATTATCGAACTGTTATTGACAGGTTATTCTGTTGTGGTTGTGTGTCCGGATGTTCCATTTACAAACGGAACTCTGCCGATTTTTTGTTAGATTCCGCTACTTTGTTCTATCATTCATTTGGGTATGGAATATACCACTTTTATCATTATTCCATACGTTTTCATGGTTAATGATATCTTAGTTGGTCAGTTATAATAAGGCTAATACCCCAGATTCCTCGGATGTCTCGGTTCGGGAGTCTTAGGAATTTAGGGGCGTGTCAATACGGTATCAAAGTATACTAGTGAGTTTCTATTATTTGATTAGGCATGGAGTATATTTTTCATTGTTGTTCCATGTATTTCCTTATTATTGTTGACTCTAGTGGTCGTTTGACTTAAGTCACCCCTTTGAAATTGGCTGATTCTCCGGGTTGGAGTTTCGGGAATATTAGGGGCATGACAAACATATTTTGATGTGGATCTTCACTAAGATTTTTAGAAAGATTCCATAGAAATTCTTCGGGCTTTTGTGTAAAATTTTCTTCACAGGCTGCATCAACTGTATTTTTATGACTCTCTCCTAATTCTATATAGAAACTATAGACCAACTCGTGAGTTGGGATTCCGTGGTGATGGCATTTTCATAAAATTTTATTGTATCGCCCCCATGTTTCATTGAATTTCTCACCAGGTAATTATGCAAACATTAAAATTGCTCTCCTGGTCTCATGAGTTTTCCTATAGGGAAGAATTTATGTAAAAACTCATTTTGAAGTTTTTTCCAATCAGTTTTAATTTCTGTTGGTATGGTCTTGTACCATACTTTACATTTATATTTTAAAGAATGAGAGAATAGTTTATTTTTAAATTCATCATCAGTTTGTCCTCTCATAGGTATGGTAGAACATACCTCTAAACATTCATCTATATGTTGATAAGAGTCTTCTTGGGTATTTCCATGAAATTTAGATAGCATATTAATTATGGTAGGCTTAATTACAAAGTGTTCCGCTCCATCGGGTAATGAGATTTCTAATGGAGATGTATAATCTTGAGGTGTATAGAAATCCTTAAAAACCATGGCAGGAGTCACTACTGCGTTATCGCCCATATTTATATTATTTAAATTATTTAATAAATTATTTCTTCTATTTATTTGGTACGTTCAATTAATTTTAGGATCAAAGGCCTCAAGGGACTATTAATTGAATGACGTCCAAGTATAAACAATAAAAAAAAGAAGCTGTAATAAATAAATAATGCAACAATAATATAAATTTAAATAAATAAATAAATAGTATTTTTTTATATTATTTTTTTATGGTAAGAATATATATGTATGCAAATTTGTATATTTTATTTTAAGAAAAGATTATATTTCTATTTTTTTTTCTGATATAGTTTTGATATGATTGAGCTGTATCTTTTATGTCTATTTTATTTTTGTACAAACAGAAGTATTCCGATCGATCACAAAATCAACCGAATGATCGGGGTGATTATTGATGGATTAGAGGATGTTGCGAACGATCGTTGAACTTACCGAACAATCGCTGAAGAAGCCTATCAATCGGAGACTAGAGTCCATGAGTTTTCTGATAAGTGCACAAAATAGAGTAATTTACCTAACATAATGTCCTCATATGTATATATTTTTATTTCATGCAGGGGTTGATTTGCAAAAGAAAAGAAAAAGAAAGCAAGAAGGATGAAAATGAAGAAAAAGAAAGAATTGGTGGGGGAGAATGTAATAAATGCATATATATATATATATATATATGTGTGTGTGTACGTGTGAAAGTGTGTGATGAGTTAAATAAAAAAAAGAGAGAAGTAGGTGAGAGAAGTAGGTGAGAGAAGTAGTTGAGAGAAGTAGGTGAGAGAAGTAGTTGAGAGAAGTAGTTGAGAGAGTAGGTAACATTTAATGTAGAATTAAATGCATCAGTTGCATTATGCCTATATATAGAGGCCATGTAGAATGAGAGTGGGGAGTTGAGGAATGAGAGCTTAGAATACTTTTGTACCATTTTCATATTTTGTGTAATTTTTGTTCTATCAATGGAATTTTATTCTATTACCTTGTTTCATTTTTTTATCAACATGCTAGCTTAAAACTCTTCTCAAGGGGGTGATGAAGCCACCATGGGTAAGATATAAATAATTTTTATTTTATTTCATATTGTTTAATTCTCGTCCCGAGAGTATTCATTTTATGAATCTCAATGAACAAAAACCTTACAATAGAGGTTGGACACTAAAAAATAGAAGGAGGATTTTCCGTGATTACCAATTAATGGAAATACGGGGAATGCCTACTACTATTTACGTTTTATTTAAACCAAAACATTAGAGGGAGGATTCTTCGTGATTACCAATTAATGGAAATACGGGGAATGCCTACCAATATCTATGTTTATGTTTAATAGGTTGGAGGGAATTTGCAATAGAAATATATAATATTATTTATATAGACCCGGGTGGTGGATTATTTTCCCTTGAGATTTTTTCCACCATTTGATAATTTTATCTAGTTATTTTAGTTTACTATTAAAAAAATTCAAGAGTTGTTTTAAGTGATTTCTTTTTATCTCGAAAAGTAAAGTTTTGGATCCTTGTCTCAAAACGAGTTCCAAGTTGAGAGTGGTTCGACCCTACTTAGTGCTATACTATTTTAAGTAAAGTATTAGTAGGTATAAATTCTTGTTGATCAGGGTGTGGTGAAACAACGACACAATATCATCAAATCTCAACCCGTCAAATGGCGCCGTTGCCGCATCAACATTGAATTCGGAGTCAAAGATTCGAGACTACAAGTTTTCGGGAACCCACCCGAACTTTCTATCCCTCTCTTTATTTTAAATTTTCTATATTGTGTGATTTTTGTTAATTTTCGAAAAAAAAAAAATAAAAAACATAAATAAAAAATTTCCATTTTGTAATATGTTCATTGTATAACAACAATAGGTTCTTGAAGTTAAAAAAAAAAAAAAAAAAAATATTTGAAAAAACTGCAGTAGATTCCAACACTGTAAGGTTTCATATATAAAAAAAATAAAAAATCAATCTGCCGTTTTGACTTTCCAAGTCTGCAGTTTGGACTTTCCTAATTTTCTTTACAGTTTTAAAAAAAAAAAAAAACGGAATCATTATTCTGGACAGTTTGTTGAGTTGATTGTCCATTCCATTTATTTTGTTCAATTCATATATACTAGTTGACTTTGAGGTGTGATTGTTAGTTTCAAAAAAAAAAAAAAAAAAAAAAAAAAAAACGGAATCATTATTCTGGACAGTTTGTTGAGTTGATTGTCCATTCCATTTATTTTGTTCAATTCATACTAGTTGACTTTGAGGTGTGATTGTTAGTTTCAAAAAAAAAAAAAAAAAAAAAAAAAAAAAATTACAAGTCCAGTAGCTTGTAATTGTTGTCTAATACTAGTAGCCATCTATCATTATTTAACCCATTTTCTAACATTCTAATATTAAGGTACAAATAAAAAAATATATAAAAAAAAATAAAAAAAAAAATCAGATTAGTTTAATTATTTTTTTTTTTCCACTCATTTTTATTTTCATTTTATTTATTTACTTACTTGTTTATTTTTGTTGTTTCTTTTGCAGGAGATACCGTACCGGTTCGTCAGCCAGGTTCCATATCTCTAAACCCTTGTTATTTATTTATTTTTCCTAGATTAGGTGAAAATTTTGCATGCAAATTCTAGGATAAAATAACATTAGAAATTACCCTAAGTTCCCATCCTTTGTATTTAGTTTATTTCTATTTTATTTATTTTTAGTTTTAGTTTTTATAGACACATATTTTGCATGCGAATTTTAGGATAGAATAACATTAGAAATTCCCCTAAGCTCCCGTTTTTAAATTTTTTTTTTTTTTTAATTTCTTTTTCTCTTGTTTGTGCATATTTTAATTAGCATTTTGCATAAGATACTTAAGGGCAAAATTCCCACAAAATACGGTCGGGATTTCATCACCCGTCTCCGTGGCCCACAAATGACAAAAATTCCTTGCATTTGTTAAACCATGAGCCGGATTTGATTAAAATTCATTAGCAATCAGCCACTTTAGGGTTACGAGCTCATAGGCCCTCTAGGAAGGAAGCAGTTGGTAGTCACTCCAGTGAGTCATTATCAAATTGATAAACGGTAGGACAGTTCTGTCTAGGAAAGTGAGGTTGACTCGGCATTAAGCAGGCCACGTGCCTCGCCACACTTTCCTGGGAACTACTCCGTTGTTAGTTTGATGATCCTTAACTGGTAATCTATCGACTTAATCTGGAATAGAGTAGGAGCTGTCTAATTAGGAGAGAATTAATTTGGACATCATCCTATTAATTCTCTACAATATTAGATTTAAAAATTCACCACCTTTGAATTTAAGCTCAAGATAAAAAAAAAAAAAAGCCAAAAATTTTGTGTGATTTGTCCCTCATCTAGCCCTTTTAGGTTTCTTTTTGTTTATGCCCCAGTGGTTGCGAGTTAACAAGCGTCTAGTCAGGTTTCCTAGTGATCTGTCTCTAATTGATTTAGAAGAAAAATCAATTCCCTTGTTATATATGTCAACCACCAATAATTCATCAATGGTTGCACCAAGAACTCTTAATGACTATTTTGCCCCAATCACAGCCAACCCACCCAATAGCATAGTTCTACCTGAGAATGATGCACCCCAGTTTGAGATTAGACCCGCCACAATCAATATGTTGCCAAAATTCCATGGACTCGAAAGTGAACAACCCTATATCCATTTAGGGAAGTTTTTGACAATATGCAACACATTCAAAAATCAAAATTTGAATGAAGAGGGTGTCAAACTGCGTCTTTTTCCCCTATCCTTAGAAGATAAAGCTGCTTCATGGCTAAACTCCATTCCACCCAACTCCATTAGATCATGGGATGAACTTGCAAGAAAATTCATGAGTAAGTTTTATCCCATGCAAAAGACCGAATCAATGAGAGATGCCATTAGTACTTTTAGAGGGAAAATTGAAGAACAATTCCACCAAACTTGGGACCGATTTCATGACTTGCTCCTCAAATGCCCACATCATGGCTTTGATAAAGCACAGTTAGTCCATTTCTTTTATAAGGGACTTTCACCTATGAACCGAACCATGATTGAGTCCATGCACCAAGGAAAGTTCAATGCCCAAACCCCTGACCAAGCCTATATATTTTTGGAGGAACTAGCTGAAAATGCCCAAAATTGGAATTGGAACCAAAATGAGAATGATTTTTCTAGGAATGATCAAATGAATAGAAATCCTGGTTTTTATGAGATCAAACCTGAAAATGAGTTAAAGTCTGTGATGCAAAATCTTGCTGATGGAGTGAAAGACTTAAGCAAAAAGTTTGATGCATTTGCCCTAATATCCACACCTGCACAATGCAATGTTTGTTATGGTTTATCTCATCCCACAGAGGACTGTCCGGTCTATTGCACATCTGAACCTTCGGATGCGCAAGTTTGTGCCTTCACTACATTTAGGAGACCATTGCCTAACACATTTAGCCAAAGTTACCATCCTGATACTAGAAACCACCCTAATTTTTCATGGAGGCAAAATTTACCTCCACAAAACTTAGGTGGTCCATCCGGTTTTCAAGGTAACTCCAATAGGCCACCTCCACCTCAAGGACAAATCATTCCTCAAACTCAATTCCCCAGGAATAACCAGTTCAATCCAAGCCGAGATTTAGCAGTTGATCCCATGAACAACTATGTTGCTCCTATCCCACCGGTCCATAATACTTCCAATTATGAGGACACTTTGAAAATGCTTGCCCTTAATCTTGATCAATCCAATAAGCATTCCAATCAGAGATTCCAAAAGTTAGAAAATAACTTTGATCTCTTGACTCAAAATCAACTGCAATTTCAGCAGTCTCTCCAAAATCAGTTGAGTCAACTCACTGCAGCTCTTTCTGAAAGACAAAGGGTTATATTACCGAGCCAACCCGAAATCAATCCAAAAGGGAAAAGAGTTAATCACATAGGGACCACTTCTAATTCTGACCACTCAAATGACCATGTAAATTCTATCACTACCTTGAGGTCAGGAAAGAAAATTGATAATAAAGTTGAGCCACCCATTAGTCATGAAAATGAACAATCCAAATCTCTTCGACCCAATTCCCCAAAATCCAAAAAGGATCAAGATCCTGAGCTTGATGAGGTTATTCCTAAGCCGGTTGTTCCACGTGCACCCTTTCCCTCTAGACTAGTGAACAATAAGAAGGATTCTCAATACAGTGAAATCTTAGAGATTTTTCAAAATCTCCAGATTAACATTCCATTTCTCACTGCTATTAAGCAAATTCCTTCTTATGCAAAATTCATTAAAGACTTAGTCAAGAGGAAAACCAATATTCCTAAGGAAGCCTTCATGACCCAACATTGTTCCTCTTTCCTACAAAACCAAGCTGTGGTTAAACACAAAGACCCTGGTAGTCCCACTATCACTTGTAGGATAGGAGAAAATTTTGAAGGTCAGGCTTTATTGGATCTTGGTGCCAGTGTCAATGTGCTACCGTATTCAGTCTACTTGGATTTAGGATTGACTGATTTGAAGAAAACTGACGTTAGAATTCAGTTAGCTGACCGATCCATAAAAATTCCAAGGGGTATCATTGAGGATGTGATAGTCAAAGTTAATGATTTTTATTACCCCGTAGACTTCATTGTGCTAGACACTCAGCCAACTCAAGGGAAGCAAATTCCAATCATTTTAGGTCGACCATTTTTAGCCACAGCCAATGCCTTGATCAACTGTAGAAATGGTAGCATGACCTTGACCTTTGGGAACATGAAAGTGGAAGTCAATGTGTTTAATTTGATGAAACAACCCATTGAATCAGAATCTGTTGAGGAAGTTTGTCTTATTGATTCATTGACCACCCACACCTTTAACCACTCTTATCCTGAGGATCCACTTCAGCAGTGTTTAGCCCATTTTGGTGATAGTTTTGATGAGGCTAATTATATTAGCCAAATCAATGATTTGCTAAACTCTGCCCCACCTTTTGAAGCCCCCAAGTATAAATCCAAATTTGAATCATTGTCCTTACCGGTTACCACTGAATCTGAACATGCAAAGAAACCACCTAAGATTGAATTAAAGCCTTTACCCGAGACTTTAAAATATTCGTATCTTGGTGAATTTGAGACTTTTCCAGTGGTAATATCTTCTGAGTTAACTGAGCAACAAGAGTCCCAATTACTTGAGGTTCTTAAGACAAATAGGGAAGTCATAGCATGGTCCATTGATGATATCAAAGGCATTAGTCCTCTAGTGGTGCAACATCGCATTCACTTAGAAGATAATGCGAAAACCTGTAGGCAACCTCAAAGGAGACTTAACCCCAATATGAAGGAAGTTGTCCGCGGAGAAGTTATCAAACTTCTTGACGCTGATATCATCTACCCGATTTCTGATAGTCAGTGGGTGAGCCCAATCCAGGTCGTTCCAAAAAAGTCTGGCATCACTGTTGTGTCCAATGCCCACAATGAGCTAATTCCTACTCGCATTCAAACTGGATGGCGAGTTTGCATAGACTACAGGAAACTGAATAGTGTGACTCGGAAAGACCATTTTCCACTTCCCTTCATCGACCAAATGTTAGAGAGATTAGCTGGTCAGGCCTTTTATTGCTTTTTAGATGGCTATTCTGGTTACAATCAAATTCCTGTCCACCCAGATGACCAAGACAAGACAACTTTCACCTGTCCATTCGGTACATTCGCTTATCGTCGTATGCCATTCGGCTTGTGTAATGCCCCAGCTACATTTCAGCGGTGTATGATGAGTATATTTAGTGACATGGTTGAAAAGTTTTTAGAAATCTTCATGGATGACTTCTCTGTCTTTGGATCATCATTTGAGCAATGTCTGGACCATCTTTCTCTCGTACTTCAACGTTGTCGTGACACTAACTTGGTACTTAACTGGGAAAAGTGTCATTTCATGGTTACAAAGGGAATTGTCCTAGGTCATAATATCTCTAGTGCAGGAATTGAGGTCGACAAAGCCAAAATTGATCTAATCTCCAATCTACCTATCCCTAAATCTGTTCGAGATATTAGATCATTCCTAGGTCATGCCGGTTTCTACAGGCGCTTCATCAAAGATTTCAGTAAGATAGCTAGACCTTTGACCCATCTTCTCGCAAAAGATGCCCAATTTGAGTTTACTGATGCCTGTAAGTCCGCCTTTGAGCACTTGAAGTCCACACTCACTACTGCACCTATCATTCGCTCACCTGATTGGACCTTACCTTTTGAAATTATGTGTGATGCGTCTGATTATGCAGTAGGTGCTGTTTTAGGCCAGAAAGTGGATAGAGCACGACATGTCATATACTATGCTAGCAAAACCTTAAATGATGCCCAAAACCTTAAATGATTGGATCTAAGGTCATCATCTATACAGATCATGCAGCGTTAAGACAACTTTTGTCCAAATCTGATGCAAAACCTCGGTTGATACGCTGGATCTTACTCCTTCAAGAGTTTGACCTTGAGATTCGAGATAAGAAAGGTTCTGAGAATGTAGTCGCTGATCATTTGTCCCGTCTAGTTATTGAATCCACTAGTGACTCCATTCCCATCTCTGATTATTTTCCTGATGAGCAATTATTTGAGATATCTCATGCACCATGGTATGCTGATATTGTCAATTATATTGTGATTGGTCAAATTCCTTCCAACTGGTCCAAGCAAGAGAAAGATAAGTTTTTGGCCAAGGCTAAGGAATATTTTTGGGATGACCCCTACTTGTTTAAATATTGTCCAGATCAGATCATTCGTAGGTGTGTTCCTGAGGTAGACCAAGAGTCTGTCATTTCCTTCTGTCATGACCAGGCATGTGGTGGCCATTTTAGTTCCAAACGAACTGCTGCAAAAATCTTGCAGTCAGGATTCTATTGGCCAACCCTTTTCAAAGACACCCACACATACTGTCTAGCTTGTCATAGATGTCAACTGCTCGGTAAGATTACCAAAAGAAATGAATGGCCTCAACAATCAATTCTCGTCGTTGAAATCTTTGATGTCTGGGGTATTGATTTCATGGGACCATTTCCATCCTCGTTTGGCAATCTCTACATCCTTCTAGCAGTTGATTATGTGTCAAAATGGGTAGAAGCTTTAGCCACCAAAACAGCTGACCATAGAGTTGTGGTGCAATTTTTCAAAGACCAGGTTTTGCCTCGATTTGGAACACCTCGAGCCATAATCAGTGACAATGGTTCACATTTTTGCAATAAAGTCTTTGGCAACCTGTTGTCCAAATATGGAATCAACCATAAAGTGGCCCTATCATATCATCCTCAAACCAATGGTCAAGCTGAGGTATCCAATAGGGAGATTAAGCAGATTTTAGAGAAAACTGTTAACCCCACAAGGAAGGACTGGAGTCTTCGACTCCAGGATGCGTTATGGGCATACCGAACTGCTTACAAGACCCCTATAGGAATGTCCCCATATCGATTGGTCTATGGCAAAGCCTGTCACTTGCCTGTTGAACTCGAACACCGTGCTTATTGGGCTATCAAGGCCATGAATTTTGACTATGATAAAGCCGGTCAACGTAGGACCCTTCAACTTGATGAGTTAGAAGAAATTAGAAATGATGCCTATGAGAGTTCAAGACTTTATAAAGCTAAGACTAAAATGGAACATGACAAACACATTCTCAAAAAGGAGTTTTTCATAGGACAAAAGGTTCTTTTGTATAACTCCCGTCTTCAATTGTTTCCTGGGAAGTTAAAGTCATGTTGGTCAGGCCCGTATTATGTCCATCACATTTCTAGTCATGGTGCCATTGAGTTACAAGACCCTAAGAATGGACAGTTGTTTAAAGTCAATGCTCATCGCCTCAAGCCTTTCCTAGAACTTGAAGCTTCTGAAACTGAGGAAATTCTCCTCATTGATCCGATTTATTCGGACTGATCCATTTAGGGGTAGCACATCCCTTACGTCTGGCTGATGACGTTAAACTTAGCGCTCCTGGGAGGTAACCCAGTATGTTGTGCAAATATTTTCTACAAAATTTATTTCTCACTCTATTTGGGTATGTTTAGATTTTGTTTGGGGGTAACGTCTGTCATAATATTTCCACTCACTTGACTTTTCTTTTGCCCAGGATCTTTACAGGGACTATACTCCTTACCTCCACCTCAATTGCGGTAATTTGTTCCAATTTGTCTCTTAGATGTATTTTTACACACTAGGGACAGTGTTATTTTTGTTTGGGGGAGGATATCTATTTAATCAAATAGAGTTGTAAAAAAAATAAAAATAAAAAATAAAAAAAATAAAAAATAAAAAATAAAAAAATAAAAAAATCTTTGTTTTTATGCATAAGTGTTTTGCATTATAAGTTGATTAAGTTTGTGTTTATGATATAGCAGTAGTATGTGATGCGATATTCCCGCTCATGAGAGTAATGATTAGATTGAGTTAGTGAAGTGATGTGGTTTTACATAGGTAAATGAATTAGTGAAATTGAAACCGAAAAGGACAACTTTGACCTATAAGCACATGCACACATTCACTATGGGAAAAACAGTTGATCTTTGACTATGAAGTTGAAAAAATAGCTTTGCCGCTATAAAAAGGGGAGAAAGAATTGAGAAATTTAAAAATTTATTTTGAAAGAAATGCAAAAAGTAGTTCTTCGATCTGAGTAACCGGGCATTGGTATCACCAATATCACTGCTCGCGTAAAAAGGGGAGAAAACTAATGAGCATAAATCCTATGGAAGAAGCTCGGGCCCAGTTGGTCGGGACTAAAAATCCTCGCTGGAAAGTCCGGAGCTTAGAAAGATAAAAAAAGGATAGAAGTGGAATGATGGAAATAATAAATTTTTATGAAAAATGGCAAAGTTTGATCAATGAATTAGAAGAAGAGAAATTGACATACCATAGTAGAATGTTCACTAAAACACGGAAGGTTGTCTAGATTGGGAGTAGAGAGTAACGAAGTTATTTACTTTAGTGGGGACCGTTCATATCATTAACTTGAGATAGTTATTGTTCGGTAGTGAGTGGGAGTATTTGCATTCATATTATCTTATATATTGTATCATGGCTTAATTAATGAGTGTGTGAATGCATGAATGCGTGAAAATGAAGACTAAAGAAGTTTGTGGGTATCTTCACTGTAAACCCTCACGAGGCTATTGCTCGTCCACTAGGGTAACCTAGGGGTTTAAGGCCTTATTGCATATGGTAAATGCAATCAAATGTAGCCTGCGAAAGTGGCACATCTTTAGTTAAACTTCAATAATATATCATTTTTGTGAACTTATCTATTTTTTTTCCTTATTTGCTAGAGGACTAGCAAAAGCTTGTTTGGGGGTAATTTGATAAGTGCACAAAATAGAGTAATTTACCTAACATAATGTCCTCATATGTATATATTTTTATTTCATGCAGGGGTTGATTTGCAAAAGAAAAGAAAAAGAAAGCAAGAAGGATGAAAATGAAGAAAAAGAAAGAATTGGTGGGGGAGAATGTAATAAATGCATATATATATATATATATGTGTGTGTGTACGTGTGAAAGTGTGTGATGAGTTAAAGAAAAAAAAAAGAGAAGTAGTTGAGAGAAGTAGGTGAGAGAAGTAGGTGAGAGAAGTAGTTGAGAGAAGTAGGTGAGCGAAGTAGTTGAGAGAAGTAGTTGAGAGAGTAGGTAACATTTAATGTAGAATTAAATGCATCAGTTGCATTATGCCTATATATAGAGGCCATGTAGAATGAGAGTGGGGAGTTGAGGAATGAGAGCTTAGAATACTTTTGTACCATTTTCATATTTTGTGTAATTTTTGTTCTATCAATGGAATTTTATTCTATTACCTTGTTTCATTTTTTTATCAACATGCTAGCTTAAAACTCTTCTCAAGGGGGTGATGAAGCCACCATGGGTAAGATATAAATAATTTTTATTTTATTTCATATTGTTTAATTCTTGTCCCGAGAGTATTCATTTTATGAATCTCAATGAACAAAAACCTTACAATAGAGGTTGGACACTAAAAAATAGAAGGAGGATTTTCCGTGATTACCAATTAATGGAAATACGGGGAATGCCTACTACTATTTACATTTTATTTAAACCAAAACATTAGAAGGAGGATTCTTCGTGATTACCAATTAATGGAAATACGGGGAATGCCTACCAATATCTATGTTTATGTTTAATAGGTTGGAGGAGAATTTGCAATAGAAATATATAATATTATTTATATAGACCCGGGTGGTGGATTATTTTCCCTTGAGATTTTTTCCACCATTTGATAATTTTATCTAGTTATTTTAGTTTACTATTAAAAAAATTCAAGAGTTGTTTTAAGTGATTTCTTTTTATCTCGAAAAGTAAAGTTTTGGATCCTTGTCTCAAAACGAGTTCCAAGTTGAGAGTGGTTCGACCCTACTTATTGCTATACTATTTTAAGTAAAGTATTAGTAGGTATAAATTCTTGTTGATCGGGGTGTGGTGAAACAACGACACAATATCATCAAATCTCAACCCGTCATTTTCTTGAAATCTGCAGTTTCGGCGGTAGCTTTTCTGCAAAAAGAAAAGTGTGAAAAATTAAAAAGAAAAACTAAAAAATGATACAATAATTCAAAGAACTTCAATATAACAATCTGAAATATCCGTTTGATTCCCGGCAACGGTGCCAAAAACATGTGATCGGTTCTAGTTGTATGAAAATAAAAGTGTATAAAATACTGAATTAGCACGATCTAGATTTATCTCTCAGTTGCAAGTACGCGAGTAGAATATAGTATAGTTGGGTAGAGAAGGTATCGAACCACATAGATCAAAGTCGTATTTCAAATAATTTTAAAGTATTGAATTATATTTTATAAAAGTTGTTTGATTGGTTTATTTCATTAAACTACTAAACATAAAATAAATAAAAAAGTTAATTATTTTTGGTGTTGTAGCGTCCGGTATTTTTACGTACTAATTTAAAAAAATTAATTAAACAATTAAGTGCTTATGTGCCTAATTTGTTTACATTCTTAATATAACTTATATGAATTATGCGTAATAAAAAATTATAAGTTGCATGCTATATTTTCATTACGTGAATAATGGAAAATATTGAAACGTTTGGAAAAATAAACGACCAAAGGGTAAACTAGTAAATTCACATGTATTGAGTTAGTGGGTTTTGTACAGAGTAATTGACTAAGTGTTGGAAAGATGAAGAGTGACACTATTGTGGTTGTGTAGAAGACTTGGGCAAACTAGTAAATTGGGTTCATAATGGCAAGGGATGTGATTAAGTGATAAAGGGATGGGTAGCTTGGGCATTTCCCCACCACCTTTAGTGTTGCCACCCTAGGAGCCATTGGATCATTCTACCTTTATCCATCTTCATTTTTAGCCATTGGATTGGAAAAATTGATGGGGAATCTCTACACATTGGTAAAGTCTTGCTAACTCACAAACCATTTCCTCTCATTCTCTCCTTCATACGGTTTTCTATCTTCTTCCCCATTTTTGTTGTTTCCCTCTCTCTTCCTCCATGGATGCACAAGGCTTCCTCCTCTAGCCTTGTTGATGGTAGCTCAAAGCTTGTGTCTTGTTGGTGTTTTCTTGTCTATAATTGGTGTTGAAGATTGGTAAGCTCCTTCATCACTTTCCTTGATTTCTCTTTGAATTGAAAACCTAGCTTCCATTTTTTCTTTTGGAATGCTTTCTTTTATTCTTATGGATTCTTGAAGTTCCATGGTCATGATTGTTGTTGATCCATTCTTGTGACTCTTCTTTCCATTGAAATTGTTGTTAGCTTGAAGAGACTTGAAATTGCTATTTCGGGAAAGCATTGGTTCAAGCTTATTTGATGTCCACATAGTCTATCTTGTGTTGTATTGATTGGTGAGCTCCTTTCCTCTTGGTTCTTTTCTTTCTCAAAACCCTAGTTTGACCATTTTAGGGTTTTTAGCCTTACTCTGTATTATTGATTATAAACCGGTTATTACTACGAAAAGCCATTAATTAGAGATCCATACTTGTTTTAATGTTTCTTGAAGGCTTGGGAGATATTTGACTCAAATTCTCGAAATCACCTCCTTGAAGCTCTCTTTGAAATTCTTCGCTCGGTTTGTTGTTCACGTCATTTCCACGGATTGCTTACACCCTCTTGCTCACTATTTCCTTGGATTAAGGTAGGGGAAAAACGAGTTGTTTTAGTTTTTCTACGAGGGTGTGTGCGTCTATGTGTATATATGTCGTATATATATATATATATATATATATATATATATATATATATATATGCAAGTTGAGTCTTGAAAACTTAGACGATGAACTAGACCACCTTGAAAAAGCATGATTATGTAATATTAATGCTTGTTGTGGATTTATTGCTTAAAATTGTGAAATTATGAGCATGATGTTAAAATTGAATACAATATATTGCATGAGGATAAAAGCATGTATTGTGATGAAGCATGGTGGTTATTGAAAACCTTGATGCATATTGAGTACACCGTGTAGTGTCTAGTCTATGGGTGTTGGTCTATGCGAGTTGTGTAACCATGTGTTAGTTGACTTGTGTCGGATCTTCACAATTAACTGGCCAGGGGGTGCTTCTCGCTTTCCGCGGAACTAATCTTCTGAGAAACTGACAAATGAGGGAGGACTTGGTCCAAACTCTGTTTTCACGGACCGTGTTTCGTGTTTCCTTGATGAGTATGTGTCTATCTCTAAAGTGAATGATCGTTGAGGACTTTACCTTACTTCGTGAGCCTGTATCCTCAGAGTAAATGGTAAAGTGTATATCCGTTGACCCTTAGAGATAGGGTGTGTGATTTGGCGTGTGTACCTTGAGGTGTGTTGGTTCACATTGCATTTAAATCGTCATATGTATAATTGTGATAACTATGTTGATGTATGCTACATTCTTGGAGAATTATAATATGAGCATGTTGGGGAATTATTTGTTGGCTTCGATGGGGTTCCGGATTGACGTGAGAGCCATGTGGAACAAGAGACCTACCTAGAATTAGTTGCATGTACCTTGGTTGGGTTGTACCACTCGGACTACCGAGATTGTGGCAATGACGCCTCCTCTACTGGGCTAGTGAGCTCACCCCACGATATATATATATATTTAGGTGATGATCCCATTGGGAGAGTTCCGTAGTCTCTCCATGGATATGTGACACTTTGCCCCCTTTTTGTGTGCATGGGTGGCAGCCGTACAACGTTTGTAGAGTAATTGTGTAATATATATGTATACACATGCTCCCCTTTTGAAAACTTGTAAACAAATGATAAACTAGTTTTTTTTTACCCGGCTAGCATGTTAGCCGAGGTGTTATTATCGATGTACATCCCTTGGAGCGCTAAGCGCGGGGATTATATTCTCTTGGTGCACCTTGGTGCCGGATTGTGCAAATATGTATTTTGTGTAAAATATAAAATGTTTCACCTTAGGGCAGTGGAATGTAAATTTTTAATCCCTTCATTTGGATTTGTGAATGTGAGATGGATTATTTGCCATGAAATGTGATTATTAGGTGTTTGGCCGAAAACGGCTTTTTTCTAGGTCTTCAAAGCAATCCCTTTCGATTTGGATGGAAAAACCCGTTTTTACCTACCCCCGTGGCCCCAGTTAAATTCCTTCTTTTAGAAATGATTTTAAACTCATTTTAAGAAGATTTTGATCTTTACAAACTGGTGGTCGTTAAAACAGAGACCGGGGGCAAGACGGCTATTTTTCGGATTTTTAAGAAGCGTCTTTGATAAAAATAACCATTTTTATTTTGATTCCCGAGTTAGGGGATACTTTATCATTTCTAAAGTCTCAAGACCAATTTGATATCTTTATTGCAAGTTTCTAAGGGTTTAGAGTTGTGTGGGAGTCAATTTTGAGGTTTTCTGGTCGACGCAGTCGACTAGGTGAAACAGAGCATTTTTCCGCAAAAATTTTGAATTCTCTGTCTCACCCAGTCGACTGGGTCATTGGGCCAGCCGACTAGGTGGTTCAGCCCCGTTCTAATCCTATTTTACTCTTTCACTCATATCTTGAGCTATGGGTGTCGGATGGAGGTGTTCTTTAGCTTTTTAGAAAGCGAACTTAAAGATATTGATGTTAGGCTCTGGAATCTCTTCATTTGAGTCAGTTTTTAGGGCATAATGGTCATTTGACTGTGACGGTATGTTTTTAACCTTTACACGTCGTGACGCCCGATTTTTAAAATGGCGTAGTTTCTACCTCACACCTTCAAATTTCGTCACGTTTCTTCCTATAGCTTCTTCAAGGTCTAAAATTTGTGTTTATACATCAACATTTCTATTTTACCTTCATAAATAGCCATTTTACCCTTGAGTGGGCACGGATGCTCAAACGGTTCGTTTAAGGTGCCGTTTGTTACGTTTCGCTCCTAGTTCGATTCTCAGTGATCTAGTTGACATATTTTAGGCATGAAATTATGTTTTTACCATTGTGAGGGAATTTGATGATTATAGGTCATTTGTTTTCATTTCTTTTTATTTCCGAATTCACTCCCTTAACTATTAGGCTCGAGTTTAGGAGTCCTAGGAATTTGGGACGTGACAGGTTTCACTCAAGATAAACAAGTCTAGGATTTTGTTCCAAATCGACCACTACCCTTGGAATATATTCCTTTAATTGTTATATTGCAAGAGGGTGATACAACTTATGTGAATCAGATTAGTAACGCTACAAGCAGTTGTCTAATCCCAACAAGAATACAATCGTTTCGTTTTCACTACAGTCGATCTGCTATTAGCATGACTATTGTATGCATCTATATTACAACTACTCCTAAAACATGGAATTAAAAACACACTAATAATCATCCTTTCTAAGCATGGACTGTGTAAACCTAAGACTTTATCATGCCCCATAAATACTATTATGAAGAAACCATTATTAAATCGTGAAAGTTCTTGCTCCTAATGATAAAACACAGTTGTTCAAGATAAATCATTAATTCCATCTCAGCTTAATAAGAGAATTAATAAATAAATCTTATTAAGTTATTTTTTTAGTCTCTTACTACATAATCATCATATAAACGTTTTTCAGTTTCCCCTCTTTGCAATAAAAATAAATAAAAGTCTACATTACTCGGCAAGGGTTTCGTTGGAAGCCCTAGATACTGACTTGCCGCTCATGGAAAGGAGAGACACCATCGTTGATGTAGCCACTAACTTCATGGTTGGATAGTTGGTTCTTGAGTTCTTGAGGAAGAAAGTCTCTCTCAAAGAGAGAGACTTTTTATAAAGGATATAAGAGATATTTTTGAATATATCAAAGATTCCCCATAAGATATATTCTCTTCAGGAATTCTACCTATATTTATAGACAAAAGTTGGTGCAGATATAGCATGTTCTTTGCTTCCACTCAAAGAGAACTTGGGGACTAAGTAATGGTGACGAATGGATAATTATGCCCCTTGATATTCTTCCACACTCATAGGTGTCAAATATTAGACATGTTGACCCCTTAACTCACTATTGTTATGTCATGCCCCTAATTTCCTAGGACTTCAAAACCCGAGCCTAAGAGCTAAGGGAGTGAATGCGGAAAAAAAATTGAAAGGAAATAAAATCCTTTTGAAGTCGTCAAACACCCATAAATGGGTAAAATAGACCTACAACATCTCGAAGATGCCAAGAAGATCGTACGGGATCAGAAAAGAGGTAAACCGATTCACTCGGTACCTTGAACGAATCATCCAACAGCCCATGTTTACCCAAGGGTAAAATGGTCAAATCAGGGGTAAAACAATAATTTCCAACTAAAACTACCAAATTTGGACCTAACACTAGCAATACGAACAAACGGGACCTAATTTGAAGCCACGAGGAAGGAGATATGAATTTTCAAAAGTGGCGTCAGACAACACCGACCTAAAACTAAAGTTGAGGTACCCCTCTTTCACCAAGGGTAAAATAGTCATTTCAGATCCAAACTGATCATTTCAAATTTTATATAGATAATTGGGACATAGGACAACCCATAGAAACAAACGGGCGTCCATTCCGACATGCGAGGAGGAAAATACGTTTTTTCAAATATCGGACATTTCATGCCGCTGTAGCAGGCCATGGCATGCCATGCCGCGTGCAGCCCTGAGCGCTGCAGAGCACCGCGCGCGCGCGCGCACAGCAGCCATGCGCGGCCTGCTGCGGCTAGCATGTCCAAAGCCAAAAAATGAGATTTGTTTTGGCAAAGTTGAAAATCTGAAATTTTTTCTAAGTATGGGATAGCTTAGCCTCTGCCCAAATCAGCATTTGCTTAAAGTTTAAAAATGCAAAAACGCGAGATTTTGCGATATGGCTTTGTTTTTCGCGCCATCGATCCCAAAAAATCATAAATATTGGAAAAGTGAGTTTTTCCTTGGCGGAACCCAAAAATAGTTTCCGAGACCTCGGGAAACGCGAAAAACGTAAACTTAGCAAAAAAAATGATTTTCTTTGTAAGTTTCATAAAATCTTCCGTCTTGCCCCCGGTCTCCGTTTTTAACTACCGCCGGTTTCTAAAGTTTGAAATCTATAAGAGAATGAATTTAATTAAATCCATTTCTAAAAACAAGGAAATTTTATCGGGGTTATGGGGATAGGCGAAAACGGGTTTTTCCGTTCAAAACGAAAGGGTTTGTTTGAAAGCCTAGAAAAATGTCGTTTTCGGCCGGACACCTAATAAGCACATTCTATAACTATTATTCACATCACACTCAAGACAAAATAATTTATACATTTCATAACTACGCCGCACCAAGGCAAAATAGGACATAGTTTTCATAATACGAACTAGTCTTACATTTCCGGCACCGAAGTGCACCAAAATAATATAATCCCCGCGCATAGCACTCCAAGGGATATACATCGATAATAAAACCTCGGCTAACATGCTAGCTGGACAAAACTTAAGTAGTTTTACAAGTTGGTTTTACATGTGCAAAAGGAACATATTTATCGACCTAATGCCAAACAAAATAAAAGTGTGGTCCGCCTCCCATGCACAAAAGGGTGGACATACATCCACAGGTCCACGGAGAGACTACGGAACCCTCCCAATGGGATCATCACCTGAAAAATATATAAGGCGTGGGGTGAGCTCACTAGCCCAGTAGAGGAAGCGTCATTGCCTCCATCTCGGTAGTCCGAGTGGTTCAACCCAACCAAGGTTCATGCCACTAACCCTAGGTCGGTCTCTTGTTCCACATGGCTCTCACACCAATCCGGAACCCCATCGAACCCAACAAATACGTTTCCCCAACATGCTCACAACATAATTTACCACAATTATAGTAGGCTTCAACAACATCAATAACATAATCATAGATATGGGATAGTTCAAGTGTAATATAACTCAACACACCCCATAATATGCGCTTGCCCAATATAGGTTAACGAATTTATACCCTACTCATTTATAACGAGAAAGAGTACCGCACCGATTCTTCCCAAGTGTTTTTGACATTTCACTTTCAACAAGGAAGGCGGTTGGCACGAGACGACCCGTGCCTAAAGATTCGTATAACGAATGAACGAGACGACCCACGACTTCGAGAATGAGATGACTCACCCTATACCCCATTCACAGCTCATTATTTCGTAGGATGGGAACACCCCCTGGCCAGTTGTTGTGACCATTCGACACTAGACTATTTATACACATACGAATACATAATCCATATTAACCCTACACCCGTGCTTTTGACACTACATGGTGTACCCCAAAATGCATAAAGGTTCTTATGATAGCCATATGCCATCACAATACATGCTTCTATCAAATAACATTATATTGTGTTCAATTTCCCACAAGGCTTACAATTTAACATTTGTTAAGCAATAATCACAACATAATTTATATCACAATTCATGTTCTCAAGGCCTAATTCATAGTCTAAACTATCAAGACCAACTTGCATATATATACGGCATATATACACATAGACGCACACACCCTCATACAAAGACTAACACAAATCATTTTTCTCCTACCTCAATTCCAATCAACCTAGCTCAAGAGTGTCCAAGAGAGGTCCAAGTAGGCTATCAACTCAAACGTTCAAGGAAAGAGCTTCCAAGCTTACAATTACACCATTCAATAAATAACAATTAATATGGTGTTTTTATAAACAAAAATTATTAAAGTGGATTCAACCACAAAACAAAATCATCCCTAACAATAGCAACTTAGGGTTCTAAGAAAACACAATTCAAGAGAAGGAATTCTTGAACTTACCACAACTCTTCCACAATAGGAGTCAAGAATCACAAGATGAGCTCCAAGCTTTTAATAACCTAAATAATTGGTGAAAAGGTTTAACTCATGTTCCTTAACAAGATTCAAGAGAAAAAGGGAACCAATTATCAATAATTGAACACAAAGCTTAAAGGAAATAAATTCTAGGGTTTGAAATCGAAAACCCTAAAGAAGTGAAGAACACTTACCAATTTTTTATCAAAGGGAAGATAAGGCCATCCTCTACAACTCTTATGTTCAAAGGTTCTTCAAACTCCAACCCAATGATGATGTTCTTAAAGAAGAACCAAGGAAGAAAAAAAATAAAATGGACGTGAGAAGAAGAGAGGGTTTGTGGTGAATGAGAGAATGTCTTGCAAATGAGAGAAACTCATAAGTGTAGAGATTCTCTACTAACCCTTCTCAAATCCAAGGGTTCAAAATGAAGCTAGGAAAGAAAGAATGAATCCAAGGGCTAGGAATAAGTCTTGCCAAGTGGAAGACTTATTACACAACTCACAAAACCCATTATTTTGCCAAACAAGGCCATATCATCCAAGGGCTTAGAATAAAGATGGGAATTAACAAACCATCCAATGGTTGAGAAAAAGTCTTGTCTAGTGGAAGACCAAGAATAATGGATTATTCCATTTAAGTGTCAACCAAACAAGGCCTTATGATCCAAGGGTTTAAAACAAAGATGGGAGAATGAGATCAAGGGCTAAGAATGAGACAACACATGAAAGGTGGAAATGACCAAATTCATCCAAAGTTAGGGTTAATTACAAGAGTGCCATCAAGACTCTTAAATACCCTTTTACCCCTTGTCATCCTCCCTAATTACCAAAACGCCATTCATGCCCTAATTCTCACCCAAAATCTCTAAACTTTCCACTAAGTGTTTCAAATGTGAAATTACTCATTTACCCCTCGGTCATTTCTTTCCCGAAATCATTTTCAATAATTTTCATTAATTTAAAAATGAAAATTCAATATGCTACGTACAATTTTTATAACATGTACAACATGTAAGGCATGCTAAAACACATAAGCACATAAGCACTTAATTGTTTAAATAAAATTTTTAAATTAACACGTAAAAATACCGGACGTTACATTTGTTTTCATTACTTTTTCTTTCCGAATTCACTCCCTTAACTATTAGGCTCGAGAATAGGAGTCCTAGAAATTTTGGGGCGTGACAGGTTTCACTCAAGATAAACAAGTCTAGGATTTTGTTCCAAATCTACCACTACCCTTGGAATATATTCCTTTAATTATTATATTGTAAGAGGGTGATACAGCTTACGTGAATCAGATTAGTAACACTACAAGCACTTGTCTAATCCCAAAAAGAATACAATCGTTTCGTTTTCACTACAGTCGATCTGCTATTAGCATGACTATTGTATGCATCTATACTACAACTACTCCTAAAACATGAAATTAAAAACACACTAGTAATCATCCTCTCTAAGCATGGACTGTGTCAACCTAAGACTTTATCATGCCCAATAAATACCATTATGAAGAAACCATTATTAAATCATGAAAGTTCTTGCTCCTAATGATAAAACACAGTTGTTCAAGATAAATCATTAACTCCATCTCAGCTTAATAAGAGAATTAATAAATAAATCTTATTAAGTTATTTTTTTGGTCTCTTACTACATAATCATCATATAAACGTTTTTCAGTTTCCCCTCTTTGCAATAAAAATAAATAAAAGTCTACATTACTCGGCTAGGGTTTCGTTGGAAGCCCTAGATACTGACTAGCCGAAAGGGGAGACACCATCGTTGATGTAGCCACCATCTTCATGGTTAGATAGTTGGTTCTTGAGTTCTTGAAAAAGAGAGAGAGACTTTTTATAAACGATATAAAAGTTATTTTGAAGATATCAAAGATTCCCCATAAGATATATTCTCTTCATGAATTCTACCTATATTTATAGACAAAAGTTGGTGCAGATATGGCATGTTCTTTGCTTCCAGTCAAAGAGAACTTGGGGACTAAGTAATGGTGACGAATGGATAATTATGCCCCTTGATATTCTTGCACACTGATAGGTGTCAAATATTAAACATTTTGACCCCTTAACTTACTATTGTTACGTTCTTTCATTCCATTATTTGGTATTTTTATTTCGTTTGCATGTTAAGGCATGTTTCAAGAGCTTAATTAATAAATGGAGCTAACTTCGGTAAATTAATTGAAGAGTATGTTCTTTCTATCCAAGAGGAGAGTCAAAGAGGCAGTCCAAGACAAAAATATGGCTATCGGAGGGCAAAAACGGCATTTCTAGAAGCTGTCATCTTTAGCAAGAAGTATCGTGGGTTCAGGATGGTCGTTTTGGTTCATTCACGAAGAAAAGTGATTTTTCACAAAATACCTACGATTTTGCCTACGCTTTCAATTTCAAAACATGGTTGGAAATCACATTTCTACGCTTGGACCTATGCTTAGAGGTAGCGTGGGACCTACGCTGGAAGCGTTGGAGACCTACGTTTGAAGCATAAGTGCGATAAATTTTGGTGGTCCTCCGTGGATTTTTCCCGTTTCATCCCCGGCTTAATTGGAAGACATGCCTGCGACTCCAAACCTCTATACACATGTATATACACTTATGTGAGGGTTTGCATGAGTTTTAGAGTGAAAAGACTGAAAAGAGCTTCCATATACCATTGCCTATATATACATAATCATATATGATATAAAGGAGTTCTGATTTTGATATTCATAAGATTGGTTTTGGTGAGACGTTCATTTAAGGAGGTTCATTCATTCAGACTTGTTACTGTTGAGAGCCATATTCAAACCTATAGATCCGGAGAAGAAGACTATGGAGAGCATTTATACATCAACGATGTAGTCACCATCTTCCATGGCTAACTAATTCGGTATCTAGGGTTTTCTAGCAAAACCCTAACCAAGTAATGTAGTTCTTTCATTGTTTTCAATTGTAAAGAGGGGAAACTATTGACCATACTATGATGATTGTAATAGTTAAGAGACCGTACTGATTTGTAATATAAAATTCTATATTTGTTCTAAATTCTTGTCTTAGATGGAATGAATATATTATTTTGCACAACTATGATTACTCAATATGAGCAGGAACTCAAATGCTTAATTATGGTTTTCTACACAATAGTGGTCATGAAACTTGAAACCCTAGGTTGACACAGGTTTTGCCATAGCGATTTAATATAGACATTCTTTAGTTTATTTTCATCCATTAGGAGTACATTAGAGTAGCATAATTAGCATGTACTAGTTAGGTCAGTCATGAGACGGGTTGTCGCGATACGGTTGATGGTACTCTTTTGGGGGTCGTATTTAGCTGTTTGCAGTACGACCTGATTCACAGTTATGGATCGCCCTCTTACAGTTGATACAGTGAGGAACTATATTATGCGGTTAGTGATGTAGTCATGAAAACCATAGTTTTCTCTCTCATCTGAATCACAACCAATTTACATTGTTTTTTAGTTAATTTTAATTAAAATAGATAATTTGGTCTTCGACCACCCAAACAAACAATTTTCAGAAAATAGAATTCTGTATTTTTGAACTATTAAAGTGAACAATCTCAGTCTCTGTGTGATCGATGTCCCTTACTCAAGCCATTTGCTATTTTACAATTGATACGCGCGCTTGCGTAAGGTAATACCTAGAGTTGTTAAGGTGTTATTTTTAACCACATATTTTTACACACCTGACTTCGCATCACACACAAAGTCAAAATTCTACAATATGTATTCGCACAAATCCCAAGGCGGTGACGACCGATCGATCGGTGGTTCTTGAATTTTAATAATTATTTATTCTATGAATTTGTGCTTTAGCCACCTATGCTCTGCTTCACTGACTTGTAACTTGAGTGCATTTATCTTTTAAGTGTTGCTCTGAATCTGTCATGCACCTAAAATTTTCGAAACTCTAAATCAGAGAATCAGCGAATTTCCAAGGGATGACGTCAGTCAAGTGACAACTAGAGGCAACAATAACAAGGAAATGGATGGAATAACAATGAAAAATATATACTCCATGCCTAATCAAATTAGAGAAACTCAATTGTATCCTCTAATACCAAACTAACACGCCCCTATATTGCTATGACTCCCGAACCGGGACATCCAAGGAATCCAGGATATGATCCTTAATATGAGTGACTAACTAAGATATCATTCACCATGAAAATGTACGGAATAATGATAAAAATGGTATATTTCATACCCAATAGAATGATAGAATAAAGCAGCGGAATCTAACGAAAATCCGGTAGAGTTCTGTTTGTAAATGGAACAACCGGACACACAATCACAACAGAATAACCTACCAAGAACAATTCGATGATATCAATGGTTCACAGGCCCAACATTCATCAATCCTACTAGGGCCGAGGTAGTGGAAATAAACCAAAACCCCTACACAACCTTTTATAATCAATAGAGCCACAAATACTCGAATAAGAATACAGATATGCACATAGCAGTGCTGAATACATACAATGACATCCTGAAATAATAAATGCTGAAAATAAAAGATACACCAATAGGGATATGCCAACAGACTGGCTCCCAAGAGAAATATATGGAAATCCCATAAAACATAGGTAAAGAAACTGACAGAAGATAACTATCGTCCCCAAACCATTCGCGCTGCAACTATAACCGCATCACCACCCTAAGCAACTCCAAAACCTGTAACACAAAAAATAATAGAAAATTATCGTTGCACTGCATGCTGCCCATAGCCATAACATTTCCTGCAACCTGGCGTGGGAATACCTGGGGGCGATGAAATACCCCTGTGAGCAAATAAGCTCAGTGGAAAAATGATATCTTAACTACCACATCCTCTGACTATTTAGGTAATGCTAAACTATCTAGCAAGATACATAGCCTAACAAATCCCAGTTATGCAACCACAAGGCACATACCCATATACTACCGTAAATAAGTATACATATCAGGAATATATATATACATATATATAAGTACACAACATGAGTCTATAAGGTGCGACTAAGACTCGTAATCCAAGTACCAACACCGGTAGTCTACACTACTCTCACCAACGTACACTAGGTACATGACACCCACGTCCAATCTAACAAATCATCAAGCGCTCACGACGCTAACCAAAAAATCCAACAGAGGAAAACACACTCACCTCTATTATCCACATGAATCAAAATCCACCACTAGTACCAATGAATACTCATAACTCACTCCCCAAGAACACAGGGGGAAGAGCACTCACGTCATTGTGTACTAACACAATCGTCATCTATATATATATATATATAACAAACCTCATCCCATTCCTAGAGAAAGTCTACCTCTCAAGGGCTGGATAACCTCAATCATATCTCTTCATCAATACCATAAATCACATCATCACATCGACTTCATAATACTATCATCAATAGGGTCAATCAAATTACTAACGCTCTCACTATGGATAAGGAACGTTGAACGGTCGAATCTCGGAGAGTACCTGAACACCACTCTCATGACAACCACATGAGAGTCAAAGAACCCAATCAAGGGAAAAGAAATCCCAATGCTAACCAACATATAACCAAGACAACAATGTCAAGGTTAAAACACCACAAGTGTTTAGGGAAAACACCCGGACAAAAGAAACCAATCCACTCGACATCCATGCCCCTAACATGTGTAACAACTCAAATGACCTAAGTGGTGACATTAACAATGAAGAAGAAGTGAAAGGCAACACTACATGTGTGTATTGAATAGCACCAAGCCTCATATCCGAGACTTAGAAATGATCTGAAGCAAAGGTGAAACAAGAAACCAACTCTCAAAACACTACAGGCCGATATTTTTGAGAAAGAAGTCTCGGAATCTCAGAATCTTGAGAATTTCTATAAAATAAGTTTTCTTTAAAAATTAACACAGTGAAAAAGACCGTCTTGTCCCCGGTCTCCATCGTTCGCCTTTCCTGGCTACGGGGGTAGGCAAAAATGGGTTTTTTCTTTTAAATACAATGAGTTTGTTTTCAAAACTTGAAAAACTCCGTTTCCGACAGACAGTCAGATAAGAGTGACTACAACTCCAAGGATTCCTATAATGTCCAAGAGGACAATGAAGGAAGAACAATACATTGGACTCACGGAACACAACCTTCCGTTTCCAACTCCACAAAATAAATGACAACACAAGGAAGAGGTTCGGCACCTAGCTATAACCGAAGACTCAAGGAGTGACATATAAGTCAAAGACATGTACTAGTATCCAGAGTACAGTAAAAGAAATGCTTAGGAGAATGAACTAAGCACTAGAACCAAGATTGTGAAGCTACAGTACGTCGAGTACTTAATAAAAGGACTTAGACCCCTTAATATCATGAAAAGAGAAAACTAGTGGCTGACATCACGGAACTAATTAGTTTCAATCAATACCTCCTCCAATTCATTTTAACATCAATTTCACATTTGATCTTAACTCTCTAGATTAGTAACATAATCAATATACCGTGGCCACTCAACCAGACAGGTTCAATCATAACCTCGTTTAACCGCACTTAAAACCTCAAAAGTACGATAAAGGATACCTCCCTCTAAGTGGGAAAGAAACATCAAGGGTCAGTAATATGCAACCAACCAAAACAAGAAGACTATCACTCGCCTTCTCAAGGTCTCAACTCACCATTGATACTACTCAATCAACTAGGTTTATAATCTCGTCATCCGCCTTCTCTAAGGCATCAACTCAAAATTAACTCTACAGTCCATCACTAACCTCAACTATCGACAGAGGTCACTACACCAATATACTTACCCCCCTCCCCCCCAAGGGCACAAAAGTCTATAATCACAAGTACAAAAATATACATTTCATTATACTTTAATAATTACTGCATGTAATCATTTTGTTTCACATTATTCACTTTCAGTTGGGCATTTTTATAAAATATGAATTCATTTCGCAATATTCATAATAAACATGCTCCAAAATCCACAGGTAATAATAACACATAATAAACCTGCTCCAACATCACATGTATTAATATCATGATATACATGTCAAATGAAATCACATATATGCTACGCAAATGCAATCTGACTCAACAACACCCGTGGTACACACACGACCACACACCCTACTCTAAGGGCAACAGATACACACTCTAACCATTGTGTCACACACTTTGCCTAAGATCCGATAGTGGCACATACCACCACGATGGGGCAGCAACCAACCCTATATCCCAATTTTCTGGTTTTTCTCTTTGCCGTAGGTGGGAGTCACCTTTTACTGCAGTATACTCAAGATCCGAGAGTGGCGCATACCACAACGATGGGGCACCAACCAACCCTATATCCCAAATTTCTGATTTTTTTCTTTGTCATAGGTAGGAGTCACCTATTACTGTGTCTCAAAAGACCCATGCACCACACAAATATGTATCTCATCATATTTATGAAACCATTTGACTATCCAACACAAGTCAACTCACACATGGTTACACAACCCGCATAGACCAACACCCACATTCTCAACACAACATGGTGTACTCAATATGCATACAGGGCCTCAATGAAAAACCATGCCTCAACATAAATATGTAATGCATCATATTTATGAAAATATTCTCTAACATGCTTTTACATCACTAAAGCAATAAACCACAATAAATAATTATATCACATAATCATACTTTCAATTCATAAAATTATACTTTAATTCACCAGTATAACATTTTCATTTCTTTTTAACATGCTTTTATTTTCATTAAAGCAACAATCTACAAATCATAAGGGGAACTAGAATAACGTCTAAGTTCACGTCCCTCACTTCAACATATCCCCTAACACAATAAAAAGGGGAACTAATATCGCGTTCTAAATTCACGTCCAACTTTTACAAAATTTTCTAACCCATTTTAATTCTCAAGGGGTTAATAGGTGACCTATTCTCTTTCAATTCAAATAGGTATTAATTTAATTCCGCAGGAAAATAATTTAATTAATTTCTCAAATTTATTTCTAAGTCCTGCCTCGATTCTAATCCAATTATAGATTCATAATTTAATATATCTAAATTAAAATAAATACGGGTTTGCACACCCAAACCATGTCAACGATACAAAAGTGAGAATAAAATTTCCCACCTTAATTTACGCTTACAGACCAGCCCGAAACGGCCCACCGTGAACAGTGTCGGCGCCCGAATATGGAGCCCGCCGATAAAAGTCACCTGAATAATATTTTGAATATACCAAAATTTCCGTCTCGACGACCTATACGATATATACAAAGCCCATTAGCAATAGGTTAATCAATTTGGGCAAATCTAAAATAACCCAAACAAACATTCTAACCTATAAATGCGATTTCCTAACAAACCGCTGAACAAAAAATTACGAATTTTTAGTATGATGAACACTAAGTAAAGATGACTCTAATCACCAAAAATCATGGTCATCAGAGCACCGAAAGTCGTCGAACCGGAAGCCCGAAGCTCTAGCCGAACCGGCCTGCTCCGCCCCTGTCGCGCGTCGCCACTGCGCGACCCACCACTGTGTCTTCGCGTCACCACCTCGCCGCCCCTGCATCGCCACCTCCAGCTCGTGACGCCGTCGTCACTGCTCTAGCTGATGACCAACCTCCGCCTGGTCGCGCTCCTACGCGCGACCTCACCTCCAGCCCAACCTCTCTCTCTCTCTTTGTGAAAATCGTCTGCCATGGAGAAGAAAGAAAATGTGTGTGTCATGTGAAGAGAAGAGGAGAAAAAAGGAGCTCCAGATCTGTGTATATGTATATACATATATATACTAAATTGCACAAGTAACACTCCTATTATTAGAAATTACAAACTAACCCCAAAATAATATATATATAATTATAATTAAATATATACATATACAATAAATCCCAATAAATATTGGGAGCCTCCAAATAATATCGCGTGAACCCGTAACTCCACGGGACACCAAATAACTAAAACAGTCCGAAATAAATACAACGGGGTAGGAATCCAAACATTGGAACACCAAACAAACCCGATCCAATAAAACGTGTCGTCGCCCAGTTGAAACACTAAATGAAAAACATCGAAACGAAACCACGTAGTCGATAATAAGAACTCACGTAACGTAGTCCCTCCAAGTGTGAAACGTAAACGCGAAAAATTTACACGCGAAATACCAAGGATAACCAGAACGTCATGAACAAGTGATGTCATAACTGAAATTAAATAGGAAATAATTTCAGGAAAAAGGTAAAATAATACGGGGTGTTACAGAATCAGACATAATTGCTAAAAACTCTAAATTAATTCGTATTTGCATTAAGGCCCTGAAACATGCCTAAACACGCAACTTGGATAAAAAAAACCAAATTAATAGAATAAAAAGACTAACAAAGAGTATA
Organism: Cornus suecica; assembly: GCA_963922005.1. Classification (NCBI taxonomy): domain Eukaryota; kingdom Viridiplantae; phylum Streptophyta; class Magnoliopsida; order Cornales; family Cornaceae; genus Cornus; species Cornus suecica. The sequence continues at coordinate 57,888,029 of OY998238.1, read as the reverse complement.
TTAGCGCCAAAAATATCGAATTTTCGAGTCTCATCAAATAATCTAATTTTAAAATCATCATTAGTACATCCTCTCATACGTATAATAGAACAAACCTCTAAGAATTCATCTATGTGATGATAAGGGTCTTCTTGAGCATGCCCATGAAACTTAGACAACATATTAATTATAGCAGGTTTAATTTCATATTCATCCCCCCCAACTAGTGTCGCAATTTTTAAAAGGGAAGTATATTCTTTAGGACTATAGAAATCTTTAAAAACTGCGGGCGAAGCCACTACTGCATTATCACCCATGTTTATATTATTTAAATTATTTAAATTCTTTCTTCTATTTAGTTGGTACGTTTGATCAATTTCAGGGTCAAATGTTTCAAGGGGACTATTAATTGAACGACGTCCAAGCATAAATAGTTAAATAATAATATTTACTAAAACAATTGAATATAATAATTGAAGAAGGCAACAATTTTATATTTTTTTAGATAACTTATAATATTTCTGATTTTAATAAGATTATTTAAATCAGTAAATATTTATTTTATATATTTTTTATTTTTCCAGATTATCTAATAGCAAATTTATATTCTTTTTATTTTATGAAAAGTTAAAATTTTATTTTTATATTTTGTTTTGTGATACTATATAAAAGATGCTAATCAATTGTGTGCTTTCTGTTTATTTTTGTTTTCGCACGAACATAAGTTGTTCTGATTGATCACTAGTCAACCCGAACGATCGAAATAAGTTTCGATCGATCAGAGAACTTACCGAATGATTAGCCAAACTACTAATCGATCACTGATGATGTCGCTCAATCAGTGGCTGGAATTCATGAATTTTCTGGAAAACTGCAGTTTCGGCAGTTGCTAAATATCTGCAGGAAAAAAAATAAAAAAAAGCAAAAATAAACTGAAATTAATACAATAATTCAAAGAACTTCAATACAATAATCTGAAATATTTTTTTGATCCCCGACAACGGCGCCAAAAACTTGTGATCGGTTCAAGTCGTGTGAAAATAAAAGTGCTTAAAATGAAGAATTAACATGATCTAGTTTTATCTCTCAGTCGCAAGTACGCGAGTAGTATATAGTATAGTTTTGTTGAGAGAGTATCAAACCACATAGACCAAAGTCGTATTTCAAATAATCGTAGAGTAGAAAATTGAATTATATTATAAACGTTGTTTTGATTGGTTGGTTTTATAACTACTAAACAAAAAATAAATAAAAGGTTTTTGTTTTGGTTTTAAATCAAGATAAACAAGTTTAGGGTTTTTGATCCAACTCCACCACTAGTCTTGTAATATAGTCCTTTAATCTTATTATTACAAGAGATAGATACATCTTATATGAAACAAATTAGTAACGCTACAACCAGTTGCCTAATCCTCAAAGAGATGCAATCGGTCCGATTCGCTAAAATCCATCTTTGATTAAATTTTGACTAGTGCATGCATTTATACTACAACTATTCCTAAAATATGAAATTAAAAGCATGTCTATATCATCTTTTCTTAGTAAAATTTGTAGATGGACCAATCTGCCCTTCAATACACATGCACAAGGAGTCAAACTTTCTTCAGTGTGTTTTCGCTTGTAAAAGAATGTCATTGTTACCGATCGATCGAAGAATCCATTGATCGATTAGTGGTCCCTGAATATAGATATTTATTTATTTTGCAATTTTGTGCTTCAGCTGCTTATACTCTGTTTCCCTGACTTGTACTTTACTCTGAACTTAGTACTTTCATTTTCTAAATGTTATTCCAGATTAAGCATATTTGCTAAAAATTCAAAATTAACTCAAATTTGCATAAAGGCCCTGAAACATGCTTAAACATGCAACTCGGATAAAAATATCTTATTAATAAAATAAAGAGACTAACAAAGGTTTTATTAATGCCTAGAGTATCGAATATTCTAGTCTCATCAATCCTTGCCAATAACTTTCAATGCAGGTTTGTAGAAAACAACATTCATCCCATCAGGCCAAGGAGCTTTATCAGCTTTAAGTGGAAAAATGTAGCTCTAATCTCCTCATCAATTATACTTTGCTCATCTCATTCATATGTTCATTAGAAATAGGATGCCTAATGTATCTACTAAGGTCACTAGGTTCCACATCATTATGCTTAGAGAATAAATACATATAATAAGCAACAATCTCCTTTTTAACATCCTCTTTCTTAGTAATAGTAGATCCATCCTCCCTAGTTATAGAGGAAATTCTATTATAAGCATCCTTTGAGTAGTAACTTTATGAAAGTAAGAAGTGTTTTGATCTTCCATTTTCAACCATTGAACTCTTTATCTCTATTTATACAAGCATTCCCCAACATGAGACATTTCATAAATTTTGTGGATGCAATCTCTTTCCCTAGCTAATAATATAGTATTACCAAGGTCATTGTTAACCAATTGCTTGACATTTAATAGCTTTTTTCTAGCCAAGGATACCTGATTAATGAGATTACCATAGTGATGTTTATTTAATAATTTCAAACCTTGCTTCACTAATTTGATCTTTTGCACAAGAGAAAACATCTTTAAACCCCAATATAATTATTACAAACTCTCTCAATCATAGGTAAATAATCATCACGTTTGGACATAAAATTGTTAAATCTAAAAGGTCTTTTAACTCTCAAATTTTTCATTTGGATCTTGAGAAAGATGTTAGCATGATTAGAAATACCATGGGGTGAAAAATTTACATCAAAATTAGGAAAAACATCCAACCAATTTATATTCACTATACATCTATCAATTTTGATATAAACATGCCCATTAGTCCAAGTATATTTAATCCCTGTGTATTTTATGTCAGTTAAACCAGCCGTATTTAAAGCTTCATCATACTCCTGCATAGCTGAAGTCCACACAGAGGATCCCCCCACTCTTTCATGTCTAAACCTTATAGCATTAAAATCACCCAAACAGACCCAAGGAGTACCAATAACCTAACAAAAGATAATATTCAAGTTCCTCCATAAATTCTTTTTCTCCATGTTATCATTAGTACCGTATACAAAAGTGGCATAACAAAACAGAGAACCATTCAAGTTATGAACCTGACTATGGATAAAATCATCACTCTTAGAATCTAACTTTACCAATGTTTTAGATTCATTCCAACACACCCATTCTCATGACCCAAATTTCCTTACTCCTCAACGAAGCCTAAGAAACCTAAGGGTGACGTAAACCATACACTAAACACGAAAGGATAAATGCAGAAGCCGAAAGGTGGATCTAAACCGATCCTTCAACCTAACAAAACTCATCCCTAAAGGCCACTAATCAATGCCCCAATCATGGTAGGAGAAATGGTGAAGCATAAGGGAGAGAACAGAAACATGTTGGATAGAGGTGTACAAAATAGATTCTATCAAGTACTCAGTATCCCTTCCACCGAGTACTCAATAGCCTTTTAAAGGCCCAAATATTGTTGGCATTTTAGAGGCTTCTGCACAAGTTCACACACTTACGCACTCACCAAATACTTGGAAGAATCCGCTTCGAGTATTCGGTGGTCTCCAGTTTGAAAAGTCATTTTAAATGTCTCAGAATCTTTCATAAAATCTTCGTTTTGACTCCGGTCTCTGTTTATAATTTCTCGGGTTTTCAAAGCCAATTTCACACTGAGATAGATTCCAATACAATTTCTAAAACATGAGATTTATTTTGAAATCACGGGGGTAGGAGCGAAAAAGGGTTTTTCGTTCAAGATTTAAAAGGGTTCACTCATGAACCATGAAAAATGCTATTTTTTGGAAAATCATCAATTAACATGAACAATCTCATTTCAACTCTAAAATGGACAAAACGAAAGAACTTCATGGATTTCATTATTTGAAATGTCCAAGGCAATACATAATAAGGTTTTCAACAAAATGAAATAGTTTAACATTTCGGCACCAAAATGCACCAAAAGAATAAAATCCCCGCGCATGGCGCTCCAAGGGACATACATCAATGTAAACTAGACAACTAACACTCTAGACAACAAAAGAAGAGAAAATCATAATTTGGATTACAAGTTCACAAAAGAGAACATGTGAATACATGTATCACCTATATATCACAACATGATAAGTCCATCTCTATAAGTATAAAAGGACGGACAAAACATTATAATCCATTGAGTGCCTACGAACCTCCCATAGGGGGATCATCACCTGAAAATATAATGTCATGGGGTGAGCTCACTAGCCCAATAGAGGAAGCGTCATCGCCTCAATCTCGGTAGTCTGAGTGGTACAACCCAACCATGGTACATGCAACTAATTCAAGGTCGGTCTCTTGTCCCACATGGCTCTCACGCTAATCCCGAACTCCATCGAACCCAACTAACAATTTCCCAACATGCTCAAATCAAAATCATCCACAAATATAGCATGATTCAACACAATTATCACAATTACATATATGACAATTTAAGTGCAATGTTACTCAACACATGCACAACCACACACCCTAACTCTAACGGTCAACGAGATTATTCTCTAACCATTCACTTTTGAGGATACAAGCTCATGAAGGAAGGTAGAGTACCGTACCAATCATTCCTTGAGATTATGCACTCTCAATGTTGAATATCGTAAACAGGAACGCGATCGTGAAAATAAGATTTGGAACAAGTCCTCCCCCTACCATCTCTGTTTCTCGGAAGACTAGTTCTGTTGGAGCAAGAATCACCACCTGGCCAGTTGTTATGATGATCTGACACACGACAACTCACACATAGTTACGTGACCGGCATAGACCAACACCAATATATTTACGCGATAAGGTGTACTCAATATGCAAATTTCTCAATTTAGTCACGTCTCATCATAATACATGCTTTATCTCGTTATGCAATATATTATGTCCAACCTATCAATATGCTCATAATCTCCCGTTTATAAGCAATAAACAACAAGCATTTATATCACACAATCATGCTTTCAAGGGCCAAGTTCACCGTATAAGATATCAAGACTAAACTCACATATATATACGGCATATATATGTATATATAGATGCTCACACCCTCATACAAAAACTAAAACAACTCGTTTTTTCCCTACCTCAATCAAACCAAGCTAACACAATGATGCCAAAAGAGGTCCAAGCCAAGCTACCAATTCAAGGGCTGAAAATGATAGCTTCCAACTAATAATACACCCTTCAATGAACAATAATATTACCATGGTGTCACAATAAACCAAAATTATCATAAGTGGCTCCAACCACAAGAATTAAACCAACCCTAATGTTAAATAATATAGGGTTTCATGAATGGAGTAATCAAAAGGAAAGAGATAGATATGACAGTTACCAATATCTCCAACCCAAAAGTGAGTTCAAAATCACAAGATGAACTCTAAGCTTTCAATAACCAAAAATAGGTGAAAAGGTTCAACTTATAGTCCTTAACAAGATTCAAGAGTAAAGGAAACCAAATCAAAAGTTGAACATAATACTTTAAGAATTGAAATTCTAGGGTTTGAAGTTAGAAACCTCAAGAGAGCTAGAAACTTACCCCAATACTTAGAGTAAATTGAAGAGGAGTGTAATCCAAGAAATTTCCATGTTGAACACTTCTTCAAAATCCAAGTGAAAGGAGATGAAATCAATGAAGAAGTGATGTAGGAGAAGAAAAAAAGAGAAGGGTAGAGAGAAAATGGTCTTGTAGAGAATTTGACAAGTATTTCAATGCAAGACTTATGAAGTTGTAAAGATTCTCTAATCACACCTCTCACTATCCAAAGGTGCACATTAAAGCTAAAAAATGTAGGAAAGATCCAAGGGTCCAAAGTTGGTCTTGCAAAGTGGAAGACTACACACATTAACATATTTGTTTGCCAAACATAGACTTATGATCCAAGGGTTGAGAATAGAGGTGGAAGAAGACTTGAAATCAATAGTGGAGAATTAGACAACACTTACAAGTGTGAAAAGACCAAATCCCTCTCAACTTATGATTAATTACAAGTGTCATCATGACTCTCAATTACCCTTTTATCCCATATTTTTCTCTTTATTTACCATCATGCTACTCATACACCAACAGTTAGTCATTTCTCTACAATTTTCACTAAGTCCTCTTAATATGAAAATACCAATTCACCGTTTGGTCATTTATTTCCCGAATTCATTTTCAACACTTTTCATTATTCTCAAAATGAAAACATAACATGCAACTTATAATTTAATCTCAAGTAAATCATGCAAGTCATGTTAAACACAAAAACACATTAAGCACGTAATCACATAAGCACTTAATTGTTAACAATATTTTTTTAATTCGCACGTAAAAATACTGGATGCTACACCCATACTCTACCCAATTCAACATACTCATAATTATTCAAGAATTTCCAACTAGGACATATGTAGTTTAGAATTGTTTAGCATTTTCTAGCTTTACTTCGGTCTCCATTAAAAAAAGAATAGACATCTCAATATTTTGGACCATCCCCTTAACCTCCTTCTGCTTAACATCACCATTCAAACCCTTTATATTCTGATAGGAGCCGAATCTAATACATAATTATCTTGGTGTAATCAACATACAAATTTCTCAATTTAGTCACGTCTTATCATAATACATGTTTTATCTCGTTATGTAATATATTATGTCCAATCTATTAATATGCTCATAATCTCACATTTATAAGCAATAAACAACAAGCATTTATATCACACAATCATGCTTTCAAGGGCCTAGTTCATCATCTAAGTTATCAAGACTACACTCGCATATATATATGGCATATATACAAATAGACGCGTACACCCTCATACAAAAACTAAAACAACTCATTTTTTCCCTACCTTAATCAAAGCAAGCTAACACAAGGATGAAAAAAGAGGTCCGAGACAAGCTACCAATTCAAGGGTTCAAAATAGTAGCTTCCAACTCGAAATACACCATTAAATGAATAACAATATTACCATGGTGTCACAATAAACCGAAATCGTCATAAGTGGCTCCAACCAGGAGAATTAAACCAACCTAATGAAACTAATTTAGGGTTTCATGAATCGAGTAATCAAAAGGAAAGAGATAGATATGACACTTCCCAAAATATCCAACCTAAAAGTGAGCTCAAAATCACATGATGAACTACAAGCTTTCAATAACTGAAAGTCGGTGAAAAGGTTCAACTTATGGTCCTTAACAATATTCAAGAAAAAAGGAAACCAAAATAAAAAGTTGAACATAATAGTTCAAGAATAAAAATTCTAGGGTTTGAAGTTAGGAACCTCAAGATAGATAGAAACGTACCCCAATACTTGGAGCAAATTGAAGAGGAGAGTAATCCAAGCAATTTACATTTTGAACACTTCTTCAAACTCCAAGTAGAAGGAGATGAAATCAATGAAGAAGTGATGAAGGAGAAGAGGAAAAGAGAAGGGTAGAGATAAAATGGTGTTGTAGAGAATTAGAGAAGTCTTGCAATGAAAGACTTATGAAGTTGTAGAGATTCTCCATTCACACCTCTCATTATCCAAAGGTGCATATTAAAGCTAAAAAATGTAGGAAAGATCCAAGGGTCCATAGTTGGTCTTGCAAAGTGGAAGACTACACACAATACACATTAACACATTTGTTTACCAAACATGGCCTTCTAATCCAAGGGTTAAGAATAGAGGTGGAATAAGACTTGAAATCAATGGTGGAGAATTAGACAACACTTATAAGTGTGAAAAGACCAAATTCCTCTCAACTTAGGATTAATTACAAGAGTGTCATCATGACTCTCAATTACCCTTTTGTCCCATGTCTTCCTCTCTATTTACCACCATGCCACTCATACACCAACACTTGGTCATTTCTCTACAATTTCCACTAAGTCCTCTTAATATGAAAATACCAATTCACCCTTTGGTCATTTATTTCCCGAATTCATTTCCAACACTTTTCATTATTCTCAAAATAAAAACATAACATGCAAGTTACAAATTTAATCTCAAGTAAATCATGCAAGTCATGTTAAACACATTAAACACATAATCACATAAACACGTAATTGTTAACAAAATATGTTTAATTAGCACGTAAAAATACCGAACGCTACACCCATACTCTACCCAATTCAACATACTCATAATTATTCAAGAATTTCCAACTAGGACATATGTAGTTTAGAATTGTTTAGCATTTTCTAGCTTTACTTCGGTCTCCATTAAAAAAAGAATCGACATCTCAATATTTTGGACCATCCCCTTAACCTCCTTCTGCTTAACATCACCATTCAAACCCTTTATATTCTGATAGGAGTGAATCTCATACATAATTATCTTGGTGCTTTTATCGGAGACGTTTCAGGTTCATGTTTTGTAAAACGAGTTAATTTTGGTAAAATAACTTGAATAATGACTCGAGACCATTCGAGAGACAAAACCGAGGATAAATGACCCATAGTACACCTAAAAATGAAGTGGAATGGAGTCGAGTGAAAAAAACAAAGCAAAGAAGTCATAATAGAAAAAATACCATGAAGAACTATTGAGTACTCAATAATGCTACACGAGTATTTGGTCAGCTAAAATACGCGCCTTAGCGCTCAACATGGCATAGCAAGTCAGAGGGTTTTGTACGCCACTTAGGGCCATCGAGTGCCAACTTCAAACTACTAAGTACTCGAGATTTCTACTTCGAGTACTCGACATTTCTTGAATTGTATGTTTTTGACCTTCAATATTCAAGCCACCATAACCTGGTCAAAAAAACTTTAAATTAAGTGATTCAAAATCCTAAACTCATCCACATAAAGTTAGTTTTCCAACGCATTTTAAATCACGCAAAAACTCCACCCGTAGCTCAAGATATAATTAAAACAGTGAAACATGGACAAAGCTGATTCAGGGGTTACGAGTACTCGAGATTTATTTCTCTAGTACTCAAGAATGACCGACTTCAACTTCATAGGTGGACCTCCTTTCAGCACCGCTTGACTTATTTTGCACTCCAAGACACCTTGGGACGTATTTTAGGCATCTTATGGTTAGATTTCACTTCCTTTCTCATCAACTCATACAAGGAAATGATTTACTTTATGGAGAAGTAATCCATATCCAAAAATAGACTTCTCTACTTCTATAAAGAGAGGGGTCAGTTCTATCAAAGGGGGGTCTTCTTCCAACATTGGTCTTGGAGCAAGAGGTCTTGAAATCTCTAGTCTTTTCCCAATTCTTTTTTTGGTGAATTTTTCCACAGATCTTGCTCCAAAGAGGAGGCCAAGAGAAGAAACATGAAGAGGAGTTTTACATCAAGAATGCAGATCTCTTCAACTACGAGCAACTAAAGTGGTATCTAGGGTTTTTAACAAAACCCTAGCCAAGTAATGTAGATTTTATTTACTTTAATTGCAAGAGGGGAAACAGAATAACACGTATGTGATGATTTTGTAAATTAGTGAATGAGGTATACTTTTGTAACACCTCGCTCCAACACTTGGTATGATATTGTCCGCTCTGGACCCACCCCGCACGGTTTTGCTCTTGGGCTCCTCCCAAAAGGCCTTATACCAATTGGAGACAACACTGCACATATAAGTACATCCCCAGACCTCTACCCGGGCGATGTGGGACATCACAATCACCCCCCCTGGGACCCAGCGTCCTCGCTGGCGACCCACGGGTGGTGTGCATTCTCCCACACTTAATTCCGGCTAGGCTCTAGCTCTGATAACAATTGTAACACCCCGTTTCAACACTTGGTATGATATTGTCCGCTCTAGGCCCAGTTTGCACGGTTTTTCTCTTGGGCTCCTCCCAAAAGACCTCATACCAATTGGAGACAATACAGCACATATAAGCACATCCCCAGACCTCTACCCGGACGATGTGGGACATCACAACTTTTATATAAGATTCTATATTTATTCTCTTCATGTTTTAGATTGAATAAATGGTTTATCTTACTCAACCATGTTTTCTCATAAGGGATAGAACTCTGATGTTTAAATTATAATTTTCTACACAATAGTGGTTAATTTGCTTGAAATCTAGGTTTGGACAAGCCATGCTAAGGAGAGGTTATATTGATATGCTCTAGTTTAATTATTGTATTGTAGGAGTAGTTTAGAGTAAGATAGCATGCATGCACAAGTCACGCTCTCCCAAAGATGGGTTGTAGCCGAGTCGGATGAATTATTTCTGTTTTGGGATTAGGGTTTGCCAGTTGTAACCCTATATCTGATTCACATATGATGTATCGCCCTTTTATAATTTAATGAATGAAAATCTATATTATGCGACTAGTGATGGCGTTAGAAATACCTTATAATCTATCTCTATTGTTTTTATCTTAAATCTATCTTTACTTGCTTTCTTTTAGTTATTTATTCAATTAGTTTATAATCAAAACCCAATCGAAACTATTTTAGAAATTCAAGAGTATTATTTTACTAAATTTCAAAATACGACTTAATCCCGTGGATTTGATAACCGTATCTTAAGTATATTATATTATAATATGATTTGTACACTTACGATACGTAAAATTATATCAATTTTAAGGGCTTACTTTTACTATTATTCTTAATCATTATTTTAGCCAATATTGTGAACCGATCATATTCCAATGTATCCCCTCTAAGAGTCTTCCTTGTTATATACTTATCATTTGGAAGCTTTCCCATAACCCCTATACTAGTTGCGAGAAGATTTATTGGGCTTTTCTTTTTCCCTTTTCCCAATATACCAGTATTAGTGATTTCAAAAGAATTACATGATTGCACAATAGTAACATTACCATATGTAATTACAATATTTGCACAACACAAAAAGATCCTTTTCTTATTGCTCTTCATTGGATTATATACATTTTCCCTATGGGCCCTTGGCCCATTAGGTCAACTTTTCCTACTTTGGAATTTTTGCCCTTACTTTACACGTTAGCTATTTTGTCCCTATACTATGCCATTATCTTGAGCTGCAAGTTTCTTCTAGAATCTTCGAGTTTCTTCTGGAATGCTCTTCGGGTCGAGCCATAAGATGGACCTGGTAGTCGAATCTCGGGACGAACCACAAGACTAACGTGTTGGTCGGGTTATGGTGTTGTCATGATGACCGGATCATCATCTCGGACCTTTTCCGGATCTATCCGGTAGGGACGAGGCTTTATATGGGCCGAGAAAACTCACATGTACATAGGCCCTCTTTTAGCTCATGGGCCTTCTTTTTAATAGGCCCATTAGATGAAATAATCTTAAGGCCCATCAAAAAAGCCTTTGAACTTGGTGCGCGGGACGCGTGCCTGATGATGTGGAGGCGCTTTAAATGCTGCAGTGTCGCCATCATTGCAATTGGTGCGCGGTTCGATGCCCTGACCCGGGCAGCTGAAACGTCATGCCTATATAACTTGTATATCATTCATATACGCCACACTTGCACTATTTTCGGACTGTTCCTCTTTCATCATTTCTCTCATCCATATCCTCAAGAATTCTGTTCAAATTCAAATCTCAAATCCACATAATCCCCAGTTTGTCTCGCCAATTTCTGCGAATCCCAGTGATCGTGGTTGAGTATTTCACTGTGTGGAGTGTTTTGAACCTTGCTGCGAATTGGTTGACCGGACACCCCTATCTTTGTCTGTTGGTATAGCTGTCGGTTTCTGCAAATCATTCGAAGGAGAAAAAACTCAAAGGGGGAACTGCCGGTATCTTCTTTACCTTTTTGTAAGTTATTATTCTCAATTTTCTACCTTTCATCAAATATGTCGGGGAGTGATGACACTAGGTCGGTTAGTGACGTGCAGCTGACAGACACCGATTTGACCATTACTGATCCCGAAGCCTCAGTAAGCACCCCGTCAGTAGAGATTACCCGAGTCACTAGGTCTAATCCACCAGAAGTTACTCAGGACGCTGGGGGTCGAGTCGTAGAGGGTGATGCTGAGAAGGAGCAAAATTTCTGTACTGACCCTCTCCCAGCTAAATACAGGAAAGACGTTCAACTTAAGAGCCTCGGGGTTCCCGAAGGGGTGAAGGTTAGACATTATCCTCGGGACAAAGACTTTAGGATTGGTGAGGGGCTGAATGACGGGGAGATATTGCTCTCCTCATTCCACCTTGCCATACTAAAGTTTCCAATCCATTCTTTCTTCCTCTTGGCATTAAAGACTTTGGGTCTGGCCCCCCTTCAACTTGGTCCCAATTTCTATAGGATCCTGGCCATGATCCTACTGATCAACAAAGAATTAAACCTAGACTTAGGTTTGGCCGAGCTTCTATTCTCGTACAAACTTCAGGAACAGAATGATAATAGGGGTAGGTACAACCTGACCTCGTATGCTAAGAGGAAAATGTGTGACAATGTCCCGACCTCCAATAAGGGATGGAAAGAGAGGATGATAGTAGTGAGTGGTCGGTGGAGGCATCCCGATGCCATAAACATACCTGTCAGCCATGTTTTCTAACTGACCCGACTTCCCGAGTTTAAGAGTTTTCATACCCGAGCCTCATCCTATTGAGATATGTGTAATGATAAGTTGGGTATGCTAGTGATGGATTTCCTTCAGGCTCCTCATGCGAAAAGGGAGGGCGGGTATATAAGATCCCGATTTGAACTGTTGCATGCCACAGTATGGAGTTAGGATTTGAGGGATAGCCAGAATTGCCTAACCGGATATGTATTGCAGGAGCTTGCATCGGGAGCGTCTGCACCAGTGATTGCCTTAGGTTCTGCTGCGAATACGTCTGGATCGAAGAGATTCAAGTCCAAGTCAACAGCAACCAAAAAGCTCAAGAAAAACGTGTCGGGAGGCCAGTAGAAAAGGAAAGCGGTTACCATGCCCAAGCTTTCAATAAAGAAAGCTAAACGGGATGACATCGGCTCCACATCATTTTTTTGTGGGGTTGATGTCCCTCCAGTTCCTGAGAACCCTTCAGTCAATATATCAGTGGGGCCGACTAGAAGCCGAGCCGCCACGCCCGTTCCTCCTCCTCCGGTAGAGTATCCTCTGATCACACCCCCGCCTCCGCCCTCTCACGACCCGCACACAGCTGTATCGGGGGAGGTCGAGGTCGGGGATGATCATGCTCTGGTCCCGAGCTTTGCAGGCTTGGATCGGAATCCGTCTCAGGCTAATCTTGTAGTCAGGCCCGGCTCAAGCCTCAGTATAGCACTGGAGGTTCCTGCCTCGACATCGGATGCTTGGGAGTTAGAGTCTGATGAAGAGGGTCAGGGTTCATCCCGACCTACCAACTTGCGTACTGCTATCTCACATATGGTCAGGAAATAAGATAATAGGGAGATCAAAAAATCTGCTGAAAGTGGGAAAGAGGTTCCCCATGGGCCCCTGTTTAAGCTGGACACTAGGAAGGGCGACCCGCATTTGTCCGTGGGGGATCAGACTATCGGGAACTCAGAAGCCTTGCGGGAGATGGCCCTGGGAGTATGGACCCCGGTCGATAGGTTGGCCATGGGGCGGTATGACAGGATGAGCTTAGCCTTGAATGGGCCTGAGCTTGCAATGAGGGTAACATACTTTTTATACATAGTTTTTATTTTTCCCCTTATCTTATGTGTTAACACTTCTTCTTCCAGATGCTTCATGCTACTCAGGCGTACAACTGCAAGCTTGAGGATGATGCCTGGGTCATAAATGCCCTGAATCGGGATGTTCAGGTCCATAAAGCTGGGTTTGCCAAGGCTCTGGAGCAGGTCAAGAAGTCTAATGACAAGATTTAGTCCCTGACATATAGGGTTGTTTCAGCTGAGGAAAAGCTCGCAGCTGCCACGACAAAGATCTCAGAACTTGAGGGCAAGGCTCGGGAGGCTGAGCAGATGGCTAATCGGGAGGCCCAGGCTAGGGAAGCCCTAACTCTCCAAGTGCAGGCCCTGACTGAAGAAGTCTAGAAGTTAAAGACTTCGGGATGGCAGTTGCTTGTGGAGAAGGTCGAGGTCAAGAACACCTTAGGCGTAGAGAGATCCCAGGTAGAGATGTGCCACAAAGGTGGTAATCATATGATCTCTTGCTTGGAACTGACCTGCAAATACCATTACGAGCAGGGTTGGCAGGAATGCATATTGGAGCTTTAGAAGCCTGAAAAGGATAGGGAGATCTCGACTATTGAGGATCTTGACCGAAACATAGGAGTTGGGCCTCCGTATGATGATCCTGAGCCCGAACCCAACGATCTAACCTTTGGCAAATTTCTTCAGGATCCCTTGCCTACTCCGCCTTCTCACTCTAGCCTGGATGAGCCTGAAACCATAGGACAGTCCCACGGGACTAAAGGCTTAGGCGGGAATGGAGATCCTCCCGCCGTAGAATAGGGCTCTTCCTTTAGCTTTTTGCCCCTTCTCTTGTATTTGTAACAACTTAACAACGCATCATTGCATCATTGTATCATCCTTGGCCATCGAGGCCATTTCAATATATATAAATTTATTTACTCATATTTTGTTGAGAACCCATGTGGTCTATACTTTCTGTACGCCTTTTGATAAGATAATAAATTGGTATTAACGTTAAAGAATGACGGTTGTCGGGCCTGTGGTATAAATCTCTCGGGCACTTTGGGCCCATGGATAGGATTCAACACATGGGTTTTGAAATTGATATTTGGTAAAAACCCGACCACTGGTGGGTCTGTGATGATCTCTTGGGCACTTTGGGCCCAAGGAGAGGATTCAACACTTAGGCTTTCAAACTGATATTTTATAAAACTCGACCACTAGTTGGTCTATGATGATCTCTCGGGCACTTTGGGCCCATGCAGAGGATTCAACACTTAGGTTTTGAAACTGATATTTTGTAAAACCTGACCACTAGTGGGTCTGTGATGATCTCTCAGGCACTTTGGGCCCATGGAGAGGATTCAACACTTAGGTTTTCAAACTGATATTTTGTAAAACCCGACCACTGGTGGGTTTGTGATGATCTCTCGGGCACATTGGGCCCATGGACAGGATTCAACACTTAGGTTTTGAAACTGATATTTTGTAAAACCCGACCACTGGTGGGTCTGTGATGATCTCTCGGGCACTTTGGGCCCATGGATAGGATTCAACACTTAGGTTTTGAAACTGATATTTTGTAAAACCCGACCACTGGTGGGTCTGTGATGATCTCTCGGGTACTTTGGGCCCATGGAGAGGATTCAACACTTAGGTTTTGAAACTGATATTATCATTGTGATTTCGATACTTGTCGAGATGAGAAATGGAACTTCTATTGCAATCTCTTGGGCTCTAGTGGCCTTTCTTTACAGATGTTAAATCAAAGTATTTCTAGGGATAATACCTCTTAAATTGGGATGCATTCTGTGTGTTGGGCTCCCTTCTGTTATCAGAGTTCCTGAGTAGTCTATAGGACCCGTGCCCTATTACTTCAGTGACAGTGTAGGTTCCTTCCCATGGCTCTTGGAGCTTGCCCACGTGTCCAATCTTTCGTCTAAGGACCATGTCCCCGACTTGGAATCCTTTTCTTTTCACCCTTTTATTGAAGTGATTTCTGACCCGCTGTTGGTAAGCTGCCAGTCTTATCCCGGCAGTTTCTCTCATCTCTTCCAGCAGGTTGAGCTCGTGAGCCAAGCGCTGGCTATTTGTTCTCTCGTCCCAGGCCACTGATCTCAATGTCGGGACGACATACTCTGTTGGGATTACAGCCTCTGCCCCATATGCCATGGCGAAGGGTGTCTCACTGGTTGGTTGTCGGGGAGTGGTTATATGACCACAGTACCTTTGGTAATTTGTCCAACCATTCCCCTTTGGCCTTCTCAAGTTTCTTTTGCCAAGGTGTTGAAGATGGAATGATTGGTCCTTTCTGCTTGTCCATTGGCTTTTGAGTATCCCACCGAGGAGGTATTCTGATTGATTCCATGCTCAGCCAGAAATGACCTGACCGGTTCGCAGTCTAAATTTGTGTCATTGTCCATCATGATGGTCCGAGGCACCCCGAACCTCCAGATGATATGATTCCATATGAATTTGACTACGTGGCTTCCCTTTATAGAAGGATAGGCCTCGGCTTCAACCCATTTGGTGAAGTAGTCGGTGGCCAGGAGTACATGGGTATTTGACCTGATAGCTTTTGGGAGTGGTCCAACTATGTTCATCCCCCATCGGGCAGAAGGATGCGGAACGATTGTCGGGTTCAAGAATTTCGGTGGTTGAAGTATAGCGTCACCGTGCATCTGACAGGCTTTGCATTTACGCACATATTCCTCTGTATCCCGGGACAGGTAGGACCAAAAGTAATCCTGGGATAGGATTTTGTGGGTAAGGGACCGGGCTCCCGAGTGGTATCCACAAGCTCTAGCGTGTATCTCTTTCATTACTGTCTGTGCCTCAGAAGGAGTTACGCACCTCAGATATGGACCCGAAACAGATCTTCTGTAGAGCTGTCCCTGGATGATCGAGTACCTGGCTGACTTCATTCTGATTTTCCTTGCCTCTGCCTTATCAGTGGGTAGCGTCCGGACACTGAGGTAGTCGATTATGGGATCCATCCAGCTCGGCTCTCGGGGAACTAGACATATCAGTTCGTCGGGCTCTTGAATGCTTGGTGTAGTGATGAAGTCAGTCAGTACTACTCGGGTCATATCCTCAACGGCTGCAGACGCCTGATTAGCTAAGTGATCAGCATAAATGTTTCCTTCCCTAGGGATTTGGTTGAATGTTAACTTTTGAAAACCTTCGGACTCCTTGAGTACTAACGCTCTGTAATATTCCATTTTGGGGTCCCTGGTTTTGTACTCTTCGGTTATTTGTCTGACTATCAGCTGGGAGTCACTGTATACGGATAGGGATTGTATTTGCAGGCTCCTGGCTAATCTCAGGCCCGATATGATGGCTTCGTGCTTCGTTATTAGTGGCTGAGAATTGTAATTGCATCGAGGCCTGTAACTTAGTTATGTCAGGAGTATGGATTTCCTTCCCGACGCCTGCTCTATTGGTGCTAAACGATAGGTCTACGAATAATTTCCAAGTTTCTAATTCAACGGGTTGATCGGCTTCCTCGGTTTTTCCATCTAATAGGAAATCGGCCACGGCCTACACCTTGATCGAGATTCTGGGAATGTAGGTTATATCATAAATCCCCAGCTCAATGGCCCATTTGGAGGTCCTTCCGGAGAGATCGGGCTTCGCCATAAGCACACGAATAGGAGTGGTAATGGGGACAATGATCTGGTGAGCTTCAAAGTAATGCCTGAGACATCGTTTGGCATGGATCAGGGATAGAACTAATTTTTCTTATTTGTTGTACCGGGTCTCGGGATCGGCTAACGCCTTACTTGTATAGAAAATGGGCATCTGGAGGTTCCCGTCCTCTCTAATGAGTACAACACTCGTTGACATTGATGATACTGCTAGATACAAGAGTAAGACATCATCGGGCTCAGGCGTCGCAAGAATGGGAGGCTTGAGCATGTATGTTTTCAATCGGGATAGGGCTTTGGTTTGTTCGGGCCCCCATACCTCTCCCTTCTTTGCTTTGATCACCTGGAAAATGGGTCAGCATATGTCGGTCAGTCTTGCAATGAATCTGCTTAAACCTACAACTCTTCCGGTTAGAATTTGGACTTCTTTGTGAGTGGTTGGCTCTTTTGTTTCGAGCAGAGCCTTCATTTGGGTCGGGCTGGCCTGTATGCCTGATCGGTTGACAATGTGCCCAAGACACTGAACCGAAGACACCCCGACGGAGTTTTTGGTCGGATTGAGTTTCATACCATGTTTCCTCAGGGTGTCGAACACTTTTCGGAGATGCTCCAGGTGGTCTATTTTCTTTCTGCTTTTGACTACTGTATCATCAATGTAGGCCTCGACCACTGTGCCCATCATTCCTTTAAAGATCCTGTTCACCAGTCTCTAAAATGTGACTCCTGTATTCTTTAGTCTGAAAGGCATAACTTTAAAGCAATAAGTACCTGTCTCGGTAATGAAGGAGGTATTTTCCTCATCGGTCGGGTCCATTGGGATTTGGTTGTATCCCGAGTATGCATCCAGGAAGGTTAGACTCTCGTAGCCCGCGGTAGCGTCGACCATTTTGTCTATTTTGGGCAGGGGGGAGCTGTCTTTCGGGCAGGCTTTGTTTAGGTCGGTGAAGTCGACACATACTCGCCACTCCCCATTCTTTTTTTGCACAACCACCACGTTTGCTAACCACTCGGAATACTGAACTTCCCTGATGAACCCGGCTTCGAGTAGTTTTGACACTTCGTCAGCTATGATCTGGTTCCTTTGGCTTCGCATTCACCTCTGTTTCTGTCGGACAGGTCTTACATTTGGATCAACATGTAATGTGTGCCGGGCTGTGAAGGGGTCGATGCCGGGGATATCAGTATGCTCCCACGCGAAGACGTCATGATTATCCTGTAAGAATGTTGTCAGTTCATTTAATTCACTTGTGGTGAGGCTTGTACCTGCGTAGGTGACCTTATCGGGTTGGTCGGGCATTACGGATACCGGCTGCAGAGGTTTCGCGATGATCGGGGGACCCGACTCCCCATCTTGTAGTTGCTATTTGGGCTGTGGGTCGAGATCCTGATCCTCTTCTCGGGACCTCTTTCCATTGGGCTTATCCTTCATTCCTTTCACAGTGACGGTGTAACATTGCTTGGCCGCTACCTGATCCCCTTTGATATCAATTATGTCATATCCATTTGGCCCGACGCACCTCATCATTTGATGGAGAGTTTATGGTACGCCTTGCATCCTGTGAATCCATCCTCTTCCCATAAGCAGATTGTATGAGGGTTTCATGTCCACCACGACAAAGGTCTCGGGCAGAGTTCTCTGGGCTGCTGACATGGGCAGGCTGATCTCCCTGAGGGGTTCAACTTGCTTTTTGTCGAGCCCAACAATTGGATTTCGGGAAGTCACAATATCCCTCGGGTCGATCTCCAACTTATCGAAAGCCCACTTGGTCATGATATTGGCACTACTTCCTGGGTCAACCATGACCCTCCGGACAAGACATCCCGAGACCATCAGAGTGTTGACTAATGGGTCGTCGTGTGGGACCTGGATGTCTCGGAGGTCATCTTGGGAGAAACTTATCTGAGACTGCCCCGTTCGGTGCTGGACTTCGTTTATCCTGGCTATCCTGTTGACGTGATGTGCTCTTCTTATTTGTGATTGTCTCTATCCTTCTCCGCCTCATGGGTCGGGACCTCCATGGATCATGTTGATTATTCTGACCAGGAAAGAAGGGGCTTGATTATGTTGATTGTTTTGTGCAGGTTGATGGGCTTTTGGACCATCCCTCTGGACATAGTTCTTCAGCTCTCCTCGGGCTATCATTAACTCGACCTGGCGCCTTAGGTTCCGGTAATCATTTGTCGTATGGCCGAAATCACCATGGAAGGCGCAGTGCTTTGATCTATCCCTCTGGTCGAGTGGTTGCCTGATTGGGGGAGGTGTCTGGAAGATTCCCTTGGCCTTGTTTTCTTGGAAAAGCTTGGCGAGGGTCACTTTCAAGGGAGTGATCTTCTCTTCGAATCGGGTACGCCTCTCGGGCTGCTGAGGAAACTGAGATGAAGAGGGGATCAGGGGATTCGAGCGTTTGCGATAACTCATCTGTCCGGCTGTATCTGAAACCTTATCCTTGGACTTGATTTCCACATTGATCAATGCAGCTCTCTTCAGTCGGGTAGCCTCCTCCTCTTCGATCCTTAGGTGACCCTGAGCTCTAGAATTGAGTTCCCCGATTCTCGAGGGTGGTCGTTTCACAAGTGACTGGTGGAACTTGGCCCCGGGAATCAGTGCCATCTTGAAGGCTTCCACGGCAGAGTACTGGTCGCAGTTGTCGATGGAAGACGACTCGATGTTGAATCTGGATAAGAAACTCTTGAGGGACTCGCCCTTTTCCTGAGTCATGGTAAAGAGGCTCGAGATGGTCTTTTTTTGCCTCTTGTTCCCGAAGTATTGGGCCACAAAGAGATCGGACAGTTGTTGCCAGCTGCCAATGGATCTTGACGGCTGCTTCCTGAACTAGAGGAATGGCGCGTCGACGAGACTGGTCGAGAATACTTTGCACAGCAAGGCTTCGTTCTCAGCGTACATGGTCATTTTTTGGTGGATCTGGTAAATATGCTCCTCAGGATCCTTCGTTCCATCGTAGGGAGTGAATCTGGGCATGACGAACTTCTTGGGGAAGGGTTCCCGGGTGATTTCTACAGTGAATGTTGACTGAACCGAGTTGGCAGAGGCCTGGAGGGCCTAGCCATCGGTAGATCGGGTCCTCAGATCCTTCTTGACTTTCTTTTGGAACTCCGCCATCATCTCCTGAAGTTTTTGCGATGTCAAACGCTCGTCGGTGACGGGAGCTTTGCCTGTAGCCGGGGTTTCACCTGGTCGGTGAGAGGTTTCATCATGTTCCTCCTATGGTTTGGCTTGTTCTTAGATCTGTGACTGATCGGGAACTACCGGAGGGGTAGTCGCCTGATTCAATCTTATCAAGAGCTCCTCGCTTCTTCTCTCCACCGCCACGCTTCTTGCTTCGGTGGCCTAGCTTTGCTTCTCCGCTTCGACAAGCTACTGCAGGAGGTGCTCGATCGTCGGTGGGGCACTGGGTTGTCTATCACCAGGGATTTGTACCTCCGACTGGGATCTCGTTATTGGCATGGTCGGGTTTGGACGGAGAGGATGATTTTTAAGGTCTGGTGGTGGTATTTGGGTTTTGCTCAGCTTTTTTAGGTAGGAAGATGGTCGGCGAAGTGACCTAATTTCCCACAGACGGCGCCATTGTGTAGTTACAATATTTGCACAACACAAAAAGATCCTTTTCTTATTGCTCTTCATTGGATTATATACATTTTCCCTATGGGCCTTTGGCCCATTAGGGCAACTTTTCCTACTTTGGAATTTTTGCCCTTACTTTACACGTCAGCTATTTTGTCCCTATACTATGCTATTATCTTGAGCTGCAAGTTTCTTCTATAATCTTCGAGTTTCTTCTGGAATACTCTTCGGGTCGGGCTATAAGATGGACCTGGTAGTCGAATCTCGAGACGGACCACAAGACTAACGTGTTGGTCGGGTTATAATGTTGTCACGATGACCGGATCATCATCTCGGACCTTTTTTGGATCGATCCGAGCGGGACGATGCTTTACATGGGCCGGGAAAACTCACATGTACACCATCAGTAATCATTCTAAATTCTGCCTTTCCTGAATCAATACCCAAAATTAAAGGTATAGGGCAAGAAACCCCCCAAACTATACTCTCTATCCCATTTCCAAACTAAACCCCCCCCCCCCCCCCCCCCCCCCCCCATATATCCCCTATAGTACATAATTCCAAAAAGCAGTTTTACTAATTACACTTTTACCCCCTTTTATTTTACTAATTACAATCCACCCCTTATTACAAAATATATATATATTCCAAAAACTACAATTTGATTTTTTTTTATAAAATTCTAAATAAACATATAAAATTCGAAACAAACATATAAAATTCGAAAATATATATATAATTCGGAAAAATATATAAAATTTGAAAAAACATATAAAAT
This sequence comes from Cornus suecica, assembly GCA_963922005.1. Taxonomy (NCBI): domain Eukaryota; kingdom Viridiplantae; phylum Streptophyta; class Magnoliopsida; order Cornales; family Cornaceae; genus Cornus; species Cornus suecica. The sequence goes on along the minus strand of OY998238.1, from coordinate 57,866,557 downwards.
TTGAAAAAATATATAAAATTCAAAAGAATATATATAAAATTCTATATTGTATATATATTTGTATATTGTTTACAAATATATATACAATATATATATATTTGTAAACAATATATATTATATATATTGTTTACAAATTTTATATATTTGTAAAATATATAAAATTTTATATATTGTTTACAAATTTTATATATTTGTTTAGAATTTTATATGTTTTTTTTTTAATTTTATATGTTTCTTTCGAATTTTATAAATTATTTCAAAATTTATATATTTTTTTGAATTTTATATATTTTTTACGAATTATATATATTTTCAAATTTTATATGTTTTTTCGAATTTTATATGTTTATTTCAAATTTTATAAAAAAAAAATCAAAATGTAATTTTAGTAATATATATATTTTATAATAAAGGTTGGAAATGTAATTAGTAAAATATGAGGGGATGGAAATATATTTTCATATTATAGTTAGGGGGTAAATGCATGCTTTTAATAATTTGAAAGGAAATTTTTAGATTAAAAAATTTCTGACAAAAGCTCAACAGTTTGGGGTTTCTCGCTCCTTACCCCAATATTAATGAGTCATTTTCATTAGGCACATCATTTGATGCTACCCCTTTGTGAGGACTGTAAAAGTCCACATATAGATTATTATCATCAATTGATATCGCCTCTCTGACAGGAATATCAAAGTCTAGATCATTATCATTAAAATTACCTAAGCATTGGAATTTATTAAGGGATAAAATATTTACCTCAACCTTATGCTCAATAATATGCTCCTTTACATTCACTAGCCACAAGAAGGGTCCGAATCGTCTACAATAATTATTCCAGAAATAAATAAAACGTTGCCTGTTTAAGTAAGTGAAAAAACAAAAGAATGGTTGAAAAAAAAAACAAAAGAAAGGAAAACACCGTTTAACGCCATGTATATGCCCTAATAGCTTTTGCGCCCACTCCAATCTTCAATTTCTCCATCTCCAAACCCCAAGTGCGACACACACACACACTCCTCCTCTTCCTCATGATTGGAGTAAAGTGAGTTTATGGGCTATTCTTTCATCAATCCCTCTCATTCGCAACAACCATGGTGTTTTCACAATAAGGGTTTCTTCGCTGACGAACTAGGGTTTCAGAATCAGGGTTTCACTACATCTTCCGATGATGGAGATCGGTGTCGGACTCTTATGTTGCTCAAAGCCTCGTAGATTATGGGGACTTTGCCAATTCTTAGCGGTTCGTTCCCTTCCTCGCGACTCTGTTCGTTTCCTGAAGCTTTGGCAGGATTTGCCATGAGAGGGAAGATCATGTCGTCTGCGTGACATGTAAGTCATCATACCCATCTCTATATATATATTTCTATATATAAATGTTTGCGTGTTCATAATGTGTCTCTGGGTTTTAAAATTTCATTATCATATTTTTGTTTATGTTACTTTGTATTAGGGCTATGCAATTTGTGTTGGATTTGAATTTAATAATCCCAAAATCCTCCAGAACAATTTGTCAATTTCATCTGAATTCATTGGGATTCATTTAAAATCAAGTATTTGATTTTTTATATTTAATTTTTTTGGGAGAGTTATGTTATTAAATTAATCTGATGGTTGCCATATTGATCTTAGAAATTGAAATTTTGAATTATTCATTGAATGTGATGCAGAATTTTAATGGTGTAGATACAATATTTGCACAACACAAAAAAGGATCTTTTCTCATTACTTTTCATTGAATTATATACATTTTTCCAATGGGCCTTTGGCCCATTGGGGCAACACTTTCAACTTTACATAATATATTCCTTTACACGTCAGCTATGTAGGTCCTATGTCATGCCATTGCCTTGAGCTTATGGGCCTTCGAATTCCTTCAAAAATGCTCTTCGGGTCGGGGCAAGATACTTCTCGGACCACGGGGCTGATGTATAGGTCGGGTTATGACATGGACACAATGGTCGGGTCACAATCTCGGACCATTCCTGGATCGCTCCGGTCGGGATGGGCTTTTTCATGGGCCGGGAAAACTCACATGTACACAGGACCTCTTTTAGCTTATGGGCCTGTATCCAATGGGCCCATTAGGTGAAAGAATCTTAAGGCCCATTAAAAAGTCCTCGGGGTTGGTGCGCGGGACGCGTGGCGGATGATGAGGGGACGCGTGCCGGATGATGCGGGACGCGTTTAATGCTGCAGCTGCCGCCATCATTGCAATTTGATCTTGTGGCTGAGATGGCATAGATTTGTGTGAGATGGGCCGGGTCATGTCGATCCGATACTCTGACCCGGGTGACCGAAACGTCATACCTATCTATATATAACCCACATATATCACATTTGCACCGCTTTTGGATTACTTATCATTATTTTCTCTGCCATACTCAAGCATTATCTGCAACTCAAATCCATTCTCACCTACAGAATCTCCATATTGTCTCATCAATTTCTGCAAACATCAGCGATCTTAATTGATTTTTACACTGTGTGAAGTGTTTTGGATCGTGCTGCAAAGCGTTTGACCGGACGCATCCTTCTCTGTTTCCTGGTACAGTTGCCGGTTTCTGCAAACCACCTAGCCGGAGGAAAAACTCAAGGAGAGACTGCCGGAATCATCTTTGTCTTTTTGTAAGTTATTCTTCTCAATTTTCTATCCTTTCGTCAAATATGTCGGGGAGTGATGATACCAGGTCGGTTAGCGATCTGCAAGTGACAGATACTGACCTAACTGTTACTGATCCTGATGTCTCGGAGAGCACCCCATCCGTAGAGATTACTCGGGTCATTAGGTCTAGTCCCCCGGAAGTCACTCAGGAAGAAGGGGATCGGGCAGTAGAGGATGATGTCGAGGCGGGTCAGGATGCCGAGGAGGAGGAGAACTTCTGCACTGACCCTCTCCCAGCCAAATATAGGAAAGATGCTCAACTTAGGAGCCTCAGGGTCCCTGAAGGGGTTGAGGTTAGGCACTACCCTCGGGACAAAGATTTCAGGATCGGGGAAGGTCTGAAAGATGGGGAGATACTGCTTTCCTCATTTCACCTGGCTATATTAAAGTTTCCCATTCACCCTTTCTTCCTCCTGACTTTGGCTACTTTGGGACTAGCCCCCCTTCAAGTCGGTCCCAACTTTTATAGGATCCTGGCCATGATCTTGTTCATCAATAAGGAACTGAATCTAGACTTAGGTTTGGCCGAGCTTCTGCTTTCCTACAAACTTCAAGAACAGAAGGATAATAGGGGTCGGTACAACCTGACTTCCTACGTCAAGAGGAAGTTGTGTGATAACGTCCCGACATCCAACAATGGATGGAAAGAGAGGATGATAATAGTGAGTGGTCAGTGGCGACATCCCGATGCTATGAACATCCCTGTATCCCATGTATTCCAGCCCACCCGACTTCCTGAATTTAAGAGTTTTCATACCCGAGCCTCATGCCACTGCGAAATGTGCAATGATAAGTTGGGTACGCAAGTGATAGATTTCCTGAAGGCTCCTCGGGAGAAGAGGGGTGTCGGGTATATAAGGGCTCGATTTGAGCTGTTGCGTGCTAAAGTGAGGAGTCAGGATGTAATGGATAGCCAGAATTGCCTGACTGGATCTGTATTGCAGGAGTTTGCATCGGGAGAATTACCATCAAGGATTGCCTCGGGTTCTGCTGCGACTACGTCAGGTTCAAGGAGATTGAAGTCCAAGTCATCAGGAACCAAGAAGCTCAAGAGAAAAATGTCTGGGGATCAACGGAAAAGGAAGGTGGTTAGCCTGCCCCAACTTTCGATCAATAGGGCTAGAAGGGTTGATACTGGCTCTACATCCTTCATCTGTGGGGTAGATATCCCTCCAGTCTCTGAAAATCCTGATATACCGCCAGTTAGCGAGAATCCAGCAAGCCATCAATCGGCAGGACCTACCGGAGGGCCCGTTGGCACGCTCCCCCTCCTATTCCGGCAGAGAGTCATCCCGTCACACCCCCGCCTCCCCCTACTGATGGCCCACAAATTGGTGCATCGGATGCGGCCGAGGTCGGGGATGGTCGTGCCCTGGTCCCGAGCTTGGGAGGTACGAGTCTGAGTCCTCCTCGGGCGGATCCTCCTCGGGCAGATCATTCAGTCAGACCCAGTTCTAGCAGAAGCGTTGCACTAGGTGTTCCTTCCTCAGTATCGGATGCCCGAGACCTAGGCTCGGATGATGAGGAACATGATCGATCCCGACCATCCAAGCTGAGTACTGCCATTTCTAAAAATGTCAGGAAACAGGATAATAGAGAGATCGAGAAAGCTGCTGAGAGTGGGAGAGAAGTTCCCCATGGCCCTCGCTTCAGGCTGGATACTCGAAAGGGTCATCCATATGTGGGGGTGGCGGACAAGACGATCGACAACCCTGAAGCTCTGCGTGAGATGGCCCTGGGGGTGTGGACCCCGGCTGATAGGTTGGCCATGGGTCGGTACGACAGGTTGGACCTGGCTCTGGACGGGCCTGAGCTTGCAATGAAGGTAATAATTTCTCTACCCTCGTTTATTGGCTTCTATTTCATCCCTGATCTTTTGTGCTAACATCCCTGCTTTCAGATGCTTCACGCTACACAGGCGTATAATTGCAAGCTTGAGGAAGATGCCCGAGTCATTAACGCCCTGAATCGGGATGTTCAGGTCCACAAAGCTGGGTGTGTCAAGGCCTTGGAACAGCTCAAAAAGGCCAACGAGAAGATTCAGTCCTTGACATACCGGGTCGTCGCAGCAGAGGAAGGGCTCGCATCTGCCAAGGCGGCGACCCTAGAGCTTGCAGCTGCCAAGGCAACGATTTCCGACCTTGAGGGTAAGGCTCGGGAGGCTGAACAGATGGCTAACCGAGAAGTCCAGGCTCGGGAAGTCCTAACTCTTCAAGTGCAGGCACTGACAGAAGAAATTGAGAAGTTAAAGACTTCGGGGCAGCAGCTGCTTGAGGAGAAGGTCGAGGTTGAGAATGCACTAGGTGTGGAGAGATCTCGGGTAGAAATGTGTCACAAGGGAGGCAACCAGATGATCGCTCGTTTTGTGCTCACAAGCAAGTTCCGTTACGAGCAGGGCTGGCGGGAATGCATAACTGAGCTTCAAAAGCCTGAGGGTGACCGATACATCCCGACCATAGAAGACCTTGATCTCAGCATAGGAGTGGGACCTCCGTATGTTGATCCCGAGGCGGAACCTGAGGACCTGGCGTTTGGTGAGTTCCTTCAGGGTCCCTTGCCCGCTCCGCCGTGTCCTTGTGGCCTGGATGAGCCCCAAGCACAATCCCTCGAGAACCAAGCCTCAGGTGGCAATGAGGATCCTCCGGTGGAAGAATAGGGCTTTTCCCTTAGATTTTTGCTTTTTATTTTGTTTGCAACAACTGTGTCAAAGCTTTGTTGTATCAGCCTTGGCCACTGGGGCCCCTTTTAATATAAGTGAATTCACCTATTCAATCTTTGCCGGGAATATGCATGATCCGACGCTTTATTAATAAAAATTGGGATTTTGAATTATCGCTTGGTAGGACTACTGATGCCATCGGACCATAAGTCTGTGAGATCTCTCGGGCGCTTTGGGCCCATGGAGAGGATTCGACATTAAGGTTTTGAGATAAAACCTGACCTCTGGTGGGTCTGTGAAGATCTTCTCGGGCGCTTTGGGCCCATGGAGAGATTTTACATTTGGGTTTTCAGATAAAACCCGACCGCTGGTGGGTCTGTGAAGATCTCTCGGGCGCTTTGCGCCCATGGAGATGATTCAACACTTAGGTTTTGAGATAAAACCCGACCACTGGTGGGTCTGTGAAGATCTCTCGGGCGCTTTGGGCCCATGGAGAGGATTCAACACTTAGGTTTTGAGATAAAACCCGACCCCTGGTGGGTCTGTGAAGATCTCTTCGGCGCTTTGGGCCCATGGAGAGGATTCAACACTTAGGTTTTGAGATAAAACCCGACCACTGGTGGGTCTGTGAAGATCTATCGGGCGCTTTGGGCCCATGGAGAGGATTCAACACTTAGGTTTTGAGATAAAACCCGACCACTGATGGGTCTGTGAGGATCTCTCGGGCGCTTTGGGCCCATGGAGAGGATTCAACACTTAGGTTTTGAGATAAAACCCGACCACTGGTGGGTCTTTGAGGATCTCTCGGGCGCTTTGGGCCCATGGAGAGGATTCAACACTTAGGTTTTGAGATAAAACCCGACCACTGGTGGGTCTGTGAAGATCTCTCGGGCGCTTTGGGCCCATGGAGAGGATTCAACACTTAGGTTTTGAGATAAAACCCGACCACTAGTGGGTCTGTGAAGATCTCTCGGGCGCTTTGGGCCCATGGAGAGGATTCAACACTTAGGTTTTGAGATAAAACCCGACCACTGGTGGGTCTGTGAGGATCTCTCAGGCTCTTTGGGCCCATGGAGAGGATTCAACACTTAGGTTTTGAGATAAAACCTGACCACTGGTGGGTCTGTGAAGATCTCTCTGGCGCTTTGGGCCCATGGAGAGGATTCAACACTTAGGTTTTGAGATAAAACCCGACCACTGGTGGGTCTATGAAGATCTCTCGGGCGCTTTGGGCCCATGGAGAGGATTCAACACTTAGGTTTTGAGATAAAACCCGACCACTGGTGGGTCTGTGAAGATCTCTCGGGCGCTTTGGGCCCATGGAGAGGATTCAACACTTAGGTTTTTAAATTTATATAATCATGGAGATGCTTTAGGTAGGCTTAGATATGATCGGGAAGAAATTGAACTTCTATTTTTATCTTTCGGGCTCCAGTGGCGTTTCTTTACAGTAATTGAAATAGAGTATCCCTAGGGATAATACCTCTTGAGTCGGGATGCATTCTGTGTGTTAGGCTCCCTTCGATTATCAAAATTTCTGAGTAGTCGGTAAGCCCCGCGCCCAACTCCCTCAGTGACGGTGTAGGGTCCCTCCCATGGCTCTTGGAGTTTGCCCACATGTCCAATTTTCCGCCTGACGACCATGTCTCCAACTTGGAATCCCCTCCTTTTTACTCTTTTATTGAAGTGATTCCTGACCCGTTGTTGGTAAGCTGCCAGCCTTATCCCGGCAATTTCTCTTTTTTCTTCCAGTAGGTCGAGCTCGTGTGACAAGCATTGATTATTTGTTTTCTCATCCCAGGCCAGTGATCTCATTGTCGGGACGGCATACTCCGTGGGGATTACGGCTTCTGCCCCATATGCCATGGCAAAAGGTGTTTCACCGGTCGGTTGTCGGGGAGTGGTTCTATACGACCATAGTACCTCCGGCAACTTGTCCAACCATGCTCCTTTGGCCTTCTCGAGTTTCTTTGCCAGAGTGCTGAAGATGGAACGATTGGTCCTTTCTGCCTGTCCATTGGCTTGCGGGTATCCTACAGAGGAGGTGTTTTGATTGATTCCGTGCTGGGCCAGGAACGACCTGACCGGTTCACAGTCTAGGTTGGTGCCATTGTCCATCATGATGGTCCGAGGTACCCCGAACCTGCAAATGATGTGATTCCATATGAACTTGACTACATGGCTCCCCTTTATTGATGGATAAGCCTCGGCCTCAACCCATTTGGTGAAATAGTCGGTGGCGAGGAGTACATGGGTATTCTTCCTGATGGCTTTTGGAAGTGGTCCGACTATATCCATTCCCCATCGGGCAAAAGTGTGCGGGACGATTGTCGGGTTCAAGAATTCCGGGGACTGCAATATGGCATCACCGTGCATCTGACAGGCTTTGCACCTGCGCACATATTCCTCCGAATCTCGGGATAGGTAGGGCCAAAAATAACCCTGGGAGGTCGCTTCACAAGTGATTGGTGAAACTTGGTCCCCGGGATGAGAGCCATCCTGAAGGCCTCCACGGCAGAGTGTTGGTCGCAGTTGTCGATGGAGGACGACTCGACATTGAATCGGGACAGGAAGCTCTTGAGGGATTCGCCCTTTTCCTGAGTCATGGTGAAGAGGCTCGAGATGGTCTTCTTCTGCCTCTTGTTCCCGAAATATTGCGCCACAAAGAGATCGGATAATTGCTGCCAGCTACCAATGGATCTCGGCCGTTGCTTTCTGAACCAGAGGAGCGGTGCATCGATAAGACTGGTCGGGAAAACTTTGCATAGCAGGGCTTCGTTCTCGGCGTACATCGTCATCTTCTAGTGGATCTGGTAGATATGCTCCTCGGGATCCTTCGTTCCGTCGTAAGGAGTGAATCTGGGCATGACGAACTTCCTTGGGAAGGGTTCCTAGGTGATCTCCACACTGAAGGGCGACTGAACTGAGTCGGCAGAGGCTCTGAGGGCCTGGTCATCGGTGGATCTGGCTCTCAGATCATTCATGACTTTCTTCTGAAATTCTGCCATCATCTCCTGGAGCTTCTGCGACGTCAAAGGTTCGTCGATAACTGGAGTATCGCCGGTGGCCGGGGCCTTGCCTGGCCGGTGAGATGTTTCACCATGCTCCTCTCGTGTTTGGGCATCACCTTGGGTCTGTGATTGATCGGGAACTATCTGTGGGATAGTTGCCTGATTCAATCTCGCGAGGAGTTCCTCACTCCTCCTTTCCGCCGCCAGGCTCCTTGCCTCGGCGGCCTGGCTGCATTTCTCCGCCTCCGCCAGCCGCTGCAGGAGATTTTCAATCGATGGTGGGGCGCTTGGTTGTCCGGTGCCACGAATCAGTGCTTCAGAATGGGATCTGGTTACCGGCATCGTTATATCTGGACAATGAGGATGGTATGAAAGGTGTATCTGGGTTTCACTCAGCTTTTTTGGAGGTAGGAAGATGGTCGGTGATCTGACCTAAATTCCCACAGACGGCGCCATTGTGTAGATACAATATTTGCACAACACAAAAAAGGATCTTTTCTCATTACTTTTCATTGAATTATATACATTTTTCCAATGGGCCTTTGGCCCATTAAGGCAACACTTTCAACTTTACATAATATATTCCTTTACACGTCAGCTATGTAGGTCCTATGTCATGCCATTGCCTTGAGCTTATGGCCCTTCGAATTCCTTCAAAAATGCTCTTCGGGTCAGGGCAAGATACTTCTCGGACCACGGGGCTGATGTATAGGTCGGGTTATGACGTGGACACAATGGCCGGGTCACAATCTCGGACCATTCCTGGATCGCTCCGGTCGGGATGGGCTTTTTCATGGGCCGGGAAAACTCACATGTACAAATGGGTTTGGACAATTTTATTCATTCAATTGGATTTTAGTTTTAGTTTTTGGTTTGTTATTTTCGTTTCTGGGAGTTTTATTCATTCACCCTATCTAAAGTGTCTTAAGATTGAATCTTGAAAGGTTTGGGGCATATTTCCTAAACAGAAAGTAAAATCTTGTTTACTAAATTTTGATTTTTTTCAAAAACTAAAATAAAAACATAGAAAGTATGTTTACTAAAAAAAATTTGTTCTTACTTTTTAATTTTTTAATGAAATCAACTATCTTGTAAATATTTCATAAACAATACCATACTTTTAGTATGAACTGGAAGCCTGTTTGGTACTGATATTTTTGCAGTAAGAAAATAAAAATATTTTATTTATTTATTATATGTATTTCTTATTATTTATTATTTATCATAAGTTTTATTTATTTATTATTATTTTGTATACTATTCTATTTATTATTTATTTAATTTATAAAAATATTTAATTTATTTCTTATTTTTTTAATTTTTTTTTATTATTTATCATAATTATTATTTATTTATTATTATTTATTCATTTATTTTTATTTAATTTATAAATATTTTTTATTTATTATATTTCTATTTAATTTGTAAAAATATTTAATTTATTATTATGATTTATTATTTATTATTATTTATATATATTATTTAAATTTATTAATGCAAAAGACATGAAAGTCAAAAATTTATAACTTTAAAATTTGGTCATTTTGAAGGTGAGATGAAACAAAAAGAGGAAGTACCATTTTGTTTGTTTCGTGAAGGGAAAAAATAGAAATAAATTGGCAAACAAGATTTTACTTTTACTTATTCATTTTAGGAAGTAAAAAGAAGAAACATGAAAGTTTCATGTTAGTAAATAGGCTCCTGGTGTTCTTTTGACCAATTGATTTCATGTCATATATTCGACTACGGGTTTTATTGTTGGACTCTTGGATCTGCTAAATAATTTGATTAACCTTCAATCAATTGAAGTAGAAGAGTAGTATGAACTTAAGTCAATTGAAGTAGAGTTTAGAAATTAAAATTTGTGTATTAGTAATTAACTTACATGGTAAGTTGTATAAACCATTAAGATTACTGAATGCGGCATTGTTTCTACCAAAGGCATCTCATTTGCTATACAAATATAGCGTTGTTTGCTATTAAATATCAATGGAATGATTGGACTTTAATCAATTGAATAGTACAAAATATTATGCCCTAAAAGATAAGGAAATTAAAAGATACGATCCACAATATTCGTTCATTCGAGGTGGAATTCACGAGGTCGAACCGGCTAATCCATTCATTAAATTCAAGTAAGTGTTTTTTTGTTATTGTAGCATTGATACAAAATAGAACTAGTTATGCAAAATGATATTGTTTATTACACCTCTAGGAGGGGAAAAAAAACTACCTTTGGGCGAAACAACTTCAATTACATGGGGGTGCTATGAGCGAAGCTAGAAAAAAGCCATATTTATACGAGTTCTGTCACGTCCCGAATTTCCTAAGACTCCCGAACCAGGACATCCGTGGAATCCGGATCGTGATCCATAAAGTGAGCGACAAACTAAGACGATCAATACCAATAAAACGAATGGAATATGGTTAACAACAATAATTCCATATACAACAAAGCGGAAACTAAATTTAGGTGCCGAAATAATACATCTCTACAATGATGCAATGATACCAAATACAAGGAAGGGAAGCGCCAATGGACTGGCTCTGAAGAAATACAAGAACAACGGTCCCAATACAAGGGACAAACAAAAGAAACTAAAATGGAACAACACTACATACGAACGCCCCAAATCCCGAACAGCGTCCGTACCACTTTGGACAAATCCAGAACCTGCAACGAGGAAACACAAGAAAGGTGTCATTGCACCGTAAGCAGTCCCTAGCTAAAATAAAACCTGCAAACTGGTGTAAACCACCAGGGCAAACCAACGCCAGGGTAAGCTCATTGAGCTCCGTAGGAGAAAGGAAATCCTAATCGTCACATCCTCTGACCGTACAAACCTAGTGTGAACCACCTCGTGTACATGCATCCACTCTAGGTCGGTCAATCATCACATATGCAATCACACCAATACGAGACCCCTGAAACAAATCCCTCTAGCCCTATACCATGCATCATCAAGGAAACTAGCACATAACGAATCCATAATATCACATCATATCGCAAACACACACCTATATATATATAAACGTATATATATACATAGAGTCATGTAGTTCTAACCTCACAGGGGAACACTATAACTCGTACCCCTAATCCAACACTAGTAGTCTACACTACTCACATAAACGTACTCCATGTAACGCCCTGCTTTTTTCTTTATCCTTTCTATAATTCTTTTCCAAGTGTTAATGTTTTGTGGCGTCACTTATTAATGACAACTTGTGTATTCTAAGTATGTGTAAATGTTTTGCTTCTAAGTTTGAAACTTAACGGGACGACGTTGTGGACTTCCTTTTCCGACTTCGTGATTTATTGTTCGTTGGCGACTACGTGGGTTCGTTGTAACATTTTCTCGTTGGAGTTTCGGCAATCGTGTTGCTTTCTCGAACGTGTTAACTTAGTTTATTGTAGAAGTTCGGTGTAGCTCTTAAGTGAATTGTTTGTTATATTTTTATTTTCTAAATAATGAAAATTGTTAAAAATGATTCCGGGAAAGAAATGACCGAAAGGTAAATGAGTATTTTCATATTTAGAGCACTTGATGGAAAGTGTAAAAATTTGGCTAAGTGTTGGGTATAAGTGACATAGTGGTAAATAGAGAGGATGACATGGGGCCCATCTTTATTCTAAACCCATGGATCATAAGGCCTTGTTTGGTTGGCACTTAAATGCAATAATGAATTATTGTTAGTCTTTTATTTGGCAAGAGTTCTTGTCAACCATTGGATGGTTTATTCATTCCATTGCCTTATTCTCAACCCTTGGATGTTAAGGCCTTGTTTGACAAATTAATGAGTTTTGTGTGTGGTGTAAATAAGTCTTTCATGGCAAGAGTTGTTCCTAGCCATTGGATCCATTTCTTTTTTCCCATAATTGTTTTGGACCCTTGGATAGTGAGAGGTGTGAGTGGAGAATCTATACACTTCACTTAGTCTTCCATTGCAAGACTTCATTGTTTTCTCTCCATTTTTTCTCCTTTCCTCCCTCTTGGTTCTTCTTCACTTAGAGGTGAATTTGATCGCACTAAGTTGGGAGTTTGGTGTGGTCATCAACATGGAAGTTGTTCATGGTGTTCTTGTCTTCAATTTGAGCTAAAGATAGGTAAGTGTTCTTCCATCCTTCCGTGTTTCCTTTCAAACCCTACTTCTAGGTTTCTTATTGAACCACGTCATAGTTCTTACTCTACTCTTGTGTTAGAGTTTGATTCATTGCTAGGGGACTATGGTGATGATTCCCACTGAATTAGTCATTTAATTTCGGTGTTGGATGAGAGCTAGGATTTCTTGGCCTTAATTAGTGGTTTTGCTTTGCTCTTCAAAAGGTAGGGGAGAACTTCTTAACTAGCCATTCTATGATTATGCAGTTGTGAGTTTGATTCTAGGATTCCTAAACTTAAACAAAAATTGCTAAGTATATCCTTGAAATTGTGAAGTTAGGGTTGAGTATGTGTATGTAAGTTAACCCTTGTGTGTGAAGTTCATGATGATAATATTGATAGGATTATGATGTATGCTAGTGGGTGGTTGTTCTTGAGATTTCCAAGATTAAAGTTTACTTGTATGCCTACATATGTGGGTATGTATGTGGGTATAGTTTTGTATATGTGTAAGTGTAATTATACATATGAGTATGTGGGTGTTAGGGATGTAGCCTTGAAGTGAGATTAGGCTAGCTCATTTGTTTAGTACCTTTGAGGTATGTTGGGAATTCATGATGTATATGTTTGAGATATGATTTGTGTAAAACTTGCTTGACTTTAACTAAGAACATGTTTAAGGAATGAAATTGTTATCCATTTGAATTAGAGGAAAACTTGATGAATGGGAACATTTCTTGTGCATGAGAATGTATCATTGGGATCTAAATGCTTAAATTGAGAATTGAGCTTGTTAAATGAATGAAAATGTTATCCTTGTGTATTAGAGGACAACTTGATGAATTGGAGCATGAATGTTGCATGAGAACCATTCTTGTTGATTATTGCTTTAAATGAGATTTAAAAGCATGTTGAATGGTGAAAAACATTCATGTTGACATGTTGGGAATGTTGTTATAAATATGATTAGATGCATATTTATGTTCTTGCATGGCTCATTGAGACATATTGTATATGGGTTCACCTTTTGTAGAGACAATTCCATTGGTGTGTTCTACGTCCGTTTGTGTATTCTACGTAAGTAGACTTGTTTTAGATCGTCGTAATAACTTGATAGACGGTCCTTCTCGCTCCTACGAAACATATCAATTGCAGAATACCACAATTTCTTCCACTCACAATTTTTTTCCAATTAACAGCACACCTTAAGTTATCTATAAGCAAAAACCTTGAGGATATTAACACACGCATGCCCGAAATTGAGGTAATTTCACCGGGATATTCATCATCGAATGTAAACGTATGGCACTGTCCACCATCACAAACCATAAATAATCCTCTACCATATACAAATCCTCTACGGATAACTGTAGATATATCCGATGTGCCATCATGGGTATCAACATCTGCGTTAAGATCATCGTGGACAAGAACTTTCATACCAGATATTCTAGCAGAGAAGAATGATGCAGAAGATATAGGTCATTCAATCTAAGAAGTTGGTACTTCATTTTCTACATCTAATGTAACCCTAAATTGGGGACAACATAACGATCTAGTTGCAAATACGGTAGATGCAATTGTTAAATCTGTAACAGCAACTAGAGATGCTAAAGGGAAGAAACCCCCTTTTTAATATCATTTTCATTTATGTATGACACACATTTGTTATTACGTTTAAATTATTATAAGTAATATTGTTGCGCGAACCTAACATCAGTAATGCTATAAATTTTGTATTTCATCTCACATTCAGAAATTGCACGTACAACAATATAACAATGCCATCAAATGTCAATAGAACTGATAATTTTATTAAATTATTACAATAAGTATATCAGTTAGTAAGAATTGTAACTGACCCGTACATTGACATTACCCTCCACGGGATATTGACATTTAGTATCCCACACATTATACATTAGATAACTCCTATTTTTACAATAACTATAAGAGCCTCCAATATCTCCACCAATATCTTGGAATTGAACTAAATTATTATATTTATTAAATATAACATATCTATTAAACGGTATTTCAAAATCCAGCCTAACAAGGAGGATCTCAATGTGTTAACGTACAAGGACATTATGTAACACTCCGTGTTATATTTTCATTTTTCCTGAAATTATTTCAATTTAATTTTGGTTATGACGTCACTTGTTTATGACGTTCAAATTATCCTTGGTATTTCGCATGTAAATTTTTCGCATTTAGTTTTAAAGTCGACTGGACGACATTACGAAATCGACTTGACGACTTCATGGACTTTCTTATTGTCGACTATGCAATTACATTTCGATGATTGTGTTTAGTACTTCGAATGGATGGCGACACTTTATGTCGTACGACGTTTAAGATTTGGATTCGGTGTTTCGGTTGTTGGGTTCTTATAACCCGGAGTATTTATTTCGGACTATTTTAATTAATTGGTGTCCCGTGGAATTACCAGTTCGCGTGATTACACTTGGGAGTTGGTCCGTTATAATTTTGGATTAGTTTGCCTATATAAATTATTGCAAATAATCATATAAATGTGGGGTTAGTTTGTAATTTCGGATACTAGGAGGGTCACTTTTGCTATATAGCATATATATGTATATGTGTATACAGATTTGACCTAACTCCATCACTTCTCCTCTTCTCTTCACATGACCCGCTGCTCTCCTTTTCCATGGCAGACGGTCATTCGTTCAGAGAGAGAGAGAAGAGTCGAGCCGAGAGAGTACAAGGGTCACGGCTGGAAGCGCGACCTGGAGGAGTTGCGGCTTGAGCAGCGACGACGACGACGTACAGAGGCTGGGGCACGGCCGCGCCAACGAACCAGGTGGTGGTGACATGGGCTGGTGGTCGCACAAAGGAGTGTAGCTACGATAGTTGCACGACGCGAGCGACAGGGACAAGTTTAGCCGAACTTCGGCCGGCGATTTGGTCAGCTTCCCGTTGTCGGTTTGGGCTGATTTTTGGTGAGTAGCTTTGTCTTGACTTAGTGTTCATCATACTTAAATGTTGTAATTTTCTGTTGAACGGTTTGTCAGGAAATCGCGTTTATAGGTTAGAATTTTTGTTTGGGTTATTTTAGATTTACCCAAATTGATTAACCTATTCCTAATGGGCTTTGTATATATCGTATAGGTTATCGAGGCGGACGTTTCGGTATATTGAAAATATTATTCAAGTGACTTTGGTCGGCGGGCTCCATATTTGGGCGCCGATACTGTTCACTGTGGGCCGTTTCGGGTTGTTCTGTAAACGTAAATTTATGTGGGAAATTTTATTCTCACTTCCGTATCGTTGACGTGGTTTGGGTGTGCAAACCCATATTTATTTTAAATATAGATATATTAAATTATGAATTTAAATACCTATAATTGAGGCGGGACTTAGAAATTAATTTGATAAATTAATTAAATTATTTTCCTATAAAATTAAATAAACTCCTATTTGAATTGAAAAATAATAGGTGGTTTAGTTCCCTTTTTAATGTGTTTGGGAATACCTGAATGGGAGGGACTTGAAAACTTAGACGTTATGCTAGGTTCCCCTTATGATACGTGGACTATTTGCTTTAAGGGAATTAAAAGTATGTTTAAATGAATGAACTTGTATACTTGTGAATTGAAGTATGAATTGATGAATTGCAAGCATGATTATGTGATATAATTGCTTGTCGTGGTTTATTGCTTTAATGTTATAAAAACATGTTAAAGAGATTATGAGGTTCATGTTGATATCATGTGGATATTTTCGTAAATATGATGCATTACATATTTATGTTGAGGACCTGGATGCATATGGAGAACATCGTGTAGTGTCAAATCATGGTGTTGGTATATGCGGGTTGTGTAATCATGTATGAGTGTCTTTGTGTCTGATCGTCACAACAACTGGTCAGGAGGTATCATGCATACGGAACTAATAAGCCGGCAAATGTGAGTTAGGAGTCCAGGGGGAGGCTCATGTTTTTGACTTTTGTAGTCATGGCGTACGGAGTCGCAAGTTGGGCTCTCGTGCAACCGTCTTCCTTGTTGAAGTGATAGAGAGAAAAATCATTTGGGAAGAGTCGGTGTGGTACTCTACATTACTTGATGAGCTTGTATCTTCAAAAGTAATTGGACAGAGTATGTATCCATTAACCTATAATTTGGCAAATGGTGGTATTGAGTCACATTGTATTGCATATCATTATGTGATTTCATTTAACATGTGATGTTGGAACATGTTTATATGTGTTATTATTACCTGTTGATTTTGGAGCATGTTAATTATGTATTTTTTTATAAAATGCTCAACTGATAGTGATTTATGTGAAAGAAAATGATTACAGGCGGTAATTAATAAAGTATGATTAAATGTATATTTTTATATATGTGTGACTATATACTTTTGTACCCTTAGGGGGAGGTTAAGTATATTGGCATTGTGACCTCTGTGGTTAGGTGAGGTTAGTGATGTACTGTAGAGTTGATGCCTTAGAGAAGACGGGTTAATAGTTTTGTGATTATGGTTAGTTGTGTGACCTCTTTGGAGATTTGAGGTCAGGGATTGATTCTAGTATAAATTGAGATTTTAGGCCTTAGATGAGGCGGGTGAGGAGATTGTGAACTTAGTGGATGTTGTTGTATAAACCTTTAGGCGTCTTTCACCTAGTGGATCGAACCTCGCCATGAGCTCCACATTCTGTTTTTCCAGGGCCAGGCAGCGTTTCTCAGCAGCTACCAAGCGTTGAAGGATTTGCTCCATGGACTGGGGACCTCCCGTACGACTGTCTGTTGTGGTTGGAAAGTCTGCTTGCTAACGAGTGACTGGCATCTTTGCCCGAGAAGTAATGGGTGAAGCTTTTAGAAGCTGGTGAAAGATCTTTAGGTTTAACAAACGAACTCAGCTTAATGAGATGGGAAGAAGGAGCCAATTTTACTGATCCCGAAGGGTAGACTTGGGAAATCAAGGACTCCTTGAACGAGCTTCCCACGGACGGTACCAAAGTGTAAATGCTAACAAATGCACGCACAACAATCCTCCCTTTTATTTACTTTTGACTTTCCTTATATACATTTTCTTATCGGGCTTGTGGCCTATTAGGGCAATACCACCTTGATTACATCACCATGACATCACTACTTCTATTTCTTAAAGAAATACAAAAATGAAATGGACCTAGTTATCGGACATATATAGATCTTATTGGGCCAACAACTTGATGGGTCTGGTGCTTGATGGACTTAAGTGGGCTTGGACATTTCCACTCTTACATACCCCTAATCCAACACTAGTAGTCTACACTACTCACATAAATGTACTCCATGTAACGCCATGGACTTAAGTGTTAATGTTTTATGGCATCACTTATTCATGACAACTTGTGTATTCTAAGTATGTGTAAATTTTTCGCATCTAAGTTTCAAACTTAACGGGACGACGTCGCGGACTTCCATTTCCGACTTCGTAATTTATTGTTTGTTGGTGACTACGTGGGTTCGTTGCAATGTTTTCTCGTTGGAGTTTTGGCAATAGTGTTGTGTTCCCGAACGTGTTAACTTAGTTGATTGTAGAAGTTCGATGTAGCCCTTATGTGAATTGTTTGTTATATTTTTATTTTGTAAATAATGAAAATAGTAAACAACGATTTCGGGAAAGAAATGACCGAAGAATACATGAGTATTTTCATATTTAGAGCACTTGGTGGAGAGTGTAAAAATTTGGCTAAGTGTTGGGGTATGAGTGACATAGGGGTAAATAGAGAGGATGACAAGGGGCCCATCTTTATTCTAAACCCTTGGATCATGAGGCCTTGTTTGGTTGGCATTTAAATGCAATAATGAAATATTGTTGGTCTTTCATTTGGCAAGACTTCTTATCAGCCATTGGATGGTTTATTCATTCCATTGCCTTATTCTCAACCCTTGGATGTGAAGGCCTTGTTTGGGAAATTAATGGGTTTTGTGTGTGGTGTAAATAAGTCTTTCATGGCAAGAATTGTTCCTAGCCCTTGGATCCATTTCTTTTTTCCCATAATTGTTTTGGACCCTTGGATGGTGAGAGGTGTGAGTGGAGAATCTATACACTTCACTTGGTCTTCCATTGCAAGACTTCATTATTTTCTCTCCATTTTTTCTCCTTTCTTCCCTCTTGGTTCTTCTTCACTTAGAAGTGGATTTGATCACACCAAGTTGGGAGATTGGTGTGGTCATCAACATGGAATTTTTTATGGTGTTCTTGTCTTCGGTTTGAGCTAAAAATGGGTAAGTGTTCTTCCATCCTTCTGTGTTTTCTTTCAAACCCTACTTTTGGGTTTCTTATTGAACCACTTCATAGTTCTTACTCTACTCTTGTGTTAGAGTTTGATTCATTTCTAGGGGACTATGGTGAAGCTTCCCACTGAATTAGTCATTTGATTTCGGTGTTGGATGAGAGCTAGGATTTCTTGGCCATAATTAGTGGTTTTGCTTTGCTCTTCAAAAGGTCGGGGAAAACTTCTTAACTAACCATTCTATGATTATGCGGTTGTGAGTTTCATTCTAGGATTCCTAAACTTATATAAAAATTGCTAAGTATATCCTTGAAATTGTGAAGTTAGGGTTGAGTATGTGTATGTAAGTTAACCATTGTGTGTGAAGTTCATGATGATAATATTGATAGGATTATGATGTATGCTAGTGGGTGGTTGTTCTTGAGATTTCCAAGATTAAAGTGGACTTGTATGCCTACATTTGTGGGTATGTATGTGGGTATAGTTGTGTATATGTGTAAGTGTAATTATACATATGAGTATGTGGGTGTTAGGGATGTAGCCTTGAAGTGAGATTAGGCTAGCTCCTTTGTTTAGTACCTTTGAGGTATGTTGGGAATTCATGATGTGTGTGTTTGAGATATGATTTGTGCAAAACTTGCTTGAATTTAACTAAGAACATGTTTAAGGAATGAAATTGTTATCCATTTGAATTAGAGGACAACTTGATCAATGGGAACATTTCTTGTGCATGAAAATGTATCATTGGGATTTAAATGCTTAAATTGAGAATTGAGCATGTTAAATGAATGAAAATGTTATCCTTGTGTATTAGAGGACAAATTGATGAATTGGAGCATGAATGTTGCATGAGAACCATTCTTGTTGATTATTGCTTTAAATGAGATTTAAAAGCATGTTGAACGATGAAAAACATTCATGTTGACATTTTGGGAATGTTGTTATAAATATGATGAGATACATATTTATGTTCTTGCATTGCTCATTGAGACATATTGCATATGAGTTCACCTTTTGTAGAGAGAATTCTATTGGTGTGGTCTACGTCCGTTTGTGTATTCTGCGTTTGTTTTGGATCGTCGTAACAACTGGTTAGATGGTCCTTCTCGCTCCTATGGAACATATCAATTGCAGAACACCACAATTTCATCCGCTCACAATTGTTGCCAATTAACAGCACACCTTAAGTTATCTACAAGCAAAACCCTTGAGGATATTAACATACGCATGCCCGAAATTGAGATCATTTCACCGGGATATTCATCATCGAATGTAAACGTATGGCACTGTCCACCACCACAAACCATAAATAATCCTCTACCATATACAAATCCTCTACGGATAACTGCAGATATATTTGTTGTGCCATCACGGGTATCAACATCTGCGTTAAGATCATCGTCAACAAAAACTGTTTCTTGATATGGGCTTCTTAGAGTCTCATATATCACATATGTTCAGTTTTTGGTTAGAGGACAAAGCGCCTCGGTTTTGGCTCCCGAACTCGTATTTTATCTTAATTTTCTGTTTTGAGTTGGCATTGTTTGACACCATTTTCAAAAATATATATCTCACACCTCATGGCTTTGATTGAGGTCCCGTTTGTTTCTAGGTCCTATCCTATGTCAAAATATTTGGTATAAAATTTTAAATCATTTATTTCCATTTGAAATGACTATTTTTCCATTGGTGAAAGAGGGGTACTTTAACTTTCTGTTTGGGTCGGGGTTGTCCGATGCCATTTTCAAAAATTCATATCTCTCGCGTCAAGGCCTTGAATTCAGTTCCGTTTGTTTCTATGGTTTAACTTATGTGAAAATAGGTGGGGTAACCTTTGAAATTACATTTTGTCCCTTGACCATTTTACCCTAGGGCGAACATGTGACCTTTGAGTGGTCGGTGTGATGGGATATTCAATCCCTTTCACTTCCTTCTAGGGTTCGGCAACTTTTGTGATTTTTCTTAGGTTGAATTGACTGTTTTACCCCTTTAATTGTTATCATTCCTGGAGTGTTATGAATAGGAGTGTTACTCCCATGATTTGGTGATACTTGTTCTATGGATTGTCAATGTGGGACTGGCGGGTACGAGTCGTAGTGATCTATGAGGTGGTCTGTACTACAGGGCTTATTTTGGTTGTATATCTTATATATATATGTGTGTGTTATTATATGTTGTTGTGCTATGGCTTCATTACATGCTAGTTGCCCTATTTGTTGGTGCATGGTAGGGGACTAAGGGGATGTGTTTTCAGGATCTCGTATTGGCATGAATGTTAATTGGGACATTTAACTAACCTAGGGTAGATGTATGTACACGGGTTGGTTCGCACTCGACTTGGACGGTCGTAGGATGTGATTGCTACGATTCCCTTTTTGCTATGGAGCTCAATAAGCTCACCCCTGATGTTGGTTTACCCTGGTTATCTACACCAGTTTGCAGGAAATGTTTTGGCTACGGACAGCTTGGGGAGCAAGATGGCTCGTGGCACTGATGTTGTTGTCGGATTTGGGACGTTCGTACGTAGAGTTGTTCCATTTTAGTTTCCTTTACTTGTCCCCTATATTGGGACTGTTGTTGTACTTCTTGGGAGCCAATCTGTTGGCATATCCCTTCCTGGTATTTGGCATTGTTGTATCGTTGTAGAGATGTATTATTTCAGCAATTCAATGTGCCTCGTGTATCATTTTGTTTAGTTTCCGCTTGGTTATGTATGGAATTATTGTTATTAATAATATTCCATTTATTTTATGGTTGTTTAGGATCTTTATTGGTCACTCTTTGTATGGATCATACTCCGGATTCCTCGGATGTCACGGTTCGGGAGTCTTTAGAATTTAGGATCGTGAAACTCCAAGTACACAATACCCTATCGTAACATAGCCAATTACTCTAGTGGCCACAACAATAACTATAGGATACAAGGGAACTAAAATCACCACGATGCCCAAAACAAGGAACATCCATAACCAGTACTAAGGAAACTCTCACGTCCTCGCATACCAACATAACCATCGTAAATTTATATATACACAATACACATACAACCCATCCACATATTCATGAAGGTGAACCTTACTCATGTAAATAACACTACTCATGCCACAACATCAATCTCATGATATTATCCTCAAGGAGATTAGTTCAATCACTAACGTCCTCACTATGAATAAGGAAGGATAGCTACTCAACCACGAAGGGTATGTGAACACTACCCTTAAGAATGGCCACACAAGAACATGACATCAAGCAAGGGATGAAACTCTAATACTAACCAAAATAATAACATGAACATCTTAACAACATGGAGGGACATCCGCCCGTGATGAGGAAAACCACTAATATGTATGTGCATTAAAACACACATATCTTAACCAAAACTCGAAAGGAAAGAAGGTATGAAACACACACATACCGAGAGAATACACTCTCAAGTCAACTGAACAACCACAACTCAAGGATTCCTATGACGCCCTGAGAACGAAGAAGAAAAAGTGACGCACTGGAACTACGGAACCCAATGTCCGTTTCCAACCCCATATATTAAATGATTATACAAAGGAGTGGCTCGGAATCACACCGCGACCATCACTCAAGAAAGATGGACCTAAGTCGATCCTTCAACTCAACAAAACTCCTCCCTAAAGACCACAAATCAATCCCTCAAGCATAGGAAAATAAGTGGTGAAGCATAAGGGAGAGAATAGAAATAAGTTGCAAGAAGTACGCAAACAGGTGCAAACGAGTTGTACATCAAGTACTCGTTATGATAATAGTCAAGTACTCAGTAGCCTTAGAAATGCCCAAAACACTTGGTCGAAAAATGAGGCTCGCGCGTAAGTGCGCGAACTTACGCACTCACCGAGTACTTGGTAGAATCATCACCGAGTACTCGGTGGCCCCCAAAATGTAAAGTCAAGGAATGAACCCGAAAAGCTCTGAAATAAAACCGGACTACTCTGGGCCAAACCCGAACACACCAAAACATCTACAACACCATGCGGAGTGACTCAACATCTGACATGAACCATGGAGAACGAAGAATGAAGAATGAAGTCCAAAAAATGACAACATTTCAACGAAAACGATAAATACGATCCCAAACTCTATCCCCAACTAGGAACTTAATTCAACTCTCAACGAACGACTCATCTCAAGCACCGATGGCGGCTAAGTTGACAACTGGAAGAACACTCCTATTCTTGGGATATGAAAGGCAAGACCTAGTAGCCAATACTCGGAAATAAACTAGATTCAATCAAGACCACTTCCGATCTATTCAAACTTCAATTCACACTTAACATCACTTCTCTTAGATTACTAGTGGTCAATACAAACCTCAAGTGCAAAAGAAATACCAATTGGCCATCGATACATAACCAACCAAAATCCCAAACTATCAAGGATCGAACACCCCTCAAAGATTCAAGTGGTCAATACCACACTATCATCCAAGGTCACAAAGATAACACCCGTTTCTCTAAGGTCTCATTTCACAATCGACCCCATAATCCACTATCGACTTTACTTATCACAAGAAATCCATAGAAAACTAACTCATAACACCCACCTAAAGGCATATAAGCACATAACAACAAGTATAATTAATCATCGCACATTATACTTTAAATAAGGCATACAAATCATATTCTCACATCCTTCCATTTCACTTTTGCATTTTAATAATATGTGAAGTATATATCTCAAAATTCACATTAAACATGCTCATCAACCACATGGGATAACATCATGGTCCCCATGTAAACATAATCACATATTAGCAACTCACATGCAATGAGACTCAGACACCTCATGGAACCCACCTCATGAAACACACTTTGCCCAACACAGGTTAACGAATACGCAATCTACCCATTCACAATGAGAAAAGAGTACTGCATCAATTCTTCCCAAGTGATTTTGATATTTCTCAATTTCAACAAGTAAAGCGGTTGCACGGAAGCCCACTTGTAACTTTCGCGCCCTTAAATCCGAGAGTGGCACATTCCACCACGATTGGGAAGAAACCAACCCTATATCCCCATTTTTTGGCTTATTAGTCCGTAGGTGGGAGTCATATTTTCCTGGCCAGTTGTTGCGATGATCGGACAGAAGACTACTCACCCATGGGTACACAACCGGACGTAGACCAACACCAATTGAGTTCTCAATACAAAAGGTGAACTCATGCATTACATCCTCAATGACCCATGCATCAACATAAATATGTATCACATCATATTTATAACCAACATTCCCAAAATGTGACACACGAATGCTTTTCATCATTCAACATGCCTTTAAATTTCATTTAAACCAATAATCAACAAGTATGTTTTCTCATGCTCCATTCATGATCCCAAATCATTGAGTTATCTTTTAATACACAAAGATAACATTTCCATCCATTTAACATGCTTTTATTTTTGAATTAAAGCATTTAACTCACAAAGATACATTATCATGCACAAATAATGTTCCAAATCATCAAGTTACCCTTTAATTCACAAAGATAACTTTACCTTCATTTAACATGCTTTTATCATAATTAAAGTATTTAATCAACACATTAACTCATTTTCATGAATAAGTTTAATGTTTATTATAGAACCCTCAAAATTCACAAGAATAGGGAAACTAGAATAACAATCTAAGTTCCACATCTCAATTCACTAACCAATGTAGCTAGCCTACTTACACTATCAAGGCTACACTATTTACATCCGAAATCCTATATGTATACTTACACTTATACATATACACCTCAATACTCATATTCATACATGTATGTATACAATTATATTTTAATCCCAAAAGTCCACAACTCATAACCCATCTAGCATACATCATGTACCTATTTCAAGGATGACATAAACATGTATTATAGCCCATAAACACATACAACCCTAATTTCATATTTCTCAAGTATACACTTAGCAAAAATTATATCTAGGGTTATAATGTCCGGAAACAAAATCGCACACTCACAAATCAAAGAACGATAGATTAGAGATGTTTTCCCTTACCTCAAATGTAGAACAAGCCAACCTCCAACCAAGGCCTATGAAACCCTAACTTTCACCCGAAACCGAAACCGAATAAACCAATCGGTGAAAAGCTCCGCTATAGCCTCCTAAGAATGAATCAAGACTCAAACCACAATGAAATCAAAAATCATTACATAGTTTGACAGGAGAACCCAAAACTAGGGTTTGGAAAAATAACTCACGAAGAGAGAAAACCACTTACCAATCCATGGCTCAAACCGAAGGTAAGACTACCACAATCAACTTTCGTGTTGAAACCGTAACCAAAATCCAAGCCCAAATATGTGATATAGGCAAAGATAGAAAGAAATCCAAGTGAGAGAGAGTAGGCCGAGTTTAGAGAATAAGAGAGAAAATTGAAATATTTTTAGGTCAACATTTCCTTATATAGGCAATTTGTTAAATCTGCCGAGTTATACACCGAATACTCGGTATGAACAGTTACCGAGTACTCGGTAACCCTAAAATAGCAAAGTGCAATAAAAGTCTCCAGGACCAAAGTTGACACCGGGAAACTCCGAAACAAACCGGGACACATCCAAACACTCCAAACCACATAGGAAGACTCTTATACTTCCTCAAAATCCCACACACAAGTGAAATACTAAGAATACCCCTCAGTCCCAAAAGATCCAAAAATAAACATAACACATAATCACATAAGTGTTATACCAAACGTCTACAATAAACTAAGTAACACGTTCAAGCACGGAACATGATCGCCAAAGCATCAACAAGAAAATGTTATGACAAACCCACATAGTCGTAAACGAAACACAAATCCATGAAGCCAGAAAGGAACTACCACGAAGTCGTCCCGCTAAGTCCGAAACGTAAACGCGAAAAATTTACACGTAACAAGATTACACAAGACGTCGTGAATAAATGATGTCACAAAACGTTAATGATAAGTGTCAAATATTATATATTTAAACCCCTTAATTTACATCTTTTAAGTCTATAGTGATATCTTTTATTCAAGTTTTATGATATTTTTGTGTTTATCTTATTTTCTAGGTCTTCATGAAGAATTCAATCAATTCCATGCAAATTGGGTCACCAACTATGCATGAAATATATTCATCCTGACCATCCTTTACTTAAATGCCTATAAATAATTCTGTGTTTTGATTCTGGAAATGACATTGGTACCATTGGAAATTTGATTCAGAGACCTTCAATTTGAGCACAAGAATGACCTTATTTCGATTTGAAATGAAGGCGTTATGGCAGTTGCAAGTCAGCTTCAAAACTGCAGAATTATGCAGAAATCAATGCGGGTTCGGGTTTACCAAAGGGTGATGTGAATTTTACATTTTCTTGAAGATTTACCACATTCATTGGATTATGATTTTACAAGAGTAAATCTGATCCATGTCAAGAAACAAAGGCACATGGAAGAAACAAAGGCACATGTGAAAAGAAGACAATGGGGTGGAAAGTAATGCATATTCAAACAAAAAGAAATCCAATTTCTCTTTTCTAGTTGTCATTTGATTCCATATTTTCCCTATAAATAGAGGTAGTCTTTCATTTGTAAGGGAGGAGGAATATGAGTGAAGAGAAACATAGTGATTTATATATTTGTAATGGAAGAGTAATTCTCTAGCTAAGGCTAGGGAATGAATTTAAAATGAAGAACCAAGTGTTTGCATATCCAAGTATTTAATGCTTCAAGGTTAATATTATTGATAATATATGAATCTAATAATTTTTATTCAATGATTCTTTGCCTCTTTATGCCATGTATATATTGAGTTCTTTGAATCAATGAATACACATAGGTAATTACATCTAAGATTCATTATGCCATACAATGATATAAGTAATGCTCAACCCACTTTATGTGGTGTTCTTGATTTCTTATGATCTTACATAGGTATAATGAATACTTTGAATGTAATTACATCTTTATAGTTCACAATTCTTATGATTCATATATAATTAATAATACTACTTATTTAATGAGATTTACTATATCATTAGTATGTTTATTATTATTGCTAATATAGGCATGATTTGTAGAGTTGTTTATTAGCGACCACTTTCTTGCCATAGCATTTATAATGAACATATAATGATTCTATTAGTTAACTTATATAATTCATTTAGTATGTTAATTATTTATTGCTTATAGGCATGATTTGGAGAGTTGCGTTGTTACTATGGATTATCCTACCAAGCAACCCCTTTCTTGCCATGCAAATATAATTAACATATGATGATTGTATTGGTTAATTTTTATTACTTATTTGGATATGTGGTACACTTGGTTTGGACATTGTAAAGGAATTCCCAATGCCTTAGTATTTAATTTAATTTAAGAAAACAACCAAAATCAATCAATCAAATCAATTCAAGGACAAAAATAAAATTCATTTTTCATACATCTTTCCGACTCTCCCTGAGGTTCGACACTTGGACTCACCAAGACTATATTATAACTTGACTACCTATACTTGGGTATTGGAACGTGGAACACATTTCTAGACACGTCAAGTTTTTGGCGCCGTTGCAGGGGAGACGGTGAAAGAAGAAATTTCAGTTTTGTAATAAATTTATTTTATTTTATTTTCTTTTATTTTTTTCATTTTGTTTATGATTGTTTGGACACGAAATTCTGTAGGACGTGTTGAAAGAAATCTTGTAGTGGGTACATCTTTTTGTAATCTTTTGTATTCAGGATCATCGTGTTCAATGGAGGACGATCAAAGTGTGCATGGAGATAATGAAGAACATCAAATCCCAAGAGGAGTGGAAGTTCCTCCCGGTCCTAATGTCCGAACTATGAGGGATTATCTCCAACCACCGCGAAGCACTGCACCATCATTTATTATTCTTCCTTTTCATGCCAATACTTTTTCCTTCAAGCCAGGTATGATTCAATTATTACCTAGCTTTCATGGTATGGAATCTAAAAACCCTTATCTTCATCTAAAATAATTCGAAGAGGTATGTTCTACTTTCCGAGATCGGGGGATTACAGAAGAAGTTGTAAGGCTTAAATTGTTTCCCTTTTCTTTAAAAGACAAAGGCAAAATTTGGTTAAATGCACAAAGGCCTCACTCCATTAGATCATGGCAAGACTTACAAGAGGAATTTTTGAAAAAAAAATTTCCGGTTCATAGAACCAATGCTTTGAGACGACAAATTTCAAAATTTTCTCCCAAAAATAATGAAACTTTTTATGAATGTTGGGAGCGTTTCAAAGAACTTTTAAATGCTTGTCCACATCATGGGTATGAGAATTGGAGTATAGTGAGTTCTTTTATGAATCTCTACCGGCTCATATGCGCCAATTTGTCGAAACCATGTGTAATGGAGACTTTTTAAACAAAGATCCCGAGGAAGCCTTTTTGTTTTTTGACCAAATAGCCGAAAGTGCCCAAACTTGGGACACTTTTCATCTTGATGAAAGAACTAAACTTCCGAGAAGGGGTGGAATTTATCATTTAAAAAGTGATGATGATTTAGGAGCAAGAGTAATGCATTTAACTAAGAAATTGGAAGCCTTAGAGTCCAAAAATGTGAATGGGGTTAATGCAATAGGAGAAGTAGTGTGTGGAATTTGTGATGAACTTGGACATTTGACAAATGAATGTCCGACAATCCCTGCATTTAAGGAAGTCCTTAATGCTCCGGTCGAAGTTAATGCTTTCAATACTTTCAAAAAATCACATAATTCTCCTTACTCTGAGACTTACAATAGAGAATGGCGGAATCACCCCAACTTTAGTTGGAGTAATTCTAATTTTCAACAAAGTCAACCCCAACCAAGGCCACAAGCTCCTTATGTTCCACCTCCCAAAAGAGATTTGGAAGATATTCTTGCACAATTCATTCAAAAAAATGATCAAAAGTTTGACCAAATTGTGTAGTGTACCAACCAATTCATGCAACACATGCAAAAGACTGACCGAGCCATTGATGATATAAGGTCTCACATATCAAAATTAACCCCCATGCTTTCACCTCAAGAAAAAGGTAAATTTCCTGCCCAACCTCTTCCTAATCCACAAGGCCAATTTATGGTCCAGAATGGAGAACCTTCCCAAGTCAACATGGAACATGCCAAGTCAATCTCTATCTTAAGAAGTGGAAAGGTGGTTGATAAAACTATTTCAAAGGCCCAAAAGCTCGAGGAATTGGAACCTTCAAAGGAAGCTGAGAAACAGAGCGGGAATGAGCAAGAAAATGAGGAAATTGAAAAAATAAAAAATAGTGTCACTGTTCCATTCCCACAAAGATTAAATCAATCTTTGTCTGCAAGTTCCAATGCTGAAATTCTTGAAGTCTTTAAGCAAGTAAAAGTCAACATTCCATTGCTTGATGTTATCAAGAAAATCCCTTCTTATGCGAAATTTTTAAAAGACATGTGCACAACGAAGAGGAAGATGAATGTAAGAAAAAGGCTTTTATGACTGAACAAGTAAGTTCCATTTTACAAAACAAGAGACCTTTAAAATTCAAAGATCCTGGTTGTCCCACAATCTCTTGTATCATCAGGAATTGTCATATAAAAAGAGCGTTGCTTGATCTTGGAGCAAGTGTAAACTTACTTCCATTTTCGGTGTACGAACAATTGGGTTTGGGGGAACATAAGGCAACTAATGTGAGATTACAACTAGCCGACCGTTCAGTGAAAGTCCCTAGAGGAGTTGTGGAAGATGTTCTTGTTCAGGTAGATAAATTTTATTTTCCTGTGGATTTCATTGTGCTCGACACCCAACCCCTCGAGTCAAATTCCAGTGATTTTGGGAAGACCATTTCTTGCAACCTCAAATGCTGTCATCAATTGCAAAAATGTAATTGTGAAATTAACTTTTGGGAATATGACTCTTGAACTTAATGTTTTCTCCTTAAGTAATCAACATAAGGAGTATAATGAGGAAGAAGTTGAGGGGGTTAACTTCATTGAAACAGTTGTGGAAGAATATTTTGAAAAGTCTTTTGTATTAGATCCATTAAAAAAATATTTAAATGAATCTAATACTTGTTTACACAACATTGACTCATTACATGATGATCCACAGGAACAGAATATTGCAATGGGGATACACATGGTACATGAAGATATTGTCATCACAAGAGAAGACCAAAACTTGGAACTCAAGCCATTACCGAGTGACTTGAAGTATGCCTTTTTGGGAAGCAACAATACTTACCCCATGGTAATTTCATCCAAACTCAATGGTATGCAAGAGGTAAGATTGATTAAAATTCTTGAAAAATATAAAAAGGCAATTGGGTGGACTTTAGCCGACCTCCAAGGTATAAGCCCTTTGGTTTGTACACACAAAATTTATCTCGAGGAAGAGGCTAAAGCAACAAGGCAACCTCAAAGAAGATTAAATGCACCTTTGCAAGAGGTTGTAAGAAATGAAGTTTTAAAATTACTTGATGTAAAAATCATCTACTCAATCTCAGATAGTAAATGGGTAAGTCCTACACAAGTAGTACCCAAGAAATCTGGATTAACTGTGGTAAGAAATGAGCATAATGAACTTATACCCCAAAGAGTCACTTCAGGGTGGCGAATGTGCATTGACTATAGGAAACTAAATTCTGTGACTCGGAAAGATCATTTTCCCTTGCCATTCCTAGATCAAATGCTTGAAAGGGTAGCAGGTCATAGTTTTTACTGTTTCTTAGATGGCTACTCGGGGTATAATCAAATTGAAATTGATTTAGAGGATCAAGAAAAGACCACTTTCACATGTCCTTTTGGAACATTTGCATATAGAAGAATGCCCTTTGGTTTGTGCAATGCACCAGCCACTTTTCAAAGGTGTATGCTTAGCATTTTTAGTGACATGGAGGACCGTGATCTTGAAATTTTTATGAATGATTTTACTGTTTATGGATCCTCATTTGATAAATGTCTTACAAATCTTGAGAAAGTCTTGTGCAGGTGCGTGGAGAAGAATTTAGTACTCAATTAGGAGAAATGTCACTTCATGGTGACACGTGGAATTGTGTTGGGTCATATTATATCATCAGAAGGAATTGAGGTAGACAAAGCCAAAATTGATGTCATTACCAAATTGCCAATTCCAAAAACGGTAGAAGACATCCGATCCTTTCTTGGGCATGCTGGTTTCTATAGGAGGTTTATTAAGGATTTTAGTCTTATTGCAAAACCCTTATGCAACCTTCTAGCCAAAGATACACCATTTGAGTGGAATGAAAAATGTGATAAAGCCTTTGTCAAACTCAAAGAAATGCTCACTACTACACCCATTATGCAATCACTAGATTGGAGCCTACCATTTGAACTAATGTGTGATGCCAGTGACTATGCTGTGGGGGCGGTACTTGGCCAAAGAAAGGAAAAGAAATCATGTGTTATATATTATGCAAGTAGAAAGCTCAATGATGCTCAAATGAACTACACCACCACAGGAAAAGAGCTTCTTGCTATAGTATTTGCACTTGACAAATTCAGGTCATACCTAATTGGTTCCCCAATTGTTGTTTTCACCGATCATGCTGCACTTAAGTATCTTCTTACAAAGAAAGATTCTAAGCCAAGACAGTTAAGATGGATCCTTCTACTTCAAGAATTCAACATCCACATCAAAGATAAAAAGGGAGTAGAAAATGTGGTGGCAGACCATTTGTCCCGCCTTACTTTTAATGAATCTTTAGAACCCTGTCCTATTAAAGATTCATTTCCAGATGAGAATTTATTTTCTATTTCATCTTTACCTTGGTATGTTGATATTGTGAATTATCTTGTTTCAGATAAGATGCCAATATCATGGTGTGCTCAAGATCGGAGGCGATTTGTCCAAGAAGCTAAAAGGTTCAACTGGGACGAACCATACCTTTACAAGTATGGCGCCGATCAAATCATTCGACGATGCATCCCAGATGAAGAAATTGAAAGTGTGATGTCTTTTTGTCATAATGAGGCTTGTGGAGGTCATTTTTCTTCAAAGAAAACAACTGCAAAAATTCTTCAATGCGGACTTTATTGGCCTTCCATTTTCAGAGACACCCACAACTTTTGCAAAGCCTGCCCAAGTTGTCAAATGCTAGGGGGAATTACAAGACGAAACATGATGCCATTGAACCCAATCTTAATCCTTGAGATATTTGACTGTTGGGGCATCGATTTCATGGGACCATTCCCATCCTCATCTGGTAATTTGTATATTTTACTTGCAGTTGATTATGTTTCAAAATGGGTGGAGGCTAAAGCTTGCAAGGATAATACTCACAAAACTGTCGTGAAATTCTTAAAAGAAAATATCCTTGCAAGGTTTGGCATTCCCAAAGCAATCATTAGTGATAGAGGGTTGCACTTTTGCAATCGTACAATTGAGAAACTCATGCAAAAATATGGTGTTACACACAAAGTTTCGACCGCCTACCATCTTCAAACAAATGGACAAGCCGAATTGGCTAATAGGGAGATAAAACAAATTTTAGAAAAAATAGTAAATCCAAATCGTAAAGATTGGTCATTACGTTTAAATGATGCACTTTGGGCTTACCGTACTGCTTTTAAAACCAATCTTGGAATGTCTCCCAATCGGCTAGTTTATGGTAAGAGTTGTCATTTGCCTGTAGAATTAGAACATAAATCTTTTTGGGCAGCTAAAATAATGAACTTTGATTTTGTTAAGGCAGGTGAAAATCGAAAATTGCAACTCGAAGAACTGGAGGAATTATGGAGGGATGCATATGACAATGCCAAGATATATAAGGAAAGGGCGAAAGCATTTAATGAGAAAAAGATTTTGAGAAAATATTTTGAAATTGGGCAAAAAGTTCTTATATATCCGTTTACATCTTTTTCCCGGAAAACTAAAATCAAAATGGAAAGGTCCCTTTTTAATCAAACATGTGTATCCATATGGCACCGTGGATGTGGATGATCCAAGTAATGGCTTTGTTTTTAAAGTTAACGGACAACGATTGAAGTCATTCTTTGAAATTCCAACTCTGGAAGAATCCATGTCTTTAGAAGACCCAACCTATGTGTAAAAATATTGGTTGTTCTTTAGAGTGTGTGTATATTTATTATTTTGTTTTGCAGATTTGTTTCCTCTTTTCTCATCACAGAATTGGTAAGATTTCAACCTTACATTCTCTTTATACATTGAGGACAATGTCCGTTTCAAGTTTGGGGGTAAGGTGATTATATTTTGTTTATATTTTGTTTTATTATTTTTGATTATATTTAGTTTTTATTTTGTTTTCAATTTTTTCAATTTGTGATATTTAAAAAAAAAAACAAATTGAAAATTTTATTAAGTTCTTCATTCGAAATATGTGCTTGAGGTCAAGTATAAGTTAATTTGTGAACATGTTATGACTAGGAAGATAGTTGTATACAATTACCCCACTCATGAGTATGTAATAGTTTGATTAAATTAATTTTTAAGATGTGTTCCACATGGGTGAATAAATGAGTGAAATTGAAACCGAGAAATATACTTTTGACCTATAAGCACTTGCACATATTCTCTATGGGATGATTAATTGATTTTTGACTATGTAGTTGAAAAAATAGTTTTGTTTCAATGATAAGGGGAAAAATCTAAAAAAAAAAAAATGAAAATGCAAAAAGTAGTTCTTCGATGTGAGTAACCGGCCCTTGGTATCACTAATATCATTGTTCACGTAAAAAGGGGATAAAATTAATGAGCATAAATCCCATGGAAGAAGCTCGGGCCCAGTTGGTTGGGATTAAAAAAATCCTCGCTGGAAAGTCCGGAGACTTAAAAAGACAAAAAGGGATAAAAATGCAAAAGTGATATTGAAGTTGTGTCATGGCAAAACTTGATCAATGAATTAGAAGAAGGGAGATTAGTCTACTATAGAGAATGTTCACAAAAACACGGAAAACTATGTGGATCGGCTGTAGAAATTAACAAGTTTATTTCACCACTGTGGGGACTATTCTTTTAAATTTAATTCATGAAAACTTTTATTTATGAGTGAGTGGGGATAATTTGTATGCATTTTATTCTTATGACATCATAGCATTACATGATTAATGAGTATTTGATTTCATGAGCATACAAGAATGAAGAATAAAAAAAATATATGAAAAAAATAAATAAATAAACAATGTTTGTGGGTACCATTTATGTTAAACCCTCACGAGACTTCACTCGTCCTACTTGGGATGCCCAGGGGTTTAAAAGACTTATCAATTTTAATTTTACTCTTTTTAATTTATGTTGGTATTACTAGGGACTAGTAATATGTAAGTTTGGGGGTGTTCATAAGTGTCAAATATTATATATTTAAACCCCTTAATTTACATCTTTTAAGTCTATAGTGATATCTTTTATTCAAGTTTTATGATATTTTTGTGTTTATCTTATTTTCTAGGTCTTCATGAAGAATTCAATCAATTCCATGCAAATTGGGTCACCAACTATGCATGAAATATATTCATCCTGACCATCCTTTACTTAAATGCCTATAAATAATTCTGTGTTTTGATTCTGGAAATGACATTGGTACCATTGGAAATTTGATTCAGAGACCTTCAATTTGAGCACAAGAATGACCTTATTTCGATTTGAAATGAAGGCGTTATGGCAGTTGCAAGTCAGCTTCAAAACTGCAGAATTATGCAGAAATCAATGCGGGTTCGGGTTTACCAAAGGGTGATGTGAATTTTACATTTTCTTGAAGATTTACCACATTCATTGGATTATGATTTTACAAGAGTAAATCTGATCCATGTCAAGAAACAAAGGCACATGGAAGAAACAAAGGCACATGTGAAAAGAAGACAATGGGGTGGAAAGTAATGCATATTCAAACAAAAAGAAATCCAATTTCTCTTTTCTAGTTGTCATTTGATTCCATATTTTCCCTATAAATAGAGGTAGTCTTTCATTTGTAAGGGAGGAGGAATATGAGTGAAGAGAAACATAGTGATTTATATATTTGTAATGGAAGAGTAATTCTCTAGCTAAGGCTAGGGAATGAATTTAAAATGAAGAACCAAGTGTTTGCATATCCAAGTATTTAATGCTTCAAGGTTAATATTATTGATAATATATGAATCTAATAATTTTTATTCAATGATTCTTTGCCTCTTTATGCCATGTATATATTGAGTTCTTTGAATCAATGAATACACATAGGTAATTACATCTAAGATTCATTATGCCATACAATGATATAAGTAATGCTCAACCCACTTTATGTGGTGTTCTTGATTTCTTATGATCTTACATAGGTATAATGAATACTTTGAATGTAATTACATCTTTATAGTTCACAATTCTTATGATTCATATATAATTAATAATACTACTTATTTAATGAGATTTACTATATCATTAGTATGTTTATTATTATTGCTAATATAGGCATGATTTGTAGAGTTGTTTCATTAGCGACCACTTTCTTGCCATAGCATTTATAATGAACATATAATGATTCTATTAGTTAACTTATATAATTCATTTAGTATGTTAATTATTTATTGCTTATAGGCATGATTTGGAGAGTTGCGTTGTTAGTATGGATTATCCTACCAAGCGACACCTTTCTTGCCATGCAAATATAATTAACATATGATGATTGTATTGGTTAATTTTTATTACTTATTTGGATATGTGGTACACTTGGTTTGGACATTGTAAAGGAATTCCCAATGCCTTAGTATTTAATTTAATTCAAGAAAACAACCAAAATAAATCAATCAAATCAATTCAAGGACAAAAATAAAATTCATTTTTCATACATCTTTCCGACTCTCCCTGAGGTTCGACACTTGGACTCACCAAGACTATATTATAACTTGACTACCTATACTTGGGTATTGCAACGTGGAACACCTTTCTGGACACGTCAGTTAACACTTGGAAAAGAATTCCATAAAACAGAAAGGTAAACGTAGGGTATTACAAGTTCTAAAAACTGACGAAGAAATCAAAAACAAAAAGGGCAACGGGACGGAGAGAAAAGAACGAAAATTAAAAGAAAAGATAGTAAGTTCTATCAAATGTAAATACAAAACTAAGCTGTTGATTTATACCATTCATATTTAATGAATTTTTATCCATTATGCATTTAGAGGATGAGCGCATATCATCCATGCCGATAAGGAAATGATACTCTTTGGTTTCAAAGTTATCCGATTTACAAAAGGGATTGATTTGTTATGCAAGTTTCAGACGACTTCTAGACTTGGATGATGACTGAAGTTTTTCTTGTATATAAAAATTCTTTTGATAACTATATGTATTAGTCACTAATTAACCCTAAAGGGGGGTGAATAGGGTTTAAAAAAATAATTATTAAGTTCTTTTTAACAATTACTAGCAATAACCACAATTCTCTATATTTTTTTACAACGTAAGTTTATAATGAAAGACTTAATTTAATTTATCAAGCTATTTACTACAATATAAATTAAGCATGCAAGATAACAAAATAAGGAGATAGAGATAGAGAGATTGACACCGTGATTTTTATGAGGTTCGGTAACTCCTAGTCCTCGGCTCAAAGAATCCCCTTCCTTGAGACTTTCCCAATCCTCACACTATGGCTTTTTCTTCAATAGGTGGAATAACAAAACCTTTACACAAGAGCAAACTAGCTCGTCACACAATCAAGAGAACAATTCTCCCTTGAAACAATGGGCTTCACTTACCCAAGATCACAAATTTATGTATGCAATCAATATATCACTCAAGAATAAAAAACACTCGAAAACCCTAAGGTTTTTATGGATGATAGATCAATATAAGCTCAAGTGTTTTTAGGTGATATTTCAAGATCTCTAGATATATATTCTCAAAAGATATTTTCAAGGAGAGAATAAGCAAAGGGGTAGAGTTTAAATCTTCAAAATGATTTGAGTGAAAAACAAGATTTATTTATTCTTGCTTTCAAAATACTTTTCAAAGAGTGCTTGAGTGAAAATAAGATATGAAGATTTTTCAGAAAATTTCTCACACAAGAACCTTGTCTTTCAATCCCATATCTCATTCTATATATAGTGAAACAATAGGATTTGGAGTGTGAATCTTACCCTAGGAAGTTTGGAGAGTGAGATCTGAAAAGTAGCAAGAATAATCACAAACTAAAGAGCAAAAATATTTTTTAGATATATTTTTCCTTAAAATACTGAAGAACCCCTATCGGCACCTAGTCGACTGCCTCCAAGCTGTATTTTAAAATATTTTCCCCAACAGCTAAGGCCAGTCGACTGCCTCAGGCAATCAAATATGTTTATAACTCTCTATTTCATCCAGTCGGTTGGGCCCTTGGCCAGTCGACTAGGTCACAGCCAGTCGGCTGCCATTTCTTGGCCAATCAACTAGGTGACTTCAAGAAATTGTTTCAAGGTTCGTTTTTGTCCTATTTTGAGGTCGGTTCTTTAATCACTTGAGCTGATAAGACCAATCAACGCATAGAATACCTTTTTACAATATTCTCACCCTGACCATCTTTCACCTTTCGTTGACCATTTTGTCCTTTTCCGATTTTGGGCTTTAGTTACTTTTTCGCTTATCGCTTTTTGTGTTTGTATTCTTTCCGAATCATTCTCATGTCCTTGCTGAAACACTTAGTTCAAATTTATATTAGTACCAAACACGTTTTTAAATATTTTGTTAATATTAAAATAAGAATTATTGTCCGATAAAGAATTTCAAGTCCAACAATCTCCCCCTTTTTTATGTTGACAAAACATTCCGTGCTTGCGCATATTTGGTGAAGTATCAAGTGATACTCCCCCTTAATGTGTGCATCTTTCATTTTTATTTCGATGCTCCCCCTAAGGAAATAAATTTTGCAATTCGATAGACATTTAGATAATACATTGAATGATAATAGAAACAACATTTTCATTTAAGTTTTGCAATTTGATACATGTTATTTTACTACTACAACGGAACACAAGATAATAAAACATAGAGCAAAAATAAAAACAACACAAAACAAGCTAGGCACCTATGCTACGTAAAATATATGCTACGTCCAAACACATGAGGACCTAAAAATTCTCCCCCTTTGGCTACATCAAAAAGGCGAAGGATCGCGGCGAAGAGCTTCCATAGCAATGGTGATGCGGTCGACCTTCTCCTTAAGGCGCTTCATGTCCTCGGTCGTCTTCTTGTGGGCTTCCTCATTACACTTAACGACCTCCAGAATTTGAGTAAGGGTTTCGAGATTTATACCGAACCCAAAATCAAGAATGTCGAAGGAGCTGCCCAGAAAAGGGAAAGAAAAAGTCGGAGCTTCGGGACGAGGAACAGATGGACCGGCTTGGTCCACTGGAGGAGCATCCTTTAGAGAAACCAACACCCCATTGGCATTCTTTCCAATGTGCATATGTTTGAGATGAGTGCGATCAAGAAAAATCGGATTGTGCTCTGAAGGTTCTTCATGGAGCGAAACATTGCACTAAGAAAGAAGATAAAAAATATGGGTAGGAAAGATGAGAGCGCCGATCTTCTTATGGCACTCAAGGATTCTATAAATGAAAATGAAGGCAAGATTTACCTTTTGACCCTTCATGACGCAAAAGACAAGGAAGGCTTCCATTATCAACACAAGACTCCGGCTTCCGGACTTGGGCAATATGGAATATGTGATAATATTATGCACAAGTCGAGCCTCAGGAGTAAGCAAGGAAGATGGAAATTTGGCAGTTGCGGTAATGGCTTTATTTACCGAAATTGCCCGAACAACTTTGAGAGGATCGCAATCATTTGAATAACACCAAATAGACAGACAGTAATAGGAGATACCGCTTAGAGAAAGCCAAAATGCATCTTTGATTATAGCTTCCGTAAGGTTAACGGATTTGCTCGCAACATCGGAGCGAAGAATAGTGGCAGGGGGACTCGGTTGAGGCGGATTCCACAGATTTATGTACAAATCCTTGAAGGCACGCGGGTAATGAAGAACATTGAGGGAAATAAAGAAACCCCAACCCATATTTTGGAAGAGATTGAACGTATTGGCACCAATCTCTTCGCATAGAGTTTGAGTCACAATGTGACACTGAGCAATTTTCTGATGGATGAATTTCGTCTCGAAAAGACGAATACTGTCCTCGTCATTGTGGAGAATAGCAGAGATGGACATGGGACTAGAATCATCCTCAGAATCAATTTCCCCTTGAACAAGGGATGTAGGACATGGTGGAGGAGGTCCAACCGTCGAGCTTCCACCCCGATGGGTTCGTTTGCGAGTAGGCACCGGCTTGGGTGCCATGAGAGAGATGAGAATCAAGAGAAAAGGGAAACATTTTGAGAAAATGAAAGAAAGAACTTTTAGATAGAAGAGGAGATGGGTTGTAGATATATATATATGTGTATTTATATGCGTATAGGTGAGATGTAAGTGAAGAAAATGAAGAAGAGGGTCGTGGAGTAGTGGGGAAGTGAGTGAGATGGGAATTAAGGGCGGGAAATATGGAAGAGATTGGAGAAATCGTGCAGAGAATGGAGAGAAGATGAAGAGAAAAGAGGTTGTAAAACAGAGATCATGCAGAGGCAGTCGACTGGCCAAATAGAGGTAGTCGGCTGGCCAAATGAAGGCAGTCGACTAGCTGAAGTAGATTAAAAACTCTCTGGTTCACCCAATCGACTGGCCTTTTATGAGGTAGTCGACTGGCCGAGATAGTAGACTAGGTTTTGTGAAAACTAAGTTATTACTTCAAAAATCCATGGCCATTCCAATTTTTCTACGAATTTTTAAAAAAGGTTGGTCCGAAAGAGGTTTTGTGAAAATATCCGCTAATTGATTTTTAATGTCAATAAAAATCAATTCAACGTCGCCTTTAGCTACGTGATCCCGTAAGAAGTGATGCCTAATCTCGATGCAAATAGCACTAGTATTGTCACATTTAATAGGTACATGAGTGAAGACAAGTCTGAAATCATGTAATTGTTATTTAATGTAAACAGTTTGAGCGCAACTACTACCGGCCGCAACGTATTCGGCTTCATCCATAGACAAGGCAACATAATTTTTCTTTTTACTTGGCCATGATACTAGGGAGTGACCTAGAAAGTGACATATACCGCGTGTGCTTTTCCTATCCACTTTGCATCCCGCAAAATCGGCATCGGAATAACTAGTGAGATCAAGCGTAGTGCCACGTGGATACCATAGTCCTAAATTAATAGTCCCACTAAGATAGCGAAAAATACGTTTTACGGCTAGCAAGTGAGATTCTTTAGGACAAGATTGAAAACTAGCACATAAGCATACACTAAACATTATATCCGGTCTACTAGCGGTGAAGTAAAGAAAACTTCCTATCATTCCTCTATATTTAGTGATGTCAACACATTTTCCATTTTCGTCTTTGTCAAGCTTAATAGAGGTACTCATAGGAGTTATGGCATGTTTGGCTTCCTCCATACCAAATCGCTTTAGCAAATCTTTAGTGTACTTGGATTGGCTAACAAATAAGCCATCCACAGTTTGCTTGATTTGCAACCCTAAGAAAACTTTAACTCATCCATCATACTCATTTCAAATTGATTTTGCATACTTGTTGCGAATTCTTTGCAAAGATAAACATTTGTTGTTCCGAATATAATGTCGTCAACATATATTTGGATAAGCAACAAGTTTTTTTTGACTGATTTTGTAAAGAGTGTATTATCAACTTTTTCTTTTGAAAACCCATTTTGAATCAAGAAATCACTAAGCCTTTCATATGAAGCTCTAGGAGCTTGCTTTAAA
The DNA here is from genome assembly GCA_963922005.1 of Cornus suecica. Classification (NCBI taxonomy): domain Eukaryota; kingdom Viridiplantae; phylum Streptophyta; class Magnoliopsida; order Cornales; family Cornaceae; genus Cornus; species Cornus suecica. The sequence goes on along the minus strand of OY998238.1, from coordinate 57,826,138 downwards.
CCGTACAAGGCTTTAGATAATTTGTAAACATGATTTGGAAAAAGTTCATTTTCAAAACCGGGTGGTTGCTTTACAAACACTTTTTCATCTATAGTTCCATTTAGAAAATCACTTTTGACATCCATTGGATAAATAGTAAAATTTCTAAATGATGCAAATGCAAGAAGAATTCTAATTGCTTCTAATCTAGCTACGGGTGCAAAGGTTTCATCATAGTCAATACCTTTCTTTTGATTGTAACATTGAGCTACCAATCTTGCTTTGTTTTGAATAATCACTCCATTTTCATCATTTTTATTTCTACAAATCCATTTTGTGTCTATTATAGTTTGATGTGTGGGTTGACGAAGTAAATGCCAAACTTGATTACGTTCAAATTGATTTAGCTTATCTTGCATAGCCATGATCCAAGAATCATCACATTGAGCTTCGTGGAAGTTCTTGGGTTTGATTCGACACACAAAAGTCATGTGATTGCATAAATCTCTAAGTTGAGATCTTGTGCTAAGACCTTGTGAAGGATTTCCTATGACTTGGTCAAGAGGGTGGTTGTGTACAACCCTCCAAGATTTAGGAATTGAGCTTGTCAAGTCATCATTAGATTGATTCCCAACTTCACTCTTGTCCATTTGCCTACTTGATGAGTTGGAGATATTAAGGTTATTTAAGCTATCCTCAATCCCTACAATTTCATCATCATCTAGGTCAACCTTAGGTAAGGGTAGAGATAGTGATTCATAAAAAACAACATGAATAGACTCGACCATGGTTAAAGTCCTTTTGTTAAAGACTCTAAAGGCTCTACTTCTTGAGGAATAACCTAAGAAAATTGCTTCATCCGATTTGGAGTCGAACTTTCACAAGTTATCTTTATCATTTAGCACAAAGCATTTACAACCGAACACCTTCAAATACCATATATTGGTTTTTTCTATCGTTCCATAACTCATAAGATGTTTTTTCTACCCAAAGGCTTCGGGGAAGGTTGTGTTCATTTAACATGGTTCTAGCCATTTCTTGTAAAGATCTATTCTTTCTTTCAACCACACCATTTTGTTGAGGAGATCTTGGAGCCGAGAGATCATGAGATACACCAAGTTCATCACATAATTTCTCAAGATCTTGATTATCAAATTCTCTACCCCTATCACTTCTAATTTTCTTGATTTTCAAATCTTTTTCATTTTGAATGACTATAAAATTTACCAAGAATGGAGTGAGTTTTATTTTTATGAGCAAGAAATTGAACCCAAGTAAATCTAAAGTAGTCATCAACTATAAGAACTACATAGAGTTTTCCGGCTAAGCAAGCCGTTCTCTCCTGACCAAAAAGGTCCATGTGTAGTAGCTCTAATGGTCTAGAAGTGGTAATGTATTTCTTTCTTTTCAAAAATGATTTCACTTGTTTGCTGATTTGACACGCACTACATATTTTATCTCTTGAAAAATTAGTCTTCGGGAGGCCTTTGTGTCACGCCCCAAATTTCCTTAAACTCCCGAACCGGGACATCCGTGGAATCCGGTTCGTGATCCATAAAATGAGCGACCAATCAATATACTAAACAACCATAAATCGGATGGAATCTTATTATCAATAATAATTCCATACACAACAAAGCGGAAGCTAAACCAAATGATACACAAGGCACGTCTAAGTGCCGAAAGAATACATCTCTACAACGATGTAAAAATACTAAATACAAGGAAGGGATAAGCCAACAGACTGGCTCCCAAGAGATACAACATCTACGGTCCCAATACAGGGAACAAGTAAATGAAACAAAAAGACCAATTCTATATACTAACGTCCCAAATCCCGCAACAGCATCAGTGCCACGAGCCATCCTGCACTCCAGGTTGTCCATAACTGAAACATTTCCTCCAAACTAGTGGTGTAAACCACCAGGCATACCACTGCCGGGGTGAGCTCATTGAGCCCCGTAGGAGAAATAAATCATAACCGTCACATCCTACGACCGTTCAAGTCAAGTGAAAACCAACCTATGTACATGCATCTACCCTAGGTCAGTTAAATGTCCCACATGGCAATCACGCCAAGACGAGACCCCGGAAATACATCCAACTAGTCCCCTACCATGCAACAATTAGGGCAACTAGCACGTAGTGAAACTATATCATAACAACATGCAATAACTCACACCTATATATATATATGCACGTATATATATACATACAAATATATACAACCAATACCAGATACGTAGTACAGACCCCCTTCATAAATCACTACGACTCGCACCCGTCAGTCCCACACTAACAATCAACACAACACTTTCACCTCAACACTATCACCAAATAATTGGAGTAATCCTCCTATTCATAAAACTCTAGGAATGATAACACTTACTGTTCCTAGGCCACAAGCATACCGAACTCCAAAACCTCAAATCGTTATAGAATCATATTATCAATCATTTCACATGTCACTAATGACATCCATAAACCCATCATAGGGGTCAAACATTCATATAAACCTAAGGTAAGTCACAAAGGTTTCCCAATAATAAAAGGAAGTGAAATGTATTGAATAAGCCATCACACCGACCACTCGAAGGTCACATGTTCGCCAAAGGGTAAAATTGTCATTTCAAGGGAAAAAATGTACTTTAAAAGGTTACCCCACATATTTGCACATAGTTTGAACCATAGAAACAAACGGGATCAAATTCAAAGCCCCGACGCAAGAGATATGAATTTTTGAAAACGGTATCGAAAAACGCCGACAAAAAGGGAAAGCTAAAGTACCCCTCTTTCTCCAAGGTAAAACAGTCATTTAGAATGTAAATAAATTATTTTAAATTTTATTTACATTCTTTGTACCAATAAAAAGACATAGGAACAAACGGGACCTCAATCCGAGTTACGAGGTGAGAGAAATGAATTTTCAAAAATTAGGAAAAATCCATCCAAAGTTGTCCCAATCGACTGGCTAGTTTACCCAGTCGGCTATTTGATGACCCAGTTGACTGGCTAATGGCCCAGTCGACTGGCTGAACCCGAGAGTTCCAAAATCCTTACAGGAAATAGCTTAGTTGACCTAGTCGACTGCCTAGAAGGGGCCAGTCGACTACCTAGATTAGAAGACCTCAAAAATGACTTCCAAACAGCTTCGAAGCCTTAAGAATCACGAGACAAAAGTCCTCAACTCATTTAGGAACTTTAGAAATGAGAAACTATCATTTAATCTCCTTAAGACCGCTAAAGGGAACCTAGTGGCTGTTGCCACGGAACCAACTAGTTTCAACCAAGAACCCCTTCCGATTCTTTCAAACCTCCATTTCATATTCGAAACCACATCACCTAGGTTTCTAACAAGATCGTAAGGTCATCATACACAATCAACCAAGATCATAACCTATACCGACTTTACTTATCACAAGAAATCCCTTAAACCAACTCGTATCACCCCCCCCCCCCCCAGGGTATATAAACACATAGCAACAAGTATAATTATTGATCTCACATTATACTTTAAATAACCATGGAATTTATATTTCACATCCTTCAATTTCACTTGAGCATTTTAATAACAAATGAATTATATGACAAAATTCACATTAAACATGCTCTTTAATCACATGGAATAATATCATAATTCACATGTAAACATAAGTCACATATTAACAACTCAAATGCAATGTGACTGACACCCCTCATGGTACATATACTCAACCCATGAAACTTAATGCACAACCCAGTTGCGACTTCGAAATTCGGAAACGGATGCACAAGCCAGTTGCGACTTCGAAATCCGGAAACGGATGCATAACCCAGTTACGACTTCAAAATCCGGAAACGGATGCATAACCCAGTTGCGACTTCCAATACGAAATCCGAAAATGGATGCACAGCCGAGTTGCGACTTATAAGTCAAGGATGGATGCACAACCCAGTTGCGTTGCGACTTCCAATACGAAATCCGAAAATGGATGCACAGCCCAGTTGCGACTTATAAGCCAAAGACGGATACACAACCCAGTTGTGAGTTCATATGCATAACACCGTTGAGACTTAAATGCACAACCCAGTTGCTACTTCATATGCACAAGCCAGTTGGGACTTTGTATGCACCACCCGGTTGCAACTTCATATCATTATACTTCAATTCACAAGTATACAAGTCATTCATTTAAACATGCTTTTAATTCCCATCTAAAACAAAAATCAAACAGGACACATTCTCATACACAAGAATTGTTCCAATTCATCAAGTTGTCCTTTAATTCGCAAGGAAAGCCATTCCATTCTTTGAAACATGCTCTTAGTTCAATTTAGCAAGTTTTCACGTATCACATCTCAACATGATATGAAATCCCAAAATACCTCAAAGGTATTAACCAAAGGAGCTAGACAAATCTCATTTCAAGGCTACCTCCCTAACACCCACATACACATATGTATAACTACACTTACACATATACACCACAATACCCACATACATATCCACATATACATAGGCATACAAGCATACTTGCTTATAAGAAATCTCAAGAACAACTACATAACTAGCATGCTTCATAACCCTATTCAATACTATCAAAAGTACTCTATACACAAAGGTTAAGTCATATAACATGCTCAAACCCTAACTTCCTATTTCCAAGGATATACTTAACAATTTCATTTTAATGCTAGGAATCCTATAATCAAATTTACCCTACTACACAATCACAAGATGGCTAGTTAGGAAGTTTTCTCCTACCTCTTGAAGAGCAAACCACAATAACTACCAAGCATAGTCCATGAAACCCTAGCTCTTCCTCAACCGAAATCCAAGGAGTGAACCGGTGGAAAGCTTCACCATGACCTCCCAACCATGGAAATCCAAGCATAGTCCATGAAACCCTAGCCCTTTCTAGTGCCTAGATATGCAGTGTGAGTTAGAAATAGTTCGGTTGGTTACCGAATCCGGTGTGGGGATAGTATTTTCCCTTTTTTATGTTTCTTCGAGTGAACGGATTGGTTCACTAGTTACTGTAAGTAGAAGAATTGAATTAAAGATAGAAAATATGAGAGAGACTTTCTCTCTTGGAATGATTTGATAGCGATGCTAGTTTTGAGCGATGATCGAGTTGTGGGCATGATTATGATGATTTACTTTTGGTAGTCCTAGTGAGTGACTACATGGTATCAGAACGTGTTCCTTCTCTATGGGACGACGGGTGATGGTCAATGGTTCGTTCGACGTTCGGGGTTTATCTACGATTACGATCTGTGTGTTCTCTGTGTACTCTAGATTTCACTGTCTTAGGGACGACGTGTGATGGTCGATGGGACGTTCGACGTTTGACCTTTATCTACGATTTTGATCTGCGTTCTTTGTGTGCTTCAGAGTATCTATGTTTTCATTGTGTGGTGTTGAGGATGTGTCTTGCTAGATATATCCCATTGTGATTAAATTCCAACGGAGTAGGACCACTCCTCAGTCATTTTTTCTTTTCGTGCCTGTATCATGGTGTTAGTTATCGAGGGATGTGAGTAGATCATTCGGTCTAGCTAACCGGATGTGTCTTACGGACTAAGGTACTCCCTGATTTCAAGGACGAAATCTCCTAAGGTGGGAAGGATGTAACACCCCGTGTTATTTTCCCTTTTTCTGAAATTATATTTAATTTAATTTCGGTTATGACGTCACTTATTCATGACGTTCATATTATTCTTGGTATTTCGCGTGTAAATTTTTCGCGTTTAGTTTTAAAGTCGACTGGATGACTTTACGGTTTCTCTTTAACGACTACGCGAGTTCTGTTATCGACTACGCGGCATCGTTTCGACATTTAACATTTAGTACTTCGACTGGGCAGCAACGCATTTTAATTGGATGGGGCTTGTTTAAGTGTTCCGACATTTGGGTTCCTAACCCGGTGTATTTCTTTCGGACTAATTTGGTTATTTGGCGTCCCATTATTATTTCGGGCTTACGAGATTATGTTTGGACGTTCCCGATAATTATTGGAATTTATGGTTTATATATATATTTAATTACAATTAAATATATATATATATAGTGTTGGGGTTATTTCGTAATTATGGATATTTAGAGGGTTGCTTTTGCAATTAGGTTATATATATCTATACATGTGTATGCAACAGACCATCCTCTTCATCTCCTCCTCTGCGCCATCTTCTCCTTCACGCTGTACCCACGACTGCTTCTTCTTCCTCTCCATGACGAACGACCAGAGTTGTTTCTCTTCCCTTCATCACCATGGTCGTCGGCGAGAGAGAGAGAGAGAAATAGAGGAGTCGGCTGGAAGGAGAGAGCTCGGGCTGGTTGCCATAACAGACGCGGTTGGGACAAGCGGCGCAGGTCAAGAGCAGTGGTGGCTGTGTACGGCGACGACGTGGTGGCGTCGTGACCTGGAGGAGGCGGCGGGGGCGGCGCTGGTGGTGGCACAAGGGACGACCAGCGCAGTGACGCGCGTGAGTAGGGACGAATCCGGCCAGGCTTCGTTCATTTTTTCGGTCGACTTCCGTTGATCGGTTTAGGCCGATTTTTGGTGAGTAGCTTCGTCTCTACGTCGTATTCGTCATACTTTAATTTTGTATTTTTACGTTCAACGATTTGCCCGGAAATCGCATTTATATGTTATAGTTTTCATTTGGGTTATTTTAGATTTACCAAATTAAATTAACCTATTGCTAATGGGCTTTGTATATATCGTATAGGTCGTCGAGACAGACATTTCGATATATTCGAAATAATTTTCGGACGACTTTGGTCGGCGGGCACCATAATCGGGCGTCGACACTGTTCACGGTGGGCCCGAAACGGTTGTTCTGTAAGGGATATTAAGGTGGGAAAATTTATTTCTCACTCCACATTATTAACGTAGTTTAGGGTGTGCAAACCCTTAATTATTTTAATATAGATATGTTAAATTGTTAATTTAAATATCTATAATTGGCTTAGGAGCGAAACAAAGCTTAGGAATTAATTTAAGAAATTAATTAAACTATATTCCTACGAAATTAAATAATATTCTTAATTGAATTGAATAAGAATAGACGTCTTAGAAATTCCCTTGAGAATTAAATGGGCTAGAGAAGTTTTTAAACGTTGGACGTGAGAAACTTAGACGCTATGCTAGGTTCCTCTCATTATACGTGGATTATCCGTTTAAATTATTTTAAAAAGGCATGTTAACTGAAATTGAAAATATTTTATAAGGAATTAAAGAAAATATATTTTTGAGAACATGAATTGTATATGAAATTGGTTTCATATGATTTAAATGCTTTATGGTATTTTAAAAGCATGTTAAAAGGAGATTTTGAGATTTATATTACCATGTGGGTATTTTCATAAATATGATGCATTACATATTTATGATTGAGATATGATTTGATTGTACACCATGTCGTGTGAGCACATGGGTGTTGGTGCATGTAATGCACGGGTTCACCATTTACAGAGAAAGGTCATTTGGTGTGGTCTACTTCATTGCGTGTAGTGCATGAGTAGGATTATGTCAGATCATCACAACAGCTGGCCAGGAGGTATCATGCCTACGGAACTAAAAAGCCGGCAAATGTGAGTTAGGAGTCCAGGTAGAGGTTCATTTTCTTGACTTTGTAGTCATGGCGTACGGAGTCGCAAGTTGGGCTCTCGTGCAACCGTCTTCCTTGTTGAAGTGATAGAGAGAAAAATCACTTGGGAAGAGTCGGTGTGGAAACTCTACACTACTTCATGAGTGGATAGAGTATGTATCCGTTACCCTTGGGAAAGGTGTGTTGTGTGTGAGTATCACAGGGAGTGTCGAGTCACATTACACTGCATACCATTTATGTGATCTCGTTTGACATGTATATGTGCTATATTACATGTGATATTGGAGCATGTTATTTATGAATATTGTAAATTAAATTTATATTTTATAAATGTTCAGTTGAAAATGAATAATGTGAAACAAGACTTTAAATGTGGTAATTATTAATAAGTATAAATGAAACGTATATCTTTATACTTGTTGTTGTATACTTTAGTGCCTTTGGGGGAGGTTATGTGTATTGGCATAGTGATCTATGTGGCTAGTTGAGGCTAGTGGTGGACCGTAGCCTTCATTTTGAGTTGAGGCCTTAGAGAATGTGGTTACTGGTCTTGTGATTATGGTTAATAGTTGGTGATTGTGGTTGGCTGTGTGACCTTGTTAGAGATTGGAGGTTAGAGATTAATTTTAGTATCAGTTATGAATTGGGGCCTTCGAGAAGGCGGGTGATGAGATTGTGAGTTGTAGTATGGACCTTTAGGTGTCTTTCACTTTTGAGGAATAGGCTATCAACTGTAGTTGAGATTTGGATTGATGAGAAGAGGTTATGGTTGATGTGATTTATTAAGTACTCGAGGTACTGTAGTTTGACAGACTTGGTTCTAGTGCTTAGTTCATTCCCCTGAGCATTCCTTGTACTGTGTTTTGTACGCTAGTACGTAGTCGTTGACTTCTATGTCATTCCTTGAGTTGTCGGTTACTGTGTGGTGCCGAACCTCTTTCATGTGTTGTCATTTGATTTGGTGGAGTTGGAAGCGGACGGTTGTCTTTCGTGAGTCCAACGTGTTGTTCTTCCTTTACTGTCCTTTTGGACATTATAGGAATCTGTAGAGTTGTGTTCACTCTTATTCGGCTGTCTTTCGGAAATGGTGTTTTCTAAACTCTTTGTATTTAAAAGGAAAAACCCGTTTTCGCCTACCCCCGTAGAAATGAAAATTTTTAATACTTTATAAACTAATCTTAGGATCTTCTTTGAAAGGATTTTTAACTTTGAAATCCGGTGATGGCAACTGACGAAGACCGGGGGCAAGACGGTCATCTTTACTATGTGATTTCTTAAAGAAAAACTATTTTATTACTCTTCTTGGGATTCCGAGATTTCGAGACTTCTTTCTCAATATCTCATCCTGTAGAGTTTTGAAAGGTGTTCCATTGTTTCAACTTTGTTTCCTATCATTTCCAGGTCTCTGTATGACGCTTTATGTTGTTCAGTGCACACATATAGTTTTGTCTTTCACTTTCTTTATTGTTGATGTCACCACTTAGGTGATTTGAGTTGTCACATGTGTTAGGGGCATGGATACCGAGTGGATTGGTTTCTTTTGTCCGGGTGTTCTCACTAAACACTTGTGGTGTTTTAACCTTGACATTGTTGTCTCGGATATCTGTTGGTTTAGCGTTGGGACTTCTTTCCCCTTGCTTTGGTTTCCTTGTTTGGGTGTTTTCACTAAACACTTGTGGTGTTCTTTACCTTGACATTGTTGTCTCGATTATTTGTTGGTTTAGCATTGGGAAGTCTTTTCCTTCGCTTTGCTTTGGTGACCCTGAGGTGGTCGTTCTTGTGAGTTGAGTTCGTGTACTTTTAGTGATTTGATTGGGTGGTCTTCCTCGCCTACAGTAAGAGTGTTAGTGATGTGATTAACCCTATTGAGGATAGTATCATGAGGTCGATATGATTTATGGTATGGTAATATGATTGAGGTGATCTAGCATTTGAGAGGTATATTTTCCTTAGGAATGGGATGAGGTTTGTTATATATATATATTGTACATATATAAATATATAGACGATGATTGTGTTAGTACGCAAGGACATGAGTACTTTTACTCCTGTGTTCTCCGGGAGTGAGTTATGAGTATTCCTTGGTACTAGTGGTCGATTTTGATCCTTGTGGATATTAGAGGTGAGTGTGATTCCCTCTGTTTGGAGTTTCTTGTTAGCGTCGTGAACGCTTGATGATTGTTAGATTGGACATGAGTGTCGTGTACCTAGTGTACGTTGGTGAGAATAGTGTAGACTACTTGTGTGGTACTTGGAGTACGAGTCTAAGTCGTACCTTAGAGACTCATGTTGTGTGTATATATATATATATCCCTTATATACTTATGTACACTCGTTTACGGTAGTATGTGAACACGTGCCTTAGGTTTGCGTGGATGGGATTTGTTGGGCTATATTTATCTTATTAGATAGTTTAGCATTACCTAAACTGCCAGAGGATGTGGTAGTTAGAGTATCTTTTCCCACTGAGCTTATTTGCTCACGGAGGGAATTTCATTTGCCCCCCTGGTATTCCACGCCAGGTTACAGGAAATACACGGCTATGGGCAGGATACAGTGCAACGGCAGTTTCCTTTTGTTTCTTGTTACAGGTCTTGGAGTTGCGTTGGGTTATGCGGTTACGGATGCAACACGATTGGGTTTGGGGACGCTAGATCTCTGCTGTCAGTTTCCTTACCCATTGGTTATGGGATTGTTATATATTTCTTTTGGGAGCCAGCCTGTTGGCATATCCCTGTTGATGTATCTTTTATTTCCTGTATTTCTTATTTCAGGATGTCGTTGTATTTATTTGGCACTGCTATGTGCGTTCTGTATTATTATTCGAGCATTTGTGGCTCTGTTGATTTTAGAGGGTTTGGAGAGGTCTTGGTTTCTTTCCACTACCTCGGCCCTAGTAGGATTGATAAATGTGGGGCTTGGAAGCCATTGTTATTATCGAAATGTTATTGGTAGGTTATTGTGTTGTGGTTGTGTATCCGGATGTTCCATTTACAAACGGAATTCTGCCGGATTTTCGTTAGATTCCGCTGCTTTGTTTATTATTCATTTGGGTATGAAATATACCATTTTCTATCATTATTCCATACGTTTTCATGGTTAATGATATCTTAGTTGGTCATTCGTATTAAGGATCAAACCCTGGATTCCTTGGATGTCCCAGTTCGGGAGTCTTAGGAATTTATTAGCGTGTCAGTTGGTATCCGAGGATACTATTAAGTTCTAGTATTCTATTAGGCATGGAGTATATTTTTCATTGATTATTCCATGTATCTTCTTGTCATTGTTGACTGTAGTAGTCGCTTGACTTATGTCACCCTTTGGAGATTCGCTGATTCTCGAGATTGAAGTTTCTGGAATTTGAGGGGCGTGACAGTAGGGTATCAGAGTGTGTCATTGTTACCCTTTTGTGGGTGTTTGATGACCTTCATTCATTGGTTGTCATTTGTTCTCGTTTCTTTTTACTTCCGCATTCACTCCCTTTGCTCTTAGGCTCGGCTTTCGGAGTCCTAGAAATTTAGGTCGTGACAAGACCACTTCTGAACAGTTTAAGTTAGCATCTTTCAGCTCTTTTCCCAAATTTTCAATCTTAGTATATTTCTCAACCAATTCCTTATTAAGACCATCTACTAACTTCAAAGCCTCAGTGTTTTCAAGTTCAGACTTATTCAAATCCTCAATCAACTTGGCCTTTTGGGTCTATAGAAGATTTAGAGTTTGAGAACTATTGGCTAATTCGTCTTTTAAATAATGTAATTATTTGTCCATGTTAAGTCTTTTAGTCAACAATTTAATGTGATTCTTATCAAGTTGTGTGGTCTTATCAAGTAATTTATTATAAGACTCTTGAAGCATTTCATCACAATCTTCATCACTTTCAGAACCTTCCTCTTCAGACATTGCCAAACTTGAAGCAACTTCGTTAACCTCCTTGCTCTGTACAGTAAACATAGTGAAATTCTCAGAATCATCACCTACTTCTGATTCTGTCGCATCACTAGTTGATCAATTTTCAGAGTCATCATCCCAACTGACAACTAATCCTATGGATTTCTTCAGAGTGTTTGCACACTCTGTAACTATATGACGATATCCTTAACATTCAAAACATTTGGGTTTCTTCTTTTTAGGATCAAACTTGCCCTTCGTAATTTGAGTCTTATTTCTACTTCTAGACTCACCCAACTTATCCCCAAATTTTTTTCCTTGGCCATTATGTTTAGCCCTAACAAATTTGTTCAACCTCTTAGAAAACATGGCAATATCATCAGACTCAATTCACTTTCTTCATCAAGTTCAACTTGAGCATCCCTAATGGTTTTGAAAGCTATGCTCTTCTATTTTGTGGCACTCGCCATTTTAGGAGGATTTTATAACATCTCCATCTCATAAGATTTTAAGTATTCAGTCAATTCTTCAACCTTAATTTCTTTCAGACTTATGACCTCAGAGATGACAATGGACTCAGATCGAAAACGTTCAGGAAGAGACCTAAGGATTTTTTTTACTATGGTAGTCTCATGAATAGGCTCACCTAGGTTATGACAACTTGTTACAATATCAGTTAACCTAGCCTCAAAGTTTGTAAAGACCTCATCCTCCTTCATCTTCAGCTGTTTAAATTAAGAATTCAAAATTTGAAGCTTCAATTCTTTCACCTTCGACGTTCCTTCATGAGTGACTTGGAAAATGTCCCAAGCTTCCTTGGCAATTACGCACGTAGAAATCCTCTTAAACTCACTCGAAGTTACAACATTGTATAACGCATTCAACGCCTTTGAGTTCCAATTCGCATTATTCGTCTCGGCAGTAGTCCACTCGCTCGACGGTTTTGGTGTTGATTCATTGGTCGCATTGTCTTTCACAGTAGGAGGTGAATATTGTACTTCAACAACATTCCATACTCTCTCATCTAAAGATTTTAAAAACGCTCTCATTCTCGCTTTCCAATATGTATAATTTGAGCCATCAAACAAAGGGGATCTAGATATGGAATCTCATTCACGATGCATCTCTATCATCTAAATACAGAATCTAACCCAAGGTAATTAACCTAAAAAGGAGCAACCACGCTTTGATACCAATTGATATTACTTAGACGTTAGTGAAAATAGCCTAGAGGGGGGGGGGGGGGGTGAATAGGCTTTTGTCGATTTAATGATCTATTAAAATTATTTAGCGGAAATTCAATTTTAATTAGTGTAACACCCCGTGTTATTATCCTTTTTACTGAAATTATCTTTGATTTAATTTCGGTAATGACGTCATTTGTTCATGACGTATTCTTTATTCTTGGTATTTGATACCTGTAAATTTTTCGCGTTTAGTTTTAAAGTCGACTGGACGACATTGCGCGAATTTTTATTCTCGACTACGCGGTTTCGATTCGACGTTTAATGATTAGTGTTTCGATTGGATGACGACACATTTTAATTTGTCGGGCTTGTTTAGGTGTTACGACATTGGGGTTTCTACCCCGATGTATTTAATTGGGCTTCCCGTTATTATTTCGGGCTTACGAAATTATGTTTGGGCGTTCCGATAATTGTTGGGATTTGTTATATATATATATATTTAATTATATATATATATATATTGAAGTTGGGATTATTTCAAAATTATGGAAACATGGAGGGTTAGTTGTACAATTAACATATATATATATGTATATGATGTGTACGCAACAGACCACCTGCTATGCCAGACCTGTTCTCCCATTCTCCTTCACGCACGAAACCTCTGCTACACCCTCCTTCACACGCCACAGCTCCCTCCTTCCCCATTACTGATGGATGGCTGCACCTGCTCATTCTTCTTCATATACTCCATGTTTGCAGGCGAGAGAGGGAGAGAGAGAACGGCCGGCTGGGTGAGGCGCGGTTATGGAGGTTTGCCGCAGCAGCAGCTGCGGCTGGAGCGGGAGCAGCGGCGGCGAGCTGGCGGTGGCCATCGATTGGGCTGAACGGCGGCGCAGGGTCGGCGAGGAGCTGCGGCTGGTGGCGCAGTCGTGCAGGGGTGGAGCAGTCCGCACGGCAGGGGTGGTTCGGCTGGGCTTCGGCCAATTTTTCGGCGACCTTCCGGTGATTGGTTTGAGCCAATTTTTGGTGATTAGCTCCGTATATACATGGTATCCGTTATATATTAATTTCGTGAATTTAGGATGAATGGTTTGCCCGAAAATCGCATTTATAGGTTATAGATTTCGTTTAGGGTAGTTTAGATTTAACCCAATTAATTAACCAAATATTAATGGGCTTCGTATATATCATATAGGTTGTCGTGACGGACATTTCGATATATTCGAAATAGTTTTTGGACGATTTTGGTCAGCGGGCTTCATATTCGGGCGCTGGTACTGTGCTGTTTCGGGTTGTTCGGTAACGTATAATTAGGTGGGAAATTATATTTCTCACTCCGCATTATTGAAGTAGTTTAGGGGTGAAAAACCCTTATTTAATTTATTATAGATATATTAAATCGTTAATTTAAATATCTATAATTCGTTTAGAATCGGAATTGGACTTAGGAATTAATTTAAGAAAATTAATTAAATTATTTCCTACGAGATTAAATATATTCCTAATTGAATTGAATAGGAATAGACGACTTAGAAATTCCTTTGAGAATTAAATGAGCTAGAAGATTTGTAAACGTTGGACGTGAGAGACTTAGACGCTATTCTAGGTCCCCTTTTTGTTACGTGGATTATTTGTTTAAATTATTTTAAAAAGACATGTTAATTGAAATTGAAATATTTTCTAAGGAATTAAAGAAAATATATTTTGAAAACATGAAATGTATATGAAACTGTTTTCATATGATTTAATTGCTTTATTGTATTTTAAAGCATGAAAAGAGATTTTGAGATTTATATTACCATGTGGGTATTTTTATAAATATGATGTATTACATATTTATGATTGAGATATGATTTGATTGTACACCATGTCGTGTGAGCACATGGGTGTTGGTGCATGTAGTGCACGGTTTCACCATTAGTAGAGAGAGTTCATTTGGTGTGGTCTACTTCCTTTGTGCGTGGGGCACGAGTAGACGTTTGTGTCGGATCATCACAACAACTGGCCAGGAGGTATCACGCCTACGGAACTAAAAAGCCGGCAAATGTGAGTTAAGAGTCCGGGTGGAGGCTTATGTTCTTGACTCAAGGGTAGTCATGGCGTACGAAGTCACAAGCTGGGCTCTCGTACAACCGCCTTCCCTGTTGAAGTGATAGAGAGAAAAATCACTTGGGAAGGGTCGGTGTGGTAACTCTACACTATGATGAGTGGACAGAGTTTGTATCCGTTGCCCTTGGGAAGGGTGTGTTGTGCGTGAGTATCACGGGGAGTGTTGAGTCACATTACACTACATGTTATTTATGTGATCTCATTTAACATGTATATGTGCTATATTACATGTGTTGTTGGAGCATGTTATTTATGAATATTGTAAATTAAATTCACATTTTATAAATGCTCAGTTGAAAATGAATAATGTGAAACGAGACTTTAAATGAGAAAATCATTATAGTATAAATGAAACATATAATATTTATACTTGTGTTATATGTTTTTATGCCTTTGAGGGAGGTTAAGTGTATTGACGTAGTAATCTCTGTGAGTAGTTGAGGCTAGTGGTGGATTGTGGAGTTGATTTTGATTTGTGGCCTTAGAGAGGACTGTTAATTGTTTTGTGGTTGTAGTTAGTTGTGTGATATCTTTAGAGATTTGAGGTCAGTTATTGACTTAGTATCAATTGTGATTGAGGCCTTGGATAAGGTGGTTGATGTGATTGTGGTCTTAGTGGATGTGGTAGTATAGACCTTTAAGTGTTTTTCATTCTTTTGAGGAATGGGTAGAGGTTATGATTGAAGTGATTTCATTAAGTACTTAGGGTACTGTAGCGTGGTTTCTAGTGCTTAGTTCATTCCCCTAAGCATTTCTTGTACAGTGTTTGTACACTAGTACGTGGCCTTTGGCTTACATGTCATTCCTTGACTCGTTGGTTACGGCGTGGTGCTGAACCTCTTCCATGTGTTGTCGTTTGGTTTCGTGAGGTTGGGAAAGGATAGTTGTGTTCCGTGAACCCAATGCAGTACTCTTCCTTTACTGTCCTCTCGGACATTATAGGAATCCATAGAGTTGTGTTTTCTCTTATTGGTTGTCATTTCGAAAGCGGTGTTTCCTAAGTTTTGAAGTAAACTCTTGTATTTAAAAGGAAAAACCCGTTTTCGCCTACCCCCGTATAAATGAAAAGTTTTAATACTTATAAAATGATCTTGAGATCTTCTTTGAAATGATTTTCAACTTGTAAAAGCCAGTTGTAACGTCCGGTATTTTTACGGGTTAATTTAAATTTTTTTTATTTAAACAATTATGTGCTTATGTGCTTAATGTGTTTAATTGTTTTAGCATGCCTTACATGTTGTACGTGTTATAAAAATTGTACGTAGCATGTTTTATTTTCATTTTGAAATTAATGAAAATTATTGAGAACGATTTCGGGAAAGAAATGACTGAGGGGTAAAAGAGTAATTTCACATTTGGAACAATTAGTGGAAAATGTAGAAATTAGGGCAAGAATGGCATTTTAGTAATTAGGGAGGATGACAAGGGGTAAAAGGGTAATTAAGAGTCTTGATGGCACTCTTGTAATTAACCCCAACATTGGATGATTTTGGTCATTTCCACCTTTCATGTGGTGTCTCATTCCTAGCCCTTGATCTCATTCTCCCATCTTTGTTTTAAGCCCTTGGATCATAAGGCCTTGTTTGGTTGGCACTTAAATGGAATAATCCATTATTCTTGGTCATCCACTTGACAAGACTTTTTCTCAACCATTGGATGATTTGTTGATTTCCATCTTTTTTCTAAACCCTTGGATGATAAGGCCTTGTTTGGCAAAATAATGAGTTTTGTGAATTGTGTAAAAGTCTTCCACTTGGCAAGACTTATTCCAAGCCATTGGATTCATTCTTTTCTTTCCTAGCTTCATTTTGGACCATTGGATTTGAGTAGGGTTAGTGGAGAATCTCTACACTTATGAGTCTTTCTCATTTGGAAGACTTCTCTTATACACCACAAATATCTCTCTATCTCCCATAAGTTTCTTTCTCTCTTGCTCTCCCTCATTACACTCCTTCATCTTCTTCTTGTCAAATTCTCTCATCCTTATGATGAGAATTTGAAGAGGGTTTGCGCATGAAAGTGGATGTTGGTGCTCCAAGCTTTCTTTTGAGCCAAATCTTGGTAAGTAAATTCTACTCCTTTAGAATTTCTAGTTTCAAACCCTAGCTTCTATTATTGGATTCTTGTCTTCAATTTTTGGTTTATGGAGTTGTCTACTTATAACTCTTGCTTGAAACTCCATTGAAGCTTAGCTATCGGTTGGGTAGAGCTTAGTGTTGGCTTTGGAGGAGGTTGGGTGGATTCGAATCACTCTTGGAGGCATTGCTTGTTCTTGCTTGCTCTTGCTTGGAATTGAGGTAGGGGAAAATGACTTGTCTATGTCTTTGTAAGAGGGTGTGTGCGTCTAAGTGTATATATGCCGTATATATATATACGAGTTGGTTTTGGGCAACTTAGATTATGATTTAGGCCCTTGATAATATGATATTGTGATATAAATTCATATTGTTATTTATTGATCATAAATGTGATATGAATTAATGTTGTGGTATATTGATCATAATTGTAATATTATGAGCATGTGAAAAGTTTGACATGATATATTGCCTAAAGAGAAAAAGCATATATTATGATGAAGTATGGTTGATGAAAAATCATACGAGTATATTGAGTAAGTCATGTAGTGTCAAATACATGGTGTCGGAATATGTGGGTGGTGTAGTGATATGTTGGTAGTCGGGTTCGGATCAAAGCAACAACTGGCCAGGAGGTATCACGCCTACGGAACTAAAAAGCCGATCAAATGTGAGTTAGGAGTCCGGGTAGAGGCTCATGTTCTTGACTTTTGTAGTCATGGCGTACGGAGTTGCATGTTGGGCTCTCGTACAACCGTCTTCCTTGTTGAAGTGATAGAGAGAAAAATCACTTGGGAAGAGTCGGTGCGGTACTCTACAAGTAATTGGACAGAGTATGTATCCGTTAACCTGAGTTGGGTGCCGTGTGTCTCGGGGGGTGTGTCGAGTCATGGTGCATTTAGACTATAATATATATGTGAATATGATGTTATTGTGGAAGCATGCTATAATTATAGAAAAATTATGTTGTGAGCATGTTGGGGAAACTTAATTGTGGGGTTCGATGGGGTTCCGGATTGACGTGAGAGCCATGTGGGACAAGAGACCGACCTAGGGTTAGTGGCATGAACCTTGGTTGGGTTGAACCACTCGGACTACCGAGATGGAGGCAATGACGCTTCCTCTACTGGGCTAGTGAGCTCACCCCACGCCTTTTTTAATTTTCAGGTGATGATCCCGTTGGGAGAGTTCCGTAGTCTCTTCGCGGACGTGTGGTTGTATGCCCGTCCTTTTGTGCATGAGACGGACCACACTTATTTTGTTGGACATTTAGTTGACAAACATGTATTCAAATGTTCATTTTGTCCATGTAAGTTGAATTTGAAAAACTATTTTACTTTAACCCGGCTAGCATGTTAGCCGAGGTGTTATTCTCAATGTACATCCCTTGGAGCGCTATGCGCGGGGATTATATTCTTTTGGGCCACTTCGGTGCCGAAACGTGGAAATATGTAATTTTGAACAACTATAACATGTTCCGCCTTAGAGCGTTTAAATGTCACTCTTGAGTATTTTTACTTGGAGTTATGAATGTGAATTGGATGATTTGCCATGAAATATGAATATTAGGTGTTTAGCCGAAAACGGCGTTTTTCTAGGTTTTCAACTAACCCTTTTCGAATTGAATAGAAAAACCCGTTTTCGCCTACCCCCGTAGCCGGTAAATTTTCTTGTTTTAGAAATGGCCTTAAACTCATTTTTCAAAGATTTTGAATCTTAGAAACCGGTGATACTTAAAACGGAGACCGGGGGCAAGACGGATAACTTTATGAACTATAAATGAATATTTTTGTTCAAAGTTCATGTTGTGTTAGGATGACTTGAATCATAGATAAAATATGCATCAATCAAATATAGGTTGGAGAAATGTTTTTAGTTGAGAATTCAATCACTTTTTGGGTCATTTTTGAAGCTTCGTATTGAAGAAGTCGACTGCCGAAGAGCCGGCAGCCGACTTCCGGAAATATGGCATTGCAACTTCTTTTTCCTTAAGCTTCGTCTTAGGGCAGTCGACTCTCGCCATTGGAGAGTCGACTCTCGCCATTGGGAAGTCGACTCTCGTACACGGGCAGTCTACTCTCGGACATTCAGCCTTGTTTCGACCATTTTCAGAAATTCATTTCTCCCACCTCGCACCTTCGATTTAGGTCCCGTTTATTTCTATGGGCTCTCCTATATCCAAATTATCGGAATAAAATTCTAAATGACCAGTTTAACTCTAAAATGACTATCTTACCCTTGGTGAAAGAGGGGTACCTCAGCTTTAGTTTTGGGTCGGTGTTGTCTGGCACCACTTTCGAAAATTCATATCTCTTTGCTCGTGACTTCAAATTTAGTTCCGTTTGTTCGCACTGCTTGTGCTAGGTCCAAAGTTTGTAGGCGTAGTTGGAAATCACTATTTCACCCCTGATTTGACCATTTTACCCTTGGGTAAACATGGTGGGTTGAAATGTTCCGTTCCAGGTACCGAGTGTTCGGTTTACCTCTTTTCCGATCCCGTGGGATCTTTTTGGCATCTTTGAGATGTTGTAGGTCTATTCTACCTGTTTATGGGTATTTTACGACTTAAATGGATTTTTATTTCATTTCTTTTTCTTCCGCATTCACTCCCTTAGCTCTTAGGCTCGGGTTTGGAGTCCTAGGAAATTTGGGGCGTGACAACTTGGTATCAGAGCGTGTTCTTTCTCTATGGGACGACGGGCGAGGGTTGTTATCGCTTTATGCTTCTTGTTTTCTTTTATGATACGTGTTTACGTATTAGTTCCCGTCTCTTGTACGTCGTTGGCTTATACGTGTGTCGGCATGGCTTTGTGGTTTTGTTTGGCGTACTATGATTGTACTTGTGCCTTACATGTTTAGTTGTTGTCATGTAGAGAGCATGCCGCCACGTAAAGGTCGACCGCGTGTCATTAGAGAGGGTGATGCTCCGGATCAAGTACCTCCGGTTGTGGACGAGAATGTTCCAGTACATCCGGATGTAGGGGAGCGTGTACCGGCTGCACCTTTCATGGATGGTGAGCAGTTTGCACGTGCTTTAGCGGCAGCTATGGCACAAATTCCTCAGAGGCAACATGTTGAGGACGAGGGCTCGCGTGCTCAAAGGGCTCTCCGGGAGTTCTTACGTTTAGACATACCTACCTTTGTGGGCGGTCCGGATCCACTTGTAGCCGATGATTGGTTGGAGCAAATAACCAATGGATTTGATATTCTCAGGGTGGTTGATGACGAGGTACGGGTCATGATTGCGTCGTTTCGACTTACGGGCGATGCTAAGAATTGGTGGAAGTCTGTCACGAACATAAGGAACGTTCGAACTATCACATGGGCGGACTTTTGCATACTTTTCTTGGATCGGTATTTTCCACATCTTGCTAGGATGAGCATGAGGGACCGGTTCAATGAGTTGGTTCAGGGTGATTTATCTGTGACCGAGTATGAGCTTCAGTATACTAGTTTATCTCGATTTGCACCAGAGATGGTGGTGGATGATGAAGTTAAGGGCCGACGTTTCGTGACGGGCTTGAGGGGCAATCTCAAGTCAAAGATTTCTGTGCTTACTATGCCGACGTACCGCGAGGCCGTTACAAAGGCATTGCTTGCTGAGGAGGATGCAAGAGAGGGCCGACTAGCTCGTGAGGCTAGGGAAAAGAGCTTCGGAGGTTCTTCATCTTCGGGCTTTGGGAACAAGAAGAGGCAGCGAAATAGCACTCCAACTCCGGTTGCACAACAGCAGCATCGAGGACAGTCTACACCTTCCTTTAGAGCATCTTCGAGTTTCACTCGTCGGGAGATTGTTTGTCATTATTGCCGACAGCCAGGGCACACGAAGCCACAATGTCCGTCTTTTCAGCAGGGACAGAGTAGTGGTCCAGTGCATAACAGGGGTTGCTTCCAGTGTGGACAGCAGGGTCATATCGTCAGGGACAGAGTAGTGGCACTCCTATGAGTGGGATTGGACAGCAGTCTAGGGCTACACAGCCAGTAGGTCAGTCTGGGTATAGAGCACCACAGCAGCCAGCACCATCAGCTCAGGGTTCTCAAGCTAGGACATCTGCATCGACTATCCAGCAGCCTCCACGTCCTCAGGGCCGTGCTTATGCAGTCACAGCAGCAGACAGTGTAGCCGGACCTTCTATCGTGAGAGGTACATTTCCTGTATACGGTTGTTGGGCTCATGTTCTTATTGATTCTGGAGCTTCACACTCTTTTATTGCTTCTACTTATGCATCTACTTTGGGGATACCTGTTTCATATCTTGGGGTACCTTTATGGGTAGACACGCCGATTGGGGGTAGTGCATATTTATCTAAAGTGTGTCGCAAGTGTGACATTGTGATTGCCGGACGATCATTGAGGTTCGACTTCATTCTTCTAGATATGACGGGCTTTGACGTCATCTTGGGCATGGATTGGTTATCTACCTTCCGTGCGCAGATTGATTGCTTTAGAGGTCGGGTGTCAGTGTGCACGCCTAAGGGCGAACGTTTCCACTTCTTTGGTGATCAAAACGACTCTTCTACTTCTTCCTATTGTATATGGAGTCGTGATGTTTCCGGTTTCATTTTGGCGAGTCTCTTTTCCGACGATGAGGTTTGTGGTCACGTCGAGGTACCTTATGTCGTGGGTGAGTATTGGGATGTTTTTCCCGATGACTTGACTTCCTTGCCTCCGATTCGTGAGGTGGAGTTTGCTATTGATCTTGTACCGGGTACCGATGCTATTTCCATGGCACCGTACCGAATGGCACCGGCGGAGTTAAAAGAATTGAAGGAGCAACTTGACGATCTCAAGGCGAAGGGTTTTATTCGGCCTAGTGTTTCCGATTGGGGTGCTCCAGTTCTTTTCGCTAAGAAAAGGGATGGTTCACTACGGTTGTGCATTGATTATCGTAGATTGAATCAGGTGACGATCAAGAACAAATATCCATTACCACGGATTGACGACTTGTTCGATCAACTCAAGGGATCTAAGTTTTTCTCCAAGATTGACTTGAGGTCCGGTTATCATCAATTACGGGTTAGTGATATTGATATTCCGAAGACCGCGTTTCGCACTCGGTATGGGCACTTTGAGTTTCTTGTGATGCCTTTTGGTGTGACTAATGCACCGGCGGCATTCATGGGTCTCATGAATCGTATCTTCCACGAGTTCTTGGATAGATTTGTAGTGGTGTTCATTGATGATATTCTAGTGTACTCTACTACGGAAAGTGATCACGAGGTTCATCTTAGGACCGCTCTTCAAATCCTAAGAGAGCACCGATTGTATGCTAAGTATAGTAAATGTGAGTTTTGGCTTCAAGAGGTTAGATTTTTGGGGCATGTTGTTTCCGGAGGCGGCATTTCAGTTGATCCTTCGAAGATAGAGGCTGTTATGAGTTCGAAGAGACCGAGTAACGTTTTTGAGGTTCGTAGTTTCCTTGGCTTAGCGGGTTACTATCGGCGATTTGTGAAGGACTTTTCTCGTTTGGCGGTTCCTATGACTCGCCTCACGCGAAAGGGTGTCAAGTTCGTGTGGGATGACAAGTGTGAAGAGGCATTCATTGAGTTGAGGACACGTTTGACTACGGCTCCGGTGTTGATTATTCCCGAGTGCGGCATCGGGTACGTGATCTATTGTGATGCTTCTCACGAGGGACTAGGATGTGTACTCATGCAGTCTGAGAGAGTTGTGGCTTATGGGTCTCGACAGTTGAAGACTCACGAGCGGAATTATCCTACGCATGACTTAGAGCTTGCAGCGGTTCTTTTTGCCCTTAAGGGGTGGCGGCACTACTTGTACGGTGAGAGATTTGAGGTCTTCTCCGATCACAAGAGTTTGCAGTATATCTTTACGCAGCGGGACTTGAACTTGCGGCAGCGTCGATGGGTCGAGTACATGGAGGACTATGACTTTGCACTCCAGTATCACCCCGGGAAGGGTAATGTGGTGGCGGATGCGTTGAGTCGCAAGTCACATGCATCGTTGGCTAGCATCTTTATTCGTGAGTGGCGAATGATGGAGGAAGTCGCAGAGTTGGATCTTCAGTTCTGTGATAGTGGGGATTCAGTGGTGACTTTGTTTAGCATGGTGGCACAACCTTCACTTGTGAGTCGTGTGATTGAGGCTCAGGGGCGCGATGACAGCATTACTTCGGTTCGCACTCGTATTGCTAGTGGCGAGGTTGTTGATGATTGGGTTTTGCACTCCGACGGAGGTTATCGTTTTAGGAGTTTACTCTATGTACCGCAGACTTACCGTGAGGAGGTTTTGCGAGAGTTTCATAGTTCCAGGCTTGCAGTTCACCCAGGTGGCACGAAGATGTATCATAATCTTCGGCGTCATTATTGGTGGCAGGGGATGAAGAAATCAGTTGCAGATTTTGTGAGCCGATGTCTTACTTGTCAGCAGGTTAAGGTTGAGCACCGAGGACCTGCTGGGTTATTGAATCCGCTACCGATTCCTGAGTGGAAATGGGAGCATATTTGCATGGACTTCGTGACAGGGTTACCAAAGACGAAGAATCAGAAAGATGCAGTGTGGGTGATCGTTGATCGATTGACGAAGACTGCACGTTTTCTACCTATCCGTGAGACGGATAATGTAGAGGCTCTTAGTAGGCTGTACGTGAAGGAGATTGTCAAGCTTCACGGGGTTCCGGTGACTATTCTTTCGGATCGAGATCCGCGATTCACGTCACGATTTTGGGAGGCCTTTCAGAAAGTCTTGGATACGCAGTTACGGTTCAGCACCGCTTTTCATCCTCAGACAGACGGTCAGTCAGAGCGTACCATTCAGATCCTTGAGGATATGCTTCGTGCCTGTGCTATTGATTTCAGAGGCAGTTGGGAGGATCATCTTCATTTGGCGGAGTTCGCGTACAACAACAGTTATCAGTCCAGTATTCAGATGGCACCTTTTGAGGCGTTGTACGGTAGACCGTGTCGTTCACCGACTTGTTGGGCCGAGGTTGGTGATGTTGCACTTTTGGGACCCGATATGGTTCATGAGGCGACCGAGAAGATTAGGATTGCTCGACAGCATTTGGTTACAGCACAGAGCCGACAGAAGAGTTATGCGGATCGGCGTAGGCGTCCTTTGTTCTTTGAGGTCGGAGATCATGTGTTTCTAAAGGTCTCACCTCGCAAGGGCTTGATGCGATTCGGGAAGAGCGGAAAGCTTTCTCCACGTTTTATTGGGCCTTTTGAGATACTTGATCGTGTTGGCGAGGTGGCATACCGTTTAGCGTTACCACCGGATTTATCACGGGTTCATAATGTTTTTCATGTCTCTATGCTTCGCAAGTACGAGCCGGATCCTTCTCATGTATTGAGTTGGGTTGATGTCGATGTTGCCGAGGACGTGTCCTACGAGGAGCGACCGGTGAGGATCTTGGATGCTCGAGAGCAAGTTTTGCGAGGCAAAACTATTCCTTTAGTTAAGGTCTTGTGGCACCATCGCGGAGTCGAGGAGGCGACTTGGGAGCGTGAGCGTGAAGTACGGGAAAAATACCCGGACTTGTTTTCTCCTATAGGTACGTCTTGATTTCGGGGACGAAATCTCCTAAGGTGTGGAGGTTGTAACGTCCGGTATTTTTATGGGTTAATTTAAAAAAAATTTATTTAAACAATTATGTGCTTATGTGCTTAATGTGTTTAATTGTTTTAGCATGCCTTACATGTTGTATGTGTTATAAAAATTGTACGTAGCATGTTTTATTTTCATTTTGAAATTAATGAAAATTATTGAGAACGATTTCGGGAAAGAAATGACTGAGGGGTAAAAGAGTAATTTCACATTTGGAACAATTAGTGGAAAATGTAGAAATTAGGGCAAGAATGGCATTTTAGTAATTAGGGAGGATGACAAGGGGTAAAAGGGTAATTAAGAGTCTTGATGGCACTCTTGTAATTAACCCCAACATTGGATGATTTTGGTCATTTCCACCTTTCATGTGGTGTCTCATTCCTAGCCCTTGATCTCATTCTCCCATCTTTGTTTTAAGCCCTTAGATCATAAGGCCTTGTTTGGTTGGCACTTAAATGGAATAATCCATTATTCTTGGTCATCCACTTGACAAGACTTTTTCTCAACCATTGGATGATTTATTGATTTCCATCTTTTTTCTAAGCCCTTGGATGATAAGGCCTTGTTTGGCAAAATAATGAGTTTTGTGAATTGTGTAAAAGTCTTCCACTTGGCAAGACTTATTCCAAGCCATTGGATTCATTCTTTTCTTTCCTAGCTTCATTTTGGACCCTTGGATTTGAGTAGGGTTAGTGGAGAATCTCTACACTTATGAGTCTTTCTCATTTGCAAGACTTCTCTTATACACCACAAATATCTCTCTATCTCCCATAAGTTTCTTTCTCTCTTGCTCTCCCTCATTACACTCCTTCATCTTCTTCTTGTCAAATTCTCTCATCCTTATGATGAGAATTTGAAGAGGGTTTGCGCATGAAAGTGGATGTTGGTGCTCCAAGCTTTCTTTTGAGCCAAATCTTGGTAAGTAAATTCTACTCCTTTAGAATTTCTAGTTTCAAACCCTAGCTTCTATTATTGGATTCTTGTCTTCAATTTTTGGTTTATGGAGTTGTCTACTTATAACTCTTGCTTGAAACTCCATTGAAGCTTAGCTATCGGTTGGGTAGAGCTTAGTGTTGGCTTTGGAGGAGGTTGGGTGGATTCGAATCACTCTTGGAGGCATTGCTTGTTCTTGCTTGCTCTTGCTTGGAATTGAGGTAGGGGAAAATGACTTGTCTTTGTCTTTGTAAGAGGGTGTGTGCGTCTAAGTGTATATATGCCGTATATATATATACGAGTTGGTTTTGGGCAACTTAGATTATGATTTAGGCCCTTGATAATATGATATTGTGATATAAATTCATATTGTTATTTATTGATCATAAATGTGATATGAATTAATGTTGTGGTATATTGATCATAATTGTAATATTATGAGCATGTGAAAAGTTTGACATGATATATTGCCTAAAGAGAAAAAGCATATATTATGATGAAGTATGGTTGATGAAAAATCATACGTGTATATTGAGTAAGTCATGTAGTGTCAAATACATGGTGTCGGAATATGTGGGTGGTGTAGTGATATGTTGGTAGTCGGGTTCGGATCAAAGCAACAACTGGCCAGGAGGTATCACGCCTACGGAACTAAAAAGCCGATCAAATGTGAGTTAGGAGTCCGGGTAGAGGCTCATGTTCTTGACTTTTGTAGTCATGGCGTACGGAGTTGCATGTTGGGCTCTCGTACAACCGTCTTCCTTGTTGAAGTGATAGAGAGAAAAATCACTTGGGAAGAGTCGGTGCGGTACTCTACAAGTAATTGGACAGAGTATGTATCCGTTAACCTGAGTTGGGCGCCGTGTGTCTCGGGGGGTGTGTCGAGTCATGGTGCATTTAGACTATAATATATATGTGAATATGATGTTATTGTGGAAGCATGCTATAATTATAGAAAAATTATGTTGTGAGCATGTTGGGGAAACTTAATTGTGGGGTTCGATGGGGTTCCGGATTGGCGTGAGAGCCATGTGGGACAAGAGACCGACCTAGGGTTAGTGGCATGAACCTTGGTTGGGTTGAACCACTCGGACTACCGAGATGGAGGCAATGACGCTTCCTCTACTGGGCTAGTGAGCTCACCCCACGCCTTTTTTAATTTTCAGGTGATGATCCCGTTGGGAGAGTTCCGTAGTCTCTTTGCGGACGTGTGGTTGTATGCCCGTCCTTTTGTGCATGAGACGGACCACACTTATTTTGTTGGACATTTAGTTGACAAACATGTATTCAAATGTTCATTTTGTCCATGTAAGTTGAATTTGAAAAACTATTTTACTTTAACCCGGCTAGCATGTTAGCCGAGGTGTTATTCTCAATGTACATCCCTTGGAGCGCTATGCGCGGGGATTATATTCTTTTGGGCCACTTCGGTGCCGAAACGTGGAAATATGTAATTTTGAACAACTATAACATGTTCCGCCTTAGAGCGTTTAAATGTCACTCTTGAGTATTTTTACTTGGAGTTATGAATGTGAATTGGATGATTTGCCATGAAATATGAATATTAGGTGTTTAGCCGAAAACGGCGTTTTTCTAGGTTTTCAACTAACCCTTTTCGAATTGAATAGAAAAACCCGTTTTCGCCTACCCCCGTAGCCGGTAAATTTTCTTGTTTTAGAAATGGCCTTAAACTCATTTTTCAAAGATTTTGAATCTTAGAAACCGGTGATACTTAAAACGGAGACCGGGGGCAAGACGGATAACTTTACGAACTATAAATGAATATTTTTGTTCAAAGTTCATGTTGTGTTAGGATGACTTGAATCATAGATAAAATTTGCATCAATCAAATATAGGTTGGAGAAATGTTTTTAGTTGAGAATTCAATCACTTTTTGGGTCATTTTTGAAGCTTCGTATTGAAGAAGTCGACTGCCGAAGAGCCGGCAGCCGACTTCCGGAAATATGGCATTGCAGCTTCTTTTTCCTTAAGCTTCGTCTTAGGGCAGTCGACTCTCGCCATTGGAGAGTCGACTCTCGCCATTGGGAAGTCGACTCTCGTACACGGGCAGTCTACTCTCGGACATTCAGCCTTGTTTCGACCATTTTCAGAAATTCATTTCTCCCACCTCGCACCTTCGATTTAGGTCCCGTTTATTTCTATGGGCTCTCCTATATCCAAATTATCGGAATAAAATTCTAAATGACCAGTTTAACTCTAAAATGACTATCTTACCCTTGGTGAAAGAGGGGTACCTCAGCTTTAGTTTTGGGTCGGTGTTGTCTGGCACCACTTTCGAAAATTCATATCTCTTTGCTCGTGACTTCAAATTTAGTTCCGTTTGTTCGCACTGCTTGTGCTAGGTCCAAAGTTTGTAGGCGTAGTTGGAAATCACTATTTCACCCCTGATTTGACCATTTTACCCTTGGGTAAACATGGTGGGTTGAAATGTTCCGTTCCAGGTACCGAGTGTTCGGTTTACCTCTTTTCCGATCCCGTGGGATCTTTTTGGCATCTTTGAGATGTTGTAGGTCTATTCTACCTGTTTATGGGTATTTTACGAGTTAAATGGATTTTTATTTCATTTCGTTTTCTTCCGCATTCACTCCCTTAGCTCTTAGGCTCGGGTTTGGAGTCCTAGGAAATTTGGGGCGTGACACCAGTGATGGCAACTGACGGAGACCGGGGGCAAGACGGTCATTTCTACTGTGTGATTTTCTAAAAGAAAACTATTTTATTACTTTTCTTGGGATTCTGAGGTTACGAGACTTCTTTCTCAAAACCTCGACTTGTAGAGTTTTGAAAGGTGTTCTATTGTTTCACATTTGCTTCCGATCATTTTTAAGTCTCGGTTTTGAGGCTTGTCGTTGTTCAGTGCACACATATAGTGTTGCCTTTCTCTTTTCTGGGTTGTTGGTTTCACCACCTAGGTGATATGAGTTCTTCTTACGTTAGGGGCATGGATACCAAAAGGATTGGTTCGAGTTTGAAAACCTTTTTCTTAAAAACTATTGAATCTCTGGGATTCATCTTTTTATTACTTCTACTCTCGGCCATTCGTTTTTGGTTTCGTTGTTCCCTCTTGGTATTCTTTCCTTGTTCACTGGTGGCATCTTAACCTTGACATCGTTGTCTTGGTTATCTGTTGGTTAGCATTGGGAACTCTTTTCCTTTGCTTCGTTTTGGTGACCCTTAGGTGGTCGTTCTTGTGAGTTGAGGTCTTGTACTCTTAGTGAATTGATCGGGTGGTTTTGTAGCTTATAGTGCAAGTGTTAGTGATTGATTTATCCTGTTGGTGACTTATTGACTTGTTGGAGATAGCATTGAGGTTTTCGCATAGTGAGATGATGGGGGATCCCATCCTTGAGGTACAGACTTACTCTAGGAGAGGGATGAGATTGGTTATATATATACATTGTATATATATATATATATATATTAATGATGGTTGTGTTAGTACGCAAGGACGTGGGTGTTTTCCTTCTTGTGTTACCGGAGTGTAGGATTTGAGCCTTCCTTGGTACTATTGGTGGATTTTGTTTCCTTGTGGATATTAGAGGTGAATGTGATCTCCTCGGTTGGATCTTCTGAATTGTGTTGTGATTTGGTGATTTGTTAGACTGGACCTTAGTATCATGTACCTAGTGTACGTTGGTGAGAGTAGTGTAGACTACTGGTGTTGGGTACTTGGAGTACGAGTTTTAGAGACTCATGTTATGTATTTATATATATATACGTGTAGATATATATATACATATTCCCTATATACTTATGTATACTCGTTTACGATAGTATATGAGCGTGTGACTTGGGTTTGCGTGAATGGGATTAGTTGGGCTATTTATATCTTATTAGACGGTTTAGCTTTACCTAAACTATCAGAGGATGTGGTAGTTAGAGTATTCTTTCCCACTGAGCTTATTTGCTCACATGGGAATTTCATTCGCCCCCTGGTATTCCACTCCAGGTTGCAGGAAATATACGGCTATGAGCAGGATGCAGTGCAACGACAGCTTTCTTTTGTTTCCTTGTTATAGGTTTTGGAGTTGCGTTGGGTGATGCGGTTACGGTTGCAGCACGACTGGGTTTGGGGACGATAGGTATCCGCTTCCAGTTTCTCTACCCATTGTTATGGGATTGTTATGTATTTTCTTTTGGGAGCCAGTCTGTTGGCATATCCCTGTTGATGTATCTTTCATTTTCCTGTATTTATTATTTCTGATGGTTATTGTATTTGTTTTGCACAGCTAGGTGCATTTCTTGTATTCCTATTCAAGCATTTGTGGCTCAGTTGAGTTTAG
The DNA here is from genome assembly GCA_963922005.1 of Cornus suecica. Lineage (NCBI taxonomy): Eukaryota > Viridiplantae > Streptophyta > Magnoliopsida > Cornales > Cornaceae > Cornus > Cornus suecica. The sequence goes on along the minus strand of OY998238.1, from coordinate 57,796,504 downwards.
AGGGTTTGGAGGGGTTTTGGTTTCTTTCCACTACCTCGGCCCTATTAGGATTGATGAATGTGGGGCTTGGAAGCCATTGTGATTATTGAATTGCTTTGGGCAGGTTATTGTGTTGTGTTTGGTTGTCCGGATGTTCCATTTACAAACGGAACTCTGCCGGATTTTCGTTAGATTCCACTACTTAGTTTTATTGGTCATTTGGGTATGGAATATACCATTTCTATCATTAACCCATGTGTTTTCTTGGTTAATGATGTCTTAGTTGGTCATTCATGTTAAGGGTCACATTCTGGATTCCTTGGATGTCCCTGTTCGGGAGTCTTAGGGATTTAGGGGTGTATCTGTTGGTATCTGAGGATACTCTTGTGTTTTTAGTATTCGTGTTGGCATGGAGTATATTCTTATTGTTATTCCATGTATTTCTTTGTTATTGTTGACTCTAGTAGTCGCTTGGTTTGCGTCACCCTATAGGGGCGTGACAGCATGGTATCTGAGCATTCATTGCAACCCTTTGTGGGTGTTTGATGACTGAATGTCTTTTGGTTCTCGTTTCTTTTTACTTCCGCAATCACTCCCTTAGCTCTTAGGCTCGGGTTTCGGAGTCCTAGGAATTTGGGGCGTGACAATTAGTCACAAATCCTAATTCTCGATTCACTTCCCAAAAATAGATCAATCAAGCAAATATGAATATAAGTGCATAAATAAAACAAGAGACAACACAGAGTATTATACCTGGAAAAACCAAGGAAACATTCCAAGGAAAAAACCACGGGTACACTCAAGTACCGATGCACTATGAATCAATAATTACAGACTCTATGAGAGTTTTAGACTTACAATCACTCCTGATATGCCTTCCTCTACTCGAAGTCTGAAACTCTTGAATCACTCGTACTTCACGAAACACGCTTGCTCCGCCAGACACTATGAGAGACTCACAAATCACGCTTGATTTTTCTTTCCCTACTCGCGGTCTAAAATTCTTGAATCGCTCCGTACTTGAACGGATGAAAACAACCTCGTTGCAATAAACAGTGTGTGAATTTTTCAACAACTATACCATTCAATCGTGCATAGAAATCATCGATGTAAAAGCACGATTGAATACGTCCAAAAACAAGATTGAACTTGTATATCTCTAATCATTCAATGATATTTTTCTCTCTGTATATCTATATCTCTGTTGAAGAATATGAAGGATAGAATACTGCAGAGATCTCTAAAAGACGTAGCCTCCTCTCTTATAGAACCTTGATTTATGGAGCAAGTAATACCCTAACCTTGCCCTCTTATTTAATTTCAGAATACCTTGATGTAATTATATGTATATTCCTATACGTAGAGGTCTGAAGTCATCGATTACTTAAAAACTCGAAGTAGGGACCAAACTGGAAAAATCCGAAAGCACCCTGAAACATATCATGCATCACAAGTGATCACATGACCAATCATTGCAACCTATGCTTGGGTGTAGGTTTAGGGCGTAGGCCTATTCTTGGTCGTAGGTCTAGGGTGTAGGGTCCCCTCCCAGCTTTAAAACCACAGTGTAGGTTAGAGCCATTCTGCCTCTAACAACTTAGGTATGTTACATCTTTTACTATTTTTTCATATTTGAGCTATACTGGTCATCTCGAACTTCCGATGCTTTTGGATGAAGTCATAATGTCTGGAAATGACATTTTTGCCCTCCGGTGAAGTGATGATGTCTGGAAATCACGATTTTTCCCTCCGGTAGCTTTCTTTGCTTTGACACATTTCTTGACTTCTTTCTCAAGATAAGAACCGAACATACTAACAACTCTATTGCAAATACACAAAACTCTCAACATGATAGTGCACTCAACATGGTTATTGTCTAAAATATGTCAAACATAAATAATACTATAAATGTTCTTACATATATATTTGTATATATATAGGTGTGTGTGTATATACATAAGCGTATATATATATATATATTTATGTATATGCATGTATGTTGGTGGTTGTGAAAAATTTGTTGTTAGATAGAGAATATTTTGTGGGTCAAGATTTGGAGAAGATGTGGAATTGAAAATCACAACTTCTCCTTGTGGAATTCAAGTTGTGGAATTGGTGTCATTGGAATTGCATTTCTATTCCAATTCCAAAGTATTTTGTTATATCCCAAAAATGGATTTGAAATTGGAGCCCCCAATTCCAATTCCAAGGCTCCAATTCCATGATCCAAAACGGACCCTAAAATGATTTAAAATCTCTGCGAAATTTATAAAAAAACTGGTTATAAATTTTCTGCGAAATAGTTATATAATGCTGTATTTGTAAAAAAAATTGCTGGGAAATAATCGGCCGACTAGTTGATTGTAGAAGCCGATTGATATATTTGTGCTTTTTACTTGAATTTTTTTTTTAAAATATGTTTTAAATTTAAAAATATATAAACTTATAATCATAAATTACATGTTGGAATGATATGTAAATTTGTAATTTGATTATTTATTATTAGTTGTTACAAATTAGTATTTCGGGAAATGGATAGTTTAGGATATAGAGACTTGAGAGGGTTACCCTCTCTTAGCACCATATTTGTGGTTCCTACATTTCACTTTTCTTCAACTTACTATTTTAACAATTTTGTTATTATAATTATTGGGAACCATTTTTGGAAATAATAGGAACTCAAATTCGCTAAAATGATTTAAAATCTCTAAACCATTAAGTGATAAAACAAAATGTTTATAAATTTGCTGCGAAATAGTTATATAATGTTGCATTTGTACGAAATATTACTAGGAAATATTTGTGCTTTTAACTTGGAAAAATATTTAAAATATGTTTTAAATTTAAAAATCTATAAACTTATAATCAAGAATTATATGTTGGAATGATATGTTAATTTGGTATTTGATTATTTATTATTACTGGTTAGAAATTAAAATATTATATTGTTTTTAATTTGAATCCATTGAAATTAATTACTTTTTATTACTTAATGAAGAATATGTGAATTTGGGATTTGGTTATTTATTATTAGTAATTACAAATTAGTGTTTGGGAAAATGGATGGTTTAGGGTATTGAGTGTGTTACCATCTTTTAATAGCAAACTTGTGGTTCCTACATTTCATCTTTTTCAATTTTATAAATTTAATATTTTTATTATTCTAATTCTTGAAAACATTTTTCATCTCATTTTCAAATTTATTTAAAAAAAAATGGTCAAAAATATCTAAATCATAGTGTACTTTACTGATATATTTGGAGACTTCAAAAAGAAGAAATTTTTTATATTGTTTTTAATTTGAATCCTTTCAAATTTATTCTTTTTTATTTGTTAATGATGTTTTCAAAACGTTTTGTGTGATGTGATTGGGAGGGAAGTGAAATTGTTAAAATTAAAGTTGATTTGATTTGGCGGAAAAAAAGAAGAGAACTCTGGAATATCATATTCATTTAATAAAACAAATTATTAAATATTTAAATTAATTTAATAAAACAAATCATTCAATAGAAAACTTGATAACATAAACTTGCTAACATTTGATGATTATTAAGTTCAACTACATCCAATTTTTTTTAAAAAAAGTTTAAATAATTGAATTCCCGCTTCTAGTAGTATATTTGCTGCATTTGTTACTATAAATGTTGCATGTTCTACAAAAAAAATACCTTGCTATATTTGTTGCATTTGCTACTATAAATGTTTCATGTTCTATAAACTTGCTAGATTTTATCAATCAGATGCATTTGGTAGTATACATGTTGTAAACTGTAAAAAGTGTATGTTGCTATAATACCTTTATACACAAAATAGTGGACTGTTTATTTCATTTAAGTCGACTACTTGTGGTGCTATAATTAAAATATGCCACCACATATCAAAAACTGCACCTCACCAATTCTATAACTTTTCAATATGCATATACAAGTTTTATCAACTTTCGACATGCTTCATTCTATTACATACAAAATAATTGTAACACCCCAAAATCCACAGGACCTCCCGTACTAGAGTCTAGGATCACTAGAGTGCCACTTGGCAAATCTAGCAAAAATTGGGCAGAGTTCCGTCTGTACGGAAACCCTCTGGTGGATAAGGTCCACTCCATACATCCTACGTAACGACCTAAGACTTCCAAACCGAAGCTCGGGAGAAACAAAGCGTCACTACCTAGTGAAATCTAACGAAAATCCGGCAGAGTTTCGTTTGTAACTGGAACTCCCGGTGGACATAGCCACATAGAAAACAATACCCTGCCAATATAAACGATAATAACGAATATGGCAACAAGCCCAACATTTCATAATCTCACTAGGGCTGAGGCAGCGGAAAAGAATCCACCGCTATCTCTACATAAACCTCCATAACCTATCTAACAGTAATACTGGGATAAAAGTATATTATATAGTTATTCAAAACATACACGCTCGGGACCAAAAGAATATATATATCGTCGTGACTCGGCTAAGAGGCTAGCCGTTAAAAGAATAGGTATACATCTCGTAACTGAAATAAACGAATATAACTCCAACGATAACAGGATCCAACGAACTATAACCATATATGCACCAACCGTAGCCAACTTCGGACCTGAAAATAATAAATAAGTGGGGTGATTAAAATATACTCAATAGGAAAACCCGACCACCTAGACCCTGAACCTTGTGGTCGTACCAACCTACCCGGTAAGTCCCTCGGACTCTACGTTTAGTCCCTAGTCTCACCAGGACATGTATGCCCATCCAAGACCCCAATAGAGCTCACCACATACCCCAATCTGCATTTGAACTACTTATACTCAAACGTAACTCCAAGATTTAGATTGTGCCTAACCATAACTGAAACCTTCTAGGAATACACTTGGAGAGGAGAACAACTTTGACCATGATCTAGGCATGCAAAACCCGACCCAGTGAATCCCCACTTCCCTGCATGAAGCTAATACACCACTGTACTGTGAAAAGAAACAATCTGGACCATGAACTATCCACACGTGATACCGACTAATGAAGTGATCACTGCCATGCACAAAGCATAAAATCTTTGATATCTAATAAATAAAATAACGACCATGCTTATAGCACACAACCGTGAATCCACACCACAATCCCTCATCCTAGAACAACCCACTATAAGACTTTAAGTCCACGCTACCACGCATGACCCGAGGGAAGATTTTTCTAAAACAATCCTACGACCACGCCAATTCCCCAGGAATACTCCATGTTAGGCCTCTCATTCTAACACGAACCCACAAGTCGTAATCCAGTCGAAGACACTAGCCAACCTTTGACCCATCGCACCTAACTTAGGGGAAACACAACTACCACATCCTCAATCTGGGCTAATTGTCATTGCAACCTAAGCCTGAGTCTTAACTAACGAAATAAGCTAACATACAACACACCTCAGGACCTTAACCCATCTCCCTATGAATCACAACTATCGTACTCCAGTATTACATGTTATGACCCTCCCGTTTCTCAACAATCTAATATAACACCGACTCATCCAGAGCCCCATAGCCTACTACACTAGGTACTAAGGTTGACTCTATGCGCCTTGTCCATAACAAAAGGATGGAAAATAAACATAATAAATACATATACAGTTACCCTAGTACTCAACCGAATAAAGGGGTCAACTCTAAGCGACCCTCACAACCCTCCAGGTTCAGACTTGTCAAACTACCACCATCTAGGTAGCTTAATGACCCACATGAGTAACACTCAACCCATAAAACATGTATGTATATATAACTAAGTTGAACATGGTCACCATGCCGCATGCTCATATCTTAGGCTGACAGTTCATCTAATACAATATAAGCCATCGTCAGGCTAGAATTCCACGCCTCAAGAGCCTGAGGGTAATCCTGCAATAAGATAGCACATAACACAATATATCCATGCAATAATAGTTACATATCCAGATATTATGGCATACATAAGTCCGCACATATATCTGTATCAATTAACCACGTAGGTATCACATAAACACATAGCCACCTCAAATATGTCATGAAATGTTATAAATGTCGTTAGCTCCCATGCAAGGTACTTTGTTCACCGACTCACAAGTCCCACCAGTCATTTACTGCCACATCCAGGCATATACACAACTGTACAACCAGGAGTGGTCGTACCGCCATGTCCTGAACCAGGCTATAATGCCTATAGCTTACACCTGAACCCCGATGGACCCAATCCACCGATAGCTCGCAGTTCACGGCTCACTACTCCGTCGGCTCACAAACCTGCCGTTTGGCCAAGTACACCACCCAAATCTCGGGTAACCTCAAATTTGAATCCATGCACATGCATGCCATGATATGCAATCATGCCTAGTCTAGCAGAATAAATGTACTAACTAGAAAATAAATAATTTATGAAATTTGCATAATTTCTTTAAGTCAAAGCATAGTACTGAATATATCACTTATAAGTCATGTAATCTTCACATATAACGACATATGGTATGCACATAAATAGTAAATCATTTTAGCACCGAGCATAAAATTATACTAAATTAAAGTAAATACGTTTTTACTTCATCTGAGTCACCCATGTTCAATTCTTGTCCATATAAGCTCAATCCTCTTCATTTAATAATTATCAACCTTATTTTAATAAATTCTTAACTTAATGATTTTTATCCACAAGTTTGGATTTTTGAGAAAGCCCGCAATAACCGTCAATTAATATCTATTAATCAAATTATACATTTAACACTTAAAATCCTCCTTGTTAATACACACACCGCTTATACATAATCCTTAAATTCAAGTAAGTTTGTTTTATTAAATTTTCAAACACCCATGCTCCATTCCGTAATTTTATTGTTTTAATCACCTTAAATAACCATTAGGTATGTAAATATAAAGTTTCACACTCACAGAACTAAGGAAATGGAGAAGGTAAAAGTTCCCTACGCTTATCCAATTCCAATTATAAGCCAACAATTATTAATTGACTTCTAACACGCCGACTAATCTCCTTCCAATAATTCTAATTTTTTTTATAATAATCCAAAATTTATTCTGACCAATTAACATAATCCAATAAATTTTACAATTGATATCAAATAATATTTCGGGATTAATTAAATGCACACTCCCGACACCGAAAACAATACGAGTAAAAGTTCCCCTACCTTGTGAAGTGTGCCACAACTCTGTCCCGAACACGTCCACGCTCGAAAGTAGGGTCCCCGATAAAAGTTGTCCGAATTAATTTCCGCTCGAACCAAAATGACCATCTCGACAACCTATACGATATATACGAAGCCCATTAGCAATAGGTTAATAAATTTTGGCAAATCTAAAATAATCCAAACAAAACTTCTAACCTATAAACGCGATTTTCCGATAAACCGCTCAACCTAAAACTCTAAATTTTAGTATGACGTACCTTGCATCGAGACAAAGCTACCCTTCGAAAATCGCAATCATCGGAGGTCGGGAAGCAGACCAAATTATAAGTTGAAGTTTAGGCCGAACTGGCTCTGCCCACCACGCGTGGCTGATGTAGCGTCACCACCTCACCGTTGCGCGACCGCCATCGCTAGCCTCTTCCAGCGAGCACCAGGTCGCACTCAGTTATGACCTTCCGCCGGCAACCACCACCACCAGGTCGCACGATTGTCTACGCAACCCTTCACCCTTCCAGCCAACCTCTCTATCTCTCTCATGGATTGGCGATGTTGGAGACGAGGAGATGTAGGTGCGGCTAGGTGGTTGTCTGGTGTGTCGCAAAGAAGAAGAAACAGTTGTTGCGTTTTATCCCTTTTCCTTTCCTTTGTTTTTATTTTGCCATTTAATCATTTTAGGAGTTACATTTACATATATAATATAAATTGAGAATGAGTAATGGCAAAGATCATATTCAACTAGTCCCATATGCTCAATTGTGACCCATTTCATTTACTATATATACATGTATATACATATATTTATAAAGTGGACTTGATTCTCATGCCCTTAGACATTACAAGGATGTGGTCTTTGACCACTTAATCTACATATTACAATGGTGACACTTTACTTTCCAAAATTCCAAAATAGCCCCACATTTCACCGTTTAGTCGAAACGACCCCAAACGAAATCACACGAACCCAAAATTCTACGGGAAGCCAAATAAATACTCCGGGTTACGAAACCCAATCAATTAAAATGTGTCGCCACCCAGTCAAAACACTAAACATTAAATGTCGAAACAGAATCGCGTAGTCGGTAATAAGAAGTTCACGAAGTCGTCAAGGAGAAATCGTAAAGTCGTTCAGTCGAATTTAAATGTAAACGCGAAATAAAAAGAATAACCATGACGTCATGAACAAGTGATGTCACAACCGAAAATAAATCGAAAGGAATTTCAAGAAAAAGGGAAAATAACACGGGGTGTTACATCCTGTAATACAATATAAACATTCTAAATAATAGGAAAAACCATTATGAATACTTAACAATGGAATGGGATTGACGACACAACAGAGCCGCCACCCCTCCAAGCCCCACAACATAAGCATAGTCAAAAAATATACATGATGATACCCAACACAAATGAAGTACGTGCCAGCCTGGCAATAGATACAGACCCCTACACCCATAGGTGCCAAAAAAATAATACATTAATCCAAAAGGGCATGGTAAACGTAAACTAGCTCTAAACGTGACATGAACAACATAATGTAACAGTAGGTCCCAAGATGCCCACAACATCACTGCAACTACATCTGACCCTATCCGGTCACATAACCTGAATAAACACAAGGTGAAATGAGTTTACAATGCCCAGTAGGGAAATGCCCTCTATCTCCGCCCTAACTGGCGAGACTAACTGGCTCTTCCCAAACCAAAACTGGATTCCATCTTGGAACAAAGATAAAATACACATCTCATCTCGGTCTACATACCTGTGATATCCATAATTTGACACACTGAATACTCAACATTCCAACTATAACGAGAGTAAAAGAATCGTAGAACAAGTTTATATATACAAACGTCTCAACTAACTGATATCATGAAATGATGTGAGAATGTGATGCATGTCCATGTCTACCTACATTTCTAGACATAAGTCTCAAGCGTAGCTCTCTCTGCTACCCTGTAGTCATCCTGTACGTGACACATCTAGTATAACGTTCGATATTTTTACATGCTAATTAAAAGATTTTGTTAACAATTAAGTGCTTATGTGATTATGTGCTTAATTTGTTTATGTGGTATTAAAATTGTAAGTTACATGATGTATTTTCATTTTGAGAATAATGAAAATTATTGAAAATGATTTTGGGAAATAAATGACCAAAGGGTAAATTGACATTTTCATATTAGGAGCACTTAGTGGAAATTGTAAAGATTTAGCTAAAGTGTTGGTGTGTGAATGGTTTGGTGGTAAATAGAGAGGAAGACAAGGGTAAAAGGGTAATTGAGATTCTTGATGGCATTCTTGTAATTTATTCTAAGTTGAGAGGGATTTGGTCATTTCACACTTTGAAGTGTTGTCTCATTCTCAACCATTGATCTCAAGTCTTCTCTCATCTTTAATCTCAACCCTTAGATGTTAAGGCCTTGTTTGGCATTGAGTTAGCTTTATAGGTTTTGAGTTTTAGCCTTCTTGCAAGACCACTTTGTGGCCCTTGGATCATAAGGCCATGTTTGGTAAACAAATGGATTAATGTGTGTTGTGTATAGTCTTCCACTTTGCAATATTACATTACAACCCTTGGATCTCTTCCCTTTTCTTCCACATTGATTGTAGGCCATTGGATAAGTGTGAGAGATAGTGGTAAATCTCTACACTTCCTTAAGTCTTCCACATGAATACTTCTCTCATAACCACTCATATTTTATTTCTCACATTTCTCTATTTTCCCTCTTTTCTTTCTCCACCTATGGCTTCATTCCATCCCTCTTTTCTTGGAATTTAGTTAAGCCTTGAACATGAAGATTGGAGGTGGTGTTCTTGCCTTCATTTTAACCTAGAGTTTGGTAAGTGATCCTCACTTTTTTGGGTTATCCTCTTTCAAGACCTAATGTTTCATTTCTTAATATTTTAGTTCCAAATCTTAGTATGTTATTCCTTTCTTGATTATATGACTATTCAAGGTGCAAGGGTTGTAACTTTTACCTAGTAAGCTTTGTTGAAGTTGTTCTTGGTTCTCTTGAGTGAGATTTTGGTAACTTCATCCTTCCATTTGAATTCTCTTTCAAGAACCCTAGTTTAGCTATCATTAGGGTTTTGATTGATTCTTGTAGTTGGAGCCACTTTGATCATTTTTCAGTTTATTGTGACACCATTGTAAACTTGTTTTTCATTGAATGGTGTGTTGCTAGTTGGAAGCTATTATTTCGAGCACTTGAGTTGGTAGCTTGGCTTGGACGTCTTTTGGGCATCTTTGTGTTTAGCTTGCTTGGATTGAGGTAGGGGAAAAACGAGTTGTTTTAGTTTTTGTATGAGGGTGTGTGCGTCTATGTGTATATGTGTCGTATATATATATATATATGTGTGTGTGTGTGTGTGCAAGTTGAGTCTTGATTACCTAGACGATGAACTAGGCTCTTGAAAGCATGATTGTGTGATATAAATGTTTGTGGTGGTTTATTGCTTATAAATGTGAAATTATAAGCATTGTGATAAATGGAGTACAATATATTGCATAATGAGAAGTGCATGTATTGTGATGGAGCATGTTGTGAACTATTATTTATAAGTGTGAAATTGTAATCATGATGGTTTTATTGAGTACAATATATTGCAAAATAAGATAAACATATATTGTGATGGAGCATGATTGTTATTGAAAACCTTGATGCATATGTGTCATGTAATCATGTGTGGGTAGTCTTGTGTCGGATCGTTGCAACAACTGGCCAGGAGCTATTTCACACATATGGAATTAGTAAGTCCGAATATGTGATACTGGGTTGGGAGTCGTAAGCAGGGCTCGTATTCGTGATCTTTGGGTCTAAGGGCACGGGAGTTGCAAGTGGGGCTCTCGTGCAACCACTCTTCCTTGCTGAAAGTGAGAAGTGTCAAAATCACTTGGGAAGAATTGGTGTAACACTCTACATTACTTGATGAACTAGTATCCTCAAAAGTAAATGGCCAGAGTGTGTATCCGTTAACCTATATTGGGCGAAGTGTGTACATGAAGTATGTTGAGTCATATTTCATTTAAACTATCATATATGTGATTATGATTTCAATGTTGAAGCAGGCTATGTTTGAATGACTATAATGTGAGCATGTTGGGGAGAAATTGCTTGTTGGGTTTGATGGGGTCCCGAATTGGTGTGAGAGCCACGTGGGACAAGAGACCGACCTAAGATTAGAAACATGAACCTTGGGCGGGTTGTACCACTCGGACTACCGAGATTGAGGCGATGACGCTTCCTCTACTGGGCTAGTGAGCTCACCCCACGACTTATTATATTTTTTAAGTGATGATCCCATTACGGGAGGCTCGTAACCATTCAATGGGTTATGGCGTCTTGTCCGTCCTTACGTACTTATAGAGATGGACTTTATTATTTGTGATGTATAAGTGATACATTCACATGCTTTCTTTTGCGAACTTGTAATCCAAACGATGTACTACTTTTCTTTTAACGGCTAGCATGTTAGCTGGATGGGTAGTATTTTCATGTATTATCTCTCGGAGCGCTATGCGTGGGGATTCTTTTCTTTTGGTGTACTTCGGTGTCGGCAATGTAAAACTACTATTTTAACCAAACTATGACATGTTTCACCTTTGGGCGCTTGAATGTAGTTTATGAATCCTTTCGTTTAATATTATGCAGTGGATTTTTGTTATTGAATGTGGTTATTATGTGTCCGGTAGAAACAACATTTTACTAGGTTTTCAAACAAACCCTTTCATTTTGAATAAAAAACCCATTTTCGCCCACCCCCGAAGCCCCGACAAATTATTTTGTTTCAGAAATGGTTTTAAACTCATTTTTATAATGATTTCGACTTTTAGAAATCGGCGGTAGTTAAAACGGAGACCGGGGGCAAGACGGATAGTTTTACAATATTTTAAAGAATCATTTTTACACAAAGTTTGTGTTTTTGCATTTCCCAAGGTCTCGGTGACTATTTTTGAATTCCGTAAATGAAAATCTCACTTTTCAATTATTTATGATTTTTCGGGACCGACGGCGCAAAAAACGGAATCTGTATGCAAAATTGGTATATTTTCAATCTTAAAGGGGAAAATAGTGCGTAGCCTAGAGGCATCATGACGCCCCAGGGTGTCATAGCGCGCATGAGCTGCGTAGGCTAACATGCCATGGTGTCATCCGATATCCGATTTTAAAAAATCGTTTTCTCTCACTTTGCATCTTCGAATTAAGTCCCGTTTGTTTCTATCGCTTGTCCTATGTCCAAATTCTTGAGATAAAATTTGAAATCATTTATTTGTACTTGAAATGACTATTTTACCTTTGGTGAAAGTGGGGTACTTCAACTTTTTGGTTTGGTCGGCATTGTCCGATACCGTTTTCCAAAATTGATGTCTCTCACCTCATGGCTTTGATTTAGGTTCCATTTCTTCCTAAGGTTCGTGCTAGGTCCAAACTTTGTAGTTGTACTTCGAAATTACCATTTTACCCCTAAATTTTCCATTTTACCCTTGGGTAAACATGGGGTGTTGGAATGATCCGTTTAGAATGTTGTTTGAGTCGTTTCATTTCCTTTTCGATCCCGAGTGATATTTTTGACATATTTGGGACATGAAATGACTATTTTACCCATGAATGGATATTTGACGACTTAATGAGATTTTATTTTGTTTCTTTTCACTTTCGCATTCACTCCCTTAGCTTTTAGGCTCGGGTTTCGGAGTCCTAGGAATGCAAAAACCAAATCACAGGCCTAGCTCTCACTGCTACCCTACAGTCAGTCTGTACAACCAACTACGTACGTGACTCATCTAGGATGTTCGTACCCTGGAGTCCTAGGAAGCAGCGAAATCTCTGTAACCCGGAATTCCTACACCAGGATGGTCGTACCCCAACGTCCGGTGTTCTATGTAATCATACATCTCTCATGACATATAATAGTACCATCATGTTATCGCTAGCACCCTAGGCATACAAGCATGATTTCCAAATCAATTTAATTTAATACACACATAGCATGTTCGAATAAAATCACATAGGCATGTGCACATCATCCTATCGTCAATTTCCAGTAATTCCAACTTATTACTTATATCACTTCCAAATAATATAATCAATTTAATACATACACAGCATGCTCTAATAAAATCATATAAGCACGGAATACATCCACTCTCAATAATTCTCATTTAATTTATTCATTCATTTATTTCAATTTTTTTTTTTTCAATTAATTTAATTTAATTATTTATTTTCATTCTTTTCAATTTAAACATAATTTTCGAAGCCATCATAATTTCCGAATATCACAATTATAATTTTGCACGCCCCACATTGCGTGAACTCGTAAATAAAATAATTATTTTCATACCTCTAGAAGCGTGCATAAAAACAACAACGAACCATCACTAGTTCCCGAATTACAATCCCGAAAAATAGTTTTTCGTACCGTTAATCCAATCGAACCCCACAACGCGCCAAAACGATCACAACGACGCCTAAAACAACATACTAAAATATGATTAAAATTTTTGGGCGTTTAAACACGTAAATCGACACAAAACTAAAAAGCAATCCACCTCTTGAAATCGCGATCTACATGAGGCAAATACTCGACTACCCTCTGAATCCCACGCAAAACGAAGAAGTGATCGCTGCCGAAACAGCGTCGCAAGCTACAGCCAAACTCACCCCTACCACTGCCACGCACGGCTGCCGTAGCCACGGCCACTACTGCTCCACCTCGCCTCCTACGTGCCGCCACCACCGTCGCTCTCTTCCTGCGCCGCCGCACCACCCAGCACTGCCACCAAGCCTCTCCCTGGCGAAACCCCAGCCCTTCCTCTTCTCCTCTTCATGACCAGATCTCCCCTCTCTCTTATAACCTCTCTTTTTCTCTCTCTATGACGAAAAAGGAAGAAGAAGAAGAGAAGAAGCAAAGTCGTGCGCATGTGTGTGTGTTGCATATATGTATATATTTATATTATATATAATTAATTTATATTCATTTTAATAAAAATATTAATAATAAAGCAAAAAAAATTATTCCCGGTCGTTACAATAATTACAAACTATATTTATTAAAAAAAATCATATGCATTCAAATAAATCCTATGCTATCAACCAGGAAAACTTCATTCCTCATAAAAAAACAAATATTGATCAATTTGCATTAAATTTGTAGTTTAGAAGGTTAATCACAATTAGGTTCCGAAGGTCGTACGTCATGTGGTACAACCAGCACAGGGAGAAGGTCAATCACATTTCTCATTCATTAGTTAAATAATCCTGAATAGACAACTTGGAAAATATGTATTGATAAATCACGTTTAAAGAAGATATTAGTCCTAATTTCACCAACGATCTAAAATCAAATATCAAATAATAAAACATAAATGAAACAGTATAATCTCAAATCAGATCAAGAAATACGATAAGATGAGAGACAACCAACATTTTATTCAAGTATATATAAGTCCACTATACATGTGAGTTTTCCTGGCCCGTATAAAAAGCCTCATCCCGACCAGATCGATCCAAGGAAGGCCCAAGATTATGATCCAACCACTGCGCCACCACCATAACCCGACTGACACGTCAGTCGGGAGATTCGACCGCCAGTCCCACCTTATGGCCCGACCCGAAGATCAATCTGGAAGGAACTGGAAGATTCTAGAAGAGAGTTGCAACTCAAGATAATGGCATAGTATAGGGACAAAATAGCTGATGTGTAAAGTAAGGATAATATTCCAAAATTGAAAATGTTGCCCTAATGGGCCAAAGGCCCATAGGGAAAATGTATATAATCCAATGAAGAGTAATGAAAAGGGATCTTTTTTGTGTTGTGCAAATTTTTTATCTACACAATGGCACCGTCTGTGGGAAATTAGGTCATTTTGCCGACCATCTTCCTACCTCAAAAAGCTGAGCAAAACCCAAATACCACCACCAGACCTTAAAAATCATCTTCTTCGTCCAAACCTGACCATGCCGATAACAAGATCCCAATCAGAAGTACAGATCCCCGGCCACAGACAACCAAGTGCCCCACCAACGATCGAGCACCTCTTGCAGTAGCTCATCGAAGGGGAGAGACGAAGCCAGGCCACCGAAGCAAGATGCCTGGCGGCGGAGAGAAGGAGCAAGGAGCTCTTGATGAGATTGAATTAGGCGACTATCCCTCCGGTAGTTCCCGATCAATCCTAGATCCAAGAACAAGCTGAACCACAGGACGAGCACGATGAAACCTCTCACCGACCAGGTGAAACCCTAGCCACAGGCGAAGGTCCCATCACCGACGAGCCTTTGACATCGAAAAAACTTCAGGAGATGATGGCGGAGTTCCAAAATAAGGTTATGAAGGATCTGAGGACCCGATCTACCGATGGCCAGGCCCTCCAGGCCTCTGCCGACTCGGTTGAATCACCATCCACTTTGGAGATCACCCGGGAACCCTTCCCCAAGAAGTTCGTCATGCCCAGATTCACTCCCTACGACAGAACGAAGGATCCCGAGGAGCATATTTACCAAATCCACCAAAAAATGACCATATATACCGAGAACGAGGCCTTTTTGTGCAAAGTATTCTCGACCAGTCTCGTCGACGTGCCACTCCTCTCGTTCAGGAAGCAGCCGCCGAGATCCATTGGCAGCTGGCAACAACTGTCCGACCTCTTCGTGGCCTAGTACTTCGGGAACAAGAGGCAAAAGAAGACCATCTCGAGCCTCTTTACCATGACTCAGGAAAAAGGCGAGTCCCTCAAGAGTTTCCTGTCCAAATTCAACGTCGAGTCGTCTTCCATCGACAACTGCAACCAGCACTCGGCCGTGGAAGCCTTCAGGATGGCACTGATTTCGGGGACCAAGTTCCACCAGTCACTTATGAAACGACCACCCTCGGGAATCAAAGAACTCAATTCTAGAGCTCAGGGCCACCTAAGGATTAAAGAGGAGGAGGCTACCCGACAGAAGAGAGCGGCATTGATCAATGTTGAAATCAAGTCAAAGGATAAGGTTTCGGATACA
Source organism: Cornus suecica (assembly GCA_963922005.1). NCBI lineage: Eukaryota > Viridiplantae > Streptophyta > Magnoliopsida > Cornales > Cornaceae > Cornus > Cornus suecica. The sequence goes on along the minus strand of OY998238.1, from coordinate 57,780,374 downwards.
TCCCGACAACCGAGTAATCGCAAACGCTCAAATCCCCCGATTCCCGCTTCATCTCAGTTTCCTGCACAACCCGAGAGACGTGCCAGATTCGAAGAGAAGATCACCCCGTTGAAAGTGACCCTTGCTAAGCTTTTCCCGGAAAATAAAGCCAGAGGGATCTTCCAGACTCCTCCCCCATTTAGGTAACCCCTCGACCAGAGGGATAGATCCAAGCACTGCGCCCTCCATAGTGATTTCGGCCATACGACAAATGATTGCAGGAACCTGAGGTGCCAGGTCGAGACAATGATAGCCCAGGGAGAACTGAAGGACTATGTTCAGAGGGATGGTCCAAGAGCCCATCAATCCGCATAAAATAAGCAACGGAATCAAGCCCTAGCTCACCCGATCAGAATCATCAATATGATCCATGGAGGTCCCGACCCATGAGGCGGCGAAGGATCGAGATGATCACAAATTAGAAGAGCACATCATGTCAGCAGGATAGCTGGGATAAGCGATGTCCACCACCGAACGGGGAAGTCTCAGATACGTTTCTCCCAGGATGACCTCCAAGACATCCAGGTCCCACACAACGACCCATTAGTCATCACTCTGATGGTGTCGGGATATCTTGTCCGGAGGGTCATGGTTGACCCAGGAAGCAGCGCCAATATCATGACCAAGTGGGCTTTCGATAAATTGGAGATCGACCCGAGGGACATTCTGACTTCCCGAAACCAATTGTCGGGTTTGACATAAAGGAAGTCGAACCCCTCGGGGGGATCAGCCTGCCCTTGTCAGCAGCCCAGAGAACTCTGTCCGAGACCTTTGTACTGGTGGACGTTAAGCCCTCTTACAATCTACTTATGGGAAGAAGATAGATTCACAGGATGCAAGGCGTACCATCAACTCTCCATCAAATGATGAGGTGCGTCGGGCCAAATGGTTACGACATAATTGATATCTAAGGGGATCAAGTAGCGGCCAAGCAATGTTACGCCATCACTATAAAAGGAATGAAGGATAAGCCCGATCGAAAGAGGTCCCGAGAAGAGGTTCAGGATCTAGACTTGCAGCCCAAATAGCAACTATAGGACGAGGATTCGGGTCCCTCGATTGTCGCAGAACCTCTACAGCCAGTATCTGTAATGCCCAACCAACCGGACAAGGTCACCTACGCAGGTACAAACCTCACCACAAGTGAATTAAATGAACTGACAACATTCTTACAGGATAATAATGATGTCTTGGCATGGGAACACACCGATATGCCCGGCATCGACCCCTCCATAGCCCGACACACATTACATGTTGATCCTAATGTAAGACCTGTCCGACAGAAACAGAAGCGAATGGGAGGCCAAAGGAACCAGATCATAGCTAACAAGGTGTCAAAATTATTCGAAGTCGGGTTCATCAGGGAAGTTCAGTATCCCGAGTGGTTAGCCAACGTAGTGGTTGTGCAGAAAAAGAATGGGAAGTGGTGGGCCTGCTTCGACTTCACCAACCTAAACAAAGCCTGCCCGAAAGACAGCTTCCCCCAACCCAAAATAGACCAAATGGTCGACGCTACCGCGGGCTACGAAAGACTAACTTTCCTGGATGCCTACTCGAGATACAACCAAATCCCAATGGACCCGACCGATGAGGAAAAGACCTCATTCATTGCCGAGACAGGTACTTATTGCTTTAAAGTTATGCCTTTCAGACTAAAAAATGCAGGAGCCACATTTCAAAGACTAGTGAACATGATCTTTAAAGGAATGATGGGCACAGTGGTCGAGGCTTAAATTGATGATATAGTAGTCAAAAGCAGAAAGAAAACTGACCACTTGGGGCATCTTCGAAAAGTGTTTGACACCTTGAGAAAACATGGGATGAAACTCAATCTGGCCAAATGCTCCTTCGGGGTGTCTTCGGGTCAGTTCCTCGGGCACATTGTCAATCGATCAAGCATACAGGCCAGCCCGACCCAAGTGAAGGCTCTGGTCGAAACAAAAGAGCCAACCACTCACAAAGAAGTCCAGATTCTAACCGGAAGAGTTGTAGCTTTGAGCAGATTCATCGCAAGACTGACCGACAGATGCCGACCCATTTTCCAAGCGATCAAAGCAAAGAAGGGAGAGGTATGGCAGCCTGAACAAACCAAAGCCCTATCCCGATTGAAAGAATACATGCTCAAGCCTCCCATTCTTGCGACGCTCGGGCCCGATGATGTCCTACTCTTGTATCTAGCAGTATCATCAATGTCAACAAGTGTTATACTCATCAGAGAGGAAGTAAAGCATTAGCCGATCCCGAGACCCGGTACAGCAAACAAGATAACTTAGTTCTATCCCTGATCAATGCCAAATGACATCTCAGGCATTACTTTGAAGCTCACCAGATCATTGTCCCCACTGCCACTCCTATTCGTGTGCTTATGGCGAAGCCCGATCTCTCCGGAAGGATCTCCAAATGGGCCATTGAGCTGGGCATTTATAATATAACCTACGTTCCTAGAATCTCAATCAAGGGTCAGGTCGTGGCCAATTTCCTATTTGAAGGAGAAACCGAGGAAGCTGATCAACCCGTCGAGTTAGAAACGTGGAAATTATTCGTAGACGGTTCGGTGAGCGCCAATGGAGCAGGGGTTGGACTGGAAATCCATACTCCCGACGGGACTAAGTTATAGGCCGCGATGCAATTACAATTCCCAGCCACTAACAATGAGGTAGAGTACGAGGCAATCATATCGGTTCAAAGAGTGGCCAGGAGCCTGCAAATATAATCCCTATCCGTATACAGTGACTCCAAGCTAATAGTGAGGCAAATAACCGGAGAGTACAAAACTAGAGACCCCAAAATGGAATCTTACAGAGCACTGGTGGTCAAGGATTTTAAGGGATTTCAAAAGCTAACATTCAGCCAAATCCCTTGGGAAGAAAACACCTCTGCTGATCACTTAGCTAATCAGGCATCTGCACCTGGTGAGGATATAACCCGAGTAGTACTGACCAACTTCATCACTACACCAAGCATTCGAGAGCCCGATGAACTGATATGTCTAGTTCCACGAGAGCCGAGCTGGATGGATCCCATAATCGACTACCTATGTGTCAGGACGCTAGAATGAGGTCAGCCAGATACTCAATCATCCAGGGACAACTGTACAGAAGATCTTTCTCGGGTCCATATCTGAGGTGCGTAACTTCTTCCGAGGCAGAGACGGTAATGCAAGAGATACACGCTAGAGCTTATGGGAATCACTCGGGTGCCAGGTCTCTTGCCCATAAAGTCCTATCCCAGGGTTACTTTTGGCCCTACCTGTCCCGGGATACAGAGGAATATGTGCATAAATGCAAAGCCTGTTAGATGCACAGTGATGCTATAATCCAACCACCGGAATTCTTGAACCCGACAATCGTTCCGCATTTTTTTGCCCGATGGGGAATGGACATAGTCGGACCACTCCCAAAAGCCATCAGGTCAAATACCCATGTGCTCCTGGCCACCGACTATTTCACCAAATGGGTTGAAGCCGAGACCTATCCTTCTATAAAGGGCAGCCACGTAGTCAAGTTCATATGGAATCACATCATCTGCAGGTTCGGAGTGCCTCGGACCATCATGATGGACAATGACACAAATTTAGACTGTGAACCGATCAGGTCATTTCTGGCTGAGCATGGGATCAATCAGAATACCTCCTCGGTAGGGTACCCGCAAACCAATGGCCAAGCAGAAAGGACCAATCATTCCATCTTCAACACCCTGGCAAAGAAACTTGAGAAGGCAAAAGGAGCGTGTTTAGACAAATTACCATAGGTATTGTGGTCGTATAGAACCATTCCCTGGCAACTAACCGGTGAAACACCCTTCGCCAGGCATATGGGGCGGAGGCCATAATCCTGACAGAGTATGTCGTCACGACATTGTGATCACTGGCCTGGGACGAGCGAACAAATAACCAACGCTTGGCTCACGAACTCGACCTGCTGGAAGAGAAGAAAGAAACTGTCGGGACAAGACTGGCAGCTTACCAACAGCGGGTTAGAAATCACTTCAATAAGAGAGTAAAAAGAAGGGGATTCCAAGTCGGGGACATCGTCCTTAGATGAAAGATTTGAAACGTGGGCAAGCTCTAAGAGCCATGGGAAGGACCCTATACCGTCACTGAAGTGATAGAGCGCGGGGCCTACAGACTACTCAGGACCTCTGATAACAGAAGGGAGCCCAACACACAGAATGCATCCCGACTTAAGAGGTATTATCCCTAGAAATACTTTGATTTGACCACTGTAAAGAAAGGCCACTAGAGCCCAAAAGATTGCAATGAAAGTTCCATTTTTCCCCGATCATCTCCTCAAGTATCGAAATCACCTCCATAAAAATATCCAACTCAAAACCTAAGTGTTGAATCCTCTCCATGGGCCCAAAGTGCCCGAGAGATCATCACAGACCCACCAGTTGTCGAGTTTTACAAAATATCAGTTTGAAAACCTAAGTGTTGAATCCTCTCCATGGGCCTAAAGTGCCCGAGAGATCTTCGCAGACCCACCAATGGTCGATGTTGAAACCTCTCCATGGGTCCAAAGTGCCCGAGAGATGATCACAGGCCCAACAGTCGTCGTTCTCTATTGTTAATACGAACTTATTATCGTATCAAAAAGCGTACCAAAAGAAACGAGTATAAACCATACGGGTCCTCAACAAAATATGAGTAAATAAATTTATATATATTGATAGGGCCCCGGTGGCCAAGGCTGATACAATGATGCGTTGGTAAGTTGTTACAAACAAGATAAAAGGAAAAACAGGGGAAGGGGCAAAAAGCTAAAGGTAGAGCCCTATTCCACCACAGGAGGATCTCCATTCCCACCTGAGCCTTTGGTCCCGAGGGGTTGTCCTTCTGTGGCTTCAGGCTCATCCAAGCCAGAACGAGAAGGCAGAGCGGGCAAGTCATCCTGAAGGAATTCGCCAAAGGCCAGGTCCCCGGGTTCTGGCTCAGGATCATCATACGTAGGCCCAACTCCTATGATGCAGTCAAGATCCTCAATAGTCAGGATCTCTCTTTCCTCTTCAGGCTTTTGAAGTTCCAATATGCATATGCATTCCCGCCAACCCTGCTCATAACGGTATTTGCAGGTGAGCTCGAAGCGAGAGATCATCTGATTACCACCCTTGTGGCACATCTCTACCCGAGATATCTCCATGCCTATGGCATTCTCTACCTCGACCTTCTCCCCAAGCAACTGCTTTCCCAAAGTCTTTAACTTCTCTACTTCTTCAGTCAGGGCCTGCACTTGGAGAGTTAGAGCTTCCCGAGCCTGGGCCTCCCGATTAGCCACCTGCTCAGCCTCCCGAGCCTTGCCCTCAAGTTCTGAGATAGTTGTCTGGCAGCTGCGAGCTTTTCCTCAGCTGAAACAGCCCTATATATCAGGGACTGAATTTTATCATTAGACTTCTTGACCTGCTCAAGAGCCTTGGCACACCCAGCTTTATGAACTTAAATATCCCGAGTCAGGGTATTTATGACCCGGGCATCATCCTCAAGCTTGGAATTGTATGCCTGAGTAGCATGAAGCATCTGAAAAGAAGAAGTGTTAACACAGGAGATAAGGGGAAAAATAAAAACTAAGAATAAAAAGTATATTACCCTCATTGCAAGCTCAGGCCCATTCAAGGCTAAGCTTATTCTGTCGTACCGCCCCATGGCCAACCTATCGGCCGGGGTCCATACTCTTAGAGCCATCTCCCGCAAGGCTTCTGAGTTCCCAATAGTCTGATCCGCCACAGACAGGTATGGATGACCCTTCCTAATGGCCAGCTTGTACCGAGGCCCATGGGGAACCTCTTTCCCACTTTCAGCAGCTTTATTTATCTCCCTATGATCTTGTTTCCTGACTATCTGTGAGATAGCTGTACGCAACTTGGTAGGTTGGGATGAACCCTGACCCTCTTCATCAGACTCTAACTCCCGGGCATTCGAAGTCGAGGCAGGAAACTCCAGTGACATACTAAGGCTAGACCGAGCCTGACTGCAAGATTAGCCTGAAATGGATTTCGATCCAAACCTGTGGAGCTCAGGACCAGAGCATGATCATCCCCGACCTCAACTGCCCCCGATGCAGCCGTTTGCAGATCATGAGAAGGCGGAGGCGGGGGCATGATCGGAGGATGCTCTGCCAGAGGAGGAGGAGGGGGAGTGGCAGCTAACTCTCCAGTCTGACCCGCTGATGAGCTGACTGCAGGGTTCTCGGGGATTGGTGGAACATCAACCCCACAAACGAAGGATGTGGAGCCAGTGTTGGCCTTTTTAGCCTTCTTAATTGAAAGCTTGGGCATGGTAACCGCTTTCCTTTTTTGCTGGCCCCCCGACATATTTTTCTTGAGTTTTTTGGTTACTGATGACTTGGACTTCAATCTCTTCGATCAAGACGTAGTTGCAGCAAAACCCGAGGCGATCACCGGCGCAAACGCTCCCGATGCAACCTCTTGCAATACAGATCCGGTCAGGCAATTCTGGTTATCCCTCAAATCGAGATCGAGATCTTATATACCTGACCTCCCTTTTTTCCTAAGGAGCTTGAAGGAAACCCATCACTAGTATACCCAACTTATCATTACACACATCGCAATGGCATGAGGCTCGGGTATGGAAACTCTTAAACTTGAGAAGTCGGATTGGTTGGGAAACATGGCTGACAGGTATGTTAATGGCGTCAGGATGCCTCCACTGAGCACTCATTACTATCATTCTTTCTTTTCATCCCTTATTGGAGGTCGGGACGTTGTCACACATTTTCCTCTTAACATACAAGGTTAGGTTGTACCGTCCCCTATTATCCTTTTATTCCTGAAGTTTATACGAGAACAGAAGATCGGCCAAACCTAAGTCTAGGTTCAATTCTTTGTTGATCAGTAGGATCATGGCCAGGATCCTATAGAAATTGGGACCAACTTGAAGGGGGTCCAGACCCAAAGTCGCCAATGCCAAGAGGAAGAAAGGGTGGATTGGAAATTTTAGTATGCCAAGGTGGAATGAGGAGAGAAATATCTCCCCGTCCTTCAGTCCCTCACCAATCCTAAAGTCTTTGTCCCGAGGGTAATGCCTAACCTTCACCCCTTCGGGAACCCCGAGGCTCTTAAGTTGAGCGTCCTTCCTGTACTTGGTCGGGAGAGGGTCAGTACAAAATTCTCCTCTTCCTCGGCACCCTGACCCTGATCATTCCCATCATCACCATCTATAACTCGAACCCCAACATCCCGACTAACTTCTGGTTGGCTAGTCCTAGTGACTCGGGTAATCTCTTGGATCAGTGATTGTCTGATCGGTGTCTTTCAGTTGCAGGTCACTAACCGACCTAGTGTCATCGCTCCCCAACATATTTGAGGAAAGGTAGAAAAGTGAGAAGAATGACTTACAAAAAGGTAAAGAAGATTCCGGTAGTCCCCCCTTGTGTTTCTTCTTCGGCAAATGATTTGCAGAAACTGGTAACTGTACCAACAAGCAAAGATGAGTGCGTCCGATCAAACACTTCGCAGCAGGGCTCAAAACACTCCACACAGTGAAATACTCAACAAAAGATCACTAAGATTTGCATAAATCAATGAGACAAACTGGGGTTATGTGGATTTGAGTATGGATTTGAGATTGCAGGTAATGCTTGGATATGTTACACAGAGAAAGTGATGAAGGAAGAACAGTCCGAATATAATGCAAGTGTGGCTTATATGAATTATATAGGAGTTATAGGCATGACGTTCCAGCTACCCGGGTCAGGGCATCGGACCGACATGACCCGGCCCATCTCACACAGACCTAGGCCAGCTCAGCCACAAGTTCAAAATTGCAATTGATTGCGACAGCTGCAGCATTAAATACGTCTCTGCGTCATCAGGCACGCATCCCGCGCACCAACTTCAAGGAATTTTTAATGGGCCTCACAATTCTTTCATCTAATGGGCCTATTTAAAAACAAACCCATGAGTTAAAAGAGGGCATGTGTACATGTGAGTTTTCCCGGCCCATTTAAAAAGCCTCATCCTGACCAAATCGATCCAAGGAAGGCCTGAGCTGATGATTCAACCACTGCGCTAACACCATAACCCGACTGACACGTCAGTCAGGAGATTCGACCGCTAGGCCCACCTTATGGCCCGACCCGAAGATCAACTGGAAGGAACTGGAAGATTCTAGAAGAGACTTGCAGCTCAAGATAATGGCATAGTATAGGGACAAAATAGATGACGTGTAAAGTAAGGATAATATTCCAAAATTGAAAATGTTGCCCTAATGGGCCAAAGGCCCATAGGGAAAATGTATATAATCCAATGAAGAGTAATAAAAAGGGATCTTTCTTGTGTTGTGCAAATTTTGTATCTACATCCACATATATATATATACATATATTTGAATTAACATTCTAAGAGGAGGAAATGAAGAAATAGGAGATTGTAACAACATTAATGCATGTCAAAGCCTTCAAGTAAATATCAACCACCATGTAACTTATTTAGCCTATGCACCAAAAAGTTAGAAAGCGATGTGAAACAAAACAAATATATACATATATATATATATATTTGAGACAAATACACTAAGAAATGTTAAATATAGAAATGTTGAAACCAAGTGATATTGTCTTAGCAATTTAAATAAATAAAAAATAGAAAATTACATGAGATAGTTGAAATGAAATTGCAATTTCCAACCGGAAAAATTATGTAGTAAATAATTTTAGACCATGTTATTAAACCTAATTAAAACTCTATAACTAAACAAAATAAACTCATTACTTTAATAATGTTTTAGCAAGACATGGCGACAAAACTCTCCACTCTCGGTTGTTCTTGGAGCTCGCGTTGCCATATTATAATATATAAATTTTCAAAACTCCATTTTTTATTGTTTTATATTTTCCAGATCTCCAAGAACACACAAACAAAAAAAAACCAATAAAAACCTAATTTCCCCCAACATATTTTGATTTTAACAGCTCTATAGTTTGCAAATGACATTTGGCTTTTAAAGGAACATACAACACCTTTTTTACAGAAACAAACACAAACGCAATTGTGTACATTAAAAAATACGTATAATATTTGTAATCACTGTAACACACATATATGCCCATATAATGCAAACAGATCTAATTTCATTCATATGTTTATTTATATACATATATATATATATTGAATCTAAGAAGATAAAAAAGTACATTCCGAAGGGAATAAAGATAAGAAAAGTAAAAGATGATTAAGAAAATTATGAAAGGAGATATTGATTAATACAAAGAGTGTAGTGAAATAGAAAACCTGGAATAGATTGGTGAAATCAAAGGGTTGGATATTGAAATTAGAATTGACAGGTGATAAAGAAGAAGATGGAGATTAAGATTGGTTGGTCTCCACTGTCTGTAACACCTCATGTTTCCATTCTTCTTTCTGGAATTCTTTTCCAAGTGTTAATTTATTTTGACGTCACTTATTCATGACGTCTTGTGTAAACTCGGTACGTGTAAATTTTTTGCGTTTAAGTTTCGAATTTAGCGGGACGAGTTTGTGAACTTTCGTTTCCAGCTTCGTGATTTATTGTTCGTTGGCGACTACGTGGTTTCGTTGCAATGTTTTCTTATTGGAGGCAATCGAATTGCATTCCCGAACGTGTAACTTTATTTTATTTTCGACGTTCCGGTGTAGCACTTATTTGATTTTATGCTTGTTGTGATTAGGATATTTAACGGGTGTTTCTTGATAGGTGTTAATACGTGGATTACTTGTTGTATTTTTATTATGTAATTAATGAAAATAGTTAAAAATGATTTCAGGAAAATAATGACCTGGGGGCATTAAAGTATTTTCACTAAGTGTAGAGATAGTGGAAAATCCTAGAAATTTTGTTAAGTGTTGGGGTATGAGTCGCATAGTGGTAAATAGAGAGGATGACAAGGGGTGGAAGGGTAATTAAGAGGCATGATGACACTCTTGTAATTAACCCTATGTTGAGAAGAAATTGGTCATTTCCTACTTTTATGTGGTGTCTCACTCCTAGCCATTAGATCTCATCTCCCATCTTTAATCTCAACCTTTAGTTGTTAAGGCCTTGTTTGGAAAATTAATGGGTTTTGTGTGTGGTATATCTAGTATTTCATTGCAAGACTACTTTGTGGCCCTTGGATTATGTCTTCATTTGCTAGCTTTAATCTTAGTCATTGGATTGTGAGAGGTGTGAGTGGAGGATTTCTACACATCACAAGTCTTTCATTGCAAGACTTCATTATTTCTCTCCATTTTCTCTCCTCTTTTCCCTCTTACTTCTTTTCCACTTACGGGTTGATTTCATCACCCTAAGTTTGGAGTTTGTTGTAGCCTTCAACATGAAAGTTGATCATGGTGTTCTTGTCTTCAGTTTGAGCCAAGGATTGGTAAGTGTTCTTCCTTCCTTGTGTGTTTTCCTTTCATACCCTAGTTTTGGGTTTTTCTGTCAAACCACTTCATGTTTCTTGAACTCTTCTTGTATTGGGTCTTTATTCATTGTTAGGAGGCTATGGTGAAGCTTTCCACTGATTTTCTCATTTGATTTCCGTGTTGGGGAAGAATTAGGGTTTCTTTTGCCTTACTTAGTGGTTTTTCTTTGCTCTTCACGGAGGTAGGGGAAAACTTCTTAACTATCTCATCTTGTGATTATGTAGGTGTGCAAATTTGATTCTAGGGTTCCTAACCTTTGATATATTGGCTAAGTTGTATACTTGAAAATGTGAAGTTAGGGTTTGTAGGAGATTATGTGATATACCCCTTAATTATAAGATGCTTGATGAGTATATAGATAGGACTATGATGTATGATAGTTGATTTATAGTTCTTGAGAGTTGAATATAAAAAGTGTGCTTGTATGCCTATATGTGTATATATATATGGGTATGATTGTGTATATGTATAAGTGTAAGTACACATATGTGATAAATATTAGTGGTGTAGCCTTGATGATGTAATTAAGCTAGCTACCTTGGTTATTATGTTGAGATATGGAGGTGGATAAATTGTGTGACGTGGGATTATGAACTTAGAGTGTTATTCTAGTTTCCCCATTCTTGTGAATCTTGAGGTTACTATCTTGAACATTAAACTTGTGTATGAAAATGAGTTAATGTGTATCATTGCTTTAATTGAGATAAATCATGTTAAATGAATGAAAATGTTATCCTTGTGAATTAAATGACAACTTGATGATTCGGAACATGAATGGTGCATGAGAAAGCATCCTTGTTGATTATTGCTTTAATGAGATTTAAAAGCATGTTGAATGATTAATGGCATTCGTGTTGGCATTTTGGGGAATGTTGTTCATAAATATGCTAAGATACATATTTGTGTTGGTGCATGGGTCTTTTGAGACATAGTGCAGATGATGTTCACATTTTGTATTGAGAATTCAATTGGTGTTGGATTACGCCCAGTCATGTAACCAGGGGTGAGTAGTCTTGGTCAGATCATCGCAACAACTAGCCAGGGGGTGTTCTCAACCTACGGAACTAGTGTGTCCGAGAATCGGGTATATGGCGGGTCGTCTCATCCTCAAAGTAGCGGGTCGTCTAGTGCATCCGATCTTCGGATATTTAGTCACGGGTGTCTCGTGCATTTAATATATGAATCCTTAGTCACGGGTCATCTCGTGCAACTACTCTTCCTTGTTAAAAGTGAGAAGTGTCAAAATCACCTGGGAAGAATCGGTGCGGTACTCTTTCTCATTGTAAATGGGTGCAGTATGTATCCGTTAACTTGTGTTGGGTAAAGTGTGTATCATGAGGTGTGCGAGTCACATTGCATTTGAGTTGCGATTATGTGATTGTCTCTATAAATGGATCATGATATTATTCAATGTGGTTGAGGGGCATGTTTAATGTGGATTTTGATATTTAATTCATAAGTTATTAAAATGCTCAAGTGAAATTAGATAATGTGAGAATATGATTTGCATGCCTTGTTTTCAAGTATAATTTGAAATCAATGCTTATACTTATTGATATGTGCTTATATATACCTTAAGGTTGTGATATAAGTTAGTTTTGAGGGCTTTCTTGTGGTAAGTTAAACTCGGTGATGGATCATAGTGTTGATTATGAACTGAAGCCTTGAAAAGACGGGTGATGGTTTTGTGGTCTAGTTAGCATTGGTGTAGCAACGTTGCATCAATCGTGATATTGATGTTTTGGTTATGATAGACGAGGTTATAAGTAAACTGAGGCAATTGTGTATTAATGGCCATATGATCTTATTAGAAACTTAAGTGATGTGGTTTCGAATGTGAAATTGAGGTTTGAAATAATCGGAAAACGTTTTGATTAAAACTAGTTGGTTATGTGGCAACGACCACTAGATTCCCTTTAGCGATCTTAAGGATTGGAGTGTCCTTGAAGTTGCGGTTAATCTTAATTAAATCGTTATGGAGTTTATGGAATTAGATGTAGAGCTAAGTGTGCTTGGATTGGGGTTAGTGTCCTTGTGTAGAGCCACTTGCCTTCCATTTAAGGTGCCATTTACTTCGGTTCTTCATTTCCTTGCTCCATTGAGCATCTCTAAATTTGCTTTGGTATTTTCATTGATGTTTCGGTCTGTTTTCCCGAAAAAGGATTTTTCATAAGACTTACATTTCAGTCGATTCGGTCTTTAAGTGAAAAACCCATTTTCGCCTACCCTCGTGACCCCGACTAAAAATTTGGGCTTTAGAAAATTATTTTTGAGTCGTTTGAAAATATTTTGGCATTTAAAAAGTCGGTAGGATGCTAAAACGAAGACCGAGGGTAAAACGGTCATTTTATCAAAACATTTCACGAAACGAAACTTTTATAAGCTTATTTGTGTAATATTGAATCAGTTTATAGGGGTAAAGGTAAAAGTTTAAAAATTGAAATTGATCAGAGAGTTTGGGAGCTACAGGATCACTATAGCTGCCGCACCTTGCAGTCGGGCGCTGTCAAACGCGCGCGGCATTTTTCAGAATGTCGTAGTTCCTTCCTCGTAGTTTGGATGGAGCCGATTTTTGTTGCGTTGGAAATCTGACATCTTGTACTTGTATTTAGGCTTTTGAATCACTCAAGAACATATTTTTTAGTGTGTTATGTTCATTTGAAAGTTGGGTACTTCAGCTTTCTGTTTTGGTCTGTGTTGTCCGACACCATTTTCAAAAATTCATCTATTTCGCCTCGTGGCTTTGATTTAGGTTCCGTTTGTTTCTATGGTCTTTCCTATGTCCAAATATTTGATAAAAAGTTTGAAATCATTTATTTGAATTTGAAAGGACTATTTTACCCTTGGTGAAAGAGGGGTACTTTAACTTTCTGTTTGAGTCGGCGTTGTCCGATGCCATTTTCAAAAATTCACATCTCTCGTCTCGTGACATTGATTTAGGTTATGTTTGTTTCTATGGCCTCTACTATGTCTAAATATTTGATACAAAATTTTAAATCATTTATTTTCCCTTGAAATGACTATTTTACCCTTGGTGAAAGAATGGTACTTTAACTTTCTGTTTGGGTCAGCGTTGTCCAATGTCATTTTCAAATATTCATATCTCTCGCGTCGTGGCCTTGAATTTGGTTTCATTTGTTCTATGGTTTTACCTATGTCCAAATAGATGGGGTAGAGTTTGAAAGTAAATTTTTTCCATTGAAATGATCATTTTACCCTTGGGTGAACATGTGACCTTGTAGTGGTCGGTTTGATAGGTTGTTTAATCCCTTTCCCTTTCTTTTTGATTTTCAGCAACCTTTGTGACTTTCCTTAGGTTTTATTGATTATTTAACCCCTATATTGGGTGTACAGATGGTAGGGAGTGACCTGTGAGGTGATTCGTAGTATGGTTTGATACTGATTGGAGGGTTTGGAGCTCGGTATACTCGTGATCTAGGAAGTGTTATTGTTATCCTTCCTGAAGTGTTATGAATAGGAGTGTTTCTCCCGTATTTTGGTGATAAGTGTTGTGTGGATTGTCAGTGTTGGACTGGCGGGTACGAGTCATTGTGATCCCTGAGGTGGTCTATATTATATGGCTTGTATTGGATGTATGTCTCTCTCTCTATATATACATACATATATATATATGGGTGCGTTTATTATATGTTGTTATGTTATGGTTTCAATACGTGTTAGTTGCCCTATTTGTTGATGCATGGTAAGGGACTAGAGGGACGTGTTTCCAGGGTCTCGTCTTGGCGTGAGTGCCATGTGGGACGTTTGACCGACCTAGGGTAGATGCATGTACACGGGTTGGTTCTCACTAGACTTGGACGGTCGGAGGATTTGAAAGTTATGATTCCTTTCTCCTATGGGACTCTGATGAGCTCACCCTGGCATTTTTTTTGGCCTGGTGCCCTAAACACTAATTTGTAGGAAATGTTTAGGCTATGCGTTGCATGTGGTGCAACTGTAGCTTTATTTAAGTGCCAAAATCATTACAGGTTTGGGACGTCCTTACATAGGGTTGCTCTATTTTTGTTTTCCTTTACTTGTCCCCTGTATTGGGACTGCTGTTGTATTTATTGAGAGCCAGTCTATTGGCATATCCCTTCCTTGTATCTGGCATTGTTGCATCATTGTAGAGATGTATTCTTTCGACACCTCAATGTGCCTAGTGTATCATTTGGTTTAGCTTCCGCTTTGTTTTGTATAGAATTCTTGTTATTAATAATATTCCATTTGTTTTACTGTTATTTATGATCTTAGTTGGTCGCTCTTTGTATGTATCATACCCCGGATTCCCCAAATGTCACGATTCGGGAGTCTTTGGAATTTAGGGGCGTGACACTGTCTCTTTCTCCCACATCGCTTAGTAGATCTCACCCTCGCTCGTGTTAATGGATTTTGAGTTGGCATCGCTGGGATCTACGACGGCCTGGTGGCATTGTTGTTGGAGTGGTCGCAGAGAGATCTCTCGGCATAGGTGATGATGAAGTTCAGGTTTGGAAAATAAAGAGATCAGAGATGTGATGAAGCCTGCTAGTGTTAGGGTTTAGAAAAAGGGGAGAGAGATTAGAGATGTGATTGGAATGTGTTGGCTTTGAAATTCTATTTCAAGCAATAAATCTTATTTTGACATTTACATAACATTCAAAACCATGTTTGGTACTAATATGACTTTGAGCAAGTAAATGATTCGGGAAGATCGCTAAAGCAACAAGCGATAAGGAAACTTGAGCACAAACTCGAAGAAGGACAAAAAGATCAAAGCTGGACTCAAGACCTGGGGTAGATAGGTCGGGGTGAGAATATTGTAACAAGGTATCTTATATGTTGATTGGTCTTATAAGCTCAAGTAATAAATCAAACGAACTCAAACGGATCAAAAACGGACCTGAAAACAATTCTTGGAGTCACCCAGTCGACTGGCCATGAAATGGCAGCCGACTGACTATAACCCAGTCGACTGGCCGTTAAGGACCCAGCCGACTGGATGAACCAGTGAGCTATAAAACATTTTGACTGCATGAGGCAGTCAACTGGCCTGTCCAAGGCAGTCGATTGACTGTGCCCAGTCGATTGGCAGTTAAGGACCCAGTTGACTGACTGAACCAAAGAGTTTCAAACATTTTTTATTGCCTGAGGCAGTCGACTGGCCTGTCCAAGGCAGTCGACTGACTCATGCAGTCGACTGGGTGCCGTCAGGCAGTCGACTGGGTGCTTCAGGATTTTAAGGAAAAGTATTTCTAAACAATATTTTTGCCCAAAAATAAATGATTTTGCTTGCTGATTTTCAGGTCCTACTCTCCACATTGTCTAGGGTGAGATACACTCTCCAAACCCTAGTGTTACACTATATAAAGAAAGAGATATGGATTAAAACTTTAAGGTTCTTGTGTGAGAAATTTCCAAATATTGTTCATCTCTAATTTTCTCTCAAGCATCTTCTGAAAAATCATTTGATAGAAAGAAAGATCAAAATCTCGTTTTTCACTCTTATCATTTTGAAGATTTAAACTCAAGCCTTGAGCCTATTCTCTTATTGAAAATATATTGTGAGAATATATATATCTTGAGTTCTTGAAATATCACCTAAAAACACTTGAGCTTATATTGATCTATCTTCGATAAAAACCTTAGGGTTTTCAGTGTTTTTATTTCTTAAGTGATATATTGATTGCATACACAAATTTGTGATCTTGGGTGAGTGAAGCCCATTGTATCAAGGGACGATTGTTCTCTTGATTGTGTGAAGAGCTAGTTAGCTCTTTTGTAAAGGTTTTGCTATTCCACCTATTGAAGGAAGAGCCATAGTGTGAGGATCGGGAAAGTCTCAAGGAAGGGGATTCTTTGAGCCGAGGAGTAGGAGTTACCGAACCTCATAAAAATCACGGTGTCAATATCTATATCTCTATCTCCTTACTTTATGTTCATGCATGCTTAATTTATATTGTGGTAAATAGCTTGTTGAATTTAAGTGAAATTATTCATTGCATATGTTACCTTGTAAATTAATATTGAACCTTGTTGCATGTTCTAGTAAGAATAGAAAGAAGATAGAAATTATTTTTAAAACCCTATTCACCCCCCTCTAGGGTATTTTAGTGACTTACAGAATGAGCTGGAAACATTTTTATAGGCGCATATACACACCCATCACAACCCTTCACGGCGTTAACCTTTTTTTTTGTTTGGCAACTTACCAAAACGCATCGTTTTTGATAAAACACTGCCAAAACAGCAGCATTTTGAACTTATTTCTGCAGCAATTATTGTAGACGATACGGACCAAGAATTTTAGAAAGCCATTATTCAAACAATACATTAGATTGAGTCTTATCACTTCACCTCAAAAAATTGTATTGAAAACAGTACCCAAGCCGTACACAAGTACCGAAGAATATAATAATGATTAATGTCAGATACGATATCTTATCTTCTATTATCTTTCAAACACCTATAATATCTTATAAATATTATGTTAATTTCTAAAACACCTGTAATCTCTCAGATTTTGTCATAACATGGTTATGATTACGAATATGCATTTAGTCATGTTATTCTCTGACTGGAACCGTCCATTCAGCCCAGTCAGCCGCAGTGGGCCCGACATGCAAAGCTTGTTCTGTATAATATTTCCATCCTTATAATTGAATAGTATCCGTATAATAAAATAGTGAAACTCAACTTAGACCCACACGCGCAAAACCCATTCCCAGTTTAAATTTAAAATTTCGCAAAAAATCAAAAATCCCCCCAATTTGGGATTTAGGTCAACAGTGAGGAGGAGGAAATAAATATATATACATGTCTGAAAATAAAGAAAAAACTTTCTCAACCAAAATTCAATCCATGAATAATCAGATCTAATCCAATCCAAACTTCATGAAGGTTGCAGATGAGATTCGTCCATATCAGTGGAATCTATACAATATTGCAAAAGAAAGAGTATTGACCTAGCTCCTAATGAGAGATGAGATTCATCGAGTCGCAAGCTAATCTGAGTATGGAGTTTGGTTAGTGTTTATTTGTTTTTGTAGTGCAATTAATTCCTTACATATTGGGTTGCAATTAATTGATATTGTAGTTTAGGGTTTTCTTGTAGATTATTTAATTGGTTTATTCATGAACTCTTCACCCCTAATTATATTCTTCTTCGTTTCAGATTGATGTTATAGATTTTTTATTGTGAGTATAGAAACTTGAAGTTGTGGTTTTCAGATTCGTTCCAGATACTGTTGTCCGTTTGGTTGATATGTTTGATCACTGTGGGTTTTTGTTTTTTCTGTCTATGATATTTGTTGAATATGAATATTATTGATACTGAATATGAATATTGTTGATGAGCGTCGTTCTGCCTATGGTTGGTGTTGAATAAGAATATTAGCGATGTCTTATAACATTGCACGTATAATTTACAGAAGTTGTTCATTTTCTATTACAACTTTACACAATGTAATTGTTGAAAACAAATATTTATGTTCTTTGATTTGGATTTGTTAAATGTTGTGGGTTTTTATGTTTTTTGGTTACTTTAGGGTTTGTTTGGTTAGTGTGATCCCCTAAATTTGTCGAAAACACTCAAAATTTTAACTATTCTGTGAAAGTTATCCATTTTGAAGATGAAATTATGGTTGTGAGCTTAGTTAGTTATTTATATAATCTTAGATACATTCAATTGTAGAACATCATAAACGTGAAAAAGACTAATAGCTCATTATATTACAGAGGGATAAAAATTATTCTGATAACATTGCACGTATAATTTACAAAAGTTGTTCATTTTCTATTACAACTTTACACAATCTAATTCTTCAAAATAAATTTGTATGTTCTTTTCCTATTGATTTGAATTTGTTAAATGTTGTGAGTTATTACGTTTTTTGGTTACTTTAGGGTTTGTTTGGTTAGTCTGATCTAAAAAATATTGTCAAAATTTGTTTACATATAAAACAATCTATAATTTCACTATTCCTTGAAAGTTATCCATTTTGAAGATGAATTTACGCTTGTGAGCTTAGTGACTTGTTTATATAGTCTTGGATTCATTCAATTGTAAAACATCATGAAGGTGAAAAAGACTAATACCTCATTATGTTGTAGATGAATAAAATTTATTCTTCTAAACAATGTTATTGACGTTAGAATTATGTACAACCTAACCTATGAATGTTATTTTATTTTAGGTATTTGATACCCTTAGTACACTCTTCGACATTAACAAACTTATAGTAACCTCAGTGGCTGAAGTTTTTTAGTTATATTGTATTTTAACTTTAGCAATTCCAGGCTTTATTTACATGTTTCTTTCATCTAAAAATATGTATAAATCTGTTATCCGCTTCGTTTTTAAGAAAATATTTTTAACTCGTACATATCATATATAAAGGTTTTATTCACATACAAAACCCTCAAAATTTTGACTATTCCATGAAAATTATCAATTTTGAAGATAAAGTTATGCTTATGAGCTTAATTACTTGTTTATATAGTCTTGGATTCATTCAATTGTAGACCATCATGAAGGTGAAAAAGACTAACACCTCATTATATTATAGATGCATACAAATGATTCTTATATACGGTGTTAATTACGTTAGGATTATGTAGAACCTAACCTACGAATGTTATTTTATTTTAGGTATTTGATATTTTTAGTACACTTTTCGACATTAACATTCATATAGTAACCTCAGTGGCTGAATTGTTTTAGTTATATTGTATTTTGTTTTAGCAATTCCACGCTTTATTTATATGTTTCTTTCAGCTAGAAATTTATATAAAAAATTTATCCGCTTTATTTTTTAGCAAAATATTTTTTACTCATACATATCATATATTATCTGATTACTAAATATATATGCAAAAATTAGTGACTAAAATTAATTAATTGATCATGTATATAAAGCCTTTATCCTGTTATTGTCTTAGTTTTGAGGAAATTGAGTTTTTCTTTCCTTACTTTAGTATTACAAATTGATCTTCTATATAGTAAATTAAGAATCTAAGACCTGCATTTTGTTCGTTGGGGTATTATTGTAAGTCCAATTTTTCTATTTTTGCCTCGCATATCCGTTGCAGCCTTGCAGTTGGTACTGTTGTGTTCCCATTTTCTCTCACAATTGTGTTTATGGTTTTCGGTTAATGCATTTTATTTACTACTAACTCCTTACTGTTATCTGTGTTTTTTTTCTCCCTCCAGAGAGCGATGGTTTACCTTTATATAACCTCCCATTTACCTATCTCTTTTTCTTATTAAAACTATTGCTCATATATTCCGTATCAAAAGTGTTTAATATATGTTGACATATTGAGAATATACGGTTCTTAATTTTTTTACTCTAGTTGTAACTAATACGGTTATAATTGATTGTTCCTGGATGAAAAAATGGATGATCGTGGCCGATAATAATTGGTTAATGGATGAAAAAATAAACAGAAGCTTTTCATGCCTTTAGATTCAGAATCTTGTACATCTAACCTTTTGTTTCGGCCACTCATATTCCCTGTATGCCTTTCTTTCGCATTGTTCAATATACTTTCACAATATTTATTACACGTTAAAATTTATTGCAGTTTTAGTTGTAAGTAATATGATTCGGTTATATATTTCATTGTTACAGCTCCTAATTTAGTTGAGTATTGTTGTGGGAGATAAGAGTTGGATAATGGATGAAGAAATCAACAGCCAGGTTAATGTCATTGAACAAGTAAATGGGGCTGATCTTCTGGATGGTAAACCATGCATCGGAATGTGCTTTGATTCCGAGCAGCATGCATATGACTTGTACAATGCTTACGGAGGTAATATAGGATTTAGTATCCCTCATGAGTGGGGCAATCCTAGTAGGAAGGACGGAGATCAATTGCCACAATCGGAAAGGAAACTGACTTCAAGGTTATTTGTATGCTCAAAGGAGGGTGTAAGAAGAAGTTCGAAGGCACGGAAGAAGAAGAGTCTTAGAGCTGACACATGAACGGATTGCCTTGTACGCATGGGTATAAGCTAGGATTCTAGTTTAGGGAAGTATGTGGTCCAGAAATTCATTGAAGAGCACAACCACGATCTCATACCGAGCAATTTGACCCACATGTTGCCTTCTCAACAAAAAATCAATAGTGTGCAGGCAATTCAAGTTGAAATGGCAGCAGACTATGGTATACCCTTACGGCAATCTTTTGAATTAACGTGTAGATAATCGGGTGGGAGAGAATCTGTCGGGTTTTCCAGGGTTGATGTCCAAAACCATTTGAGGATAAGGAGGCAAAAGGATCTGGAAAGCGGGGAAGTCGGTTGTGTTGGCTTTTGAAATTTAGTTTCGGTAAACAATTCCAAAATTGATGATAACAAACCATTAAAGAGTGTTTGATACTAATGAATTATCGAGTTCATGTTTTCAGCAAAAGATAGGTGAACGACTCGGAAAACAAGCTCGGAAAGAAAACAACTCGGAAAGAAAGTTTGAATAAAAGCGAAAAGCCGAGAAAGAAATTGAAGCGAGAAAATAGAAATTTATATATTCAACGGCAAAGGTGAAAGTCAAAGACTCAGGGTAGATAGGTCGGGGAGCGATCATTGTAACAAGGTAAATTTATGTGTTGATATTATCTTATAAGCTCAAGTATAAAATGAACCGAACTCAAATGGAAAGGAAAATGATTTACCGAACTCAAATGGAAAGAAAAATGATTTTAACAAATATTTTTCTTACTCATAGTCGACTAGAAGAATCCTTTGTATTCTATAATAATCGACTAAACAAATCAGGAGCAACAACTTTTTTTTATCGAAATTGATGTAGTCGACTAAACTCATAAAGTAGTCGACTAAAGCTCTTCATTGAGTCGACTAAGAGTCCATCTAGTCAACTAGAGTATCATCTAGTCAACTAAAAGAGTCCATCTAGTCGACTAGAGACTCCATGTAGTCGACTAAAGGCTCCTTAAAATCTGCATTTTTGATAGAAAACATTTTCCATGTTTTGTGCATCATGTTTAATGGATTTCAAACGGCTCTTGACTTCTCTAATTCAATACTCACTCTCAAAACCCTAAAGCATTGATATATATAGAATGAGATGTGTATATTTTAAGAAAACAGATTGCAAAGAAAAAGAAAGAAAAGCTTTAAAACTTCATACAGAAATTCTCTGCAAAAGCCATTGAAACCAAGCAAGCAAAATCTGATTTTTGAGAAAATCTTTGAAAATAAAAAACTCTACTATCTCTTCTTAATCTCCAAACATCTTTCATTGATATATCCTTTAAGAATACATTTCTTAGAATATAGCTTCCTCCAATTTGGAAAAGAGTTAGAAATATTTTTGTACACCTTATTCACCCCCCCCCCCCCCTCTAGGGTTCTAGGGTTAATTAGTGACTAACAATTGGTATCAGAGCCTAATCTCTATAAATTGTATACTTAACCGTCTTAGATAACGATCATGGCCTCAAATTTAGTCACTCATGTTGAAGAACAATCTAATAATAAACCCCATGGTTTGATGGATCAAATTATAGCTATTGGAAAACTAGGATGATAGATTTTCTTCAAGCTATTGACTACCAAATTTGGCAAGTAGTTCTTGAAGGACCGTTTGTATTAACCAAAATCGTTGATGGAAAAACCGTCCCCAAATTACCCAATGAATGGGATAACGATGACCGTAAGCTTATGTCCTACAATGTTAAAGCCAAAGTAAATTTAAATTGTGCATTGAGTCCAAATAAATTTAATTGTGTATCTATGTCACGCCCCAAATTTCCTAGAACTCATAAACCCGAGCCTAAGAGCTAAGGAGGTGAACGGAAGTAAAAATAAATGAGAACCAACGTCATACAGTCATCAAACACCCACAAAAGGGTAAGAAAGACACTCTGATACCCTACTATCACACCCCTAGAATTCCCGAAACTTTAATCTAGAGAGTCAGCGAATCTCCAAAGGGTGACGTAAGTCAAGCAACCACTAGAGTCAACAATAACAAAGAGACACATGGAATAACAATGAAAAATATACTCCATGCAAAATAGAATACTAGAGACTCAATAGTATCCTCAGATACCAATATACACGCCCCTAAATCCCTAAGACTCCCGAACTAGGACATCTAAGGAATCCAGGATGTGATCCTTAACATGAATAACCAACTAAGACATCATTAACCAAGAAAACATATGGGTTAATGATAAAAATGGTATATTTGATACCCAAATGAATGATTAAACAAAGCAGCGGAATCTAACGAAAATCAGGCATAGTTCCGTTTGTAAATGGAACATCCGGACAACTAACCACAACATAAAGACCTGCCAATAACAGTTTGATAATAATAATGGCTTCCAAGCCCCACATTCATCAATCCTACTAGGGCTGAGGTAGTGGAAAGAAACCGAAACCCCTCCAAACCCTCTATAATCAATAGAGCCACAAATGCTCGAATAAGAATACAGAAAAACACCTAGTTGTGCAGAATAGATACAATAACATCCTGAAAGAATAAATACAGGAAAATAAAGAATACATCAATAGGGATATGCCAATAGACTGGCTTCCAAAAGAAATACATGATAATCCCATAACAATGGGTAAAGAAGCTAACAGCCGAATACTAGCATCCCCAAACCTGTCGTGCGGCAACCGTAACCGCATCACCCAAATCAACTCCAAACCTGTAACGAGAAAACCAAGGAAACTGTCGTTGTACCACATCCTGCCCATAGCCGTACATTTCCTCCAACCTGGCGTGGAATACCAGGGGGGCAAATGAAATTCCCTCCGTGAGCAAATAAGCTCAGTGGGAAAAGATACTCTAACTACCACATCCTCTGGTAGTTTAGGTAATGCTAAACTATCTAATAAGATAAATATAACCCAACTAATCCCATCCACGCAAAACCCAAGGTACGCGCTCATATATTACCGTACGTAAGTATATAACGGAGATATATATATATAGACATATATATATACAAGTATACATGTATGAGTATGCAACATGAGTCTACAAGGTGCAACTACGGCTCATACTCCAAGTACCAACACAGGTAGTCTACACTACTCTCACCAACATACGCTAGGTACACGACATCCAGGTCAAACCTAACAAATCATCAATTACTCACAACACAAATCAGAAGATCCAACAGAGGAGATCACACTCACCTCTAACATCCACAGGAATCAAAATCCACCACTAGTACCAAGGAAGGCTCAAATCCCACACCCCGATAACACAGGAAGGAAAACACCCACATCCTTGCTTACTAACATAACCATCATCAATATATATGTATATATGTACAATATATATATATATAACAAACCTCATCCCATTCCTAGAGAAAGTCTACCTCTCAAGAACTAGGTCACCTCAATCATATCATCACATAAACACCTCAATTGCTATCTCCAACAATGTCAATAAATCACCAATACTCTCACTAAGGATAAGAAAAACCCTGTAAGAGTCAAGAACCTAAGGAAGAGAAATAAATACCAATGATAACCCAACAGATAACCGAGACAACAATGTCGAGGTTAAAACACCACAATTGTTTAGGGAAACAACCGAACAAGGAAACCAAAAATGAATGGCTGAGAATAAAGGTTATAAAAAGATGAATCCAGTGATTCAATAGTTTCTAAGAAAAATGTTTTAAAAACTCGAACCAACCCATTTGGCATCCATGCCCCTAACGTAAGTAAACTCAAATCACCTAGGTGGTGACTTCAACAACCTAGAGAAAAGGAAGGGCAACACTATATGTGTGCACTGAACAACACCAAGCCTCGTAAACGAGACTTAGAATGATCCGAAGAAAAGAAGAAACAAGAAATCCCCTTTCAAAACACTACAGGTCGAGATTTTTGAGAAAGAAGTCTCAAAATCTCAGAATCTCGAGACAAGTAATAAAATAGTTTCCTTTTCGGAAATCACACAGTAAAAATGACCATCTTGCCCCCGGTCTCCGTCAGTTGCCATCACCGGCTTTTAGAGTAAAAAATCTTTTCAAAGAAGATCCTAAGATCAGTTTATAAGTGTTAAAACTTTTCATTTTACGGGGGTAGGCGAAAACGGGTTTTTCCTTTTAAATATAAAGAGTTTAGAAAACACCGTTTTCGAAATGACAGCCAAGTAAAAATGAACACAACTACAAGGATTCCTATAATGTCCAAAAGGACAGTAAAGAAAGAATAATACGTTGGACTCACGGAAGTCAACCATCCGTTTCCAACTCCACAAAATCAATGACACCACGAGTAAGAGGTTCGACACCACGCCGTAACCAATGACTCAAGGAATGACATACAAGTCAACGACGACGTACTAGCGTACAAAACACAGTACAGGGAATGCTTAGGGGAATGAACTAAGCATAAGAAACAACGCTACAACACCACGGTTCCCCAAGTACTTAATAAATCTCTCAACCATAATCTCTTCTCATCAATCAAAATCTCCCACAATCTCATCACCTGCCTTCTCTAAGGCCTCAATTCTCAATTGATACTACGGTCAATCTCGGATCTCAAATCTCTAACAAGGTCACACAGCCAACCACAATCACCAACCTATTAACCACAATCACAAGACTACTAACCACAATCACAAGACAGTTAATCGCCTTCTCTAAGGCCTCAACCTTAAAATCAACTCTACGGTCTACCACTAATCTCAACCAACCACATAAGTCACAACGTCAATATGCCTAACCTCCCCTAAAGGCATAAAAGCATATAATTACAAGTATAAGATTATAATCCATCATACTTTTTAAATTACCACATTTTACTTCTTGTTTCACATTATTCATTTCTGGTTGAGCATTTATAAAATATAAATTTAATTTACAATATTCATAAATTAACATGCTCCAACATCATATATACATACATATCAATGAAATCACATAATGATATGAAATGCACCATACTCACAGATCGCCTGTAGTACACACACATAAAAACACACCCTCCCAAAGGGTAAACGGATCATTCTCCACCATTCCCCTGAGTCTGCAGGCTCACTAGAGAAGGTAGACTCATCGAACCGTCATTCCAAAGTGCTTTTGACACTTACACTTTTAATAGGAATACGTGCACCACGACCCAAGTCGAGCAAATAGGGCCTTGGACGATATGTCCTCCCCCTATAGTCTCAGTTTCTTAGAAGATTAGTTCCGCGGGAAGCGAGAAGCACCCCCTGGCCAGTTGTTTCGACGATCTAAACACAAACGTCTACTCGTGCACCATGCATAAATGAAGTAGACCACACCAAATGAACTCTCTCTGCAAATGGTGAAACCGTGCACTACATGTACCCACACCCATGTCTCACAATACATGGTGTACGCAATAAAATCATGTCTCAACATAAATATATCATGCACCATATTTATGAAAATACCCACATGGCAATATCAACATAAATCTCAAAATCTCTTTTCATGATTTTAAAATATAAATAAGCATTTAAATCGTGACAAAACATATTTATGTTTTAAACCATATATTTTCTTTAATTCTTCAAGAAATATTCCAATCCCATTTTAACATGCTTATAAATAATTAGGCAAGTAAACCACATATAATCAGAGGAACCTATCATAGCGTCTAAGTTTCTCACGTCCAACGTTTACAAATTCTCTAACCCATTTAATTATCAAGGGAAAGTTCTAAACCGTCTATTCCTATTGGATTCAGATAGGAAATTAATTTAATCTCATAGGAAATAATTTAATTAATTTTCTCAAAATTAATTTCTCAATCCTACGTCAATTCTACCCAAATATAGATATTTTAAATTCACAATTTATATATCTATATTAAAATAATTAAGGGTTTGCATGACCCAAACTACGTCAATAATGCAGAGTGAGAAATAAAATTTCCCACCTAATTTACGTTTACCGAACAGTCCGAAACAACATAGTGTCGGCGCCCGAATATGGAGCCCACCAACCAAAATCGTCCGAAAACTATTTCGAATATATCGAAATGTCCGTCTCGACAACCTATACGATATATACGAAGCCCATTAGCAATAGGTTAATTAATTTGGGTAAATCGAAAATACCCCAAACGAAAATTCGAAATTTCAAATCGAATTTCCTGACAAACCGTTCAACGTAAAATTACAAAAAACTTTACACGTCGTACCTGACATAGAGACAAAGCTACCCTCCGAAAATCAACCCAAACCATGTTCGGGAAGTCGATCGAACAAATGGTCAAAGTTTCGGCCAGACTGCACTGTTGCGCGAACTGCTACAGTGCGCATCGCCTCTGCGCGAGACCAGCTCAGCCCTGCGCCGCCCTGCGCCACCGACGACCCCTACACAACGCCGCCAGCCGCCGTCGAATCCAGCTGCGCCCTAGCTCGCCATCGCCGCTGCTATAGCTGCGGCGAACCAGCCCTGGACATTCCTCTCTCTCTCAGCCGATTCTCTCTCTCTCTCCCTCTCTCTCTCTCTCTCGAGCTGCCATGGGGAAGAAGAGGAGATGCAGCTCTGGTCGTGGAGAGTGAGGATGAGTCGTGCGCGTGAAAAGGAAGGAGGAGAAGACATACGGGAGTGGTTCAGATCTGTGCATATATGTATATACATATATATGCGAAATCGCACAACTAACCCTCGACTTATCCATAATTGCAAAATGACCCCACTTCAATATATATATATAATTTAATATATATATATAATAAATCCCAACAATTACCAGAAGCCTCCCAATAATATCACGCAACCCCGAAAGTCCACGGGACGCTAAATAACTAATTTAGTCCGAAAGAAATACACCGGGTTAAGAACCCAAACGTCGGAACACCTAACAAGCCCGATCAATTAAAATGTGTCATCATCCAGTCGAAGTACTAAACATTTAAATGTCGAAACGATACCATGTAGTCGACAACAAGAACTCGCGTAGTCGTCAAAGAGAAACTGTAATGTTATATAGTCAACTTTAAAACTAAACACGAAAAATTTATAGGTATCAAATACCAAGAATAAATAATACGTCATGAACAAGTGACGTCATTACCGAAATTAAAAAAAATTAATTTCAGGAAAAAGGAAAATAACACAGGGTGTTACAACCTTCCCACCTTAGGAGATTTCGTCCTCGAAATCAGGGAGTACCTTAGTCCGTAAGTCACATCCGGTTAGCTAGGCCGCATGATCTACTCACATTCCTCGGTAACCAACCCATGATAAAGGTATGAAAGAATACATGTGACTGAGCTATTGTCTCACTCCGCTGGAATTAAATCACAACGGGATGCATCTAGTAAGATACGCCCTCAACATAACACAAATGAAACACACAAGAATATTGAAGCACAACAAGAACGCAGATCGAACTCTTAGATAAACATCGAACGTCGAACGTACCGCCGACCATTACCCGTCGTCCCTAAGACAGTGAAACTAGAGTACACAGAGAACACGCAGATCGTAATCGTAGATAAACCCAAAACGTCGATCGCATATCGTAATCGTAGGTAGACCCCACACGTCGAACGTACCGCCGACCATTACCCGTCGTCCCTAACGGATATGAGTGAAGTTGAGCATCAATCCAATGATGACTTGACCAACTCAATGCCCAAAGTATGGAGGATTGTTCACAATCATCCTCTTGATCAAGTCATAGGTAATCCATAAAAATGGGTTAGTACTAGATCTCAACTTAAATATTTTTGCAACCACATGGATTTTGTTTCGCAAATCGAACCCAAGAACTTCCACGAAGCTCAATGTGATGATTCTTGGATCGTAGCAATGCAAGAGGAACTAAATCAATTTGAACACAATCAAGTTTAGCGTTTAGTTCCTAGACCCAAAAATCAAACTATAAGTGGCACAAAATGGGTTTTTTGAAACAAAAAGGATGAGAATGGAGTATTTATTCGAAATAAAGCAAGATTGGTAGCTCAAGGATATAATCAAGAGGAAGGCATCGACTACGATAAGACCTTTGCACTGGTAGCTAGATTAGAAGCAATTAGAATGCTTCTTGCATTTGCGTCATATAGAAACTTTACTCTTTATCAAATGAATGTCAAAAGTGCTTTCTTAAATGGTGTCATAGAAGAAGAAATTTTTGTAAAGCAACCACCCGGTTTTGAAAATAATCTTTTTCCAAATCATGTTTTCAAATTGGCTAAAGCTCTATATGGTTTAAAGCAAGCTCCTCGAGCTTGGTATGAGAGACTTAGCAGGTTTTTGACTAAAAAATGGTTTTACAAGAGGGAAAATTGACAACACACTTTTTACAAAAACCATTAAGAATAATTTGTTGATTGTCCAAATATATGTTGATGACATTATCTTCGGCTCAACAAACGACTCTTTATGTAAAGAATTTGCTATAAGTATGCAAAATGAATTTGAAATGAGCATGATGGGTGAGTTGAATTTCTTTTTAGGATTGCAAATCAAGCAAAGCTCGGATGGCTTATTCATTAGCCAATCCAAGTACACTAAAGATTTTCTAAAGCGATTTGGTATGGAGGTTACCAAACATGCCATAACTCCTATGAGTTCCTCTATTAAGCTTGATAAAGACGAAAATGGTAAATGTGTTGACATTACTAATTATAGAGGCATGATCGGTTGTTTTTTTTACTTAACCGCTAGTAGACCGGATATAATTTTTAGTGTATGCTTATGTGCTCGTTTTCAATAATGTCCTAAAGAATCTCATTTACTTGCCGTGAGGCGTATTTTTCGCTACCTAAGTGGTACAATTAACTTAGGGCTTTGGTATCCACGTGGAACTTCACTTGATCTTATTAGCTATTCGGATGTCGATTTTGCGGGATGTAGAATTGATCGTAAAAGTACAAGCGGCACTTGTCATTTTCTAGGATACTCACTAGTTTCTTGGTCAAGTAAAAAGAAAAATTATGTTGTATTATCTATGGCCGAAGCCGAATACGTGGCAGCCGGTAGTAGTTGCGCTCAAAGTCTTTACATTAAGCAACAACTACTTGATTTCGGTCTTATTTTCACACATGTGCCTATTAAATGCGACAATACGAGTGCTATTTGTATTTCAAATAATCCGATTCATCATTCATGCACCAAGCATATAGAGATTAGGCATCATTTTTTATGTGATCATGTTGCTAAAGGTGACGTTGTATTGGTTTTTATTGACACTAAAAATCAATTGGCAGATATTTTCACTAAACCCCTCGCGGACGAATCATTTTCTAAAATTCGTAAAGAAATCGGAATGGCCATGGATTTTAATGTTTTACCTTAAATTCTTTCATAATTTTTTATTTTTCATATGTTTTCTATTTTTGCCTATTTATTTCATAGAGTTTCACCTATTTTTATCATATTTTTCATTTTTCCTTATCTTAGTCGACTCAACCAATGCTAGTACAAAATGCCCTAGTCGACTACTTCAATCAGTGATCACCAGTTTTGAGCATTTGTTTAGCCTAGTCGACTACATGCCCTCTTAGTCGACTAAACCTCCCTTCTAGGCGACTAAACCCAAGCCCTTAGTCGACTCAACCCTTCCCTCTAACCGACTCACCTAGACCTAGTCGACTCAACCCACTATAAAACCTAACCCCCTTTTCATCTTCTTCACCGCCTCCCTAACTCTTCACCCAACTCCATTTGCTCTCCTCTCAATACCTCTCATACTACCATTTCCACCTTCACACCATCATTATTTATTATCAATTTCACATTTCCATCATCCTCCACCCATTTCCTTCACCCAATTTCTTCACCTTCATTCATTTTCTCTCATATATATATACACCATTATATATCTATATATATATATATCTATATATTTTCTCATCATCTTCTATAATGCCACTGAAGACTCGCGGTCTACACCGGAAACGTTCACGCATTGATGGAGGTCAAAGCTCCACCAATCCATGCATTCCTACGGTTGTAGAGGAAGAGGATTCGAATGAACCTCTGCTCCTTGAAGTGCTTCTTCTTGATGACAGTGATTGAAATCAATTCATTACTATTTTTTATCATCGTCCTCCTACGCCATGTCGTATTGTCACTCAAGCTCTATGTAATGAAATTGGGGCTTGAACTTTTGATTTGTTCCGAGCAATCGGTTGGGATTTTTTCATTTTGCTTGACATTCTAGTTCTTCCTCGCATTGACAAAGCATTTTATGTTTCTCTTGCGAATCACAAGGATAAATTCCTCCCTCATCTTCATTTTAATTTGATTGGTAACGAAGTGACTATTGACGATCGTGAAATCAATTGCATTTTCTCACTTCCAAATGACGGTATCTTCCATTTTTCCAAGCAAGATTGGTATAAGGTTGATGGTTTCGACTGTATTGAAGCAGTTTGGACTATTTGCATCGACAAGGAAATTACGCAGAACGCAGGTCTTCTCATTTCTATGCTACTACCTGAGGCAAGATTAATTCACAATGTCATTACTTATTCTATTTTGCCTAAAACTGGTAGTCGTAGTAGTGTGTCTCGTATGGAGGCATTTCTAGTTTACTGCGTCATGACAGCAACACGCGTTGATTTAGATACTATTTTCCGTTTCGTCATCCTTACATGTCAACGCAAGCCATCCGACCCGCTTTTCTTTCCTGCACATATCACATATTTACTTCAGTGGAAAGGTTTTTCATTTCCTAATGAGGTGTCCGAGCATCATCCTATTTTTCTCTACACCACTCATGTCAAGCATATGCATATCATTTCTGATGTGGAAGGGAATTTCATCACTAAAAGTGCGCCTATCCCTCGTTCGCGCCCAGTCCCTAGCAGTTCTGCACAGTGCCATGAAGCCTCTTCCTCGTTCCTCCATTGGAAAGTGTTTTGGCTCCTCAGGCCTTCGAGAATAGTGCTCAGGTTGCTCTTCTCAACCAAATTCTTGGGGTTGTTCAGAGCAATAGGGAGACACTTCAGCGCCTTGATGCAACCGTGAACAGAAATTCGAAAGCCATTCGAATGATAAATGAGCGTTTAATTCTTTTTGAGGATGGACTTTCTAGCCGTATCACTGCTCTTGCCAGGTCACTTTGATGACCTTACTATTGGACGCAAGCTCCTCGCTCACGCGCCCCTCAACGCTAACCAAAAGGGGGAGAAATTATGCTATTGCACTATCATGTATTTCAGTATCTCAAATTAGCAATTTTTGTTTTTATGTGGCTTGTTGGTGTTTATTTGCGACTTCTTTGCTATTTCCTGTTTTCATTAGTATAACGGCTTATACTAAATTGAACTATCTATGAAATGTTATTTATTAATTATCTCAAATGTGCGCCTATATATTTATTGCATCAAAATTCCCATTAAACTGAAAATTTCAGTTACAAAGGGGGAGCATTTGAATAAATATTTTATGCACATGTTGAGGGGGAACATCACTTGATGTTTCACCAATGCCAAGCAAACACAAAATGTTTTGTCATCATCAAGGGGGAGATTGTTGGCTTTGAAATTTAGTTTCGACAAACAATTCCAAACTTGATGATAACAAACCATTAAAGAGTGTTTGATACTAATGAATTACCGAGTTCATGTTTTCAGCAAAAGACAGGTGAACGACTCAGAAAACAAGCTCAGAAAGAAAATGACTTGGAAAGCAAGCTCGGAAAGAAAACTTGAATAAAAGTGAAAAGCCGAGAAAAAAATTGAAGCGAGAAAATAGAAATCCAAATATTCAACGGCAAAGGGGAAAGTCAAAGACTCAAGACTTAGGGTAGATAGGTCGGGGAGCGATCATTGTAACAAGGTAAATTTATGTCTTGATATTATCTTATAAGCTCAACTATAAAATGAACCGAACTCAAATGGAAAGGAAAATGATTTACCGAACTCAAACGGAAAGAAAATTATTTTAACAAATATTTTTCTTACTCATAGTCGAATAGAAGAATCCTTTGTATTCTCTAGTAGTCGACTAAACAAATCAGGAGCAACAAGTTTTTTATCCAAATTGATGTAGTTGACTAAACTCATAGAGTAGTCGACTAAAGCTCTTCAATGAGTCGACTAAGAGTCCATCTAGTCGACTAGACTACATCATGTAGTCGACTAGAGCATCATCTAGTCGACTAAGATAGTCCATCTAGTCAACTAGAGACTCCATGTAGACGACTAAAGGTTCCTTAAAATCTGCAGTTTTGACAGAAAACATTTTCCATGTTTTGTGCATCATGTTTAATAGATTTCAAACGGCTCTTGAATTCTCTAATTCAATACTCACTCTCAAAACCCTAAAGCATTGATATATATAGAATGATATGTGTATATTGTAAGAAAACATATTGCAAAGAAAAAGAAAGAAAAGCTTTAAAACTTCATACATAAATTCTCTGCAAAAGCCATTGAAACCATGCAAGCAAAATCTAATTTTTGAGAAAATCTTTGAAAATCAAAAACTCTAGTATCTCTTCTTATTCTCCAAACATATTTCATTGATATATTCTTTGAGAATACATTTCTAGAGCTATTGAAAAATTACCAAAAACACTTGAGCTTATATTGATTTATCTTCCATAAAAACCTTTGGGTTTTGAGTGTTTTTCTTCTTAAGTGATTTTATTGATTATATACGAATTTATGATCTCGGACAAATGAAGGCCAACGATTGTTCAAGAGAGGGTTGTTCTCTTGATTGAGAGACAAGCTCGAGAGGCTTGTGTTGTAAAGGTTTGTCATTCCACCTGTTAAGGAAGGGCCATAGTGAAAGGATTGGGAAAAGTCTCAAGAAGGGGTTCTTGAGCCGAGGAGTAGGAGTTACCGAACCTCAAAAAAATCACGGTGTCAATCTCTCTATCTCTTTCTCTTTATTTCATTAATTTTCATGGTATATTTTCTTGAATATATTGTATGCTATAATTAGTCTTGTGATAAGTTGTTAGATAAATTGAATTGAGACATTGACTTGATTATTGAAGAAATTGAGTTTTGAATATAGCTTGTTCCAATTTTGAAAAAAGTTAGAAATATTTTTGTACACCCTATTCACCCCCCCCCCCCCCCCTCTCTAGGGTTAATTAGTGACTAACAGGTTGGCTTATGAAGTATTTTGAAAAGCAGCTTGTTGTTGATCCTAGTTTTATGCACGTTGTCCCGCTCGATGTTGCCAACATGATAACTAATATATTCTGGACAGATTCAAAGATGGTATCCGATTATGCTGCTTTTGGAGATGTTTTGTCCTTTGATACTACATACAAGATTATGCAATGTGACAGACCATTTGTTGTGTTCATTGGCTTAAATCAACACTGTCAGACAACGGTTTTTGGTGTTGCATTGATGTACGACGAGACGGCAGATTCCTTTGCGTGGTTGTTCGCTACATTCTTGCGATTCATGTACGATAAATCTCCGAAGACCATTTTTACCAACCAAAACGCAGCAATGGCCAAGGCATTGTCGCAGGTAATGCCCGATACCACCCACCTTCTCTGTTGTTGGCACCTCATGCAAAACGTACACAAGCATGCGGGTGCAAAACAGGTGGATAAATTTACGGTTAAGGGGACAATTTCTCATTTAATGTTTAGGTTGGAGGATGTGAAGGAGTTTGATGTGAAGTGGGATGTGATGGTCAAATTATTTGGATTGCAGAACAATAAATGGATAGCAAACATGTATGATTTGAAGCATGTTTGGGGAAAGGCATATGTAAAGGGTGTATGGACTGCCGTAATGCATAGTACTCAAGTTAACGAGAGTTTCAACGGTAGGCTGAAACAGTACCTTGCTCGGCAATATGCGTTACCCGAATTCTTCCAACATTTTGACACATTGTTGTATGGAAAACGTTATAAAGATCTGGAAGCAGAGTATGGGTTGTTGTAAAAGCTTCCCAACATAGCAAATCCATGCATGCTTCTGACTGAAGCCGGAAAGGTGTACAGAAAGAAAATTTATGACAGAGTCGAGGCAGAATACATGAAGGCTTGCATGAACGCTCAGATTGACACTGCGTTCCGCGATGACGAAAAGGGGTGTTGTCTTTATGAAGTTAGTCAATCTGATAAACCAAGCAAACATGTGGTTACGAGAATTCTGTAGGATGACCACCTCACGCGTTCTTGCATGAAATTTGAATCCGAGGGTATTATGTGCATGCATACCCTAAAAGTGATGAAAGATATAATGAGAGTGCACAAAATCCCACAACGCTACATTTTAAAGAAGTGGACCAGAAATACGAAGGAGGGCAACCTACAAGAACTCATTCGAAATGATGTTTGTACCGATGAAAGACTAGAGAAACAAAGAAGGCATAAAATCCTTTGTCGGTCTATGATTGAAGTAGCCAACATTGCCAACGTATCATCCTAAGCTTTTGAAACTGTTATGGCCTTGGTTTTTAAGATGAAAATAGTTATTGAGCAGAGTCTTGTGCGTCGCCACACCCACCCACTGGCCATTCGACCCAGTAATGTGGGTGTCAACATATTTGAAAAGTTGCCTGAGAATTCCCATGTCAATACTTCCACCGTTGCTAAAGCGAAGGGTATAGCTGTGAAAGACAGAACTAAAGGGCAGAGACGGGGGCTAATACCTACCATTGAGAAGGTTATGAAGAAGAAAAAATAGCCCGTAGCAGTGAAGGTACGTATTCGGATCCTATTGCATCAAATTGTTTCATTTGTCCAGTATTAATAAAGGGAAATTGTTATTGTGGTTTAAATATCTTTTGCAAATGGTAGTTTGCGAATGTGGATTTACGGAAATTAGTAATTATATCTAGGTTTGAGTATAACATGCTTAGTTGTTGTAATTACATCCATTATTTGATAAAATATAATCCCGTTGCATCAGATATCAAGCCCTGACATCGCTTTCGGCACCTCATATTTCTTATCCAGCTTCAACTCACCATCATCTGAGTTCACAGAACTTACCAAAGTAATTATTATATTTTCCTTCTATGCATGTCAGACCTCATATTTATTGCTTACATTATCTCGGTTCATGTAGTTTCCTAGAAAAATTTCCCTTTCTAATTATGTTGAGATTATCTTATTCCCCATTTTAGGTTACAGAGATTCCAGATTATTCATCTGACCCCTCTTTACAATTTATGGCTTATGGACTTCCCTCTCCTCCACCTACTCCATCGGACGCTCCCGTCGATGAATCAATTCCTTTACCACGGGACAAGAGGTGTTTTTCAATAATGTATTGCTTTCAATTTATATATTATTTATAGTGGCATCACTTACAGATTGTACCGTTTGTTTTCTCTTTTTTGCGTCATTGTTTTCCCTTTCAGGTCAATGATAATCATGTTAGATCAAAAAACCGTATGGAAACCAATTTCCCTATTGCTGGTCATGCCCCTTTAGCTCCTCCATCGTGCGTTGCTGTTTTGTTATCAAATCACTCAATTGTCGTACCAGTTCGAGTAGAGGTAGTATTTCCTTCTGACTCTTTGAGCATATGCTTTGGTGTACATATATGTAATATTTTCTTCTTGAACTCTGTTTGCGACCCAAATTTTTATGAGCTTAAAATTTTATCGCTCTCTATTGTGTTTCGGGATACCCAATCTCAGTCCAATTCAAAGTCAATTCAAAGCAATTTATTTGGTCGTGGGTTTCGAAGCCCTGTCTCCAATGCCACAAACATTCCAATTCATTTTACGAATGAGTCAATGGGTGTTAACAACCTGCATCAGGTATTATCGCCATTCCATTTCATGTTTGCTTATTAGTGTTCCTTCACGTTTTTATATAAAGTTGGTCGTGCTGCTCTACTTAAATGATTATGTTGTATTTTTTAAAAAACTAATTCAGGCTGCATCTTCTAATTTTGTGTGTTGTTACAATGAACAGCAGTCTGCTTTAGGATTAAGCCTTCTAAGCACTCCTTCTTCTTTCGAGGGGTCGACAACCCTAAATCATGTAAGTAATTTGAATTCGATAATTTTCTGTACACAATCCCCTTCGAAATACTAGTATTTTCTACATCGACTCCCAATCATATCTATGGATATTTGTTTCATCCAGGGTCCCCTAATCTGAAAAACCTTCGGCGGTAAAACTTCAATTTTCCCGGACACCATGATCATTCACCCAACCCTAAATCATGTAAGTAACTTTAATCCGATAGTTTACTGTTCATAATTCCCTCCAATATACTATCTTTTACATTGACTCCCATTTATTATGTGTTCATATTTATTTTTCAGCCAGGGTCATGAAATTTCAACGGCCTTCGATGCTAAAACTTCAATTTATCGGACACCATTATAAATCACCCAGCCGATGACAACCGTGTGCACAATAAATGGCAGAATAAATGTTTGATTCACCAGAGATATGAATATATAGTAGTTCTATTGTAACATTTTACTGTAAACTATCATGTCCCTAGGTAGCCATGAGTTGAATGAATTAATAAATTTCAATCACACCTGAAACATAACCTAGGAGGATTGAAGCTTCCATAAAATTTATAGATTGACTTCTCTGTAAGGTTTGAATTAACTATTTATTCAGTAGACATTGGGTGTTATTCAGTACACAACGGGTTTTG
The DNA here is from genome assembly GCA_963922005.1 of Cornus suecica. Classification (NCBI taxonomy): domain Eukaryota; kingdom Viridiplantae; phylum Streptophyta; class Magnoliopsida; order Cornales; family Cornaceae; genus Cornus; species Cornus suecica. The sequence goes on along the minus strand of OY998238.1, from coordinate 57,743,418 downwards.
GACAGCCACATTCTATCAAACTGCACTAAGAGTGGTTCCAATGCATATTTTATGAAGGCGAGTATATAACAACGGTTGGTAGTCTTAAAATATTTGCCTACAAATACTATATCTCATTAAAAATGTTTGAGGAATCTATGACCATATCATATTCTCAACACTATCGTTATCAATCACTCAAGTTTGTTTTTGCGACTACAGTTGTTTCAACATGCTTCTTCGGGTTTTCGTTTTCTTTGCATTACATGTTACACTGGAAATATTTAAATAATGTTACAGTGGACGAAATTTGATTTATTGTTTTTGAATTATATGGCTTCTGAATTCCCCTTTTTGGCCCTGAATCACCTTATTTCATAAAACTCCCAATAGTTAAGAATATATATATATATATATTTCGGAAAAAATGTATACCTGGGAAAAAATATTTATATTTCGGAAAGAGTATAGATTTAGTAAAATAACAGATACTCATGACAAATATATATATTTTTGGAAAAAATATATATATTTGGGAAAATATATATATATTTGTCATAAATATGTGTTATTTTCCAAAATCTATACTTTTTCCGAAATGTAGATATTTTTCCTTCCAATATAGTTTTTTCCTCAATATATATATATATATATATATATTCAGAATTATTTTTATTTTTTTCGAGATATATATTTATTTCCTGAAATATATGTTTTTTCGAAATATATATAATTGAAGTACTTTGCATTGAAGTTTTTGGTTCGATATAATATTTACAAAGAATTCTCAATTATTATACAGTTATTTTAATTACAATATATATATATATATATATATAATTATGATTAATATCGATTTACTTAAATACATGAAATGGGATTAAGTTGAAATTACAATTGCGATAATATTTACACTTGATAGATAATTTATAACAATTCTAAAATATGTCATAAGAAGTATTTAGGAAACTATACTATGACTATTTATGAAGATCGATTAACACTGTATAAATTTTATTTTCATTCTTTGTTGTGCACATGTGCTGACACTATATTGCACTACAATAAATGATACTGCTTACAGTATCTGAAATATGTGATGCACAAAAGTGAAAGCAAAATTTATTCACTCTTGGGCAGGTGGGGAGAAATCTGAGTTACAGAGATATGCTTATTCCATGGTGAAAAAAGAACCCTCCCAAACGAATGCCTAAACTCAGTAGCCCTAATAGGTCATCATACCTAATTTCAATTAATGCGATGTCTATAATTGAAAATACAAAAGTATAATATGCTACATATTATTGCAATGGCCGGTAATTTCTGGTCATTCTACTTTTTAACAAATACATCCCCTAAGATTTGTAAAGTATTTAAATGACAGTAGGGATGACACTAAGGTATTAACTGTCATGTTATTGGTGTAATGTATTGTAATACTTGTGTGGCTAATATTGGACACGTGTATGTTATTGTCCTGTTTTTGGTGCAATGTTCTTTTATTTCCGGTACAATATATCACAAGATATTGTCCATTGTACTCGAGTAGAGTTCTTTTCATCGTTATATGGTTAATATATATCCTTTTTCTTTTAATTACACTGTGTAATTAATTTGTACCATGTGGTCATTTGGTGATGTCACGCCCCAAATTTCCTAGGACTCTGAAACCAGAGCCTAAGAGCTAAGGGAGTGAATACGGAAGTAAAAGGAAAAGAGAACCAATGACCTTCAATCATCAAACACCCACAAAAGGGTAGAAAAATGCCCTGATACCATGCAGTCACGCCCTTAAAATCCCCGAAACTCTAATCTAGAGTCAACAATAACAATGAAGAATATACTCCATGCCAAAACGAATACTAGAAACTCAATAGTATCCTCTGATACCAACAGACACGCTCCTAAATTCCTAAGACTCCCGGACTGGGACATCCAAGGAATCTAAAATGCGATCCTTAATATAAGTGACCAACTAAGATATCATTAACCATGAAAACATATGGATTAATGATAGAAATGGTATATTTCATACCCAAATGAATGATTAAAAAATGCAGTGAAATCTAACGAAAATCCGGCAGAGTTCCGTTTGTAAATGGAACATCCAGACATATCACCGCAACAATTTAACCTGCCAATAACAATTCGATAATAATAATGGTTCACAGGCCCAACATTCATCAATCCTACTAGGGCCGAGTTAGTGGAAAGAAACCAAAACCCTCCAAACCCTCTAAAATCAACAGAGCCACAAATGCTTGAATAAGAATACAGAAATGCACCTAGCTGTGCAGAATAGATACAATAACATCCTGAAATAATAAAGACAGGAAATAAACGATACATCAATAGGGATATGCCAACAGACTGGCTCCCAAAAGAAATACATGACAATCCCATACAAATGGGTAGAGAAGCTAACAGCAGAAGACTATCGTCCCCAAACCAGTCGTGCTGCAACCGTAACCGCATCATCCTGTGCAACTCCAAAATCTGTAACAATAAAACCAAAGAAAACTACCGTTGCACCGCATCCTGCCCATAGTCGTAACATTTCCTGCAACCTGGCGTTGAATACCAGGGGGCAAATGAAATTCCCCTGTGAGTAAATAAGCTCAGTGGGAAAAGATACTCTAACTACCACATCCTCTGGTAGTTTAGGTAATGTTAAACTATCTAGCAAGATATATATAGCCCAACAAATCCCATCCACGCAAAACCAAGGCACGCGCTCTTATGCTACCGTAAACGAGTATATATATATCGAGAATATATATATAAATACACAACAAGAGTCTACAAGGTACAACTAAGACTCGTACTCCAAGAACCCATACCGGTAGTCTACACTACTCTCACCAACATACACTAGATACATGACACTCAGGTCTAATCCAACAAATCATCAAATGCTCACATCGCTAACCACAAAATCCAACAGAGGGAACACACTCACCTCTAATATCCACAGGAATCAAAATCCACCGCTAGTACCAAGGAATACTTATAACTCACTCCCCGAGAACATAGGAGGAAAAGCACTCACATCCTTATGCACTAACACAATCGTCATCAATATATATATATATAACAAACCTCATCCCATTCCCAGAGAAAATCTACCTCTCAAGGACTAGATCACTTCAATCACGTCTCTTCATCAATACAATAAATCACATCATCAATAGGATTGATCAAATCACTAACACTCTTACTATGGATAAGGAAAACCACCCAATCAACTCACGGAGAGCACACAAACACTACTCTCATAAACGACCACCTAAGGGTCACCAAAACAAAGCAAAGGAAAGGAATTTCCAATGTTAACCAACAAATAACCAAGACAACAACGTCAATGTAACACCTCACTCCAACACTTGGTATAATATTGTCCGCTTTGGGCCCAGCCCGCACGGTTTTGTTCTTGGGCTCCTCCCAAAAGGCCTCATACCAATTGGAGACAACACTGCACATATAAGCACATCCCCAGACCTCTACCCTGGCGATGTGGGATATCACAATCACCCCCCCCCCCTTGGGACCCAGCGTCCTCGCTGGCGACCCGCGGGTGATGTGCATGCTCCCACACTTAATTCCGGCCGGGCTCTGATACCAATTGTAACACCCCGCTCCAATACTTGGTATAATATTGTCCGCTTTGGGCTCCTCCCAAAAGGCCTCAAACCAATTGGAGACAACACTACACATATAAGTACATTTCCAGACCTCTACCCGGGGCGATATGGGACATCACAATCACCCCCCTTGGCACCCAGCGTCCTCGCTGGCAACCCGCGGGTGATGTGCATGCTCCCACACTTAATTCCGGCCGGGCTCTGGCTCTAATACCAATTGTAACACCCCGCTCCAACACTTGGTATAATATTGTCCGCTTTGGGCTCAGCCCGCACGATTTTGCTCTTGGGCTCCTCCCAAAAGACCTCATACCAATTCGAGACAACACTGCATATATAAGCACATCCCCAGACCACTACCCTGGCGATGTGGGACATCACAATCACCTCCCCCTTGGGACCCCGCTCTAACACTTGGTATAATATGTGTAGTGTTATCTCCAATTGGTATGAGGCCTTTTGGGAGGAGCCCAATAACAAAACCGTGCGGGCTGGACCCAAAGTGGACAATATTATACCAAGTGTTGGAGCGAGATGTTACAATTGGTTTCAGAGCCAGAGCCCGCCCGGAATTAAGTGTGGGTGTATGCACAAGCCCGTGGGTAACACCAGCGAGGACACTGGGTCCCAAGAGGGGGTGATTGTGATGTCCCACATCGCCCGGGTAGAGGTCTGGGGATGTGCTTATATGTGCAGTATTGTCTCCAATTGGTATGAGGCCTTTTGGGAGGAGACCAAGAGCAAAACCGTGCGGGCTGAGCCCAAAGCGGACAATATTATACCAAGTGTTGGAGTGGGGTGTTACAATTGGTATCAGAGCTAGAGCCCAGCCGGAATTAAGTGTGAGAGCATGCACATCACCCGTGGGTCGCCAGCGAGGACTCTGGGTCCCAAGGGGGGGTGATTGTGATGTCCCACATCGCTAGGGTAGAGGTCTGGGGATGTGATTATATGTGTAGTGTTGTCTCCAATTGGTATGAGGCCTTTTGGGAGGAGCCCAAGAGCAAAACCGTGCGGGTTGAGCCCAAAGCGAACAATATTATACCAAGTGTTGCAGCGGGGTGTTACAATTGGTATCAGAGCCAGAGCCAGGCCGGAATTAAGTGTGGGTGCATGCACAAGCCCGTGGGTAACACCAGCGAGGACGCTGGGTCCCAAGAGGGGGTGATTGTGATGTCCCACATCGCCCAGGTAGAGGTCTGGGGATGTGCTTATATGTGCAGTGTTGTCTCCAATTGGTATGAGGCCTTTTGGGAGGAGCCCAAGAACAAAACCGTGCGGGCTGAGCCCAAAACGGACAATATTATACCAAGTGTTGGAGCGAGGTGTTACAGTCAAGGTTAAGAAGACCCCAAGTGTCTAGTGAAAGCACCCGAACAAGGAAACCAAAAAAAGGGAAAAGAAATACCAATGTTAACCAACAGATAACCGAGACAACAATATCAAGGTTAAAAACACCACAGGTGTTTAGGGAGAACACCCGGACAAAAGAAACCAATCCACTCGGTATCCATGCCCCTAACACATGTGATAACTCAAATCACCTAAGTGGTGACATCAACAACCAAGAAAAAGTGAAAGGCAACACTATATGTGTGCACTGAACAACACCAAGCCTCATACCCAAGACTTAGAATGAACCGAAGAAAAGGTGAAACAAGGAACCACCTTTCAAAACACTACGGGTTAAGATTTTGAGAAAGAAGTCTCAAAATCTCAGAATCTCGAGACAGGTAATAAAATAGTTTTCTTTTAGGAAATCACACAATAAAAATGACCATCTTGCCCCCGGTCTCCGTCAGTCACCATCACAGGCTTTTAAAAGTTGAAAATTATTTTAAAGAAGATCCTAAGATCATTTTATAAGTACTAAAACTTTTAGTCACTACGGGGGTAGGCGAAAACGGGTTTTTCCTTTTAAATACAAGAGTTTATTTCAAAACTTAGAAAACACCGTTTTCGAAATGACAGTCAAATAAAAGAAAACACAACTCTACGGATTCCTACAATGTCCAAGAGGACAAAAAAAGAAGAGTACTACATTGGTTCACGGAACACAGCTATCTGTTTCCAACTCAACAGAATCAAATGACACCACGAGGAAGAGGTTCGACACCACGCCGTAATCGACAACTCAAGAAGTGATATATAAGTCAAGGACATGTGCCAGTATACAAAGTACAGTGAAGGAAATGCTTAGGGGAAATGAACTAAGCACTACAGCCAAGACTGTGAAGCTACAGTACCTCAAGTACTTAATAAGATCACTTCAACTATAACCTCTTCTAATCTAATCAAAATCTCAAGACACAGTTGATAACCCATTCCTCAAAAGGTGAAAGACACTTAAAGGTCTATACAACAACATCCACTAAGTTCACAATCTCTTCACTGGCCTTCTCTAAGGCTTCAAATCTCAATTGATACTACAATCAATCCCTAACCTCAAATCTCTAAAGATGTCACACGACTAACCACAATCACAAAACTATTAACCGCATTCTCTAAGGCTTCAACTCCAATATCAACTCTACAGTCCATCACTAACCTCAACTAACCACAGAGGTCACTATGCCAATATACTTAACCTACCCCAAGGGTACAAAGTATACAACCACAAGTATAAAGATATACGTTTCATTTATACTTTAATAATTACCGCATTTAAAGTCATGTTCCACATTATTCATTTCCAGTTGAGAATTTTATAAAAATATGAATTTAATGTACAATATTCATAATTAATATGCTCCAACATCATATATATACATATCAATGAAATCACATAATGATATGCAATGCAACGTAACTCATAGTCCGCCTGTGATATGCACACAAAAACACACCCTTCCCAAGGGTAACTGGATCATTCTCCATAATTCCCCTGAGGATACAAGCTCACTAGGGAATGTAGACTTATCGTTCCGTTCTTCCCAAGTGCTTTTGACACTTCACACTTTTAACCAAGGAAGACGTCCACCACGGCTCAGCCGTGCACATAGAGCCTTGGACGATATGTCCTCCCCCTACCGTCTCAGTTTCTCAGAAGATTAGTTCAGCGGGAAGCGAGAAGCACCCCCTGGCCAGTTGTCACGATGATCCAAACACAAATGTCTACTCGTGCACCACACACAAAGGAAGTAGACCACACTAATTGAATTTTCTCTGCAAATGGTGAAACCATGCACTACATACACCAACACCCATGTCTCATAATACATGGTGTACGCAATAAAATCATGTCTCAACATAAATATGTCATGCGTCATATTTATGAAAATGTCCACATGAATCAACATGAATCTCAAAATCTCCTTTACATGTTTTAAATATACAATAAGGACATTTAAATCGTGAGAAAATAGATTCATTCACAATTCATGCTTAAACAACATATTTTATTTAATTCCTTAGAAAATAATTTTCAATTTCCCTAAACATGCCTTTAAACAATTTAAATCAATTAATCCACGTATAATAAGGAAAACCTAGCATAACGTCTAAGTGTTCACGTCCCTTACGAGTACATATCCACTAGCCCATTTAATTCTCAAGGGAATTTCTAAGCCACCTATTCCTATTCAATTAAAATAGGAATTCATTTAATTTTGTAGTAAATAATTTAATTAATTTCTTAAATTAATCCCTTAATCCTATTTCGATTCTAAGTAATTTATAGATATTTAAATTTATAATTTAATATATATATTAAAATAAATAAGGGTTTGCTCACCCCAAACTACATCAACGATACGGAGTGAGAAATAAAATTTCCCACCTAATTTTACGTTTACCGAACAGTCCGAAACAACACAGTGTCGACGCCCGAATATGGAGCCCGTTGACCTAAGTCGTCCGAAAAATATTTCGAATATATTGAAATGTCCGCCTCGACAACCTATACGATATATACGAAGCCCATTTGCAAATGGTTAATCAATTTGGATAAATCTAAAATAACCCAAACGAAAATTATAACCTATAAACGCAATTTCCCAACAAACCATTCAACAGAAAAATACTAAATTTTTACACGTCGTACTTGACACCAAGACGCATCTACCCTTCGAAAATCAGCTCAATCTAAGCTCAGGAAGGTAGCCAAATAATTAACCGAAGTTCCTGGCCAAAAATGGCCTGTAGCGCAAACCGCTACAGTGTGCGACCAGCTGCTGCAACCGTCGCCACCATGCCACCACGCTGCCATCATCACAACCCAGCCGTTGCCGCCTCATTGACCCTGGCTAGTAACCACCATGGTTGTTCCTCTCTCTTGCGCAGCCGATCACTCTCGCAGCCGACTCTCTCTCTCTCTACAAGAAGATGATGATGGAGGTGTAAGGGAGTAGCTGCTGCAGAGGAAAAGGAGAATAGAGGAAACGTATAGCAGAAAAGAAGGGTCTGTGGTTGCGTCTCTTTTCACCAACTCCAAATTCGTGTATATACATATATATCTATACATCATATATACACTTAATTGAATTTAGGTCAACCTAATTCCAATGGGTCATGTGACCTTATAATGTGACCAAATGAAATAATTTTGACACAGGTTCCCAAATTTCAATACAAGCCCAAATAATTACTCCGGGTTACAAAACCCAACAACCGGAACACCGAGAGAATAAAATAATACGCGTCACGCCGGATCCATAAAAGTACTAATACCGTAACCGAAATAATCGAATCGGAACCTTAACGTTGTACGACGGAAAGTATCGCCATCCAGTCGAAGCACTAAACATTAAATGTCAAAACGATACCGCGTAGTCGATAACAAGAATTCACGTAGTCATCAAAGAGAAACTGTAATGTCATCCAGTCGACTTTAAAAGTAAACGCGAAAAAATTTACACGCGAAATACCAAGGATAACATGAACATCGTAAACAAGTGACGTAATTACTGAAATTAAATTTGAATTAATTTCAGGAAAAAGAAAAATAAAACGGGGTGTTACAGGTGAGGTCATCAATACCAACGTTATAAGGTAGGTCATTAGGTCCTTGGAGACGGTATAATGAAGTATGCAAAGATATGGAAAGATCTTATGAGTTATCATCACTACCAATGTATCAGTTGAAAAGATATGTCATTAGATTATGTTGGCCCAATTCTGGAGACAAACATGCGTTGTCATTATACATGAGTGGATGGCCATATATAGCTATAATGTGGAATAAAATCATTACCTATATATAGTAAGGTAATGATTGTATGAAGATAAAATTTAAAACTATCAAATATTTATTCTTAGTTGCACATAAGACTACAGTTTTTACATGCTTCAAAATCTATTTTAGGGTTTATAAAGAGATAATAAGTAGGTGTCATCTTGCAAACCAACTTCTCCATTACATTACCATGGGGCAAGAAAACCACACCCTACATTACATTACCAGCTTCTACATTACATTACATGACCAAAATATACGGCGACAAAGCCACTAAGTGGGAAGAAAACCACAGAAAGAGACTTCAAGGTGCAAGAAAAGCATAACAAAAAGAACTCCACTTCATAGTGGACAAACCCAACCCCAACCTAGTCACCCTACATCATATGCCCGGATACACTATACGCACCACAATAAGTTCAAAACAGGTGCCAAATAACCCCCCCCCCCCCCCCCGGTGAAAAGCTTCCCGGACTTCATCCAAGTTCGTCCGACCCATCATCATCAGAGTTATCACTAGAGATGATGACAGTACCGGAGTCCTCGCCATCGGTGTCCTCGACATTCCTTCAGCTTTAGCCTGCCATAGTTGGGGGTTGTGTCCTCTGGATGTGCTGGTTGAGACATGTTCCTATGTCTCTCACTTCCAGACTGAGCCACTCGAAATGGATATAGACCTCCGCCATGTGCTACTGGTTGCGTTCCTCAATTGTCGCGACTTGCCTTCCAAGTAATTGTACCTGTTCTACAAGGTCATGGTAGGAGGGCAAGGATAGAGGGGGAGGCATGGGTGCCTGTGGAGGAATGTTGATGGATATCCCACCACAGCTTCTAGGTATTGGGCTTCACAGCCCAGAGCATTGTAGGACTTGCCTGCGAACGCTAGAAGAACCACCGGAATTTGACCCAACTGAACTTTCCATAACTTCGGAACAAAGCTTGAAGGAGGCTATAACATAGTAGAACTTCCCATAACAAGAGCAATGACCTGCGTTTTATAGGAATAAATGAAAACGCTTCAAAAATTTAATGTGCTTGGAAGTGGTTGTTAGGTCATTTAATTGTACTTAAATTTCATGTGAAAAGTAAATATAGTTATCATCATGGCAAATGGAGGTTAGATTGCACTTATTTTGCAGTGAAATATTATGTGAAATTGTGCAACTATATATTCGTGTGGTGGTTAACACAATTATTTATTCATCAGCCTAAATATTTAAAGGACCCCTCATCACTATATTTATATGCGTGATGTAACTGGAAACAAATTAACTGTGTAAGAGAAACTTATAGTACAATGTAAGATAAATATGTGAGCCATCAGTATACATATATGTTGACTCTTCGAGCCAATAAAATGAAGAGATAATATTTTAGTTCCGATGATTGTATATGAACGTTAAGCTCGATATTTCCAACAAAAATAACAGTGAATGTGGAATTATTCATCAAAGTTTGAGTCCTCATCGTAAATCTTTAAACTTACAAGCATTATTCTATTTATATGTGCAATATAACTGGATAAGAATTAACACTGTTACATATATTTCTTGTGCATTGTCGTCGGGCGTATACTCAAGCCTTCCCCCACGTATAAAATATACATAGAGGACAATTGTGTGAAGAAGGGTATATAAGAGCGGTAAGGGGGATATAACCAATTGTCCTATTGAAATATGTTGAAGATTTTTTAAGAGAAATAGGTGAGCCATGAGTCGAAATAATTAAGTTGACCCTTGGACCAAATAGAAAGAAGAGATAATGTTTGAGGTGCCAATGATTGTATAGGAACGTTTACATCGATATCTCCAGCAATTCAAAGAGTGAACGTGGAATTAATCAATCATCAATGTTTAATATTTCTTGGAAATCTCTAAACTTGCAACCATTTTTTACAATATAGGTGTGCAATGTAGGATGATAGAAATCAACAATGTTACATATATTTCTTGTGCATTGTCGTCGGGTGTATACTCGAGCCTTCTCCCACGTACAAAATATACATAGAGGACAATTGTGTGAAGGAGGGTATATAAGAGCGGTAAGGAGGCTATAACCAATTGTCCTATTGAAATATGTTGAAGATTTTTTAAGAGAAATAGGTGAGCCATGAGTCGAAATAATTAAGTTGACCCTTGGACAAAATAGAAAGAAGAGATAATGTTTGAGGTGTCGATGATTGTATAGGAACGTTTACGTCAATATCTCCAGCAATTGAAAGAGTGAACGTGGAATTAATCAATCGTCAATGTTTAATATTTCTTGGAAATCTCTAAACTTGCAACCATTTTTCACAATTTAGGTGTGCAATGTAAGATGATAGGAATCAATAATGTTACATATATTTCTTGTGCATTGTCGTCGAGTGTATACTCGAGCCTTCCCCCACGTACAAAATATACATAGAGGACAATTGTATGAAGGAGGGTATATAAGAGCGGTAAGGAGGCTATAACCAATTGTCCTATTGAAATATGTTGAAGATTTTTTAAGAGAAATAGGTGAGTCATGAGTCGAAATAATTAAGTTGACCCTTGGACAAAATAGAAAGAAGAGATAATGTTTGAGGTGTCGATGATTGTATAGGAACGTTTACGTCGATATCTCCAGCAATTCAAAGAGTGAACGTGGAATTAATCAATCGTCAATGTTTAATATTTCTTGGAAATTTCTAAACTTGCAACCATTTTTTACAATTTAGGTGTGCAATGTAAGATGATAGAAATCAACAATGTTACATATATTTCTTGTGCATTGTCGTCGGGTGTATACTCGAGCCTTCCCCCACGTACAAAATATACATAGGGGACAATTGTGTGAAGAAGGGTATATAAGAGCGGTAAGGAGGCTATAACCAATTGTCCTATTGAAATATGTTGAAGATTTTTTAAGAGAAATAGGTGAGCCATGAGTATAAATAATTAAGTTGACCCATGGACCAAATAGAAAGAAAAGATAATGTTTGAGGTGCCGATGATTGTATAGGAACGTTTACGTCGATATCTCCAGCAATTGAAAGAGTGAACGTGGAATTAATCAATCGTGAATGTTTATTTCTCATCCGAAATCTTTAAACTTGCAACCCTTATTCTATTTAGATGTGCAATGTAACTGGATAGGAATTAACACTGTTACATATATATGTTGTGCATTGTAGTTGGGTCTTTCATCGAGCCTTCCCCCACGTACGAAATATAATAGAGGACAATTGTGTGAAATAGGGTATAGAAGAGTGGTAACGAGGCTATAAAAAATTTAATAATTCTAATATCTTGAAGATTGTTATTCCGTATTTTCCCACATATGTAAACCATCAATATATAGTAATTGTTGGACGAAACCTCTAATAAGAGATAACTTGTGAGTTCCGAACATTCCATAGGAAAGTTTACCTCGATATTTCCAAAATAAATAAAAACCGAATAAAAAATTATACGTCATATTTTTTTTCATCATCCTAAATGTTTAAACTATCAACCCTTTCTTTTTTTCATGTGCAATGTAGCTTCAAAGGAATTAACTTTGCAAGAAACAAATATTGTGTATTGTAATGGTCAGCTGATTATTTTTTTCAATATCAACACTTCAACCGGGTCGATTCACGCAATTATAACAACTGTGGTAATGGCTCAGATCTTTAAAAAGTAGATCCTATCATCATTGTACTTTCTATACAAGACTTAACATAGCATTGTGATGTAAAAAATAGATCAAACCAAATACAATTACATTGTGTTGGGTTTGAAATTTATTTTCGGCAAACAATACTAAAATTGATGATAATAAACAATTAAAGAATGTTTGATACTGATGAAATATCTACTTCATGTTTTCAGGAAAAGACAGGTGAATGACTAGGAAAACTTGGTCGGAAAAAAAGCTTCATAAAAGCGAAAAGGCAAGAAATAAATTGAAGCACGAAAATGGAAAATAAAATATTCAACGAAAAAGGCAAAATTCGAAGACTCAAGACTCAGGGTAGATAGATCGGGATGCGATCATTGTAACGAGATATTTTATGCATTCATAATATCTTATAAGCTCAAGTATTAAATGAACCGAACTCAAATGAAAGAAAAAATGATTTAAAATAAGTGTTCTTTGAAGCCATAGTCGACTAGAAGACTCTGTGTAGTCGACTGAATGATGACGAAAGTTAGAGTTTCAAATCAATTGAGTTGTAGTCGACTAAATACACCAAGTAGTAGACTAAACAATCATCTAGTCGACTAGACCCTCTCAAGTAGTCGACTAAACCATGGCGAAAGTTAACAATTTTTTATCACTTCATTCAGTCGACTAAACCCCACAAGTAGTCGACTAATGACTACCATCCAGTCGACTAAAGCCTCATTGAGTCGACTAGAGACCACCAAGTAGTCGACTAGGACTTCATCTAGTCGACTATAAGACTTCATGTAGTCGACTAAAGGCTCATTATTCTGCACTTTGACAGAATATTTTTCTCCATCATTTGAGCAGCATGTCTAATGTTTTTGAAATGGCTATTGTCTCTTTTCAATATGATATTCATTCTCAAAACCCTAAAGCCTCCATATATAAAGAATGAGAAGTGTATTTTCAAAACAAGAGATTGAACTACACATTACGGTCACAGAACCATTATCAAAACCCTAAACCAACATATATCAAATGGGAAACAAAATTACTTGTTATCGACGCAAATTACCTTCCCAACCAAAATTCTATTAACACTACACATTACAGTCACAGAAAAAAGGACCCCCAAAGTTTTACGACCATCGAAGCTCAGAAAAAATAATTATTTCTGGTTAGCGTCAATACATTTCCTTTAACTTAGTCTTTAAATATTCCACTTGTTCGTTGCTGGGGTCATCCATCAATTTCAGTAGAAATTCCGAACGCAAGTACACTGGATCGGTCTATATTCATTAAAAATACAGATTTTAAGATCAAAGAATAGAGGGGTGATGGAAGGGTATAGATTTGTAATTCTGAAAAGTCACCGAGATCAAGTCTCCAGCCAAGCATTGGCCGTTCCAAGCCTCCATATTTTGCATTGCAAAGCTACCACATGAGGACCTGGTCATAACAGTGTATTACTTTAATTTGTAAACTTATTTCACCATATAACTCAAAGTGGAATACATTAATCGGTTGCCTCTTACCCGTCCTTTGATGTGGGTATGTTTTGGACCTTTGTGTAGACATAGTTGCTGAAGTCCTTTCCGAATACAAACCCCGCAAAGTCACACTAAGAGGTTGTTTTACATGAGATAAGAAATAATAACGGTTGTACGCTATATATGAACTAAACCTTTTAAATTGCGTTCAAAGATAACAGTGTTTTCATACCAGTGTTTTCATTAACGCGCGATATCTGAATTGCTCCCCCCCCCCCCCCCTGAGCAAAGGTAATCCATGGATTTGCATCATTGGTTAAGAACTAATAGAAACCGATGGTGATCTACGCAAGCTGGGAAATGTTTTTGAAACAATAGGCAAGGTAAGCAGAGATAAGATTATGACATGAATGAGTAATATGAAATATGAATCAGTCATGGCAATTAAAAATCATAATGTACCAGCTCGGCATCCTTCACGTTATCTAAATATGGACATGGTGAGACTCTCTTATAGTAAGTAAAAAGCTCTTGAGGAGTCATTGTCGAAGTGTGAGCTTTTTTCTTCCTACCGCAACCGCCCATTGCATCTATCTTTGCGACGACTTGGGATTTGAAATAGTATTTCGCTCGTCTTTCTCCTTTTTCCCTTTGGTTCAGCTACTCAGCAAATACATTGATTACATGTGTTCAATCCGAGAGTGGTATATTTAGGAAAAAAATTAATAAACTAATCATGGCCCACTCCCAAAAATATTTCAATTTCACATTTTGAGCAATTGGTGGAAAGTGTAGGGATTTTGGGTAAGAATTAGGGCATGAATGGCATGTTGGTAATTAGACAAGATGACAAGGGGTAAAAGGGTATTTAAGAGTCTTGATGGCACTCTTGTGAATAACCCTAACTTGGGAAGAATTTGGTCATTTCCACTTTTCATGTGGTGTCTCATTCCTAGCCCTTGATCTCATTCTCCCATCTTTGTTTTAGACCCTTGGATCATAAGGCCTTGTTTGGTTGGCACTTAAATGGAATAATCCATTATTGTTTGCCTCCCACTTTGCAAGACTTTTTATCAACCATTGGATGGTTTAGTGATTTCCATCTTCATTCTAAGCCCTTGGATGATAAGGCCTTGTTTGACAAATTAATGAGTTTTATAAGTTGTGTAATAAGTCTTCCACTTGGCAAGACTTGTTCCTAGCCCTTAGATTCATTCCTTTTTCCCCATCTTTATTATGAACCCTTGGATTAGAACACTCATTTAGGAGTTATACCTATACACAATTATGTATTGATTCTTATCTTCTAAAGTGCAAGACATTTCTCTGATTCATCACAAACCTCTCTACCTTCTCTCATACGTTTCTCTCTAAGCTCTCCCTCACTTCACTCATTTTTCTTCAAGTTATGAAATTCTCTCTTCCTTTTGACGAGAATTTGAAGGAGGTTTGTGCATGAAAGTTGTTATTGGTACTCTAAGCTTCCTTTTGAGCCAAAGCCTGGTAAGTGATTTCTCCTCCTTTGGAAGTTATAATTTCAAACCCTAACTTCTATTCTTGAATTCTTGTCTTCAAATTTTGATTATGGGGTTATCTTATCTATAGCTCTTGCTTAAGACTCTATTGAGGCTTAGCTTTCGGGTGAATTCAAATTATTGTTGGCTTCGGAAAAGGTGGGGTTGATTCAACTCACTCTTGGGAGCCTTTACTCATTCTTGGTGCTTTTACTTGGAATTGAGGTAGGGGAAAAACGATTTGTGTTCGTCTTTGTATGAGGGTGTGTGTATCTATCTGTATATATGCCGTATATATATATATACGAGTTGGTCTTGATAGCTTAGACTATGATTTAGGCCTTTGAGAACATGATTTTTGTGATATAAACTCATGTTGTGATTTATTGCTTAAAAAATATTAAATTGTAAACCTTGTGATAAATTGAATCCAATATAATATTATTTGATAGAAGCATGTATTGTGATGGCATATGGTTATAATAAGAACCTTTATGCGTTTTGGGGTACACCATGTAGTGTCAAAAGCATGGGTGTAAGGTTTATACGGATTATGTATTCGTATGTGTACGTAGTCTTGTGTCGAATCGTTGCAAAATCTGGCCAGGGGGTATTCCCAACCTACGAAAATAATGAGTCGGGAATGGGGTATAGGGTGAGTCGTCTCATTCTTGAAGTCGCGGGTCGTCTCGTGCATTCGTTATACGAATATTTTGTAACGGGTCGTCTCGTGTAGACCGCATTCCTTGTTGAAGTGAGAAGTGTCAAAATCACTTGGGAAGAATCGGTGCGGTACTCTTTCTCGTTATAAATGAGTAGGGTATGTATTCGTTAACCTATATTGGACAAGCGTGTAATATGGGGTGTGTTGAGTCATATTACACTTGAATTATCATATATATATATGTGATTATGATATTAATATGGAAGCATGCTATAATTGTGGAAAATTGTGTTGTGAGCATGTTGGGAAAAACTTATTTATTGGGTTCGATGGGGTTCCGGATTGGCGTGAGAGCCATGTGGAACAATAAACCGACCTAGGGTTAGTGGCATGAACACTTGGTTGGGTTGAACCACTCGGACTACCGAGATGTAGGCAATGATGCTTCTTCTACTAGGCTAGTGAGCTCACCCCGCGCCTTATATATTTTTCAGGTGATGATCCCGTTGGGAGAGTTCCGTAGTCTCTCCGTGGACATGTGGCTGTTTGTCCTCCCTTTTGTGTATTGGAGGCGGACCATACTTGCATTTTGTTGGGCATTAGGTTGAAAAACATGTATCAATATGTTCTTTTTGCCCAAGTAAATCAAACTTGTAAAACTACTTTATTTTGATCCGGCTAGCATGTTAATCGAGGTGTTATTGTCTATGTACATCCCTTGGAGCACTAAGCGCGGGGATTATATTCTTTTGGTGCACTTCAGTGCCAGATTGTACAAATTTGTAATTTTAACAAACTATAACATGTTTCGCCTTGGAGCGCTTTAAATGTCATTATTGAATCCTTTTATTAGAGTTATAAATGTGAAATGGATTATTTGCCATGAATTGTGAGTATTAGGCGTTTGGCCGAAAACGGCATTTTTCTAAGTTTTCAAACTAACCCTTTTCGATTTGAATGGAAAAACCCGTTTTCGCCCACCCTCGTAGCCCGGTAAATTTCCTTGTTTTAGAAATGATCTTAAACTCATTTTACAAAGATTTTGAGTCTTAGAAACTGGCGATATTTAAAATCGAGACTGGGGGCAAGAAGGATAACTTTAATAAACCTTATAGGAGGGTTTTTGATTTAAGGAAATTAAGTTTGATGAATATAATTTGGAATATGGACCTAAATAAGAGTATATACAAATATAGACATGTATATGTAGTTGTTACGGTGATTTTCGGACCAATTTGAGTATTTTCAGTTCCGTGAGTCGACTGACGGAATTGCGTCAGTCGACTGGAAAATAGCCGTAAAAGGTTCTGGTGAGGTCAATCAACTGACGGGTATTGGTTAGTTGACTAATTCTGTCGACTGATGGCCATTGTCGGTCGACAGGCAAATCACCAAAAACAAATTGTCCAGGTTAGTTGACTGACGGGTATTGGTCATTCGACTGACTGCCCCAATCAGTCGACTGACTGCCTGGTCAGTCGACTGATTTTTCCCCAGGATGTTCTAGTTCGATCCTGTTTCGACACCCCTTCACTCTTCCGGTCATATCTGGAGCTACAGATGTCGGAATGAGGTGATCTTTAGCTTTTTAGAAAGATGACTTAAAACTCTTGATGTTAGGATTTTTAATATCTTCATTTTAGTCATTTTTGATGGTGTAATGGTCATTTTAAAGTGGTGGTACGTTTTTAGCCTTGGTACCTCACGACGACCGATTTCTTAGAAATGTTGTAGTTTCCTTTTCGTACCTTCAAATTCGGTTCCGTTTGTTCCTATAACTACTTTTAGGTCCAAACCTTGTATTTATACCTTGAAATCACTACTTTATCCTTGTGATGACCATTTTACCCTTGGGTGGGCACGAGTGCTGAAATAGTCCGTTTAAAGTACCGTTTGTTTCATTTTTCTTCTATTTCGATCCCGAGAGGTATTATTGTCATATTGTAGGAGTGAAATGACATTTTTACCCTTTTTTGGGTGTTTGATGACTAAAGGTCATTTGGTCTCGTTTCTTTTTATTTCCGCATTCACTCCCTTAACTCTTAGGCTCGGGTTTCGGAGTCCTAGGAAATTTGGGGCGTGACATGAATTTTTTAGACAAATAGTTTTTTGCCATCTTAGCAATGAAGATATTGTTGCAACCAAATATATTTTCGAACAAAACTGAACAAATACATTTAGCCTCTTCTTAGGACCCGTTTTAACAAATATACATTTAAGTCCAAATTTGTTAAAACAATGAAATGATGCTATAAATTTTCAAAAATAAATAAACTATAATGACTGAAAATTTTGCATCATTTGCAAATTCATACCAATCAACCAAATCATTCCAACTCCGGCTTCGGCTATAAATGGTTTATAGACGAGAAAAAATAGAATCAATGGCATCCCCGACCCAAGATACGAGGCTTGGAATAAATGATATGAACACTTTCAACCAAGGGTACTTTCACCTCATACTTTATAGCAAATAATTAGTTAATTTATATAAGCACAAAAGGATGGATTAAACAAACCATAATGACTGAAAATTTTGCATCTTTCACAAATACTAACCACCTCAAGTACATGAAAGATGGATTAAACAAACCTTAATGACTGAAAATTTTGCATCTTTCACAAATTCATACCAATCAACCAAATCATTCCAACTTCGGCTATAAAAGGTTTATAGCCGGATTTAACAATTTTGAAAATATATCAAAATTAATTCCTTCTTGATTGAACGGAATTCCTACGGATCCAACGAATAAAGAGAATATGACAAATACAAGCAAAAGGAATAACATATTATTGTACGACTCATAAGGATATGAATAAATGTTCTTATTGAAAAAATATAATTAATTTATTGAAACATGGTACACATTAGAGGACATTATCATTTTCAATATCAGTAAATATAAAGACATGGTACACATTAGAGGAGCATAGTTTCATAAGTGAAGTTTCATAATTGAATCTATACATTTAATTGAATCATGTACAATTTTAAGTGAAGTTTAGTAAGTGAATTATAATAGCAACTATAATAGCAAATATAGACTCTTAATTGACATAAATCCCTAAATAATAGCACCTATAATAACAAATAGACAGTCTAAATTGACATAAATCCCTAAATAAAAGCCCTCTATACTAAAAACCCAAATTGAAAATCCTTTAAATTAAAAAGCTAAAATCACCTCTAACATGCAACCATAAATTGAAAACTCTGAACATATTAAGTACTGATGATTTCAACTAGAGGAGCATAGTAACATACATATCAATCATGGAATAAAGCACCTACAATACCATATATAATTGCAAATATAGACCCTAAAATCACCCAAAATCCATAAATAAAACCCCTCTAAACGGAAACCCCAATTTGAAAATTCTTGTGTCGCTTTATGGGTACATTACAGGGTTTTAGAGGATGTTGGTTTATGAATTTATTCCGAATGGCACACTTGAATTCCATTTGCATGGTATGACCTACTCTTTGGTAATATTTGTATTTCATGACTATATTACTATGGCGGCCTTGTAAATAAATTTTGGTCATTCTGTGTGTTTAATCCATGTGTGGACTCTTACGCAGCTCACAAAAAATGTGCAATTGGGCTGAGATTCTCAGTTAAAGCATTGAAATGTTAATGTCTTAATGTTTTGTTAAGTAGCATAGAATTGATGCTTTGAAATTGAAATTCTAGTAAACAAGTTTTGAATTTTAAACTAGTTTTTCTCTAATTCTCACTTAAAGGCACCAATTATGTGCTAGGAGAACATAGCTCAAGCGCACGAACTTTTATCACACTTAGCTAGCATGTTCTTCCTATTCTAATGTCACTTACACATTCCAATTGTCAGGAAATGATCGTCCTCCAATGGACTTTCCAACAAGACTTGAGATTGTCATCGAAGCTGGGAGAGGGTTTGCTTATCTTTATGAAGATTGTAAGTAATTCAGACTCTCTCTCTCTCTCTCTCTCTCTCTCCATTTGTTTATCTCCATCATTTTAAACACTTTTTTTATCACAATCTGCAAGCTACCCTAAAATTATCCACCGAGACATTAATGTTGCTAATATATTAATTGATAATCAATTTAAAGCCAAGCTATTAATTTGTAGTATCAATAATTTGATATTTTTAGTCTTCTCTCAGTTTTATAAGATAATTAAGCAGGTTCTCTACCACTTATGCTCAAGTGAAAGATTTTGGATTGGCCAAGCTTTCTAATGACAACAGCACTCATGTGTCAACACGTATTATGGGAACATTCGGGTAAAATGGCGTGTTACACGATTTATGCTTAAAACAACCAAAAAAGAAAAACAAATGTCATTTAATAAGGATATACAGGTCCATAAATCATTTCTTTTTGGTAGGATAAGAAGCCAGTTTCTTGATACCGCATATCCCCTCGGGTTTTCCTGTGCTTCTCTTCATTCTTATACCATAAATTGAAAACTCTAAACATATTAAGTACTAATGATTTCTGTTGGCTTTGAAATTTACTTTCGGCAAACAATTCCAAAATTGATGATAACAAACCATTGAAGAGTGTTTGATACTAATGAATTATCGAGTTTATATTTTCAGCAAAAGACAGGTGAACGACTCAGAAATCAAACTCGAAAAGGAAACTACTCGAAAAACAAGCTCGGAAAGAAAGCTTGATTTAAAGCGAAAAGCTGTGAAAGAAATTGAAGCGAAAAAGGAAAATCAATTAATTCAACGGCAAAAGCGAAAGTCGAAGACTCAAGACTCGGGGTAGATAGGTCGGGGAGCGATCATTGTAACAAGGTAATTTTATGTGTCGATTTTATCGTATAAGCTCAAGTATAAAATGAACCGAACTCAAATGAAATGAAAAACGCTTTACCAAACTTAAACGGAAAGAAAAATATTTTTATTAAATGTTTTTCTTGTTATGGTCGACTAGAATCACCCTGTGTATTTTCTAGTAGTCGACTATTTCAACCAGTAGCTATTAGTTTTTCATCCACATCAAAAGAGTCGACTGAAACAAGCTTGAGTCGACTAGACTACTCATTGTAGTCGACTAGAACTCATTCTAGTCGACTAGATGGTCCAAAGTAGTCGACTAGAACTCAATCTAGTCGACTAGATGGTCCATTGTAGTCGACTACAATAGAGAAGTAGTCGACTAGAAGTTGCTTAAAATCTGCAGATTTTCAGAAAACAATTCCCATGTTTTGTGGATCGTGTTTAATGGTGTTCAAACGGCTCTTGTCTTTCAAATACTATAATCACTCTTCAAAACCCTAATGCAATGCTATATATAGAATGAGATGTGTATATTGAAGATTAAGAGATTGAAATACAAAAGAGAAAGAAAGCTATCAAAAATTCTGCAGAAATTTTCTCTTCAAAAGCCATTGAAACCAAGTTTTGAAAATCTGATTTTCTCCAAGTTTCTTTGAAAATCAAAACCTCTAGAATCTCTTCTTATTCTCCAAATATCATTCATTGATTATATCCTTTGAGAATACATTTCTAGAGCTATTGTAAAATCACTAAAAACACTTGAGCTTATATTGATTTATCTTCCATAAAAACCTTTGGGTTTTGAGTGTTTTTGTTCTTGAGTGATTTTATTGATTACATACGAATTTGTAATCTCGGACAGGTGAAGTCCACCGATTGTTCAAGAGAGGGTTGTTCTCTTGATTGAGAGACAAGCTCGAGAGGCTTGTGTTGTAAAGGTTTGCCATTCCACCTGTGAAGGAAGGGCCATAGTGAAAGGATCGGGAAAAGTCTCAAGAAGGGGTTCTTGAGCCGAGGAGTAGGAGTTACCGAACCTCGAAAAAATCACGGTGTCAATCTCTCTATCTCTTTATCTTTACTTGAGTATTTTGCATGCTATAATTGCTTGAATATCTTGTATGCTAATTTGTCTTGAAATTAATTATTATAAAAGTTTAAATTGAATCATCCACTTGCTTATTGAGAAATTGATTTTTGATTATAGTGTGTTCCATTTTCGAAAAGAGTTAGACTTATTTTTGAACACCCTAAGTACTAATGATTTCAACTAGAGGAGCATAGTAACATACATATCAATCATGGAATAAATCACCTACAATACCACATATAATTGCAAATAGAGACCATAAAATCACCCTAAATCCCTAAATAAAACCCCTCTAAATTGAAATCCAAAATTGAAAATCCTTTTTAAATTGCAAACCAAAACTGAACCCTAAATTAAGCCCCTCTAAATTGAAAAATCTAAACTCAACCCTAAATTGACACCTCTAAACTCTAAATAGAGACTTTCAATTATAATTCATTTAGCAAAAACCCGGAGTAAAAATCACATACCTAAGTTTATGCAAGTTCTCCACCGGAATATTGATGGACGGTGGAGGAGGAGGCACGGTCCGTCCGGAAGAAGATGATGCTCTTTCTTTCGCCGGTTTGACTACTTTTTTCACGGCTCTCTTCCGCTTCTTCTTCGACGAAGCTTTTCTTTCGCGTACGCCAACATCCTTGCCTTTACCTTTATCGACCATTCCAACTGATAAATTGGGGATTTTTAGTGGGTTTGGCTCGCATGCTTTAGGATTAGGTTTTGATGGTGGATGAATCAGTGGAAGAAGGAAGACAAAGTTCTCAAGGGAAGGCACAAGTGATTCCTACAGTATTTCATTTCAAGTGATTTTTGAAATTCAACACATGTTGGAGCCAAAATAGGTGGAGAGTCAAAGCTTCTACAGTTATGTATATATAAACAGTTCTGTATAAAGTATGTATAATGATATATTGCTGAGGTGGATAGTCAATTGCTGAGGTGGAGAGTCAAATCCTTATGAGCCAATCATAAGCCAACATGTGTAAATGGAACAAGGTCTAGTCAAAGAAGGACTGGACCTGATTTTTTTCCTATGAATACATACCACCCTCTTTAAAAAATGTATTGAGAGACTATGGTAGAGTTTTATCATTGGAGTCTTTACTAGTCAACAATTCTAGTCCACTCCTTCCAACTTTTCTTAAATTTTCTACTCTTCAGTTCTAAGTACATTATAGGTAACTTAGAGAATTAAGGTATTTAAATGATTGGAAGATTAGGTTGGGTTGTTTATTTGTTAACAGTTCAGTCTTATTTCACTTATTCATGTAATTTTTGTTTCAAGACCCTCGAAAATCAAAACGTTTTTAACTCTTCTTTTAATAACTTATCATTCAAATGAAAAACAATATAGTTTTGTATAACTTCTTTCATGTATTGTGCCCGTTGTTGAAAATTTAATGCAACATTTTTATAGAATAATGAATTTATTTAGGGTCCGTTCGGCTGCACCGTTTTGGGTATTGGATTTGGGATTGCATTCTAATTCCAAAGATTTCAGTGTTCGTTTGCTCAAAAATGTTCCAAATCCACCAATTCCACAATTTGAATTTCACATGAGAAGTTGTGATTTTCAATTCTAAATATTTTCCAAATCTTCAATCCAATAAATACTCTATCTTAAACAAATAACTTTTCACAACCATAAACATACATACATACACACACATATATATATACATAAAGACTTATGTCATGTTTGGTAGGCGGTCTGGTCTGGTCTGATCTAATCTGATTTGGATCCTGAACATAAAAGTCTGTTTGGTAATCAGTCTGATCTTACTATTTGTTTATTATTTATTATAATATTTATTTATTTCTTTATTTATTATTTCTTCACTTTATAATATATTATTAAATTATTATTTATTTATTCATTTATATATTAATTTATAAATATATTCTATTTATTTATTATTATTTCATTATTTAATTCCTTTTATTTATAAATTATTTATTCATTTTTAATTATTTAAAAATATATTTTATTAATTTAATATTTATTTATTACTATTATACTAATTTTTTGTTATTATTATGAAGTATTTACTTATTATTATATTTACTTATTATTTATTATTATATTAATTTATTATGTATTATATCTATTTATTATTTATTAT
This sequence comes from Cornus suecica, assembly GCA_963922005.1. Lineage (NCBI taxonomy): Eukaryota > Viridiplantae > Streptophyta > Magnoliopsida > Cornales > Cornaceae > Cornus > Cornus suecica. The sequence continues at coordinate 57,719,350 of OY998238.1, read as the reverse complement.
TATATTTATTTATTTATTATTATTATTTATTTCATTTTGTTTATTATTTATTATTTTTATTATATTTTTAAATATGTTTTATGTAATTTATTAATTATTTTATTATTTTATTATTATTATTTATTCATTTTTAATTATTTACAATTATATTTTATTAATTTTTTATTTAGTCCATTTTTTATTATTATATTCATTTAATATTATTGTATTCATTTTTTATTATTATTATGTATTATTTTATTATATTGTTTTATTATTTATTGTTAAATATGTTTTATTTAATTTATTATTTATATTATTAACTATTAATTTTTAATTATTTATAAATATATTTTATTATTTATTATTATATTCAATTATTTATTATTATTAGGTATTATTTAATTCATTTTATTTATTATTTATTATTTATATTTTATTTTTAAAATATGTTTTATTTAATTTATTATTATTATTTAATCATTTTTTATTATTTATAAATATATTTTATTAATAAACCAGACCGGACCAGGTTGAAGCGTAAAAATATCTGGTTCCAAAAATACCACATTTGGTTCAATTTGGTCTGGTTCCAAATTTTGAGACCAAGTCCAAACAAACATGGTTTGGTCCCTGAAAACAATGACCAGACCAGACCAGATGGAACTAGACAACCTACCAAACAGGGTCTTATATATATACATACTCTTGTATATATACAAATATATACATATATATATATATATATATATATATATATGTACACGCCTATACACACACACACACATATAAATACACATACATAAGGTATGTTTGGATTGACTTTTGAAACGATGCTTTTAGCTTTTGGGATTAGGAAGCCGAAAATTATGTGCGAAGGGTCTTGATTTTGCAGTCGAGTTAGATGAAATATTTCGAGATATCACAGCCATGAGAGCAAGGGCTTGGGCACCTACTTCTGGAACACGACCTCATTTGTACAACCAATCTCCTGACATTGATGATAATGTAGAAGAGGGAATACATTATGAAGAAACTAAACATGAGGAAATAGATGGTGGAGTTAAACGTGGGCAAACCTTAAAGTCAAATAAAAAGTATTAAAGAAGAGAAAGATGCAAATGTCTACATCTGAGAAGTTATCTAGACAACTTCAGGAACTTACTGAAGCCGTTAAAAATAAAGAGTCCTACATTCGAATTGATCCACCTGAATGTTCTATTAAAGAGGTCCTTAATAAACTAGCTACACTTCCAGCTTGCAAAAAGGGGAGTCCACTTTTCAATTTTGGGATTGATTTCTTTATGAATCGAGCACATCGCGAGGCGTTTGTAGCTTTGGAGGATTCAGAGAGTCAATTTACATGGTTCAGTGCTCAACATATAAAGAAGTCAAGCAATGTTGATGTTTGAAAATAGTGTGTTACTTGTGGGGCGATGTTTTTTGGGGGTATTATGATATTTTTTGTTAAAAGTTTTTAGGTCTTTGACATAAATTGCGTTATATTTAGATATAATATTCTTGATATGTATTATCTTTTTAGACATGTATCATGTTGAACATGTTTTTATATGCTTTGATTTTGGAATGTTATGGGAATCTTTCAGACATGGATGGAATAATATTACTTTGTCATATTGTTGTTATGTACTCACTTTTTTAGACATAGACAACGGTAGATTCAAATATTTTTATTTTATTTTTTCTAATATTACTCCTTAAATTAAATGTTGTATGATTTTTTTCCCCAGTTTGCGATGGAGAATGATAATGAATACGAGAATGACATATATGAGGGAATTTTAGAACGTGTGAAAAGAGATAATATGGAGCTTAACCATATTGTCCTTACAGTAGCAACTATAGCAGTGTATCACCAAAATGCATTTTTAATGAAAAATCCATGCAGGGATTCCCCTTATAGAGGTTGGAAATATATGATGGAGATTCTTGATGGGCACGAAAATCGTTGTCGTGAAATTTTTCGTATGGAAAAACATGTATTTTTTAAATTATGTGATAGACTAAAAACCTATGGTTTAAAATCCACAAAGGGTTTACCTTTAGAGGAAGTTGTGGGCATGTTCCTAATGACTTTAGGGAATGGAGTTGGAAATCGATTGATTCAGTAACGGTTCCAACATTCAGGGGAAACAATGCGTAGGCAATTTGGTCATGTCTTAGAAAAAATGATATTGTTGGCATCAGATGAGATCAAACCACATGAAAATTATGACGAGGTTCCACGTCAAATACGATCTAATTCGAAGTATTGGCCATACTTTAGGGTAAGAATTCATATCTTATTTTTTCTCATGTATTTTTTTATATATTTATTCATTTTTATTGATTCTCTATATATATGCGTATATACATTAACATGATTGTATTGGAGCCATAGATGGGACACATATTCGTGCATCGCTTCCCATAGATGAACAAATCCCCTATATTGGCACTAAGGGATACCTTACTCAAAACATAATGGCCGTGTGCGATTTTAATATGTTGTTTCCTTTTGTGTGGCCAGGATGGGAAGGAACTGCTCATGATACAAAAATATTTTTAAGTGCATATCGAGACCCAACTACGAAATTTCCTAAACCGCCAAATGGTTTTCTCAATCTCTTTAATATTATTATTATTATAGATATGATTATTATATTATTACTAATACTATTATTATTATTATTATTTTTATTGTTGTTGATGTTGTCATTATTATTATTATTATTACACAGTTTCTCATTTTTTGTTGAATTTATTCTTTCGTAGATAAATACTATTTGGTTGATGCTAGCTATCCGAACATGAAAGGTTTTTTGGCTCCATATAAAGGAGAAAGATATCATCTTCCTGAATTTCGACGTGGTAGTCAACCTAGAGGTTCTTGAGAAATATTCAATCAAGCACATTCCTCCTTGCGAAGTGTTATAGAACGAAGTTTTGGTGTGTGGAAGGCGAAATGGATAATTTTACAATATATGCCTAATTTTGAGTTTGATAAGCAAGTTGCCATTGTTAGTGCTTCGATGGCTCTGCATAATTTTATAAGAAAAGAAGTTATTGCAGACTTAGAATTTCAACAATTTGGTGAAAACAAGGACTATATACTTGATGAGGAAGTCGAATCTGATATTTCAACCACAAGTGATGATACAACTGAGATGAGAGCTATCCGGGAAAAAATTGCTTCGGAGATGATTCTTAGATAAATATTTTTCTTTATTCTTTGACAAGTTGGATGAAATTGGTGACTTTTTTTTTCCTCAAATTGTAATATTTTTTTGTCATATTGGATTAAATTTAATTATTTTGAATAATTTCTTTGTCTTATGTCATGTTTGATTAAATTTAATTATTTTTGAGTAAGTTCTTTGTCTACAATAGAGTTTGATAGAAATTGTATTATCAAAAGACTATAAAAATCATTGATTTAAGGGTATTAAAGGTATTTTCAATAGTGGAAGTGCTTTAACGAATATTTTGCCAAACAAAAGGAAAAAATTTTCTGACATCATAATTTCTTTCAAACAGAATTTCCAAACACTACTAATAAGCCAAAGAGAAGTTATAGCTTTTGCTTTTGTTTAGAAGCAAAAACAAAAGTTATGCCAAACTGGCCCATACACGCACATATATAGAAAAAAATAACTATAAATAATTTGAGGAGTAGAAAAAAAAAGGAGAGAGAAGTTTGATATAAAATTGATACTAGCGTTCGATTCAAGAAGTGAAACCGGTAAAATAAAATAAATAAGGAAGATAGGAAAATTAAATGGATTTGAAGAATAGAAAGAGAGAAGAAGTAACCAATATACCGGTAAAATAAAATAAAGAAGGAAAATAGGAAAATTAAATGGATTTGAAGAATAGAAAGAGAGAAGAAGTAACCAATCCAGCGACAATAAATGAAACCGTAAAAATTGATAATAGAGTTATTTACATGTATATATATATATATATATAAATGTATATATTTTATGTGATGTAGTGATATTTAATTGGTCACCTTTTTGTCAATGTAATCAGCCCAAAACCTGGCTTGTGATCTTTTGTAAGGGTCGAGGGAAGCAAAGGAAAGTTGTGATGCCATACTTGATCAATGTAATTAAGGATGCACCACACTACTCGGGTACCACAAGTGGCAATCCAAACTCAACTGAGCCCTTTTTTCTTTTTAAAATTTTTTATTAAAAAATTAAAAGAAAAAATAATATTCTAAATTAATCTTTAATGAGCTCAACTCAATTTTATTGTAGTTAGGATTGACATGTTAATTTCGAATCTATTTAACGAGTCTAATAAATTTGATTTAATTATAAGTTTAAATTAATTTATTTGAATATTTAATAACTTAATTCAAGTTAAAATCAATATTATTAATATTCAAACAATAAAACTTATGCTAAAATTCAGTTGTTTTTTACTTTCAAAGTTCATTCAAGCTACAAAATTGAAATTAGAATTCAATGATTTTTGAATTCCAAAGTTCTTGATTTCGAATTCCAAAGCTCATCCGAACAATGTATTTAGAATTGCATTGATGGACTTGCAATTCTATGAAATTGTAACTCTAATGCAATTCCAAAATGGCGCAACCGAATGGACCGTTATTGTAATAGTTGATGGTGTTTTATACATGAAAAAGAGTAAAAATTAAAATAATTTTAACTAATATGTGTGTTACATGCATTTTTTTATTTTTTAATTAATACTTTTTATATAATGGGTCAAAATTTGTATTGAATGCTCTTTTGACAGTTGTACCTAGTATAATAGGAGTAAAAAGGTAAAAAATAATTCTTTTCAGTTCCTATTAACAATGAAACAATAACTGAAATTCTATGTCAAAATCTGTTAAAATTTTTGTTCCATTAACAATCAAAAAATCAAAAATAATTTTTTAATTAATAATTTTTTATATAATTAACAATAAAGACTTGCTCTCTTGGAGGTACATTCACAGGATCACAGTTAGTTATAGGTAAAACGTTGTCGTTGTGGGTGGTACCCGTCATAAGTGAAGGCTTACCATCATTAACTTTGATATCCGCAGACCTAATTTCTAGCTTCGGCCAAGAAGGAAAAAGGGTGAGCCTTTGTTTTAACTCTCTCTCTCTCTCTCTATATATATCACAGCTGACACGTCGAGCTCTTCTTTTGAGGGTTAGGTTCGATTCCTACTTTTTATTTTATTTTGATTTCCTGTTCAAGTTCACTAAATTTTAGGTTTTCATCATTGTGAACAATTTGATTATGAATCTATCCATGTTTTATGCATTAATTTGGTCACTTTTGTTTGAATGTAATTAATGTTGGAATTAGTACTAATAGATTGTATATCATTTTGATTTGGAAGACAATGAAGGATATCGATAATGTGTTGAAATCTAATTGAGTTTTCGTGGCAGTGGTTGTTTTTGTTTTACCATGTTTTTTATCATCTGTTTCTTAGGAAGTGATATGTTTCAGGGTTAATAATGTTTAAGGGGTTCTGGGTAGTGAATTCAAATCAATTAGGGCCTTCCCACGTACCTAAATTATGTCACATTTCATTCTCAGAAACTTTCATGTGACAATTAAAGGAAACTGTTGATAATCACTTCGTTTTGTTTTAGTTTTTTTAATTCCCGTCACTTATTCTCCTCATTCATTCCAAGAACCATGCGGGACCCTAGAGTTGAAGGCAATGGGTATATGGTTAATGGAAGCGTATGCAGCACTGCCAGTGGTACCATTATGGGGCCGTTACCTATTTAAAACTTGGTAATACCCATTTTTGTATACTTGATATGTGTTTGCATGTACTTACTTCATAGCATTCAGATCCTCAGTTTTAATATTTGTTCAACTTACTCAGCAAGTTCAATGAGATGTTTTGGATTATTATATTTGTTAGTCTTTTCAACGCTTTGTAAAATAAGTGACAGAGCTCATTGGAAAGGTGTTGGAAAGGATATACAAAGAGGAAGGGCAAAGTTATGGTGAAAAGGATTTCCAAGGATGTGAAAATCCATAGTCTTTCGTATTTATTTTATGAAGGGATGCATAAGTTAAAGATTGGAAATGGAAGGGGAGGCTATGATGGTTAGTTGCCCAAACCATGACCTGTGAAGAGGTGGCTGGGGTGGTATTACAGGGAGTAGTATTGTGGTTTAGCACCCAGTCAATGTTCAAGCCTCATGAGCACCTCTTGAGGATTCGACATCCACTGTACCACTCCCCTTAACTGATGGAGAGTAATCCTTTACAAAGCGTTGTCTCTCTTTGCTAAGTTAGCACCTCACTTGAATTTGAGTTGAACGATCTGACATCAATATCAAAGATAAGATTTGCGTATAACAAGTATTCCTTAATTGATCAAAGTTCACTTCAGAGGAATGGTTGAAGCAAGTGATAAAAGCTCACTCTAGACCAAGAATGTATGAATGCTTAACAAGAGTACAACCTGATATGATTAAGCACTGAAAGAATTTGGTAAATTGAGCAAGGGGCTTTTTATTATAAACTTACTGGGAACTGTGTCTGTTATTGCATTTAAAGTCTTGTTTGGTTATTCTTTTGTTTATTGGGACGCACTCCCCTTTTGAGTGCCTTTTCTTGTATATTGACTTACTTATCAAAAACAAAAAGTCTTGTTTGGTTATGTGTTTTATGTATATGGCGTTCATATTGAAGTCTGTATGATCTCATATAGCATGTGTGCTTTTCCAGATAAACGTATAGAACACTAACCCAAAAATGATTTTTTAGTTTATTCTTTATGAAGATTAGATGTCCCAAAGACTTCCCCTAAAAAAAGTTAGATTTGCAGGTGTCGACCACATAGACGTCTGTCAATCAAAGTATATATGTGAATATACATGTTTTAGGAAATATTCTCACTTATAGTACATGATTGAAACATGAAAAAAGAAAAGAAGATGATTTCTTTAGAGCCATATGGATTTTTCTGACTCCTTAATAATAATAATAACAAGAATAATAATAATAGTAATAATTATAACAAATTCATTGCTATTTAAGCATCTTAACGTTTTAACAAAGCCATGTAGAAGTTTAATTCACTTGTAAATTGAAATTGAAATTTCTAAGGTCCAAAGTTACTTTCATTGACTGTTTGCCCTTATGGTGTGAATCACATAACTCAAAGGATGTTAGTCAAGTATTGTAGAGACCTTAAGGTGATGTGCATGATTTGTCTTTTAGGTCTTAGGGTCATTTTGAGATGTAGACTTAAGCTTTATGAATCTCATCATCATGATCCAACAAAAGTTACTTTACAAAAAAGCCTAGCTCTCGCCAAGCCTATACTACCCATGGTCTTTACCTTTGCTTTGAGCTTTATGAATCCCATCGTCATGATACATGAGTGTATATTAGCTTTCCATTGAGTTTCGGAATTGTCTAAAATTGATCAAACTCAAGTAGAACATCAAAATTTCAAAATAATTGCTTGTTATCATAAATATTCCTAAGTTGTAATTGAATGGTCAAAGACATCTCTTTGAAATGTCAAGATCATATTGACTGAGGACCATTATTAAGATGATGTTAGATGCAGGAAATACATCGAGAAATAGAACTGATTAATCCTAAGGCAATAGGGTCGAGAAACTCAACTTTACTATTCTTGAATAACTTGGAGCCATGCCTTCTTTTTGCACTATTACTTATGTGAAACTCATGGAAAAAACAGGATTCAATTGTCAATTGCCCCTATCAGAAATAGGATTGACTACGGATTCGAGCTATCTTCGCCACTTTGGGTTGTGGGGCTTACTTGGCGCGTTCTTTGAACTTACCCCCCTCCCCCCCAAAAAAACAAAAAAAAGGTATAGATTGAAGGATAATGATTTTGCATATTTTAGCATGAAAACTCCTTGCAATTGTATGGACGTCGGAAGTATGATGGTGGGGTTTGTCACTGGTCCTATGCTTCCAGTTGTCTCTCCAGTTTGAAGCAAACACGGTTAACCGTTTCGAGGTCTGCTTTTTGAAGTTAATAGAGGGTCAATGTTTTGACAAAGTTGAAAGGGCATGATTCTGGTAATGGTTGATTATGATACATGAAGAGTTATTGTTGGAAAATACTATTATATGAGTGATTGAAACCTTAAATCACTCGTTGACTGGATTGAAGGAAGTGATTCATGGAGTGATTCTAAGAATCCTTAATTGATATAGTTTCTATATTTATTATATTATTTCACCTATAAATAGAGGTGATGATTGTAATGAAATTAAGAGAATATGGAATGAAAGTATGTAGCCCTTTGGGCTTTGTGTTTCATCATTCAAACCACGTATATTTTATGTTTTTCTTCTTTCATTATATCTCTTCAAATTATTCAACATGGTATCAGAGCAAGTTTATTGTTATTCCTTCTCTATACACCCTACTTGTTTTGGATCTTCAGATCAACCTCTATTGGATTTTCGGAACAACTTGTTTTAGATATTTGGATCAACTTCTCTTGGATTTTCGGATCTCTTTGTCTTATGAAGAAAAAACATGTTAAAGCTTTTCTTTAGTGTTTTCTTTTGAGGTCGTCGGTGTCTTACCGGTGACCTCTATATACACCCTTTTGTTTTCTTTCTTGTTTATTGGTCTGAGAAATGAAATCCTACATGGAGGCTGCTTCTCTCCCTTTTTTCTTTTGGGGTGGCGAGGTTAAGGAGGCAAGCCCACCAAGAGGTCCGTCGCTTTATGTTGACGAGGAGTCCATTTGCCGGCGAAAAGAGTTTCTGCGAGCGTGCTTGGTGGGGCGATTTGAGGATTTAGAGGTGGAAGAGACGGATAAGGTGGAGGAATGGGCTATGAGGGTCTGGAAAGTGGCGTCGGGTTTTTCGGTTGCTCTGCTCAACAATGGCTACTACCTGTTTTGCTTCCCATCTAAGGAGGTGGCTATGAAGGTGTTGGTCTCTGGCCGACGCAACTGGGGAAATAGGAGAATGGTGTTGGATGCATGGTCCTCCGGAATAGGGCGGTGGCTCCATGGCTAAGGAGTGAGGTTCGTCGGATTTTTCTTAAGGGAGTTCCCTTGCATCTCTGCTGTCTACAATTATTCAAAAGAGTGGGAGACTTGTGTGGTGGTTATAGAAGTTTGGAGAAGGTAGATCCATGCCGGCCCGACGAAGTGACCATCATTGTCGCTGTCGGTAGATCCAACCCACCCTATATTTTTGTGCATGATGATGCCGTATATTTTCGCGTTTCTGTGGTGGATGATAATCCGACGGCGGTGGTGGCAACTACGCAATGTCTCGAAGGGGGTTTCGGAACTCTGGTATTTCGGAGGAACGAGTGGCTGACATTACAGTCTAGTGGGTGGAGAGAGGGTTGGCTATTCGACGGTGGGTAGCGTCCGATCGAAGGTATGCTCAACCTTCCATGCGACCATCTTCTCCGGCGGCGAAGCAGGACTTTAGGGTTTGGGAGAGGAAAGGGATGACTGGTAATAGAGATAAAAGGCGTATGGGGGAGGAGGATGCGCGTGACTCTTACAGGCGTAAGGACATGAGGAAGGAGCTTGTGATGGGAGGTGGTGGTATGGCACGTGGTGTTGCAGGATGGTGGGGGGACCCACGGTGGGGACAACTTCATTCAAAATTTGAACAAAGTAAAAGGAGTGTGATATGCGACGCAAGTAGGGTTGGGCAGTGGGTTGTGAGGGGTGGGCCACTATTGGCTCAGAAATGTGTTGGGTCTGTGGGGAAAATGATGGGCCATGATCATGGTGGGCTTGGCATTTTTGATCGGCTTGGTGGTGAAAGCATTCATAATAATAGGCTTACTTACAACAGGGCTGAGAAACCTAATATTACAGCCCATCACACTGGGTTTGCTTATGGGGTGGGTGGTTCGGGTATGGAGGGTATGGCGATGGGTCAACCCGGATGGGATTCAAGCAATGTGGATCCGGGTATGGAGTCCGACTCGGATACGAACCGGTTTGTGTTAGAATCGACTCGCGATGGCGAGTGTTTGGATCGGAATTTCATTCCGGTTGCTATGAAGGGCGGGTCGTCGAAGGATGATGCTGTTATAAGGGCGAATGGGGTTGATGAAGGTCTGGATGCAGGTTCGTCGCGAAGAGGAAAAGAGGTTGCTGTCAGGGATATGCCGCGAAGGTTTTCTATGGCGCATCGATTTGTCTTTGATGGTCTGAGGCCTGGTGTCATGCTGAGAAGTGGGCAAGAGAAAGGGAAGAGCAGGTCTGTTGGCCCTCTGTTTTTGTCGGTAAAGCAGGGGTGTGGTATTAATGTATGCTCTGGTTTGTATTGCATTCCGGGGGTTGATAAAGAAGGGGCAGAAAGTCTTATCAGTGACGCTGTGTCTGGGTCAATGGATAATGGGTCCAATCCCACGTCTGATATGTCCTCATTTGGGGAGTTCGAGTCTGGTAGTGAAATGGGTTATTCAACAGGTAACGATGATGTTGTTTCTTATAGTAATGGGAGGTCTGTGGGGATGAAGGATAGGGAGGTTAATGGTGATGTTGCTTCCGGTGCATTATCGGTCGTTTTGGAGGGTTGTGGACAGAAACAGTGCAAGGAGTTAGAAAATATGGAAGTGCTGGAAAATGTGCTACCCATTGCAATTGATTGTTCGGAACTGAATTCGGAAATTTGGGTGAAGGAGAACGTTATGAACGTTGTTTCATTAGTAGGGGTCAAGTTTGGAAGCCATAAACAGAGAGGAGAGGATCTTATTTTTGATTTGGTGAAGGATTCGGTGGAAGAGAAGAATAGCAAGGATAGGGCAGTGGTGGTCCATAGATCTCCTTCATATTGGAAGGGTGAGAGAGAGTTGCGTAATTTGGTGTGCACGGTGAATTACGATGGGTGTGGGAGTGGATCTAAGGGTATCGAAGGGGAAAGGAGTGGGGGAAGACGGAGGGGTGATGCGGTTTAAATTGTTTCTCATGTTGATACGATTAGTGTCATGGAATGTACGGGATAAATTGCCCGGAAAAAAGGAAGATAGTTAGATTGGCTCTTGGGAAGTGGAATGCACATGTTGTTTGTTTACAGGAGACAAAGTTGGAAGCGGTGAATGATAGAGTGATTCGAAGTTTGTGGGGTAATAGGTTTGTGGAATGGGCGTTCATGGCATTTAGTGGTGCTTCGGGAGGTGTGATTGTGTTATGGGATAGGAGATGGGTCTCGTTACGGGATACGCGTATAGGCCGTTTCTCGATTTCATGCTCTTTTTCAACGATGGAGGATGGTTTTGATTGGGTGTTCTCAGGTGTTTATGGGCCTGGGGATGATGGGGGGCGGTCGGTGATGTGGAGGAGCTTAGTGATGCCAGACATGTGTGGGAGTTACACCTTGGTGTGTGTGTGTGTGGGGGGGGGGGGGGGGGGGACTTCAATGTGGTCCGGACGCCTGATGAGAGATCTACGGAGGGTCAATGGACCAGGGCGATGGATGATTTTTCAGAGTTTATTAATAGTCAGTCGTTGCATGATTTGCCTCTCAGTGGGGCGTCTTTTACGTGGTCCAGTGGCAGGGTAACACCGACTTATTCTCGTATTGATAGGTTTTTGGTACCTGGTGATTGGGAGGAGCACTTTCCGGGTGTTATTCAGACTATTGCTACCAGATTTACTTTTGATCATGTTCCTATCTTTCTGGATTGTGGGGGTATTTCTTCAGGAAAATCTCCTTTCAGGTTTGAGAATATGTGGCTCAGGGCAGGGGATTTTCAACAGCGGATGGCGGAATGGTGGGCTTGTCCGGTTGGCTCAGGTTCTCCGAGTTATGTGTTAGCTTCAAAATTGCGAGCTTTGAAGTCATCTCTCATTACATGGAATAAAGAGGTTTTCGGTAACATTGTGTGGCGTAGGAATGTGCTTTTGGCAGAGATTGATGATATTGATAGAGCTGATTTGAGTGGAGGGGTGGATGAGAGCATGCGATTGAGGAGGGCACAGTGTTTGTCGGATATTGAGGAGATTGCAATTCAAGAGGAGATTTCGTGGAGATAGAAATCTCGGGCTATTTGGTTACAGGAAAGGGATCGGAATACTAAGTTTTTCCACCGCTCAGCAAATGCACGGAGGAGGAAGAACTTTATTGGGAGTTTAACTGTGGAGGGTTCTTTGTGTTCAACTGATGAGGAGATTCGTGCGGGGATTCCTCCGTATTAACAGAGGTTGTTTACCGAAAGCGGGAGTTGGAGGCCAAATCTGGATGGACTTGTTTTTGATGCTATTGATGAAAGGGATTGTGACATGTTGGAGATTCCTTTCTCTGAAGAAGAGGTTCTGAAGGCATTGAAGCAATGCAATGGTGACCGAGCCCCTGGTCCTGATGGTTTCTCTATGTGGTTCCTTTTAGAGTGTTGGCCTGTGGTGCGGGAGGAGGTGATGGCCACTTTTTGTACTTTCCACGAGGAGGGATGCTTTGTGAAATCGCTTAATGCCACCTTTATCTCTCTTCTCCCAAAAAAAGGGGAGATGAAGGACATTAAGGATTTCCGACCGATTAGCCTTGTTGGGTGTGTGTACAAGTTGATTGCGAAAGTTCTTGCATCTAGGATGCGCGGTGTTCTGGATAGTGTTATATCTGATTCTCAGAATGCTTTTATTGGGGGTCGCCAGATTCTGGATTCTACCATTATTGCTAGTGAGATGGTGGATGCTAGGTTGCAGAGTGGTATCCCGGGGGTTTTGGTGAAGCTAAATGTGGAAAAGGCGTATGACCATGTGCATTGGGGTTTCCTCTTGTATATGTTGGAGAGATTGGGTTTTGGGGCGCGATGGCGTAGATGGATTCGTTTCTGTATCTCTTCGGTTCGTTTCTCTTTGATTGTGAATGGGTCACCATCCGGTTTTTTTGGGAGTTCTCGTGGTTTGAGGCAGGGTGATCCTTTATCTCCACCCCTTTTTCTTGTTGTGATGGAGGCTTTTAGTCGGATGATGACTAGAGCCACTGGATTGGGACTATTACGCGGGTTCAGGGTGGGTGATGTCGCACCTCAGGTTGAGGATGTTTTACACTTATCACTTGCCGATGATGCTTTAGTATTTTGTGATGCGGATGTGATGCAGTTGCGGTATCTCCGATGTATATTGATATGTTTTCAGGCGGTCTCTGGTCTGAAGATTAATACTTGCAAATGTTCGTTGTTTCCGGTGGGTGAGGTGGACAATGTGTCTGCTTTGGCTTCAGCGTTGGGGTGCAGAGCGGATCTGCTTCCTACGGTGTATTTGGGTTTGCCATTGGGATCCTCAGGGCAGCGACATGCATGTTGGGGCTCGGTGGTGGACCAGGTGGAAAGGCGTCTTGCAGGTTGGAAACGACAGTATCTCTCTAAGGGGGGGAGACTTACTTTGGTGAAGAGCACGCTATCCAACCTACCTACGTATGCATTGTCACTTTATCGGATTCCCAGCAGGGTGGCTCAGCGGATTGAGAGGATTCAGCGACAGTTTTTATGAGGTGGTTGTAGGGAGGGTTACTCTATCCCTTTGGTTCGATGGGAAGCCGTTTGTCGGCCCTTTCAGGATGGAGGATTAGGTATACGTCGTGTGTTGCCTTTCAATAAGGCTCTGTTGGGAAAGTGGTTGTGGCGCTTTGGGACGGAAAGGGACCGTTTGTGGAGACGAGTGATTGCTTGTCGTCATGGTGAGATTAGAGGTGGTTGGTGTTCTGAGGAGGTCAGGGGACGGCGCGGTGTGGGGGTGTGGAAGGATATTAGACATGGATGGGACTCTTTTGTTCCTTGTACTAGTGTTAGAGTTAGGGATGACCGTTGTATTCGTTTTTGGTCGGATTGGTGGTGTGGTGCGAGCTCTTTGGAGGCCTCGTTCCCTCAGCTCTATAGGATCGCTCGGGACCGTCATGCTTCAATAGCTGACTGTTATCATCTTGATACCGGGACGCTAGTGTGGGATGTCAGGTTTGTGTGGCACCTTCAGGATTGGGAGTTGGAGGAGGTTTCTGCGTTTCTGGAGCTTTTATACTCATTGACTATAGGTGGTGGAGCGGATTCATTGATTTGGAAGCCGACTACTTCACGACTTTTTTCAGTATCTTCCTTTTTTCATTGTCTCTTGCCGAGGATGAACGATGACCCTTTTCCTTGGAAGGCGGTTTGGCGTTCGAAGGCCCCTCCTAAGGTTGCTTTTTTCACATGGCTGGCGGTGAGGGGTAGGATCCTCGCTTTGGACAGGTTGCGACGACGGGGCATGATTTTGGTTAATCGGTGTTTTTTGTGCAAACAGGATGGGGAATCCATAGATCATCTCCTTTTGCACTGTCCGTTTGCTTATGACTGTTGGTGTTTTCTGTTATGTTTGTTTGGCGTTCATTGGGTGATGCCTGCTTCGGTTCGGGAGGTTTTGCTTTCTTGGAGGAGCATGTTGATTAGCTCGCATGCACGTCTTTTTTGGAGAGTGGCCCCTCTTTGCCTTTGGTGGACTATATGGATGGAACGCAATAGGCGTTGTTTTGAGGGTGTTGAGTCCCCTGCGAGGGTGCTAAAACATGTTTTTATTTTCTGTCTATTTAGTTGGGTGGAAGGGCGCAATTGTAGTTCTATAGACGAGAAAATTGAGTTTATGGGTTCTCTTGGCCCATAAGGGTCGTTGTATATGGGATGCATTCCCCTTTTGAATGCGTTTTCTTTTTATAAATTACTTATCAAAAAAAAAAAAAAAATTCGGATCAACTTCTCTTGATCTTCGGATCACCTTGTCTTGGATCTTTGGATCAATTAATCTCGAGTTATTCATCTCATCCTCTAGACAATTTCGTTTTCGGTTTCAAGTTGGACTTGCTAAGATCTCCGCATCCAACTTGAGGGGGGCTGTTGGAGAATATTATTATATGAGTGATTGAAGCCTTAAATCACTTGTTAACTGGATTGAAGGAAGTGATTCTAGGAATCCTTAATTGATATAGTTTCTATATTTATTATATTATATCACCTATAAATAGAGGTGATGATTGTAATGAAATTAAGAGAGTATGGAATGAAAGAATGTAGCGCTTTGGGCTTTGTGTTTTGTGGTTCAAACCACGTATATTTTATGTTTTTCTTCTTTAATTACCTCTCTTCAAATTATTCAACAATTATATTGTAGTACAGAGAAGATGAATTATTGTAGTAAACTTCATGGATGGGAAGACAAGTCGGAGAAAGGGGACAGTAGAAAAAAGTTCTCTCTTCTTCAGGTAGGACCTGGAGTTGGTGGATTTTGTCTGAGGGTTTACCATTGTACAATGGCAAATGATTTATTTATCCTTATTACAAAAGTTGGGGAAATACTTTTATTTTGCCAAAACCAGATTGATGTGATCTTTCAAAGTGCCACACGGGAAGTATAATGCTGTGATTCTCTTGTTGGACCTTTTGCAAGCTCGGAGAACATAATGGGGATTTTAATTGTTAGACAATATGAGAGATAGGAAACTTTGATTACGTGATTTCTGAATAGTCGATATCTATCTAGTTCAAGTGTCGAGTATGTTTGGGTCGCACTTCCCTTTTGAGCACCTTTTATATATTTATTATTGATCACAACAAAAAAGTGTCTTGAGTGTGAACATTAGTTCACTGCTTATTAGGAATTTAGATGTACCTAGGAAGATGGAACAAACGAAAAAGAATGATAAAACAGTGTCCATTGAAATGGTCAACCTGCAAAGCCTTCTTTTACAAATGATTTATCAAAATTAACAGAAATGGATATAAAACTATGTACAGGAGATGATTTAGCATGGTGCATGATCAAGATGAGGCATGACACAAAGTAAACCAAATCTATTATGGTAAACTAAACTATTGTGATTAAAAAATACTTGGTATAGTGTTTTGGTAGTGTTTCAGACACCATTCTGTCAAAAGTTCATTGGAAGGACAAATAACTGGTTGTGTCAATTCTAAGTTGGTGGAACCTTTTCTATTAGACACTTATTTTTAAGACAAATAATTTGATTTTGGCAATAATAAGATATATGTATATATCATTTATCCCGTGCATGTGTTGCTGTGCCCGTACTATTCCATCTCTATGTGTTATGGAAAACACTGAAAACCTTAAGAAGGTCGAGACCAGCCTTAGAATCGAGCTACTTTGGCATTGCTATCTTACTGAATCTGTCAAAACTGGTGAGTTATACTTGTTGCTTAGCAGTGACGTTTTCTTTTGGGCCTAGACATTTAGTACGGAAAACTATAAGATAATATGAATTAATTTGATCTTCATTTACTTCAGAGTGGTTTTGGCTCATGGAAATTTTATGGCATGACTTGGTTACAACCCATTTATTATGACCCATATATATGTGTGTGTCACTTGGTCGGTGATATATGGCCTTCCAGTTCTGATACAATTACGGGGTATTGCAGGTACATTAAAATATGTCGATAAAACCAACAGTTGCTTTGAGGGCACTTTTTGTAGGAGGTGTTGCTGCATTTGCAAAAATTGCTGGTGTAGTGAAGGCTGCAGGTGGTGCCAAGGTTGGTGCGGCAGCCGCAGCAATGACAGCCGCGGCAAGTGCAGCTATGTCAGGATCAAATAACGAACCGAAGGAGGCTTCAAAGCAGTCTATCAAGTGATTATTTTTCCTATCTTGTGGATTAATTTATAGAACTGGACCAGAGTTGCATTTTGCAGTGAGCCTGCTGGTAATCTTTAGCTTTGCTAATTGTGAACTTGATTGTAGTAGAATGTGTGAACTGTTCCAAATAAAAGCTGCAGTTCAGTAGATATTTGGAGCTAAAAAGGGTCCCAAGTGACCTCAAGATAAAAAAAAAGGTTGGCTGTTCTTGCCAATTATAGTAAAATAGTTGTGTCGATGTTGTAATCTGATGATTTTGAGTGCCAAGAAAAGATGTTATAGTCGACCTGTTGAGGATTTTTATTTCACTTTGGCGCTTATAAACATTTCCAGTGATATTATGGAAACTTGCAACAGATAATTTAATTGATAACGAATGTCTTTGCAATTTGATGCCGTTAATAGCGTAACAGTAGGAAGCAAGTCAATGGAGTCGAGTCCTTTTAAGCACCATTCTGATCTGAGGTGATATATGTTCATCAAGTCTATATCCTGTATCTAGAAACGCGTTAGGTGTACCAAAAAGTAGGGATACAAAAAGGATTTGAGGTACCTGTGAAAACATATCAGTGGAATCGATTTATTTTCTTACTTTTCCAATTCTGCATTTTTGTCTTTTGTAATATGCCTGGGTTTCTGTCAAAACATTGTGTCCCCCAACTTGATCTTCCTGGCTGAAATGGGCAAATGCCTTGGTTTTTCCCAAGTTGCAAGGACTCTGATTAATTGTGGTATTAACTAAATTGCATGGGAAACAAACAATTATGTGAAATCTGTAAGCAGCTCTATATAAACATTCCGTGATAATGGTGCTTCAAATTTCCCTCAAAAGTTGGTGTTATCGGTAGAGCTGGCAAAATGTGACACGACATGACATGTTTGACATGATTATATTTATTTACAGATTTTTTTTGTTCTCTAATTAATCATGGATTGAAATATATCAATAAACTATTACTGGATCGTGTCAAATTCAAATTCAATTTTATTTTTATTTTTTATTTTTTATTTTTCATGTTAAATTGTGTCAAATTTAAATTATTTATTTTTCATGTTGTATCTTTTCAATCCCACCTGTAGAAAGGCTTTTCAGCATATATATATATATATATATATATATAATACAGAAAAACATGTCAGGTATATTCCGCCTGCTTATTGGCAAACCACTTCCGATAGCTTGGTATGATGTTTCCTTCTAGGCATGAAATGAAATGTGATCGCATTTGCTTTTGAGAATTCCCAATAAGTTTGGTCAGTTTTTTAACAAGAGCTCATTATTCTACTCGGCCACCAACAAACAAAACAGAATACTGGTGAATTCTTTGTCCCTGGCAGATAAGTGTTTCCTTTAGTGGCAAAGTGGGCAATATGATAGTTGTGCTAGTTGATATAAAATAAAAATAACCCTGCTTAATTATATACATAGAGATGACTTGGAGGGGATAAATTTGAGGACTTGAAAGGGCACCACTAAATACAAAATAAAAGTAAACAGGAGGATTTGCCCGAACAACCCGCCAAGCTGGAAGAACCCGGCTTAGTTATGGTATTTCATAAATTGGATGACAAATAAACAGTAATGTTTTATGTGAAAAGGACAAGCATATTATTATTCCGCTACCTTATGATGCTTTTTCTTCAAACAATCCAGCCAGGAGAATGCCATTATTCATCCTCTCTGTACATGACGGTTTTTCCGGCCCATATAAAAGTGGATCTCGACCATACCGACTCCAGATAGCCCGAGACAATCATCATGGATGATGGACCGGACCCTGTACCAGACCGACACATCCCGAGATCCCATTCAGTAACCCGACCCGAAGAACATGAAGCAACTCGAAGATTCTAGAATAAACTTGTAGCTCAAAGTAGCGTTATAAATGTGGAAAAATTAGCTGACGTGGAAGGTGTGGAAAAAATCCAAAATAGAAAATGTTGCCCTAATGGGCCAAATGCCCATAGGGAAAATGTATATAAGCCAATGAAGAATAATGAGAGAGATCATCTTTTTGTGTTGTGCAAATTTTGTATCTACACAATGGCGCCGTCTGTGGGAAATTAGGTCATTTCCGTCGACCATCTTCCCACCTCAAAAAGCTAAGCTAAACCCAGATATAACCACCAAACCTTCAGCAACATCCTCTCGTTCCAGATATAGCCATGCTAGTAACCAGATCCCATTCAGAGGCACTGATCCCCGGCGACCGACAACCGAGTGCTCTGCCGACGATTGAGCATCTCCTACGGCAGCTCGAGGAAGCCGAAAAACGTAGCCAAGCCGCCGAGGCAAGGAGCCTGGCGGCGGAAAGAAGAAGCGATGAGTTATTGGCGAGGATGAATCGAGCAGCCATCCCACCGGCAGTTCCGGATCAATCACAGATCCAGGAGCAAGCCGAGCCACGGGAGGAACACGACGAGACCTCTCACCGGCCAGGCAAGGCCCCGACCACCGGTGACGTTCCCGTCACCGATGAGCCTCTGACGTCACAGAAGCTCCAGGAGATGATGGCGGAGTTTAAGAAGAAAGTCATGAGGGATCTGAGGGCCCGATCCACCGACGACCAGGCCCTCCAGGCCTCTGCCGACTCCGTTCAGTCACCGTTCACTCTCGAAATCACCAGGGAACCGTTCCCTAAGAAGTTCGTCATGCCCAGATTCACTCCCTATGATGGAACAAAGGATCCCGAAGAGCATATTTACCAGATCCATAAAAAAATGACCATGTATGCCGACAACGAAGCCCTGCTCTGCAAAGTCTTCCCAACCAGTCTCATAGACGCACCACTCTTCTGGTTCAGGAAGCAGCCGCCGAGATCCATTGGCAGTTGGCAGCAATTGTCCGACCTCTTTGTTGCCCAGTATTTCGGGAACAAGAGGCAAAAGAAAACCATCTCGAGCCTCTTCACCATGACATAAGAAAAAGGCGAGTCTCTCAAGAGCTTCCTGTCCAGATTCAACGTCGAGTCGTCCTCCATCGACAATTGCGACCAACACTCAGCCGTGGAGGCCTTCAGAATGGCATTAATCCCGGGGACCAAGTTCCATCAATCACTAGTGAAGCGGCCTCCCTCAGGAATTGGAGAACTCAATTCTAGGGCTCAGGGCCATTTGAGGATCGAAGAAGAGGAAGCAACCCGACAGAAAAGAGCGGCGTTGATCAATGTGGAAGTCAGGTCGAGGGATAAGGTTTTGGATACATCCCGACATCCGAATAGTCGCAAGCGCTCCAATCCCACGATCCCATCTTCACCTCAATTTCATCCACATCCCGAGAGACGCACCAGATTCAAAGAGAAGATCACCCCGTTGAAAGTGACCCTCGCAAAGCTCTTCCAGGAAAACAAAGCCAGAGGGATCTTCCAGACTCCTCCCCCAATTAGACAACCCATGGACCAGAGAGATAGATCAAAACACTGCGCCTTACACAGTGATTTTGGCCATACAACAAATGAATGCAGGAACCTGAGACGCCAGGTCGAGATGATGATAGCCCGAGGGGAGCTAAAGGACTATATTCAGCGGGATGTCCCAAGAGTCCATCAACCCGCACAGAACAACCCACGGAATCAGGCTCCAGCTCATCCGGTCAGAAACATCAACATGATCCATGGAGGTCCTGACTCGCGTAGTGCCGAAGGGTCAAGACGATCACAAATGAGGAGGGCCCATCACGTCAGCAAGATAGCCAGGGTAAACGAAGTTCATCACCGAACGGGGCAGTCTCATATACTTTTCTCCCAGGATGACCTCCGGGACATCCAGGTCCCACACGACGACCCATTAGTTATCTCTCTAATGGTCTCGGGATGTCTTGTCCGGAGGGTCATGATTGATCCTGGGAGCAGTGCAAATATCATGACCAAGTGGGCTTTCGATAAATTGGAGATCGACCCGAGGGAGATCTTGACGGCCAGAAATCCAATTGCCGGGTTCGACGGGAAGCAAGTCGAATCCTTCGGGGAGATCAGCCTGCCCGTGTCAGTAGCACAGAGGACTCTGACAGAGACCTTCGTAGTACTAAACGTGAAGCCCTCTTACAATCTACTTATGGGTAGAGGATGGATTCACAGGATGCAAGGCGTTCCCTCGACCCTCCATCAGTTGATGAGGTGCATCGGGCTGAATGGTCTCGACATAATTGACATCAGAGGAGATCAAGTAGCCGCCAAGCAATGTTATACCATCACTATCAAAGAAATGAAAGGTAATCCCGATCGGAAGAGGTCCCGGGAAGAGGATCAAGACATCGACCCGCAGCCCAAAAAGCAATTACAGGACGAGGAGTCGGGTTCCTCAATCATCGTAGAGCCTCTGCAACCGGTTTCTGTGTTGCCGAGCCAACCCGACAAGGTTACCTACGCAGGTACAAAGCTCACCACTTGAGAATTAAATGAACTGACAACTTTCTTACATGATAATCATGATGTCTTCGCATGGGAGCATACTGATATGCCCGGCATCGACCCCTCGATAGCCCGACATACATTACATGTCGACCCAAATATCCGACCCGTCCGACAGAAACAGAGGCGAATGGGAAGCCAAAGGAACCAGATCATAGCAGACGAAGTGTCGAAATTGCTTGAAGCCGGCTTCATCAGGGAGGTTCAGTATCCCGAGTGGTTAGCCAATGTGGTGGTGGTGCAGAAAAAGAACGGGAAATGGCGAGTCTGCGTCGACTTCACCGACCTAAACAAAGCTTGTCCGAAAGACAGCTTCCCCCTGCCCAAAATAGACCAAATGGTCGATGCTACCGCGGGCAACGATAGGCTGACCTTCCTAGACGCTTACTCGGGATACAACCAAATCCCAATGGACCTGATAGATGAAAAAAAGACCTCATTCATTACCGAGACAGGTACATATTGTTTTAAGGTTATGCCTTTCGGACTAAAGAATGCAGGAGCTACGTTTCAAAGACTGGTGAACAAGATATTTAAAGGAATGATGAGCACAGTGGTAGAGGCTTACATTGATGATACAGTTGTGAAGAGCAGAGCTAAAAATGACCATTTAGAACATCTCCGGAAAGTATTTGATGCCTTGAGGAAACACGGGATGAAGCTCAATCCAGCCAAGTGCTCCTTCGGGGTATCATCAGGGCAATTCTTGGGACACATAGTCGACCGATCAGGAATACAGGCCAGCCCGACACAAGTGAAGGCTCTGCTCGAGACGAGAGAACCAACCACACACAAAGAAGTCCAAATCCTGGCAGGAAGGGTTGTAGCCTTAAGCAGGTGCATCGCAAGGCTGACCGACCGATGCCGACCCATCTTCCAGGCTATCAGAGCCAGAAAGGGAGAAGTGTGGGGTCCCGAGCAGACTAAAGCCCTATCCCGATTAAAAGAATACATGCTCAAGCCTCCCATTCTTGCGACACCCGAACCCGATGATGTATTACTCTTGTATCTGGCGGTATCATCGGTATCAACCAGCGCCGTGCTCATCAAAGAGGACAGGAACCTCCAAATGCCCATCTTCTATACCAGTAAAGCCCTGGCTGATCCCGAGACACGGTATACCAAGCAAGAAAAATTGGTTTTATCCTTGGTCAATGCCAAACGACGTCTTAGACACTACTTTGAGGCCCACCAGATCATCGTCCCCACTTCTACTCCTATTCGGGTACTTATGGCGAAGCCCGACCTTTCCGGAAGGATCTCCAAGTGGGCCATTGAGCTAGGGATTTATGATATAACTTATGTCCCCAGGATCTCAATCAAAGGTCAGGCCGTGGCTGATTTCTATTAGAAGGGGAGACCGACGAAGCAGATCAACTCGTTGAGTTAGAAACATGGAAACTATTCGTGGACGGCTCGGTAAGCGCCAATGGAGCGGGCGTCGGGCTGGAAATCCATACTCCCGATGGGACTAAGCTGCAAGCCTCGATGCAGTTGCAATTCCCGGCCACTAACAACGAGGCGGAGTATGAGGCAATCATATCGGGCCTGAGAATGGCCAAAAGCCTGCAAATACAATCCCTATCCGTATACAGTGACTCCCAGCTAATAATTAGACAAATAACCGGTGAGTACGAAACCAGAGATCCCAAAATGGAGTGTTACAGAGAAATGGTGCTCGAGGAGTCCGAAGGTTTTCAAAAGTTAACATTTAGCCAAATCCCTCGGGAAGAGAATACCTCGGCCGACCATTTGGCTAATCAGGCGTCTGCGGCTGGTGAAGATATGACCAGGGTTGTACTGACCGACTTCATCGTTACCCCAAGTATTCAGAGTCCCGACGATCTGGTATGCCTAGTACCCCAAGAGCCTAGCTGGATGGATCCCATAATCGATTACCTCAAGGCCGGGACACTCCCAATTGATAAGGCGGAGGCCAGGAAAATTAGAATGAAGTCAGCCCGGTACTCGATCATCCAGGGACAGCTCTACAGAAGATCTTTTTCAGGTCCGTATTTGAGATGCGTCACCCCCTCAGAGGCAGAGATTGTGATGCAAGAGATACACGCTGGGGCTTGTGGAAATCACTCGGGTGCCCTATCTCTCGCCCATAAAATCCTATCCCAAGGTTACTTTTGGCCCTATCTGTCCCGGGATACAGAGGAATATGTGCGTAAATGCAAAGCATGTCAGATGCACGGTGACGCTATACTCCAACCACCAGAGTTCTTAAACCCGACAATCGTCCCGCATCCTTTTGCCCGATGGGGAATGGATATAGTCGGACCTCTCCCAAAAGCCATTGGCTCGAAGACCCACGTGCTCCTTGCAACCGACTATTTCACCAAATGGGTTGAGGCCGAAACCTATCCCTCTATAAAGGGCAGCCACGTGGTGAAGTTCATATGGAGTCACATCATCTGCCGGTTCGGGGTACCAAGGACAATCATGATGGACAACGACACAAATTTAGACTGTGAACCGGTCAGGTCATTTCTGATCGAGCACGGGGTTAACCAGAACACCTCCTCAGTGGGGTACCCTCAAGCCAATGGGCAAACAGAAAGGACCAACCGTTCGATCTTTAGCACCCTTGTAAAGAAACTCGAGAAGGCAAAAGGAGCGTGGTTGGACAAATTACCAGAGGTATTATGGTCATATAGAACGATGCCCCGACAACCAACCGGTGAAACACCCTTTGCCATGGCATATGGGTCAGAAGCCGTAATCCCGACCGAATATGCCGTCCCGACATTGAGGTCGCTGGCCTGGGACGAAAGATTAAACAATCAACGCTTATCTCACGAGCTTGACCTAGTGGAAGAAAGGCGAGATATTGCCGGGATAAGGCTGGTAGCTTATCAACAACGGGTCAGGAGTCATTTCAACAAGAGAGTAAAAAGAAGGGGATTCCAAGTCGGGGACATGGTCCTCCGGAGGAAGATAGGACACGTGGGAAAACTCCAAGAACCATGGGAAGGGCCCTACACTGTCACCGAGGTAATAGGTCGGGGGGCCTACAGACTGCTCAGGAACTCGGATAACAGAAGGGAACCAAACACACAGAATGCATCCCGACTAAAGAGGTATTACCCATAGAAATATTTCGTTTTCGACCGTTGTAAGCAAAGGCCGCTAAAGCCAAAAGGATTGCAATGAAAGTCCAATTTTTCCCGAAAGTCAGAATCATCTCCAATCATCAGTTTTAAAACCCAAGTGTTGAATCCTCTCCATGGGCCCAAAGTGCCCGAGAGATCTTCACAGACCCACCAGTGGTCAGGTTTTCCAATTATCAGTTTTAAAACCTAAGTGTTGAATCTTCTCCATGGGCCCAAAGTGCCCAAGAGATCCTCACAGACCCACCAGTGGTCAGGTTTTCCAATTATCAGTTTTAAAACCTAAGTGTTGAATCCTCTCCATGGGCCCAAAGTGCCCGAGAGATCCTCACAGACCCACCAGTGGTCAGGTTTTCCAATTATCAGTTTTAAAACCTAAGTGTTGAATCCTCTCCATGGGCCCAAAGTGCCCGAGAGATCTTCACAGACCCACCAGTGGTCAGGTTTTCCAATTATCAGTTTTAAAACCTAAGTGTTGAATCTTCTCCATGGGCCCAAAGTGCCCGAGAGATCCTCACAGACCCACCAGTGGTCAGGTTTTCCAATTATCAGTTTTAAAACCTAAGTGTTGAATCCTCTCCATGGGCCCAAAGTGCCCGAGAGATCCTCACAGACCCACCAGTGGTTAGGTTTTCCAATTATCAGTTTTAAAACCTAAGTGTTGAATCCTCTCCATGGGCCCAAAGTGCCCGAGAGATCCTCACAGACCCACCAGTGGTCAGGTTTTCCAATTATCAGTTTTAAAACCTCAGTGTTGAATCCTCTCCATGGGCCCAAAGTGCCCGAGAGATCCTCACAGACCCACCAGTGGTCAGGTTTTCCAATTATCAGTTTTAAAACCTAAGTGTTGAATCCTCTCCATGGGCCCAAAGTGCCTGAGATATCTTCACAGACCCACCAGTGGTCGGGCTTTCCAAAATATCAGTTTTAAAACCTAAAATGTTGGACCTTCTCTATGGGCCCAAAGTGCCCAGGAAACCTTCATAGATCCACCAGAAATCCCAAAGTGCCCGACTGTTGTTGTCTGGTGTTATTGTTAGTCTTAACAAGTTACAATTCAATATCCCAATTTTTATCAAATGGAGTGCTGGATCATGCATATCCCCAAGGAAGTTTGAATAAATAAACTCATTCGTATTGAAAAAAGGCCCCAGTGGCCAAGGCTGATACAATAGAGCTGTGATAAGTTGTTACAAACAAAATAAGAGAAAAACGGAGGGATAGCCCTACTCCACCACAGGAGGATCCCCGTCACCACCTAAGGCATTGGTCCCGAGGGATTGCCCTCTGTTTTCAGGCTCAGGCTCATCCATGCCAGAGCGAGAAGGCGGAGCGGGCAGGTCGTCTTGAAGGAACCCACCGAAGGCCAAATCATCTGGTTCAGCCTCAGGATCATCATACGGAGGCCCAACTCCAATGCTGAGGTCAAGTTCTTCAATAGTCGGGATTTGCCTTTCCTCTTCAGGCTTTTGAAGTTCTTCTATGCATTCCCTCCAGCCCTGCTCATAGCGGTACTTGCATGTCAGCATGAAACGGGCGATCATCTATTTACCACCCTTGTGGCACATCTCTACCCGAGACCTCTCCACGCCTAAGGCATTCTCGACCTCGACCTTCTCCTCAAGCAACTGCAGCCCCGAAGCCTTTAACTTCTCGATTTCTTCGGTCAGGGCCTGCACTTGGAGAGTTAGGGCCTCCCAAGCCAAGAGTTCCCGATTAGCCATCTGCTCAGCCTCCCGAGCCTTCGCCTCGAGCTCTGAGATCGTCGTCTTGGCGGATGAGAGCCCCTCTTCAGCTGCAACAGCCCTGTATGTCAGGGACTGGATCTTGTCATTGGCCTTCTTCACCTACTCCAAGGCCTTGACACACCCAGCCTTATGAACTTGAACATCGCGAGTCAAAGCGTTGATGACCCGAGCATCATCCTCAAGCTTACAATTGTACGCCTGAGTAGCGTGAAGCATCTGAAGGAAAGAAAATGTTAGCACGGAATAAGGGGCAAAATATAAGCTAAGTGCGAAATATCTCAAAAGTTATTACCCTCATTGCAAGCTCGGGGCCGTTCAAGGCTAGGCTCATCCTGTCGTATCGACCCATGGCCAATCTATCCGCCGGGGTCCAAACCCCCAGGGCCATCTCCCGCAGGGCTTTTGAATTCTCGATCGTCTGGTCCCCCACAGAAAGGTATGGATGGCCCTTCCTGGTATCCAGCCTGAACCGAGGGCTATGGGGAATATCTTTTCCACTCTCAGCAGCTTTCTCTATCTCCCTATTATCTTGTTTTCTGACATTCGTGGGGATAGCAGTGCGGAGTTTGGTAGGTCGGGATTGGCTCTGGTCCTCGTCGTCGGAGCCTAAGTCCCGGGTATCCTACACTGAGACAGGAGCACCCAGTGCTACACTCCGGCTAGAGCTCGGCCTGACTGAAAGGTCGCCTCGAGAATTATTCTGATCCAGACCTGTTGAGCTCAGAACCAGGGCATGATCACCCCCGACCTCGACCGCCTCCGATGCACCCATTTGCGGATCTTGAGATGGCGGAGGCGGAGGCGTGACAGGAGGATGCTCTACCGGAGGAAGGGGCGTGGCAGCAAGTCCTCCAGCCGGTCCTGCCGATTGACTGATTGCAGGGTTCTCAGGGACTGGAGGGACATCAACCCCACAAACGAAGGACGTGGAACCCATATCACCCTTTCTGGCCCTCTTTATTGAAAGCTTGGGCATGACAACCGCTTTCCTCTTTTGCTGACCCCCAGACTTCTTTCTCTTCAGTTTTTTCGCTCCTAATTTAGTCGATGTGGAACCCGAGGCTATCGTCGGTGAAGGTTCTCCCGATGCAAGATCCTGCAATACAGATCCAGTCAGGCAATTCTGGCTATCCCTTAAATCCTGACTCCATATAAGGGCTCGCAACAGTTCAAATCGGGATCTTATATACCCGACCTCCCTTTTTTCCTGAGGAGCCTTTAGGAAACTCATAACTAGCATACCCAACTTATCATTGCACAATTCGCAGTGGCAAGAGGCTCGGGTGTGAAAACTCTTAAATTCGGGAAGTCGGGTTGGCTGGAAAACATGGTTGACTGGAATGTTCATAGCATTGGGATGCCTCCGCTGACCACTCACTACTATCATCCTTTCTTTCCATCCTTTGTTGGATGTCGGGACATTGTCACACAACTTCCTCTTGACATAGGAGGTTAAGTTGTACCGACCCCTATTGTCCTTCTGCTCTTGAAGTTTGTACGAAAACAGGAGCTCAGCCAAACCTAAGTCCAGGTCCAACTCCTTATTGATCAGCAAAATCATGGCCAGGATCCTGTAAAAGTTAGGACCGACTTGAAGGGGGGCCAGACCCAAAGTCGCTAGTGCCAAGAGGAAGAAGGGATGAATGAGAAACTTCAAAATGGCAAGGTGGAATGACGAAAGTAATATCTCTCCGGCCTTTAGCCCCTGACCGACTCTAAAGTCTGCATCCCGAGGGTAATGCCTAACCTTAACTCCTTCGGGAATCCCGAGGCTCTTAAGTTGAGCATCTATCCTGTATTTGGCTGGGAGGGGATCAGTACAGAAATTCTCCTCCTCCTCAGCATCCTGATCCTGATTAATCCCGACGCCACCCTCTACGACTCGATCCCCTGCGTACTGGGTGACCTCCAGTGGGCTAGACCTAACTACTTGGGTAATCTCAACGGACGGGGTGCTAGCCGAGATCTCGGGATCAGTAACGGTCCAGTCGGTATCTGCCAGTTGCAGGTCACTAACCGACCTAGTATCATCACTCCCAGACATATTTGACGAAAGGTAGAAGAATGAGAAGAATGACTTACAAAGGTAAGGAAGGTTCAGGCAGCTTCTCCTTTGATCTGTTCTCCGGCGAGTAAATTGCAGAATCCGACAAACTGTACCAACAGGCCGAGAAGGGTGCTTCCAGTCAAAACTCTGCAGCAGGATTCAAATCTCTCCACATAAAGGAATAATCCACCACGGTCACTGGAATTTGCCAAGATCAGTGAAACAAACAGTAAATCGTGTGGACTTTGGATCGGATTTGGGATTGCACACAGGGTTGGAGAATACGACAAGGAGAGGATGTTGAAAGAGAAGAACGGTTTGAAAATTTTGAAAATATTGCAAGTATGGCGTATGAGAAGGATTTGCAGGTTTTATAGAATTGACGTTTCGTCTACCCGGGTCAGGGTACCGGACCGACATGACCCGGCCCATTTCACGCGTATCGGTGCCATCTCAGCCGCTGGTTCAAAACTGCAATAATTGCGATGGCTGCGGCATTTAATGCACCTCCACATCATCCGACACGCGTCCCATAGCCACTCCAAGGGCTTTTGATGGGCCTTAATATTCTTTCACCTAATGGGCCTGATAAAAAGGCCCATGAGCTGAAAGAGGGCCGTGTACATGACGGTTTTCCCGGCCCATACAAAAGTGGATCTCGACCATACCGACTCCAGATAGCTCGAGACAATCATCATGGATGATGGACCGGACCCTGTACCAGACCGACACATCCCGAGATCCCATTCAGTAACCCCGACCCGAAGAACATGAAGCAACTCGAAGATTCTAGAATAAACTTGTAGCTCAAAGTAGCGTTATAAATGTGGAAAAATTAGCTGACGTGGAAGGTGTGGAAAAAATCCAAAATAGAAAATGTTGCCCTAATGGGCCAAAAGCCCATAGGGAAAATGTATATAAGCCAATGAAGAATAATGAGAGAGATCATCTTTTTGTGTTGTGCAAATTTTGTATCTACACTCTCCGATCCTTTTTTTCCCATCATTAATTTGATTAAAGTTTCCAAACACACTCTCGAAAGCAATCTTGCACGAACAAAGTGTAGGCAGTTCAATGAAATGATGTAACAAACCTCAAGCATCACCCTTAGAGGATTATAATAAGTGATTGCATCAAAGCTGCTGGTGGATCTTCGACATGCTAGGACCACACATGAAGTAAACATGCTTCAAATATTTAACAAATTTATACTCGAAATAAACATCATGGAAACATCAATAAAGCATAAATGCCAAATAATATGCCAATGCCAATGCAATGCACCCTAACCACCAGGGGTATCGGATATCAAGTGTTCCCAATATAAAATCCACCACGCGGGATATTTCCGTGTAAAATCCAGTGTTCGGAACCAAGTCCTCACATGCCCCCTATTTAACGGCTTACTAGTTCGTGGGTCGCGAGAGACACCTCCTGGTCAGTTGTTGCGACTATTCGAAAGTTCAAATCTCATATGGTTCAAATGAGGCAGGAAACTAACATCAATAAAATGTATAAATGCAATTAGTGCCCATATCAATACCAATATGCCACATGAAGTCAAATTTCATAACATGTCAACCAATCCAACAAATTTCCCAATCTCAACAACTATAACCATGTTTTTAAATTCTCGAATCAACATATACTCATCATATGGATATATCAAGCAACATTTTATAAATACGCACATAAAAAGGGACCTAACTATGTTTCTAAGTTTTGACTCCAATAACATGTATAACATAGACTCTAAGACGCAGACACCCACGAAACCGAAAGATAAAGTTGTTTGTCATCCCCTACCTCAAGTCCAATACCAAGTAGAGCAAGAGGGAGAAAGCAAAAGGAGTCAAAAGTTTTCCAAAAAATCTCTAAAAGCTCAAAATGATGAAAGGATTTTCCAAGCTATCAACAAGCCAACAAATGAAAGATTTGAGTTACCAACATGATTTATTTACCAAGGATCATCAATAATATGAAACAAAATTACTTCCAAAGACTTAGAAATAAATTTCCCAAAAATACAACAATTCTCCAAGCTATCAATAACCAACATGGTGGAGAATAGAGTTGTGGCGACCTATATGGGCGAGTGTGTCGGTGGCAGGTGCAAGTGTCACTGGTAGGCTACCACACTGAGCGAGCTATAGGTGCACAATCCCACATCACTTAAGTAAGGAAATGCTATGTGCTATATGTGATTTTCATACCCTACTATGATACAACTCATTTTAAAACCATGATGACTGGGAACCCATCAAAAGTCCATAATTAAGCGTGATTGACGTGGAGTAGTACCAGGATGGGTGACTTCCTGGAAAGTCTTTGGTCCTGAAGAGACAAAAGCAGACAGTATTATGCTTGAATTGGGAAGGGGCTGTTACAAATGGTATCAAAGCTTGACCTTGCCGGAAGTGTGGCGATGGGTAGGGGTGCACACGGTTCAGTTCGATTTGGTTTCGACCGAAAATGAAACCGAACCGTTATTTTTCATTTTCTTAAAAATGAAAATCGTAACCAAACCGTTAGTAAAAGAAACCGAACCAAACCAAACCAAACCATTTTTTTCAATTCGGTTTTAGTTTTTATATATAAAAAATTATATCAATAACATTTTCTAAATATATTTAAGGAAATAATTTTTTCAGTTAAAATTTATAAACGAAATCATGCGTACCCGAAAAGAAATCATTTAGCCTCAATTTAATAATAAAGAATAATAATAAAGGGAATATCATACAAATATCTATAAACGAAATCATGCGTACCCGGAAAAATCTACAGAATGCTCGATAAATTGTAGAGACGAAGATAAATAATCTGGGGTAAAAAACCCAACCACCGGAGCACAGAGTACGTACAAAACCTATCAAAACTCCTAAAACAAGGAAACTCTAAAATTCAAACGAATAAGTTTAAGACTACACGTCACATAAGTACAAATACAGAGAAACAACCAAAATAATATAAATACCCCTAAGCACACAAGTCAAATAACTAAGGCAAGTAAAGTCACATCAACACACAGGGGCACGTAGAAATATGAAGAACAAAACACATACATACCAGCACAAAGAAAACGGGCAAAGAGATTATAAATACTTCTAAGCACGTCATCTAAACAAGACACGTACTAATCCACTTACAAGGGGACACAAAACGTCGAACCCCTAAAACACTAAATGCCAAACTCGAACAACTGAGTTGAAGCCTTAAACGTCGGACATACAAAGCATGTCACCACCCAGTCAAAACATTAAACGATAAATGTTTAAATGGAATCACGTAGTCGGCACAAGAACTCACGTAAACATTTCACAAAGTTTGAAACACTAAACGTTAAATGTCAAGTCCCGTAATCACCAAAGAAACTCCACGAAATCATCAAATAGACAATCGTTAAGTCGTTCGTTGAATCTAGACGTAAACACGAAAAATTTACACATGAAAAACCAAGAATAACCACGACGTCATGAACAAGTGACGTCACAACCGAAAATAAATCGAAAATAATTACAGAAAAAAGGGAAAATAACACAGGGTGCAACATTACAAAAGTATATGCCTGGCTAATATACTAGCCTATTAAATTTAAAATTACAAAAGGTTTCTCAAAAAGTCTTCAAAAAAATGATTAAAGTGGTTTATAAATAACGCATCCGCCACCCAAAATTGTAAAAAAATGCGGACGACACCTCCATTAAACACGGATCCATCTACGAGCCACCGGGGGCGGAGGTGTCACCTGAAAATGTTTAAGAATAACGGGGTGAGCTACACTATCTCGGTAGGAGAATCCTCGTCACCCCAATCTAAGCGTGTCCGTGGTACTACTCCCAACCGGTGAGCATGCTTCTAGTTTTAGGTCGGTCCGTTTGTCCCACAAGACACGTGTGTCAATCAGGGTCCCCAAATCGTACCCACAAACACTCCTAGGCATGCTTCAAATATTTAACAAATTTATACTCGAAATAAACATCATGGAAACATCAATAAAGCATAAATGCCAAATAATATGCCAATGCCAATACAATGAACCCTAACCACTAGGGGTATCGGATATCAAGTGTCGCCAATATAAAATCAACCACACGAGATATTTCCATGGAAAATCCAGTTTTCGGAACCAAGTACTCACACACCCCCTGTTTAACGGCTTACTAGTCCGTAGGTCGCGAGAGATACCTCCTGGTGAGTTGTTGCGACTATCTCAAAGTTCAAATCTCATATGGTCCAAATGAGGCATGAAACTAACATCAATAAAATGTATAAATGCAACTAGTGCTTACATCAATACCAATATGCCACATGTAGTCAAATTTTATAACATGTCAACCAATCCATCAAATTTCCTAATCTCAACAACTATAATCATGCTTTTAAATTCTCAAATCAACATATACTCATCATATGGATATATCAAGCAACATTTTATAAATACACTTATAAAAGGGGAGCTAATCATGTTTCTATGTTTTGATTCCAATAACATGTATAACATACACACTAAGACGCACACACCCACAAAACCGAAAGAGAAAGTGGTTAGTCATCCCCTACCTCAAGTCCAATGCCAAGTAGAGCAAGAGGGAGAAAACAAAAGGAGTCCAAAAGCTTTCCAAAAAATCTCCAAAAGCTCAAAATGATGAAAGGATTTTCGAAGCTATCAACAAGCCAACAAATGAAAGATTTGAGTTACCAACATGCTTTATTTACGAAGGATCATCAATAATATGAAACAAAATTATTTCCAAAGACTTAGAAATAAATTTACTAGAAATACATGGTTAGGCTTAAAATGGGAAAAAGCTAAAAATGGTACAACAATTCTCCAAGCTATCAATAACCAACGTAGTGGAAAATAGTGTTGTGGCGACCTATGTGGGCGGGTGTGTCATTGGTAGGCTGCCACATTGGGCGAGCTACAGGTGCACAATCCCACATCACCTGAGTAAGGAAAGACTATGTGCTATATGTGATTTTCATTGTAACACACCGTGTTATTTTTTTCCCTGAAATTCTTTTCGATTGATTTTCGGTTGTAATGTCACTTATTCATTACGTCTTGGCTATTCTTGGTATTTTACATGTATATTTTTCGCATTTCTGTTTAAAGTCGAATGGAAGACTTTACGTTTTATCCGTGATGACTTCGTGGAAATTCTTGTTATTGATCATGCGGTTTCGTTTTGACGTATGGAATTTGGTGGTTTGGTGGTTGGGTTGTATACTCTGGATAATTTATTTCGGACTATTTTAGTTATTTTAGCGTCCCGTAGATTTTTGGGTTCGCGTGATTTTGTTTAGATGTTGATCCATTATTTTTCGGAATTGATTATGCCTATATAGATTATTATTAATAATTATATAGAGGTGGGTTTTTATTTAAATTGGTATATATAGTAATTAGATATATATAAGGGTATTTATATTAATTGAATATATAAATATAGTTTTAAGTTATTATATATATATATATATATATATATATGCGGATATATACATATTTACATAAATGGGGCTTGGTTTAAGAATTGCTTAGGCCCATTTGGTGAACTAACTTTAATGTTATTGTTTCATTTAATTTGGCCACATAAGGCATGTTACATGGACCTCATGGTATCACTTAAGCTACAAATCAATTAAAGGACACAAAGTTGCTCAATTTGGACTTTTTAACATTTTATTGATTTGGGTTGACTAGTGTGCGATTTCCAATTTTGCCCTTAATGATATAGTATTATGATGGGGTCCGATATTTATTTAAAGTTAGTGGAAAAAGGGTAGTTGGGGAAAGTGGAAGGTGAAATTACATTAGAATTCGAACTGGACAAGTATTTTGGGATAAGTAAAATTGCAATAGTGAACAATTAATGTGGGACAGATGTAGTATCAATCATGCATGTGAATTGAGGTGTTGGGTCGGCCACATGTAAGTTACCTCTCAACCACATACTTAAGTCCTTCATTTGACCTCTTATTATTCAACTACACACCTGTTAGGCAAGGAAAGGAAAAGCAAACCCAAGCCGCCCCTTGTACAGTTAGGCCGACTTGATGAGGAAGGATGGGAGGTGATTGCTTCATTCCATCTTTCCTTTATCTCATATCACTTTTATTCATGTAATTATATATAAAGACTTGAATAAAATGAATCAACACACACACCATCTCTTCCCTCCTTTACAGTTCGGCCGAGAACATGAGAAGAGAGGCCAGGAGTGAGTCGACTCTGTTTCATGGCGATTTCGACTTCCTTCTTCGATTACCCGACTAACTCAATGATTTTCTATGACCCTTGCTCTCTTTTGGTGGATAAATTGAGGATCATAAGGGGAGGTTTCTTGCCGATTGGTTTGTGGTGGTTTGGCTTGGTGAGCTTGGTGGACTTAGGAGTTGTTCGGCCAAGATGAGGAAAGGATGATGAGGGAGCTGTCCTTGTGCGATTTTTGTCCATTTTCTTGCTGTCTCAACTAGCTAAGGTCATTACTCGACTCCCTTGAGGGTGTTCTGAGTTTGTGGTTGTGAGTCGGTAGGTGATTTGATGAGTTTCATTCTTGAAATTGAGTTTTTCCAAATTGAAACCCTAGTGAGTATTTAATTGCAATCCTCCTCTTTATTCCTGAACTTTGTTGAATTTGGTCTTTGATTCTTAGCTAGGGCACTAAAGAAGACATCCTCACCAATTGAATTCATTTGAATTGACTTGGAGTGAAAGATAAGATTTTCTTGCTTTGTTTGAGGTTGTTCTCGGATTTTGCTATTGAGGTGTCATTTGCTATGGTTTGGGTGTGCGAACCCATCCTAGCTTTAATTTTATTTTAGATATTTATATTTGTGAATATAAAATATCTATATATGGGTTAGAAGCGAAGCAGGAGATAGAAATTAATTTGACAAATTAAATAAAAACTTTTACTGCTAAATTAATACCTATTTGAACTGATTGAGAATATGTGGACTAGTAAACCTTGAGATTTAAAATAGGTTAGTAAAATTTGTAAAAGTTGGACGTGAACTTTGAACGTGATATTAGTTTCCCCTTTTGCTTGTGTTTACGGAATTTAAAATATATTAGGGGATATGTGACAGTGAGGGATGTAAAAACTTAGACGTTATTCTAGTTCCCCTTACACTTGTGAATTATTGCGTAATTTATATATAGGCATATAACTGAGATGAGATTAGATACTTGTTGTGATGTCCCACATGGCCCGGGTAGAGGTCTGGGGATGTACTTATATGTGCAGTGTTGTCTCCAATTGGTATGAGGCCTTTTGGGAGGAGCCCAAGAGCAAAACCGTGCGGGCTGGGCCCAAAGTGGATAATATTATACGAAGTATTGGAGCGGGGTGTTACAATTGGTATCAGAGCCAGAGCCCGGCCGGAATTAAGTGTGGGTGCATGCACAAGCCCGTGGGTAACATCAGCGAGGACGCTGGGTCCCAAGAGGGGGTGATTGTGATGTCCCACATCGCCCGGGTAGAGGTCTGGGGATGTACTTATATGTGCAGTGTTGTCTCCAATTGGTATGAGGTCTTTTGGGAGGAGCCCAAGAGCAAAACCGTGCGGGCTGGGCCCAAAGCGGACAATATTATACCAAGTGTTGGAGCGGGGTGTTACACTTGTGGGATATTGCTTTAATTGATTTAAAAACATGTTAAAAGAAATGAAAATGTTATCCTTATGAATTAAAGGACAATTTGATGACTTGAACATGAATTGTACATGAAATTGCATCTTGGAGATTTAAATGCTTTAATTGTGATTAAGAGCATGTTAAAAGGATTGATGACATTCATGTTGGCATTCTAGGGAATGTTTTATCATAAATATGATGCATTACATATTTATGCTGATGTAACAACCCGTGTTATTTTTCCTTTTTCCTGAAATTCTTTCCGATTTATTTTCGGTTGTGATGTCACTTGTTCATGACGTCCTATTTCTCTTGGTGTTTCGTACATGTAAATTTTTCGCGTTTACGTTTAAAGTCGACTGAATGACTTTATGATTTTTCTTTGACGACTTCGCGGACTTGTTATTGTCGACTACACGGTTTTGTTTCGACGTTTAATGTTCAGTGCTTCGACTGAGTGGCGACACGTTTTGTTTGTTCGACGTTTAAGGCCTTGACAATTGAGTTTTATACCCCGAGTTAATTATATCAGTTTATATTAGTTATTTGTCGTTTCATGGATTTTCGTGTTCGTTTTGACTAAACAGTGGAAAGTGCGGTCATTTTATAATTATGGATAGAATGAGAGTTAGCTTTATAATTTTTTAATCCGCGATCCGAATCCGATAATTCGACAGATTTTCACTTAATTAATTCATATTCGAATTTCTTCATTATAGAATATCTGATCCAAATATTTAATTAAAAAAATACAAAAATCAATAAATACTGAAACACTAAAATTATTCACACTTTTAATAATTGTATTTATGATCAATCATTATTAATAAATAATAAAATAATTAACAACTAACATTTATATACATGTACAATATTAAATATATACACAAATATATAAATATATATATGTATATTTTATCGGATCGGATTATTATCGGATCGGATTAGGCTAATCCAAATCCAATTTGTTAAGGAATCGGATTATCGGATTCGGATCATATTCGGGTTATCGGATTTTTTTTGCAATCCAAATCCGACTAATCGGATTGAATTCGGATCAAAATCCAATCCATTGACATGTCTACATGTAACACACCATTACCTTTACACATGTGACATAATTATATATATAGGTGTGTTGGGAGATTATATTAATGCGAGGAATTGAGCGATGTACAAAGTAAATGTAAATTGAAGTGGCAAAGTGACAAGGATAGGCCGATTATTTATGAGAAATTGGTGTCATATATATATGATTTCAGTAAACTCCCCTATACTATCCAGATTAATTAACTAACCCCTTATGTGTCCACTTTACTCCCTACACTATTCAATTTCATCAAATTGCCCCCTCATTTCTCAAAATGCCTAAACTACCCTCAATAGTATAAGGGGGTTTAGTGAAATTAATAGTATAAGGGGGTTTAGTGAATTATTTCGGAAAAAATAATATATACCTTTTGCAAAAAAAAAAAAATCGAACAAAATCATATTTTGTTACAAAATATGAATTATTTTTTCGAAAAATATTTTTTTTGCGAAAAAGTATATATTATTTTCCAAAATATGAATTTTGTTTTCGAAAAATATTTTTTTTTTTCAAAAAAGTATATATTATGTTCCAAAATATGAATTTTTCTTTCGAAAAATATTTTTTTTGCAAAAAATACATCTTATGTTCCAAAATATGATTTTTTTCTGAAAAATATATTTTTCCAAAAAATATATATTATGTTCCAAAATTTTTCGCAAAAAAAATCATATTTTGGAACATAATATATATTTTTCGCAAAAAATTATTTTTCAGAAGAAAATCATATTTTGGAACATAATATATATTTTTTGCAAAAAAATATTTTTCGAAAAACAATTCATAGTTTGGAACATAATATATACTATTTTTTTTTAAAAAAAATATTTCGAAAACAAAATTCATATTTTGGAACATAATATATACATTTTCGCAAAAAAAATATTTTTTGAAGAAACAATTCATATTTTGGAGCATAATATATAGTTTTTTGCAAAAAAAATATTTTTCGAAAAAACAATTCATATTTTGGAACATAATATATACTTTTTCGCAAAAAAAAATTTTTTCAAAAAAAACATTCATATTTTGGAACATAATATATACTTTTTCGCAAAAAAAAAAAAAAAAATTCGGAAAAAAAATCATATTTTGGAAATAATATATATTTTTCGCAAAAAATTATTTTTCAGAAAAAAATCATATTTTGGAACATAATATATATTTTTTGCAAAAAAAATATTTTTCGAAAAAACAATTCATATTTTGGAACATAATATATACTTTTTTGCAAAAAAAAAGTATTTTTCGAAAACAAAATTCATATTTTGGAACATAATATATATTTTTTGCAAAAAAAATATTTTTCGAAAAAAAATTCATATTTTGGAACATAATATATACTTTTTTGGAAAAAAAAAACTTTTCGAAAAAAAAATTCATATTTTGGAACATAATATATACATTTTTGCAAAAAAAATTATTTTTCGAAAACAAAATTCATATTTTGGAACATAATATATATCTTTTGCAAAAACATTATTTTTCGAAAAAAAAATTCATATTTTGGAACAAAATATGATTTTTTTTTGAATTTTTTTTTTTTGATGCAAAAAGTATATATTATTTTTTTCCGAAATAATTCACTAAACCCCGCTTATATTATTAATTTCACTTAACCCCCTTATACTATTGAGGGTAGTTTAGGCATTTTGAGAAGTGAGGGGGCAATTTGATGAAATTAAATAGTATAGGGGGCAAAGTGGACACACAAGGGATTAATTGATTAATCTGAATAGTATAGGGGGTTTACTAAAATTAACCCTATAATATATATATACATATTGTATGGGTCAAAGCTAGTTATAAAGACCACTTAGTCATTCACAAAAATCTCAGAATATATATATATATATATCTGTTGAAGGAGAAATGGACGATCGACATTGTAGCTTCTTCTCTTTCTTCTTCTTGCGATGCAACGAACCCCCCCCCCCCCCCATTCTCCTCCTTCTCCTTCGCGCAGGACTGCCTGTTTCTTCTCCTCTAAACCATCGTCATGCTAGCGAGAGAAAGAGAGAGAGAGGAGGAAGAAAGAAGTTGTAACCTGGTGGTAGATCGCGATTGCAGGGGTGGCACGACCTGGGCTGGTGCTCGCCGGAGAAGAGCGGCGACGGCGGCTGAGGTAGCTGGAGGTGGCGCAGTGATGCAGGGGCGACGAAGTGGTGGAGCAGTTCGTGCATGGCGCGTAGAGCTGACTTCGGCCGGAACTTTGGCCAATTGTTTGGTTGACTTCCCAAACTCGGATAGCTGCGATTTTCTGTCACGCCCCAAATTCCTAGGACTCCGAAACCCGAGCCTAAGAGCTAAGGGAGTGATTGCGGAAGTAAAAAGAAACGAGAACCAAAAGACATTCAGTCATCAAACACCCACAAAGGGTTGCAATGAATGCCTAGATACCATGCTGTCACGCCCCTAAAGGGTGACGCAAACCAAGCGACTACTAGAGTCAACAATAACAAAGAAGTACATGGAATAACAATAAAAATATACTCCATGCCAACACGAATACTAAAAATACAAGAGTATCCTTAGATACCAACAGACACGCTCCTAAATCCCTAAGACTCCCGAACAGGGACATCCAAGGAATCCAGAATGTGATCCTTAACATGAATGACCAACTAAGACATCATTAACCGTGAAAACATATGGGTTAATGATAGATATGGTATATTTAATACCCAAATGACTAATAAAACTAAGCAGCGGAATCTAACGAAAATCCGGCAGAGTTCCGTTTGTAAATGGAACATCCGGACAACCAAACACAACACAATAACCTGCCCAAAGCAATTCAATAATCACAATGGCTTCCAAGCCCCACATTCATCAATCCTAATAGGGCCGAGGTAGTGGAAAGAAACCAAAACCCCTCCAAACCCTCTAACATTAACAAAGCCACAAATGCTCGAATAAAAATACAGTAAAGCACCTAGCTGTGCAGAATAAATACAATAATCTCCTGAAAGAATAAATACAGGAAGTAAAAGATACATCAATAGGGATATGCCAACAGACTGGCTCCCAAAAGAAATACATGATAATCCCATAACAATGGGTAAAGAAGCTGAAAGAAGAATACTACCGTCCCCAAACCCAGTCGCGCTGCAACCGTAACCGCATCACCCAACGCAACTCCAAAACCTGTAACAAGGAAACAAAAGAAAGCTGCCGTTGCACTGCATCCTGCTCATAGCCGTATATTTCCTGCAACCTGGCGTGGAATACCAGGGGGGCCAATGAAATTCCCTCCGTGAGCAAATAAGCTCAGTGGGAAAAGATATCCTAACTACCACATCCTCTGATAGTTTAGGTAAAGCTAAACCGTCTAATAAGATATAAATATAGCCCAACTAGTCCCATCCACGCAAACCCAAGTCACACGCTCATATACTATCGTAAACGAGTATACATAAGTATATAGGGAAGATATATATATATATATATATATATCTACACGTATATATATATAAATACACAACATGAGTCTCTAAAACTCGTACTCCAAGTACCCAACACCAGTAGTCTACACTACTCTCATCAACGTACACTAAGTACACGATACTAAGATCCAGTCTAACAAATCGCCAATTACTCACAACACAATTCAGAAGATCCAACCGAGGAGATCACACTCACCTCTAATATCCACAAGGAAACAAAATCCACCAATAGTACCAAGGAAGGCTCAAATCCTACACCCCGATAACACAGGAAGGAAAACACCCACGTCCTTGCGTACTAACACAACCATCATCAATATATATATATATTTATACAATATATATATATAACAAATCTCATCCCACTCCTAGAGGAATCTACCTCTCAGGAACTAGATCACCTCAATCACATCTATTCCT
Source organism: Cornus suecica (assembly GCA_963922005.1). Lineage (NCBI taxonomy): Eukaryota > Viridiplantae > Streptophyta > Magnoliopsida > Cornales > Cornaceae > Cornus > Cornus suecica. The sequence goes on along the minus strand of OY998238.1, from coordinate 57,678,869 downwards.
CGATACCATAAGTCACATCATCACATTAACCTCATAATACTATCACCAATATATATATATATATATACATATATATATATATATAACAAACCTCAATTGCTATCTCCAACAATGTCAATTAATCACCAACGCTCTCACTAAGGATATGAAAAACCACGTAAGAGTCAAGAACCCAAGCAAGGGAAAAGGAGTCCCAATGCTACACCAACAGATAACCGAGACACAATGTCAAGGTTAAGAATACCCAAACAAGGAAAGAACATCACGAATGAACCAGAAAGGAACACCACAAGTGGACAAGGGAACCAAAAGCGAATGGCCGAGTATGAAAGTAAATAAAAGAGGAATCCCAAGGATTTCCATAGTTTTTAAGAAAAAGGTTTTTAAAACTCAAACCATTTCATTCGGCATCCATGCCCCTAACAAGTGAAAAACCCTAATCACCTAGATGGTGACATCAACAACCCAAAGAAAAGGAAAGGCAACACTATAAGTGTGCACTGAACAACACAAAGCCTCCTAACCGAGACTTAGAATGATCCGAAGAAAAGGTGAAACAAGAAACCACCTTTCAAAATACTACAAGTCGAGATTTTGAGAAAGAAGTCTCAAAATCTCAGAATCTCGAGACAAGTGATAAAATAGTTTTCTTTTTAGAAATCACACAGTAAAAATGACCGTCTTGCCCCCGGTCTCCGTCAGTCGCCATCACAGGCTTTTAAAAGTTGAAAATTATTTCAAAGAAGATCTCAAGATCATTTTATAAGTATTAAAACTGTTCGTTTATTCGGGGGTAGGCGAAAACGGGTTTTTCCTTTTAAATACAAAAGTTTACTTTCAAAACTTAGAAAGCACCGTTTTCGAAATGACAGCCACATAAGAATGAACAACTCCACGGATTCCTATAATGCCCAAAAGGACAATAAAGGAAGAACAACACGTTGGACTCACGGAAGACCACCATCCGTTTCCAACTCCACCAAATCAAATGATACCACGAGGAAGAGGTTCGGCACCACGCCGTAACCAAGGAATCTAGGAATGACATACAAGTCAACGACCACGTACTAGTGTACAAAACACCGTACAAGGAATGCTTAGGGGAATGAACTAAGCACAAGAACCGAGACTGTCAAGCTACGGTACCTCGAGTACTAAATAAATCCCTAATCATAACCCCTTCTCATCAATCAAAATCTCACACAACTCATCACTCGCCTTCTCTAAGGCCTCAATTATCAATTGATACAAAAATCATCCCTAACCTCACATCTTCAAAAGAGTTCACACAACTAACCACGATCACCAAACTACTAACCACAATCACAGGGCTACTAACCACAATCACAAGGCTGCTAACCACAATCTCTAAGGCTACTAACCACAATCTCTAAGGCCTCAACTCAAGTCAAGCCTACGGTCCACCACTAGCCTCCGCTAGCCACATGAATCACTATGCCAACACGCATAACCTCCCCCAAGGGTACTAAGGTATACAACAACAAGTATAAATATATTTGTTTCATTTATACTTATTTATAATGGCATATTATCATTTTCTTCCACATTAATTACTTTCAACTGAGCATTTATAAAATATGAATTTAATTTACAATATTCATAAATAGCATGCCCCAACAACACATGTAATATAGCACATATACATGTTAAACGAGATCACATAAATAATAGGCAGTGTAATGTGACTCAACACTCCCCGTGATACTCACACACAACACACCCTTTCCAAGGGTAACGGATACAAACTCTGTCCACTCATCATAGTGTAGAGTTACCACACCGACCTTTCCCAAGTGATTTTTCTCTCTATCACTTCAACAGGGAAGACGGTTGTACGAGAGCCCAACATGCAACTCCGTACGCCATGACTACCCTTGAGTCAAGAACATGAGCCTCTACCTGGACTCCTAACTCACATTTGCCGGATTTTTAGTTCCGTAGGCGTGATACCTCCTGGCCAGTTGTTGTGATGATCCGACACAAACCCTCTCATATACCACACGAAATGAGGTAAACCACACCAAAAGACCTTTCTCTGCAAATGGTGAAACCCGTGCACTACGTGCACCCACACCCATGTGCTCACACGACATGGTGTACAATCAAATCATATCTCAATATAAATATGTCATGCATCATATTTATAAAAATACCCTCATGGTAATATAAGTCTCAAAATCTCTTTTCATGCTTTAAAATACAATAAAGCAATTAAATCATATGAAAACAGTTTCATATACATTTCATGTTTTCAAAATATATTTTCTTTAATTCCTTAGAAAATATTTCAATTTCAATTAACATGTCTTTTTAAAATAATCTAAACAAATAATCCACGTAACAAAAAGGGGACCTAGAATAGCGTCTAAGTCTCTCACGTCCAACGTTTACAAATCTTCTAGCTCATTTAATTCTCAAAGGAATTTCTAAGTCATCTATTCCTATTCAATTCAATTAGGAATATATTTAATCTCGTAGGAAATAATTTAATTAATTTTCTTAAATTAATTCCTAAGTCCAATTCCGATTCTAAACGAATTATAGATATTTAAATTAACGATTTAATATATCTATAATAAATTAAATAAGGGTTTGCACACCCAAAACTACTTCAATAATTTGGAGTGAGAAATAAAGTTTCCCACCTAAATATACGTTATCGAACAGCCTGAAACAGCACAGTACCGGCGCCCGAACACGAAGCCCGCCGACCAAAATCGTCCGATAATTATTTCGAATATATCGAAATGTCTGTCTTGACCACCTATATGATATATACGAAGCCCATTAATAATCGGTTAATTAATTGGGTTAAATGTAAAATAACCCAAACGAAATCTATAACCTAAAAATGCGATTTCCGGGCAAATCGTTCATCCTAAAATCACGAAATTAATATATAACGAATACCATGAATATACGGAGCTACTCACCGAAAATCGGCTCAAACCGATCACCGGAAGTCATCGAAACGGCCACTCAAAGTCCGGCCGAACCGGTCCTGTCGAACGAACTGCACCACGGCTACAGTCGCCGACCCCTGTGCGACCACCAGCTTCGCCACTAGCTCGTCGTCACCACCCAGCACCGCCTGCTCGCCGCCGCTGCTCCCGCTCCAGGTCGCCGACCCTAGCTCCAGCCGCTACCGCCAATCGCAGCAAGCCAGCGACCCCAGCCGTGACCTCTCCGTCCGGTTTTCTCTTTCTCTCGCCTGACCGGCGATCATGGAGGATGGAGGCGTGAGGGAGTGGCTGTTGCTGCAGAAGAGAAGGAGAGGAAAGGAAGAGAAGCAGGTCTGTGGAGTTGCAGAGAATGGATTGGTGGTTGCGTATACACATCTACATATATATGTACTAATTGCACAACTAACCCCCAACTTCTCTATAATCGCAAAATGAACCCCACTTCAATATATATATATATATATAATAAATCCCAATTTATTATGGACCAACCCCCAAGTGTAATCTAGGTAACTGGAAATTACACGGGACACCAATTTACCAAATTAGTCCGAAAGAATTATACCGGTTTAGAAATCCAACAACCAGAACAGCAAGAAGGTAATTTAATACGCTTCACACCGGATCAGTAAAAGTACTAATACCGTGTAGTCGAGAATAAGAATTCGCGTAGTCGTCAAAGAAAAACCGTAAAGTCATCCAATCGACTTTAAACTAAACGCGAAAAATTTACAGGTATCAAATACCAAGAATAAATAATACGTCATGAACAAGTGACGTCATTACTGAAATTAAATATAAATATAATTTCAGGAAAAAGGAATATAACACGGGGTGTTACATTTTCGGAGGGTAGCTTTGCCTTGATGTCAAGTATGACTTGTAAAAATTTCATATTCTTTCATTAAGCGGTTTGTCGTAAAATCGCGTTTATAGGTTTGAATTTTTATTTAGTTTATTTTAGATTTGCCCATATTTATTAACCTATTACTAATGGGCTTCGTATATATCGTATAGGTCATCGAGATGAATGTTTTGGTATATTCAAAATAATATTCGGACGACTTTGGTTGGCGGCCCCCACTTTCGGGCGCCGATAATGTTTACGGTGGGCCCATTTCGTGAAAAACGTGTTTTGGGCCAGATTTGAACGTGCGTTTTGGGTGATGTATCGGTATATCTGGCTTGGTCGTGGGCGCGATGGTTAGTTCGTAAGCACACATTGAGAGGTAGGGGAAAGTTTCATTATCGGTACAGATAACTCTAGGCTATTATGTGATATTTATTTGAGCATGCTAATTGTATAAAATGAATTAGAAATCCTGTTTAGGTTTAATTATCATGCATGGATGTTTATATTTGTATATATATATACTCGTATATATATATATAGGAGTTATGTTGTGACCATGGATAATGGATTAGACTAGTTCTATCTAGGTGATTGGAATTAGTAGCGCTAGACGTAGTTTAGTGATACGGATAGGCGCGGTTGTGTACGGTTTCATGTTATATGATTAGTGGGACCGTATATATGATTTTGGTGATTTATGTGACATGAAGATTCATGAACTTAGAACGTTATTATAGTTCCCCTATCTTTGTTGATAATTGTTTTAATGAAATTAAAAGCATGTTAAAGGGGATGAAATTTATGTAATTGTGAATTATTGCTTTATTTGAATTAAAAGCATGTTAATAGAAATAAAATTGATATTCTCATGGATTATTGCTTTAGTGATTTAAAAGCATGTTGGAGAATATTTTCATAGATATGATGTATTACATATTTATGTTGATGCGTGATTTTTATTGAGGCCCTATATGCATATTCAGTTATAACGCTCCGCGTTTTCCTTTCCCTTTTCTGGAATTCTTTTTCAAGTGTTAACGTTTTGTGACGTCATTTATTCATGACGTCTCATGTATTCTCGGTACATGTAAATTTTTCGCGTTTATGTTTTGGACTTGGCGGGACGACTTCGTGGTATTTCATTTCTGGCTTTGTGGATTTGAGTGTTGCCAACGACTATGAGGGTTCGGGCAACGTTTTCTCATTGGAGCTTCGGCAATCGTGTTGCGTTCCCAAAAGTGTTACCCTAGTTTAGTATAGACGTTCGGTGTAGCACTTATGTGAATTTCTTGTTGTAAGTGATGAGAATAGTTAGATATGATTTCGGGAAAGAAATGACTTAGGGGTATATGAGTATTTTCATATTTGGAGCACTTAGTGAAAAGTGTAGAGATTTGGCTAAGTGTTAGGGTATGAATGGCATGTTAGTAATTAGAGAAGATGACAAGGGGTAGAAGGGTAATTAAGAGGCTTGATGACACTCTTGTAATTAACCCTAAGTTGAGAATCATTTGGTCATTTCCCCATTTCAAGTGGTGTCTCATTCCTAACCCTTGATTTCATTCTCCCATCTTTGTTTTAGACCCTTGGATCATAAGACCTTGTTTGGTTGGCACTTAAATACAATAATCCATTATTGTTGGTCTTTCACTTGGCAATACCTTTTATCAACCATTGGATGGTTAATTCATTCCCATCTTTATTCTAGCCCCTTGGATGATAATGCCTTATTTGACAAATTAATGGGTTTTGTGAGTGGTGTAATAAGTCTGCCAATGGCAAGACTTATTCCTAGCTCCTTGGATTTTGGTTGGGAAAGAGTTAGGGTTTCATGGGCCTTGCTTAGTAGTTGTTGTGCTTTGCTCTTCAAGAGGTAGGGGAAAAACTTCCTAACTAGTCATCTTATGATTGTGTGAGTATGAACTTGATTCTAGGATTCCTAAACCTAGATATATTTTTGCCAAGTGTATACTTGAAAAAAAATTGTTGGCCTTGAAATTTATTCTCGGACAATAAATCCTACTTTGATATTAACAAAACATTTAAAGCGTGTTTAATACTAATGAATTATCAAGTTCATCTTTTCAGCAAAAGACAGGTGAACGACTCGGAAAACAAACACGGAAAGAAAACGACTAGGAAAGCAAGCTCGGAAAGAAAGATTGAATAAAAGCGAAAAGCCGTGAAAGAAATTGAAGCGCGAAAATGGAAAATCAAATAATTCAACGGCGAAGGTGAAAGTTGAAGACTCAAGACTTGGGGTAGATAGGTCGGGGAGCGATCATTGTAACAAGGTAATTTTATGCGTCGATTTTATCGTATAAGCTCAAGTATAAAATGAACCGAACTCAAATGAAATGAAAAACGCTTTACCAAACTTAAACGGAAAGAAAAATATTTTTATTAAATGTTTTTCTTGTTATAGTCGACTAGAATCACCCTGTGTATTTTCTAGTAGTCGACTATTTCAATCAGTAGCTATTGGTTTTTCATCCACATCAAAAGAGTCGACTGAAACAAGCTTGAGTCGACTAGACTACTCATTGTAGTCGACTAGAACTTATTCTAGTCGACTAGATGGTCTAAAGTAGTCGACTAGAACTCAATCTAGTCGACTAGATGGTCCATTGTAGTCGACTACAATAGAGAAGTAGTCGACTAGAAGTTGCTTAAAATCTGCAGATTTTCAGAAAACAATTCCCATGTTTTGTGGATTGTGTTTAATGGTGTTCAAACGGCTCTTGTCTTTCAAATACTATAATCACTCTTCAAAACCCTAATGCAATGCTATATATAGAATGAGATGTGTATATTGAAGATTAAGAGATTGAAATACAAAAGAGAAAGAAAGCTATCAAAAATTCTGCAGAAATTTTCTCTACAAAAGCCATTGAAACCAAGCTTTGAAAATATGATTTTCTCCAAGTTTCTTTGAAAATCAAAACCTCTAGTATCTCGTCTTATTCTCCAAATATCATTCATTGATTATATCCTTTGAGAATACATTTCTAGAGCTATTATAAAATCACCAAAAACACTTGAGCTTATATTGATTTATCTTCCATAAAAACCTTTGGGTTTTGAGTGTTTTTGTTCTTGAGTGATTTTATTGATTACATACGAATTTATTATCTCGGACAAGTGAAGTCCACCGATTGTTCAAGAGAGGGTTGTTCTCTTGATTGAGAGACAAGCTCGAGAGGCTTGTGTTGTAAAGGTTTGCCATTCCACCTGTGAAGGAAGGGCCATAGTGAAAGGATCGGGAAAAGTCTCAAGAAGGGGTTCTTGAGCCGAGGAGTAGGAGTTACCAAACCTCGAAAAATCACGGTGTCAATCTCTCTATCTCTCTCTCCTTATTTCATTAATTTGCATGATATATTTACTTGAATATCTTGTATGCTAATTAGTCTTGTGATTAGTTGTTAGATAAATTGAATTGAATTTATTCATTTGACTATTGAAGAAATTAAGTATTGATTATATATTGTTCCAATTTCGAAAAGGAGTAGAAATATTTTGAACACCCTATTCACCCCCCCTCTAGGGTTATTTTGTGACTAACAAAAATGAATTTGGGGTTTTATGTATTAATGTACTATAATCCATATTATGTTGTACTTGAGATAGATATGATGTATGCTAGATGAGTTATGAGTTTTGGAGATGGAAGTATGCTACTATATGTATATATATGGTATTGATGTATATATGTATAAGAGTAAGTATACATATAGGGTTTTGAGTATAGGTAGTATAACCTTGATAATGTATATATGTTAGCTACTTTGTTGATGGAGTTGGAATGTGGAACTTAGAGCGTCATTCTAGTTTTCCCTATCCTTGTGAATTTGGAGATTTTTATATTGAACATTAAACTTATGTATGAAAATGAGTTAATGTGTTGATTAAATTGCTTTAATGAGAATAAAATCATGTTGAATGGAAGGTAAAGTTATCTTTATGTATTAAAGGATAATTTGATGATTCGGGATCATGAGTGGTGCATGAAAAAATACCTTTGTTGATAATTGCTTTAAATGAGATTTAAAAGCATGTTGAATGGTGAAAAACATTCATGTTGACATTTTGGAAACGTTGTTCATAAATATGATGAGATACATATTTGTGTTTGTAACACCCCGTGTTATTTTCCTTTTTTCCTGAAATTATTTCCGATTTATTTTCGGTTGTGACGTCACTTGTTCATGACGTTCTGGTTATCTTGGTATTTCATGCGTGTAAATTTTTCGCGTTTATGTTTAAAGTCAACTAGACGACATTATGGTTTCTCTTTGACGAGTTCGAGATTTCTTGTTGTCGATTACGCGGTTTCGTTTTGACGTTTAGTGTTTGGCGTTTCGACGGAGCCGTGACACGTTCTATTGTTCCACGTTTGGGTTCTGACTCGATTGTTTCGGTATAGATCGGGAGTCAGCCTTTGTTTTGGTTATTGGGTTCTTACCCCGGTGTATTTATTTCGGACTATTTTAGTTAATTGGTGTCCCATGAATTTTTCGGTTCACGTGACCACACTTGAGAGTTGATCCGTTATTTTTCGGGATTAAACATGCCTATATAGATTATTATTTATAATTATATAGAGGTGGGTTATTTTGTAATTGTGGATAATTGGAGGGTCACTTTTGTAATATAGCATATATATGTATATGTGTATACATATCTACGCAGGACAACTCACTCACATCTCCTTTTTCCCACTCTTTTCTTCATGCGACGACTTGCGTTGCTCCTCCATTGCTTTTCTTCATCGCAACTTGAGAGAGAGAAAGAGAGAGTGAGAGGAAGGAGTCGGCATGGAGGGCCGTTGGTTGCGCGTAGAGGCACAACCTGTGGGAGCTGGAGTTCGTCGGCAACAGCTGCGGCGAGTGGCGGTGACAGCGAGGGTTGGCGTGACCTGGGAGGAGGTCGTCGGAGAAGCAGGTGGTGGCTGCTGGTTGTCCCTGGAGCTTCGTTTGGGCTGATTTTCGGAGGATAGTTTTGTCTCAATGCTATGTAGGTCATACTAAAATTTCATATTTTTCCGTTGAACGGTTTGTCGGGAAATCGCGTTTATAGGTTTGAATTTTTGTTTGGGTTATTTTAGATTTACCCAAATTGATTAACCTATTGCTAATGGGCTTTGTATATATCGTATAGGTTGTCGAGATGGATGTTTTGGTATATTCGATATAGTTTTCGGGCGACTTTGGTCGGCGGGCTCCATATTCGGGTGCCGACACTGTTCACGGTGGGCCGTTTCGGGCTGTTTTATAAGCATAAATTAAGTTGAGAAATTTTATACTAACTTCCGTATCATTGACGTGATTTGGGTGTGCAAACCCGTATTTATTTTAATTTAGATATATTAAATTATGAATTTAAAATATCTATAATTGAGTTAGAATCAAAGCAGGACTTAGAAATTAATTAAATTATTTTCCTGCGAAATGAAATAAATTCCTATTTTAATTAAATAAGAATAGGTGACCTAGTAACCCCTTGAGAATTAAAATGGGTTAGAAAAATTTGTAAAAGTTGGACGTGAACTTAGAACACGATATTAGTTCCCCTTTTGGATGTGTTTATTAAAATTAAAACATGTTAGGGGATATGGGAAAGTGAGGGATGTGAAAGCTTAGACGTAATTCTAGTTTCCCCTTATGATATGTGGTTTATTGCTTTCGTGAATTAAAAGCATGTTGGAGAATATTGTCATAAATATGATGTATTACATATTTATGTTGAGGCATGATTTTTATTGACGCCTTGTACGCATATTGAGTACATTGTGATGTGTTGAGTACATGGGTGTGTATCATGTGTGGACGGTTTTGTTTCAGATTGTATCCTTTAACCTGTGATGGGCGCCGTGTGTATCATGTGTTGACGGTTTTGTTTCGGATTGTATCCGTTAATCTGTGATGGGCGCCGTGTGTATCATGTGTTGACGGTTTTGTTTCGGATTGTATCCGTTAACCTGTGATGGGCACCGTGTGTATCATGTGTGGACAGTTTTGTTTCGGATTGTATCCGTTAACCTGTATTGGGCACCGTGTGTATCATGCATGGACGGTTTTGTTTCAGATTGTATCCATTAACCTGTATTGGGCGCCGTGTGTATCATGTGTGGACGGTTTTGTTTCGGATTGTATCTGTTAACCTGTATTGGGTGCCGCGTGTATCATGCGTGGGCGGTTTTGTTTCGGATGAGTATATATCCGTTAACCTGTATTGGGCACCATGTGTATCATGGGGTGGTGTTTAGTCACATTGCATTTGTGTAGCATTTATGTGATTCTATTTGACACGTTGATCATGATATCATTACATGTGGATTTTTGGAGCAGGTTTATTATGTGATATTATTACCTGTGGATTGTTGAGCATGTTGATTATGAATATTACGAAATAAATTCATATATAAAATGCTCAACTGAAAATGGATAATGTGAAAAGATGATTACATGCGGTAATTATTAAAGTATAATGAAATGTATATTCTTATACATGTGATTATATACTTTTGTACCCTTGGGGGTTAAGTATATTTGTGTTGTGACCTTTGTGAATAGTTGAGGTTAGTGATGGACTATAAAGTTGATTTTAAGTTGATGCCTTAGAGAAGACGGGTGATGAGATTGTAAACCTAGTTGATTGTGTAGTATCAACGGTGAGTTGAGGCCTTGAGAAGGTGGGTGATAGTCTTGTGGTTTTGGTTGGTTGCATATTACTGACCCTTGATGTTTCTTTCCTACTTAGAGGGATGTATCATTTATCGTACTTTTGAGGTTTTGAGTGCGGTTAGACGAGGTTGTGATTGAACCTATCTGGTTAAGTGGCAAGGGTCTCTTGATTCCGTTAGTAATCTAGAGATTTAGTATCAAATGTGAAATTGAGGTTAGAAAGAATTGGAAGAGGTATTGATTGAAACTAGTTAGTTCCATGATATCGGCCACTAGTTTTCCCTTTTATGATATTAAGGGGTCTAAGTGATTTTATTAGTATTCGAGGTACTGTAGCTTTGCAGTCTCATTTCTCGTGCTTAGTTCATTCTCCTAACGATTCATTGTACTATCCTTTGTATACTAGAGGATATGTTTTTTACTTGTATGTCACTCCTTGAGCCGTCATTTACGGCGTGGTGCTGAACCTCTTCCTCATGACGTCATTTGATTTTGTGGAGTTGGAAACGGATGGTTGTGTTCCGTGAGTCCAACGTATTGTTCTTCCTTCATTGTCATCTTGGACATTATAGGAATCCTTGGAGTTGTAGTCACTCTTATCTGGCTGTCTGTCAGAAACGGAGTTTTTCAAGTTTTGAAAACAAACTCATTCATATTTAAAAATAAAAATCCGTTTTCTCCTACCCCAGTAGCCAGGATAGGCGAACGACGGAGACCAGGGGCAAGACGATCATTTTTATTGTGTGGATTTTTAAAGAAAACCTATTCTATAAAAATTCTCGAGATTCTGAGGTTAAGAGACTTCTTTCTCAAAAATCTCGACCTGTAGTGTTTTGAAAGGTGGTTTCTTGTTCCACCTTTGCTTCGGATCATTTCTATGTCTCAGGTTTGAGACTTGTTGTTGTTCAGTGCGCATATATAGTGTTGCCTTTCCCTTCTTCTTGGTTGTTGATGTAACCACCTAGGTGATTTGAGTTGTTACACATGTTAGGGGCATGGATGCCGAGTGGATTGGTTTATTTTATCCGGGTGTTTTCCCTAAGCACTTGTGGTGTTTTAACCTTGACATTATTGTCTCAGTTATCTGTTGGTTAGCATTGGGATTTCTTTTCCCTTGCTTTGTTTCTTCACTCTTATGTGGTTGTTTATGAGAGTAGTGCTCATGTATTCTCCATGTTTTGATTTGGTTAGCTTTCCTGATGCATAGTGAGAGTGTTGGTAAATTACTGATCATATTGGAGATAGTATTATGAGATTCATATGGTGATATGATTGAGGTGATCCAGTCCTTGAGAGGTAGATTTCTTCTAATGTTTCTTATATATATATTGTATATATATATATAGATGACGATTATGTTAGTACGCAAGGACGTGAGTGCGTTTCCTCCTATGTTCTCGGGGAGTGGGATTTGAGCCTTCCTTCGTACTAGTTGTGGATTTTGATTCCTGTGGATATTAGAGGTGAGTGTGATTCCCTCTGTTTGGATTTTCTGGTTAGCGTTGTGAGCGCTTGATGATTTGTTAGATTGGACCTGGGTGTCGTGTACCTAGTGTACGTTGTGAGAGTAATGTAGACTACCGGTGTTGGTACTTAGAGTAGGAGTCTTAGTCGTACCTTATAGACTCATGTTGTGTACTTATATATATGTATATATATATATCCCCGATATATACTCATTTACGGTAGCATATGTGTACGTGCCTTGGGTTTTTGTTGTTGGGTTATGTTGTGGGCTATGTATCTTACTGTATGGTTTAACATTACCTAAATAATTAGAGGATGTGGTAGTTAGGATATCATTTTTCAAAGGTTTATCCCAGTATGTCATCACTGTCGAGTGAAAGGTCACATTCGATCCGTGTGTTCAAAGTTAAGAGGAGAAACATTAAAATCAGAGTGGAATCACATAACTCAAAAATGACCCAATGATGAAAATCAAATTCGGGTGTTGAGTGAAGAAGTAAAGAGGTTGTCTAGGTTGGCAAATAGAGCACCAAAAATTAAACAAGTGTAGGTTAGGAAATATGAACTATATTGTTTAGTTTCTCATACTGAATGTAGAGCGCGTGACTCTAATTCTGAGAAAGGTCTTGAGTATAAATCTACAAATTCTCAATTCACAGACATCTCTACAAAACCATTAGATTTTCAAAAGCATGTGCATATTAGAAAATCTAGTGCCATGTTATCATTAGGATAGATGGTTTCATATGTATCATTCTAGGAATATTTTGCATTATCTTTTATCCTAGAATTGATACATTATCATGCATTTTATTTTATTTGCATGTTTATTTTGTTTTATTTTTTATTTTTATACATGCATCATGTTTTATTACTATTAAGATTATTCATGCAAATATCATTATGACAAACATGATAATTTTTTTTTTTATAAAATAAAATTTCTTAGCATGTTTAGCTTGGCTAAGGGTCCAAATGGTTGTCATATTTCACTATATTATCATAGTTCTCTTATTATGCTTATGGGAATTGGAGTTGTTAGTTTGACTTGAGGATATGAGTTATTCACTTGACATGTTTAAGGATTATTTTTAGAACTCATTAACTTTGGGTGCTTGTTTTACTTCAGAGATAATTGTAACACTTGTTGAAACTTTTAGTCTTTCTCATTTAATCTGAATGTGAGTTCATGAGCTATGCTATATTGATCTATGCTTTGAAATACCTTTTGCATGATTATGAATATTGTGGTATTGTTAAAGAATAAGATAATCAAAATATAGAAATGAATAAAGTAGTTCTTCGATCTAAGTAACCGGGCCTCCTACCACAAAGTAGCAGAGTGTTTGCGTAAAAAGGGGAGAAGACTAATGAACATAAATCCCAAGGAAGAAGCTCGGGCCCAGTTGGTCAGGACTGAAAATCCTCACTAGAATGTCCGGAGCTTAGAAAGACAAAAAGGGATAAGGTGAAAAGGTGAAAAAAATAATAAATTGTGTGACAAAGAGAAAGTAGTATATTGTATTATTTTAACAAGCAATCATATTCGAGTTAAAGATTTGACTTCTAGCTTAGTTTTTGAATTGAAGTATCATCATGGTTAGTGAGGAGATTATTATAATTAGTATGTATTACTTTCATCTTAGTTGGTTGCTTGCACCTGATTATTTTTTATATATGCAACTGCTATGTAAAGCTTTGTAGCGTCCGGTATTTTTACGTGCTAATTAAAATTTTTTATTAACACTTAAGTGCTTATGTGATTATGTGCTTAGCATGACTTATATGTTTTATGTGATATTAAAATTTTAAGTGGTACGTTGTATTTTCATTTTAAGAATAATGAAAATTATTGAAAATGATTTCGGGAAATAAATGACCAAAGGGTACATTGGTATTTTCATATTAAGAGGACTTAGTGGAAATCGTAGAGATTTGGCTAAGTGTTGGTGTATGAGTGGCATGGTGGTAAATAGAGAGGATGACAAGGGGTGAAAGAATAATTGAGAGTCATGATGACACTCTTTTAATTAACCCTAAGTTGGGAATGATTTGGTCATTTCACACTTTTAAGTGTTGTCTCATTCTCAACCATTGATTCAATTCTTCCACCTTTCCTCACAACCCTTGGATCGTAGGGCCTTTTTTGGATGACACACAAATGAAAGAATGCATTATTCTTGGTCTTTCATTTGCAAGACTTCATTTCCACCCTTGGATCCTTTATTCATTTTCCTTGCTTTATTCTCAACCCTTGGATGGTGAGAAATGTGAGTGGATAATCTCTATATCTCTTAGGTCTTATTCACTTTGCAAGACTTTCATCTTCTCAAATCAAGCTATTGCTCTCTCCTTTCTCTTCATGCTTGGTGGATGATGAGTTCTTGTGGTGATCTCTTGGTATAGTGTTCTTGAACTACTTTGGTAAGTTTTCTATTCCATTCTAGGGTTTTGTTGCTATAATCTTTGCTTTCATGTTTATGAATTCCTTGTGTTGATATTGATTTTGTCTTTCTTTTATTCATGTTATGGAAGGTTGAGTTTTGCTTCCAACTACCAAGTGAGTTCCATTGTTAGTAGCTCTTGAATTCATCTTGTGAAGAAGCTAGTGGTGAGTTCACTAACTTGTACTCATAAGATTTCATTTCTCAATGAAATCCTAAATTAGTTATCATTTGGGTTTGAATTGATTATTGTGGTTGGAGCCATTTTTGAATAATTTTCTGTTTTTTGTGACACCATAGTAATCTTGTTGTTCATGAATGGTGTGTTGCTAGTTGGAAGCTATTCTATTGAGCACTTGGATTGGTAGATTGGTTTGGACCTGTTTTGGGCATTCTTGTGTAGGCTTGCTTGGATTGAGGTAGGGGAAAAAATGAGTTGTTTTAGTTTTTATATAAGGGTGTGTGCGTCTATGTGTATATATGTCGTATATATATATGCGAGTTGAGTCTTGACAACTTAGAAGATGAACTAGATCTTGAAAGCATGATTGTGTGATATAAATGTTTGTTGTGGTTTATTACTTATAAATGTGTTATTATGAGCATATTGATTGAGTTAGGCATAATATATTGCATAAAGAGATACAACATGTATTATGATAGACCATGGTTATGTTGAGTACAATATATTGCAAATGAGAAAAACATGTATTGTGATGGAGGATAGTGGATATGAAATCCTTGATGCATATTGAGTACACCGTGGAGTGTCAAAAACATTATGTTGGTATATGCAGGTCGTGTAATCATGTGTGGGTAGTCTTGTGTTGGATCGTTGCAACAACTAGCCAGAAGGTGTTTCACCCCTACGGAACTAGTAAGTCAAAAAATGTGATAATGGTTTGGGAGTCGTAAGAGGGGCTCATATTCATGACCTTTATGGTCTACGAGAACGGAGTTACAAGCTGGACTCTCGTGCAACCGCTCTTCCTTGTTGAAAGTGTGAAGTGTCAAAAGCACTTTGGAATAATTAGTGCGGTACTCTACATTACTTGACGAGCTTGTATCTTTAAAAGTAAATGGGCAGAGTATGTATCCGTTAACCTGTGTTGGGCGAATAGGGTATAACATGAGGTGTGTTTAGTCATTCCATTTAAAATGTTATATATGTGATTATGATTTCGATGTTGAAGCATGTTATGTTTGAATGACTATAATGTGAGGATGTTGGGGAAAGTTGCTTGTTGGGTTCGATGGGGTTCCGGATTGGCATGAGAGCCATGTGGGACAAGAGACCTACCTAGGATTAGTAGCATGAACCTTGGGTGGGTTGTATCACTCGGACTTTCGAGATTGAGGCGATGACGCTTCCTCTAATGGACTAGTGAGCTCACCCCACGACTTATATATTTTTCTGGTGGTGATCCCTTTTCGGGCGGTCCGTAGTTTCTTAATAGAGATACGGTGTTGATTTTGCCTTTTGTGCATATGGAGGCGGAGTACTTTTTTTTGTAGAGTTTAGTTGATGATTTACACATATGTTTCTTTTGTTGAGTGTTGCAAACCCTAAACTTATTCTTTTGATGGCTAGCATGTTAGCCGAGTAGTTTACATGGATGTATGTCATTTGGAGCGTTATACGAGGGGACTTTATTCTTTTGGTGCACTTCGGTGTCGAAAATGTAAACTATTTAAATTTTTGGAAAACTATGACATGTATCGCCTTAGGGCATTTCAATATTAATCTATGAATGCTTCCATTTAGTGTTGTGGAGTGGATTTTCGTTATTGAATGTGGTTATTAGGTGTCCGGCCGAAAACGGCGTTTTTCTAAGCTTTCAAGCAAACCCTTTTCGTTTTGAAAGAAAAAACCCGTTTTCGCCTAACCCCATAACCCCGACTAAAACTTTAGGCTTTAGAAAAATGATTTTGAGTCATTTGAAAATATTTTGGCTCTTAAAAAGTTGGTAGGATGCTAAAACGAAGACTGGGGGAAAAACGATCATTTTATCGCAAATTTTCACGAAACGAAACATTCCTAAGCTTATTAGTGTAATATCAAATCAGTATATAGGGGTTGAAGGTAATTTTATAAAGGTCAAATTTTGGCAGAATGTTGTGTTTTTGGGTGTTGGGAACAGTAATCACTGTAGCATTTCCGCACCTAAGCTGTTGGGTGCAGTCCAGCACGCGTGACAGTTTTTAAAACCTCATATCTCGTTCTCCGTATATCGGATCAAGGCGATTTTTGTTGCGTTGGAACGCTGACATCTTGAAATTATGTTTAGGATTTTGAATCACTCGATTTAACGTATTCTTGAGTGATTTATGTTCGTTTGAAGATGAAGGTATATTTTAAACTTTTACATGTCGTAGTCTTTCTTTAGAAATTTATATTTTTCGGCTCGTTTACTCAAATTCATTTTCGTTTCTTTCTATGGACTTCTTAGACTCTCCTTTATCGTATATATTTTCCATTTTTTGCACCCGAACTCATGTGTTACCCAATTTTGTTATTTTTGGTTGTTATTATCCAACATTTTTTTTCAACTTCCATATTTTGTGTTTCATTGCTCCGAATGGAGTCTCGTCCGTTTCTATAATTTCTCCTATGTCCAAATCCTTGAGAGAAAATTTGAAATGTCAATTTTATCCTTGAAATGACTGTTTTATCCTTGGTAAAAGTGGGGTACTTAAAAAATTTATATCTCTTACATTGTTGTTTAAATCTAGGTCCCGTTTGTTCATACGGCTTGTGAGAGGTCCAAACTTTCTAGTTGCACTTTGAAATTACCATTTTACCACAGAATTAACCATTTTACCTCTGGGTAAACATGGGGTGTTGGAATAATCCGTTTAGAGTGCTATTTGTTTCGTTTCACTCCTATTTAATTTCTAAGTGATGTTTTGACATATTTTAGGCGTGAAATGACATTTTTACCCTTGTGTGGGTTTTTGATGACTATGTGTTACTTTTATTTACTTCCTTTTCACTCCCTTAGCTCTTAGGCTTGGGTTTCAGAGTCCTAGGAAATTTGGGCGTGATAACTTGGTATCAGATTGTGTTCTTTCTCTATGGGACGACAGGCAAGGGTCGTTATCAGTTTTCACTTCATGGTCTTTCGTTTACGACTTGTCACTTACTTGTGGTAGTTATTTTGTCTTGTTGAGTTGTGCGTACGTCGGTATGGCATTATTACTTAGTTTGGCGTATCTTTGGGTTGGTCATGCGTTGATCCTTTCCTTCTTGTCTACGAAAGTTGGATTAGCTTAATTATGGTTCGGGATCTTCTTATCACTTTTGTTACTTCCGCATTTGCTTCTCCCTTGTTTCATCTTTGAGACTAGCTATTTCTTTTCTTGATGATGTATGGTTTGTGTATGCACTAATAGGATGTAGTATACACTTGACTCGAGTGTGTCATGATTGTGAGGTCTCAATTTCTCGACGATCGTTATCATTTGGCTTCACTCCCTTTGGCATGACAAGCTTCGGCGTCATTTTGGGCATGGATTGGTTATCAACCTTTTATGTGTGAATTGATTGCTTTCGAGTTCGTATGTCTATGGGCATGCCTTTAGGCCATTGATCCAATTGTTTCCTGGAGTCTAGATTAAACACCAAGTTCTGGGCTCAGATCTTCCGAACAAGGATCTCCTCATAGGATTTGATATCCTTCAGAAGCTCTCTCATGTTTCTTGGCTCCCCAAAGGATTAAAATACAAAAACTATTTTCTTCCTTGGACCTCTCAGCCTAACCTATTCTAGATTAACAGTGACATAACCACTATCCAGACCACCATAACAAAAACCTCTTGTGTAGATTCTCACTCTACTTTCCTTACCATTTGTGACCATCCATTATGGAAAAATCCTGACTTCTTCATTTCTCTACCTTTCAAGAAAAATGAAGACTTGAACCCCACCAAGGCCACCCACCATGGAATGAATCCAGATCACTTCCTCTTCTTTGGTGATCACGAAGACTCTTCTTTTACATTCTATTATGATAGAGGGTTGTATGACTGTGTGTATGCTAGAGAACCAGTACTTCATTTTCAAACTTTGGAGTGACGCTAGTGTTGCTTTTTATGGTTTGTGGAAATCGTGACTCACCTAGCATCTTGTTGGCAAGAGAGGCCGACGAAGAAGTAGGTGGTTTTGTGGATGTACCGAATGTGTGTATGAGTGTTGGGATGTCCTTCCCGATGATTTAAATTTTCGTTGCATCCTCACCGTGATGTAAATTTTTCTATTGGGTTTAGTTCGTGTACCATGCCTATTTTTGTGTCATCATGCCTAATGGCACTGGCATCATACATGAGTCTTGTAAACCAATTATTTGACGTGTTTAAGAAGCGTATTGTTTTAAGAGGTAGTGTCTCAATTGATCTTTTAAAGTTCAAATCGGTGTTGAGTTAGACTAATGTCTAGAGTTTCATAGCTTCTCGAGTGAGCGAGTAACTACCGACGGTTTGTTAGGAATTTTTTTTTGTGTCTTGAGAATAAAATGTTTCGATTTACGCAGTAGAGCGTTAGGTTCGTGTGGGATGGCAAGTGTGTAGGGCTACCCTCCGGTGAATGGTACTAGTGACTACGTCTCTGATTTTTACCTAACCCTAGTGAGGCATTGGTTATATTGTTATTATGATGCTTCATGTGAGAGTGTATGCCTAGGATGGATGAGCAGTTTTGTTATCCGGACATGAACCACTTCGGTTTCATTTTATATTTGGGGACGAGTTCCTATTTCCTTTGTCTTAGTAGGTCTCATATGGGGACTTAGCAACTGTGATATGTTATGTAGTGATTACATGTCATTGGAGATTAAGTGGTGTATCTTCTAAGCTTTGATTTTGGTTTCCCTTTTGCTTGAACCATTAAGGGGTTTTGTGATTTGGTGGTTAGATGCCCTTATGTAGATATCATGAGGTTGAATTACCTTTTTGAGGTCCTTACTAGTTGATGTTTTCTCTTATGGTATTCAATGGGTGTTACCGCGTATCATTCTAGTGGTTCGAGGTTGTTTTACTTAGGGTTATGATGTGACCGTTTCCTTCCGTTGTTATCAATGGACTGGAGGTCTAAGAGTAATGATTCATTGATTGTGAATTTTTAGTTTGTGTAGCATTAAGAGATGTGTCTTGTGGGTCTTGGAGTGGTAAATTGTAATGGGAGAATTGTGAATCATTGTGCGTGACTTAGTGATGCAAAGTTTGATCTTGCGTTTCTCTAGTTTGTAAGTAGTGGAATTGTGCATGAATGTGGATTTATTTATTGAGAGTAGGAATGGTATTCGAGGAAACAATTGTTAATTATTCAATGATGGTTGAATTTTGGTAGTTAATGTACGATTAGACTCACTTATTAGTGATGATTCAATGATGGTGTAGTGGCCTACCGAGTGTGTTACCATAGGAGCTCACCAGGGTTTGCAGTGCTTATTCCATGTGTTCATTTTTCTCATGTGCGGACTGGATCCATCTCATGTCTTGAATTAGACAGGCTTTGTGGTGCCGAAGATGTGTCCTACGGGGAGCGAATCGTGAGGATCTTGGGTGCTCGAGAGCGGGTTTTGTAAAACAAAACTATTTCATTAGTTGAGGCCTCATGGCACCATCACGATGTCAAGGAAGCAGCTTGTGAACGTAAGCGTGCAGTACAGGAAAAATACCCGGACATTTGTTTTTGTTCCATCTTGATTTCGAGGACGAAATCTCCTAAGGTGTGGAGGTTGTAGCGTCCGGTATTTTTACGTGCTAATTAAATTTTTTTATTAATACTTAAGAGCTTATGTGATTATGTGCTTAGCATGACTTCCATGTTTTATGTGATATTAAAATTTTAAGTGGCATGTTGTATTTTCATTTTGAGAATAATGAAAATTATTTAAAATGATTTCGGGAAATAAATGACCAAATGGTACATTGGTATTTTCATATTAAGAGTACTTAGTGGAAATTATAGAGATTTGGCTAAGTGTTGGTGTAAGAGTGGCATGGTGGTAAATAGAGAGGATGACAAGGGGTAAAAGGGTAATTGAGAGTCATGATGACACTCTTGTAATTAACCCTAAGTTGGGAAGGATTTGGTCATTTCACACTTTTAATTGTTGTCTCATTCTCCACCATTGATTCAAGTCTTCCTTTGCTCACAACCCTTGGCTCATAGGGCCTTGTTTGGATGGCACACAAATGAAATAATGCATATTCTTGGTCTTTCAATTGCAAGACTTCATTTCCACCATTGGATCCTTTATTCATTTTCCTTACTTTGTTCTCAACCCTTGGATGGTGAGAAATGTGAGTGGAGAATCTCTACATCTCTTAGGTATTATTCACTTTGCAAGACTTCCATCCTCTCAAATCAAGCTATTGCTCTCTCCTTTCTCTTCATGCTTGGTGGATGATGAGTTCTTGTGGTGATCTCTTGGTGTAGTGTTCTTGAACAACTTTGGTAAGTCTTCTATTCCATTATAGTGTTTTGTTTCTAGACCCTTAGCTTTCATGGTCATGAATTCATTGTGTTGATATTGATTTTGCGTTTTGCTTCCAACTACCAAGTGATTTCCATGGGTAGTAGCTCTTGAATTCATCTTGTGAAGAAGCTAGTGGCGAGTTCACTAACTTTGTACTTATAAGATTTTATTTCTCCATTAAATCCTAAATTAGTTATCATTAGGGTTTGAATTGATTCTTGTAGTTGGAGTCACTTTTGATTAATTTTTGGTTTATTGTGACACCATAGTAATCTTCTTGTTTATGAATGGTGTGTTGCTAGTTGGAAGTTATCCTATTGAGCACTAGGATTGGTATATTGGTTTGGACCTCTTTTGGGCATTCTTGTGTAGGCTTGCTTGGATTGAGGTAGGGGAAAAACGAGTTGTTTTAATTTTTGTATGAGGGTGTGTGCATCTATGTGTATATATGTCGTATATATATATATGGATGTTGAGTCTTGACAACTTAGACGATGATTTAGGCTTGGAAATTGTGATTGTGTGATATAAATGTTTGTTGTGGTTTATTGCTTATAAATGTGATATTATGAGCATATTATTGAGTTAGGCATAATACATTACATAAAGATATAAAACATGTATTATGATGGACAATGGTTATGTTGAATACAATATGTTTCAAATGAGAAAAACATGTATTGTGATGGAGTATGGTGGATATGAAATCCTTGATGCATATTGGGTACATCATGTAGTGTCAAAAACATGGTGTTGGTATATGTGGGTCGTGTAATCATGTGTGGCTAGTCTTGTGTCGGATCGTTGCAACAACTGGCCAGGAGGTGTTTCACCCCTACAGAACTAGTAATTCCGAACACGTGATAATGGTTTGGGAGTCATAAGAGGGGCTCATATTCATGACCTTTGTGGTCTAGGGGCACGGAGTTGCAAGTTGGGCTCTCGTGCAACCGCTCTTCCTTGTTGAAAGTGTGAAGTATCTAAAGCACTTGGGAAGAATCGGTGCGGTACTCTACATTACTTGATGAGCTTGTATCCTCAAAATTAAATGGCCAGAATATGTATCCATCAACCTGTGTTGGGCGAATTGGGTATAACATGAGGTGTGTTGAGTCATATTGCATTTAAAATATCATATATGTGATTATGATTTCGATGTTAAAACATGCTATGTTTGATTGACTATAATATGAGCATGTTGGGGAAATTAGTTGTTGGGTTTGATGGGGTTTCAGATTGGCGTGAGAGCCATGTGGGACAAGAGACCGACCTATGAATAGTAGCATGAACTTTGGGTGGGTTGTACAACTCGGACTACCGAGATTGAGGCGGCGACGCTTCCTCTACTGGGGTAGTGAGCTCACCCCATGACTTATATATTTTTCAGGTGGTGATCCCTTTTCGGGCAGTCTGTAGTCTCTCAGTAGAGATACGGTGTTGATTTTTCCTTTTGTATATATGGAGGAGGAGTACTTTTTTTTGTAGAGCTTAGTTGATGATTTGCACATATGCTTAATTTGCTAAGTGTTGCAAACCCTAAACTTATTCTTCTGATGGCTAGCATGTTAGCCGAGTAGTATATATGAATGTATGTCCCTTGGAGCGTTATACGCGGGGACTTTTTTCTTCTGGTGCACTTCTGTGACGGAAATGTAAACTATTTCAATTTTTGGAAAACTATGATATGTATCACATCAGGGCATTTGAATATTAATTTACGAATTCTTTCGTTTAGTGTTGTGTAGTGGATTTTCGTTATTGAATGTGGCTATTAGGTGTTGAGCAGAAAACGACGTTTTTCTAAGCTTTCAAACAAACCCTTTTTGTTTTGAAAGGAAAAATCCATTTTCACCTACCCCCGTGACCCTGAGTAAAACTTTGGGCTTTAGAAAAATTATTTGGAGTCGTTTGAAAAGATTTTGACTCTTAAAAAGGTCGGTAGGATGCTAAAACGGAGACTGGGGGCAAAACGGTCATTTTATAGCAAATTTTCATAAAACGAAACATTCCTAAGCTTATTAGTTTAATATCAAAACAGTGTATAGGGGTTGAAGGCAATTTTCTAAAGGTCGAAGTTTGGCATAATATTGTATTTTTGGGTGTTTGGAACAGTAATCACTGTAGCATTTCCGCACCTAAGTTGTTGGGCTCAGTCTAGCACATGTGACAGTTTTCAAAACCTCATATCTCTTTCTTCGTATATCGGATCGAGAGGATTTTATTTGCGTTGGAACGCTGACATCTTAACTTATGTTTAGGATTTTGAATCACTAAAATTAACGTATTTTTGAGTGATTTATGTTCGTTTGGAGATGAAGGTATATTTTAAACTTTTACATGTCGCGACCTTTCTTTAGAAATTTATATTTTTCGGTTTGTTTACTCAAATTCATTTCCGTTTCTTTCTATGGACTTTTTAGAGTCTCCTTTATCATATATATCTTCAGTTTTTGAGTGGTGGTCCAAGAGCCTCGGTTTTGGCGCCCGAACTCGTATTATACCCATTTTTGTTTGGTTTTGGTTGTTATTATCTGACACTATTTTCCAAATTCCATATTTTGTGTTTCATTGCTCCGAATGGAGTCCCGTTTGTTTCTATGGTTTATCCTATGTCCAAATCATTGAGATAAAATTTGAAATCTCACTTTTACCCTTGAAATTATTGTTTTACCCTTGGTGAAAGTGGGGTAATTCAACTTTCTATTTTTGTCGGCGTTGTCCGACACCATTTTCAAAAATTTATGTCTCACCTCATTGCCTAAATCTAGGTCCCGTTTGTTCATACGGCATGGGCGAGGTTCAAAATTTATAGTTGAACTTTGAAATTACTATTTTACCACTGAATTGACCATTTTACCCATGGGTAAAGATGGGGTGTTGGAATGATCCGTTTAGAGTGCCGTTTATTTCGTTTCACTCCTATTTCATTTATGAGTGATCTTTTGACATCTTTTAGGTGTGAAATGATCTTTTGACATCTTTTATTTTCTTCCTTTTCATTCCCTTAGCTCTTAGGCTCGGGTTTCGGAGTCCTAAGAAATTTGGGGAGTGATAAACTTGCCTTGTGACTTGTTATAAACTACAAGGTATGTGTGCTAATTTTTTTCACTATCGTGGGTATAATAACTAAGTCAAATATGTGAATATGATGTGTAAATGATTAGCTCATTGTCTTTACTGCCCTGCTCACATGATTCTAATAAGAAAAATACTTTTTTATTGACCATTTTGCATTCATGCATTAGTTGTAAGTTCTTGCATTGTAAATATTTATGTTACTCGAGAATCTGGATATAATCTTATAGAGTACTTTATCTTAGTATTTAATGCTTGGCTTAGATTCTCTAGAGTTTCCTCTATGATCTTTTTCTATGTTTGCATTTTTGAGGCTGTTCTTTTATATCTCTCATATGCTTTCATGGTTATATCTTTGCTTTTCATTTCAGTGACAAAAAGGGGGAGAAGTATTAAGTAAGGGGGGAGAGATTGTTTGGTTAAGGGGGAGAGAGTTTTTAATTGATGGGGAGTATATTCTCAGGGGGAGAAGGAATATGTTTTTACTGATGATCATTGTGTTTGCATTGTTGTTATGATTTTCATATGATCATTATATTTGTTTATATCTGTTTTCCACATTTGCTTTTGATGGTATGTTGTTCAGTGTTGTGGTTACAGGATTGGAAGATCGTCATGAAGGCAGTCTGATATTCTATGTCTATGTTTATTGGTGTGTGTTCATAGGTATAGATATTATGTTGTTGTTTATGAGGATATATTTGTAAGATATGATTTTGTCTCAGAAATTCCAAGGGGGGGTTGTAAGATCATTTATTGTAATTGTTCATGTTTGACATGTTCTAGAAATAACCATATTGAGTGAATTGTCATGTTGAGTGAATTATGAAGTCGAGAAGGTTTAATAAGCATTAAAAAACTTCTTAAATTTGAAATCAAGCCTAAAGAAGTGAAGAATACAAAAGAATTGAAGATGAAACAAGTTTGAGTAAAAAGTGCATCCTAAAAGGTAAAAAAGTCACTTTCTCAAGCCGTAACTTCAAGAATCTTAACAAGTGAGTCAAGGAGGTTCAAATGTCACAACTATCAAGAAACGTTGGTTCCAAGTATTTTGCTACACCTGACTTACTACGCCCACAACAACAAAAAGTGGCTAGAAAGTGTCGTTTCTACGCCTGAAGCAGACGCGACTATTTTGGCCCTACACCCCACACGTAGGCCAAGCTACACCCCAGATGTAGGCCTGGCTCCGCCCCAAGCGTAGGGTTCTGGTGGGTTATGATGCTCGAAATTTTCATTTTGCCCCCGACTTGTTTTCCTTTGAGGCGGTTGCGATATTACACATTGAGAGACGTACCATGCATATAATATTGATAAAAAAATAGGGTTTTACATGGTTTGGTGTGAAATTATGAAAAAGGGGAAGATTAGAGTTTCACCTTGTAGCCCTAAAGCCTTGTACAGATGAAAGGCAGCCTTGTAGCCCTAAAGCCTTTGAGTCTTTGAGAAATCTCTACAAGTTTTCTACAGATCCTTATTCTTCTACAGAGATAGAGATAGAGAGAGAAAATCATTGAGTGATTCTATATCTTCTAGTTTTCTCTTGTTTAAGGTTTGTTCAATTATGCTTCTACATCGATGATCTTATGCATAATTGAATGACCTAGATTCTAAAAAATCTACACACCTTGTGCAACGTGGTTGCATTGATCCATTTGAGAAATGGAGACGGCTGGGTTCAGAGATCGGAGCAGGAGGTTTCGTGGTTTATTGATTCGTTGAGAAGCGGAGCCGTCAGAGTACGGAGCAGGAGGTTTCGTGGTTTATCGATCTGTTGAGAAGCGGAGCCGTTAGAGTACGTAGCCGAGGGAGAGCTTCGTAGAGTGTAAATGATTCAAGGTTGTCAAATGTTGAGTGGAGAAAGGCAGATCTAGAGGGATTTATAAGTCTAAAGCTTCATAAAGTATGTATATCTCTTGATTCATAGTGCATCGATACCCAAGCGTATCCATGTTTTTTCACATAAAAATATCGTGTCTCTATTGCTTTATTTTCTGCACTTAGATTAATCTTTGCATGATTTATCTTGTTAGAGAATTGGATTAAAATTAACTTTTCCGCAATTAATTTTAATTTGTCAATAAATCCACAAAAAGCCTATTCACCCCCTCTAGGCTATTTTCATTGACCATCAAAGTAATTTCGTTAATATTCGAATTGAATCGGGCAACTCGGAAGTTCTTATTAGTGTTTATTCCCTTTTATCTTAAATCACTCAAAACTCGCACTTTCTCTTCAAAAACTCTCCCTAACGTTCATACACATTCTTTACTCTCAATCCAACAAGATTCAAGTTACAAATCCTTCAAATCAAACGCGTATCACTCCATATATATATACGCACATATATATACATACCTATACATAATCCTTAATTTTTGATCATTTTTGCTCAAATCAAGCTTCATATCATCACTCTTGCCCTAATCCAACCAAAACCCATCACTTATTTCACTCCAATCTGAGCTAAAATCCCTTTTGTCTCTCCCATTTTTCGAAGCTAATACACACCCATATACGCACCTGTTTACTCCTCAAAAATCACTCAAAACCATTTGAAATCACTCAAATGACACCCAAGAAAAGGAGTAGGAATGCGGAGAACGGAGAATCATCGGTGGTAGCGGTAGAGATTCATGCACAAGTGGCTCAACTAGAGGTCGAGGTGCGCCATGAGGCGAATGAATTGGGGCTACGCAAAGACTTTCTCAAATATCACTCAAATTATTTTGATATTATCTTATTTTCAATTATGAGCACATAATGATATAATTTTTTTTTGGGGGGGGGGGGGGGGTGTACGGTTTTTTTTTTTCAAAAATATTTTTACAAAACTCTAACTTGTCTAAATATATACTTATATTTTGTTAATGTTATATAATGAATAGTTGTACTATATATATTTATTTAATTTAATTTTATATACTGACTTCTTATATATTCTAGGTATAACTTCATCTATATATATATTAAACAAAATTAATTTTTTGAAAAAGTTTGGTACAAGAACTACCGAGTACTTGGTAGTCCTCCCACCGAGTACTCGGTGGAACCTTAAAGTTAATATTTTCGAGAAACAAATATATACTTAATTATTTTTATTTTCTTCTTAACTTAGGATTTTAACTAATATATATTATAATAGTTTTATATAGTTTTCATATTTTTATATTATAATAAAGAAAGTTCTAGAAATGTTTTCATAAAAACCGATATTCTGTTCAACCATGGAAAATATGCATTAAAGCTAGTTACTATTTCAAAACTTTCCAATTTAATAATTCCTATTCCAGAATTCTATTGTGAATTGAATTATTCCTCTCCTAGAAAGGACTTGGATTTAAGATCTATAAATATAGGGCCTCCCCTAGTCTTTCTTTCATATCTTATTCAAAACTATTAGACAATTAGTAAAGCTAGTATGGCCATTAGAAGTTTGACCGAGGAGGAGATCAAGGATATTACCCCTAAGGGTGATCCTCTTGCAGAGTATAAGATCAAGTATGAGCACGTGTTTTATAGGCATATCACATATGATCCATTGGAGATCATGATAGATCGAGCTTTCAAGGAGCGCGATTGGAGCAGCTTTACAAGCCGATGAATTTACAGGCTTTGCCTAACATTGTGCGTAATTTCTACTAAAATATGAGGTATGATGTTCAAGGTGAATGAGGTTTGATCGCTCGTACAACTATACAATACAATTCAAGGTCTCTCAATGTGACTCCCGAGGCTATTACTAAAGCATGGGGACTTCCCCATGAATTACATTCTGATCTTGATGGAAAATTTCGCATTATTTCACATCCGATTCCATCCTTTCATGACATGATTAGAGAGATTTACGATGGGCTTGAAAATCCACTAACTAAATTTTTTATTACGAAGACAGGATTAGAACTAGAGATTTGGTGTATTGATGGGATTTTGAACAAATAAGCGTGTCCCAAGGACAAAGATAAATACTTATACTGGGAGATGGTGTATACACTCTACTAGTTTAAGAAGGGATATTGGGTTTCTATTCCAGAATTGATTTATAATAAGATGATGGAGTGTTGGCACACTCTTGAGAAAAATTCATGTGTTTCGATACATACGGATGTGAAGTTGCTATTTCCTTTCCTTATTACAACATTAATCAAAGATCAATTGGGTGAATTATTGGATGTGACTAATGAACCAATGCATACGGGTCCTAAGAAAATTGATCATGATCAATTCTTTGGGAAATCATCCATATATGAGCTAAGAAAGTGGTGGGCAAAAGGATTCAACACATGGAATGATGATTTTACCCTATGGGGATAAGAGTAGAACATGAATAATCCGTATAATTGGGAATGGATGTAGAATTCTCAAGTATTTCCTTATTTTATGTTATTTTTATTTCTTTATACCAAATCCATTTAGGATATGTTTTATCCATCTTTTGCATTTATTTATTTTATTTTTCCGTAATTTTACTTTATAGGATTCTATGCCCTTAAGGCCAAATCATGAGTGCAATTATTAATAAAATTCCATTCGATTGTTAAATTGTTGTTTATCTTTAGTATTTTGGTTTATTAACTTATTATCTTTTCACTTGATATGATCTTGGCTATTGTATAGTGTTTGTTATGTTTGAATAGATCATTCACAACAAGTTTGGGGGAGATACATGCAATACAACGCACACAACCGGAAATTCAATTGAAAGGGTTGTAACAATTTCTTCTTTTATTTTTATTTAGACCATGAAGACATGGTCTGCTTTATGTTTGGGGGGGGGGGGGGGGGGGGGGGAGGAGGAATTAGTATTAAATGTTTTAAGGGAATGAGAAAAAAAATATTGAAAAATTGTATTAAGTTCTTCATTAGAAATATGTGATTAAAGTCAAGTATGAGTTAACTTGTGTATATGTTATGACTAGAAAGGTATTATGTATGCAATTACCCCACTCATGAGTATGTAATAGTTTGATTAAATTGATTTTTAAGATGTGTTCCACATGAATGAATAGATGAGTAAAATTGACACCGAGAAAGATAGTCTTGACCTATAAAACACACACACGTTCTTTATGGGACAACTAATTGACCTTTGACTATGTAGTTGAAAAAATAGGTTTGTAACCATGACAAGGGAAGAAGAGGAGTGTTATGAAGAAGTAGTATAGAGAAAAGAGAAAAATTATTTCTATGAAAAATATGAAAAAAAATATAAATGCACAAAGCGGTTGTTCAATCTGAGTAACTAGGCCTCCTACCACAAAGTAGCAGATTGTTCGCGTAAAAAGGGGAGAAAACTGATGAGTATAAATCCAATGGAAGAAGCTCAGGCCCAGTTGGTCGGGACTAAAAATCCTAGCTGGAAAGTCCAGAGCTTAGAAAGACAAAAAGGGATAAATAAAAATAAAAATGTTCTATATATGTTATAGCATGGAAAAGTTTGATCAATGAAGTATAATAAGGGAGATTAGTCTACCATAGAGAATGTTCACAAAAACACGGAGAGCTATGTGGATCGGTTGTAGAGATTAAAAAGTTTATTTCACTATTGTGGGGACCATTCCTTTGAATATAATTTCATGAAGATTATTATTTTTCAGTGTGTGGGGATAGTTTGCATGCATTTTACTCAGACGACATTATAGCATTGCATAATTTAATGATTATTTGATTTTATGAGCATATGAGAATGAAGAATGAAAGAATTTGTGGGTAGTATATTTAACCCTCACGAGACTTCACTCGTTCACTCGGTATTATTAAGGGGTTTAAAAGGCTTGCTACACGTGTTAAGTGTAATCATACACCGTCACGAAAGAAAAGATTAGTTAGTTTTAATTTCTTGTATTAAAAACACAATCATCATGAATTTTGAAATTTTTCTATTTAATTAATTGCTAAGGGACAAGCAATGTTGAAGTTTGGGGGCTTGATAGGAGTCAAATATCATACATTTAAGGATCTTAATTATACATTGTTATGTCTATATTTATCATTATATTGGTGCTTTTATACGATTTTTGTATTTTAAAACGTTTCAGGACTGTCATAAAAAATGAGTTTAATTAGGTGAAATAACTGAATTTGTGACTCAAGATTGTTTGAGAGCCGAAACCATGGATAGAAGACCTATAAAGGACCAAAAATAAGTCAAGGATGCAAAAGGAGTGAAGTAGAATGAAGCCAAGAAGAGAAACGGAGCAAAGAAGATGAAATATGAAAAAACAAGGTTGTTAGTCCCTGAGCAATGAACTCAGGAGAACATGGCACCAATCACACCCCCAAACTTGTTTTCTTCATTAAGCTCTTGAAACACGCTTAGACACACAAATCGCATAAAAATACTAAATAATAGAATGTAAAGACGTAACAATAGCAAGATAGGGGCCTAAAATGTACAACATTTGACACCTATCACAACCCCAAACTTACATGTTGCTAGTCCCTTAGCAATGAACTCAGGAGAACTTGGCACCAATCACACCCCCAAACTTGTTTTCTTCACTAAGCTCCTGAAACACGCTTAGACACATAAATCGCATAAAAATAATAAATAATAGAATGTAAATACGTAACAATAGCAAGATAGGGGCCTAAAATGTACAACATTTGACACCTATCACAACCCCAAACTTACATGTTGCTAGTCCTTTAGCAATGAACTCAGGAGAACTTTGAAAAACTAGATTGTGATGATTGTTTTTATTCTAACTACCCTATATTAATTTGTACTAATCCCTTGCTTTCGTGAGGGTCGACGATTATAATTAGCATGTGTAACAATCCTTTTAAACCCCTTGGCAACACCGAGTGGATGAGTTAAGTCTCGTGAGGGTTAGCTATATTACCCATAACTTCTCCATTATTTATTCTCACGCATTCATGCATTTACACACTCATCAACTAGGTTATGCTATAATACATAAGATAACTTGGATTCAATCCTTCCTATTCACTACCGAACAACAACTATATCGAGCTAATGTCGTGAATGGTCCCCACTAAAGTAAATTACCTTGCCCCAAATTTCCTATGACTCTGAAACCCGAGCTTAAAAGCTAAGGGAATGAATGCGGAATTTAAAAGAAACAAAATAAAATCTCGGCGCATAATAGGTCGATATGAACATCATGAGCTGTCCCGTAATAAAACTAGTTATTGCTAATACCTTCTTCTCGGTTCCTTCTTCTCCTTCTTGCATAGCCTGAGCTCGGAGAAGGAAGATATAAGAGGGCCCTATGGAGAATGTGGTCAGAAATCCATAATAGAGTCCGACTACAATGACCAAATTGATTATCTTCATGCATAAGGATACTAGATTACCTAGTAGAAAAGATTTAAAAATCATCACAAACCTCCCTTTTTCTTTTCTATTGCAATTTCTGGATTATAGTCGTCAAATACCTTTTCAAGGGTAAAATAGTCATTTCAAATCCCAAAGATGTCAAATAGATCACTCGGGATCAAAGAGGAAATGAAACAACTCAAACGACACTCTAAACGGATCATTCCAACACCCCGTGTTTACCCTAGGGTGAGATGGTCAATTAAAGGGTAAAATTTTAATTTCCTAGTACAACTACAAATTTTGGACCTAGCACAAGCCTTAGGAACAAATGGAACCTAAATCAAAGGCACGAGGCGAGAGATATGAATTTTGGAAAACGGTATCGGACAACGCCAGCCAAAAAAGAAAGATGAAGTACCCCACTTTTACCAAGGGTAAAACTGTCATTTCGAGTGCAAATAAATGATTTCAAATTTTATCTAAAGAATTTGTACATAGGAAAAGTCATAGAAACAAACGAGACCTAATTCGGAGGTGCGAGGTGAGAGAAATGAATTTTCGAAAATCGGGAAAATACAACTAAAACTGAGGCTGGTGGCATGTCGCCCTTGGCGAGATGTTACCAAGGTGCCTTTATACTGAGGCTGGCAACATGTCACCCTTGGTGAGATGTCGCCAAGGTGCCTTCGCATTTCTATAGTAAATTCACCAAAAAAAATGCCTTTTTGCAACAATCCTCCGTTATTGACACCACCGGTCCCAAAAATTCACAAATATTATAAAAGTGAGTTTTTAATATACGGATTTCAAAAATAGTCACTGAAATATCGGGAAACACATAAAATGTAAACTTTGAATAAAAATGATTCTTTAAAGTATCGTAAAACTATCTGTCTTGCCCCCGGTCTCCGTTTTAACTACCGCCGGATTCTAAAAGTCGAAATCTTTATAAAAATGAGTTTAAAATCATTTCTAAGACAAGATAATTTTCCGGGGCTATGGGGGTGGGTAAAAATGGGTTTTTGTTTTCAAAACTATAAGGTTTGTTTCGAAACCTAGAAAAACACCGTTTTCGGCCAGACACCTAATAATCACATTCAATAACGAGAATCTACTACCCAACACTAAACGAAAGGATTCATAAACTACATTCAAGCGCCCAAAGGCGAAACATGTCATAGTTTGATCAAAATAGTAGTTTTACATTGCCGGCACCAAAGTGCACCAAAAGAAAAGAATCCCCGCGCATAGCGCTCCGAGGGATAATACATGAAAATACAACTCATCTGGCTAACATGCTAGCTGTTAAAAGAAAAGTAGTACACCGTTTGGATTACAAGTTCGCAAAAGAAATCATGTGAATACATGTATCACTTATACATCACAAAATAGTAAAGTCCATCTCCAAAAGTACAAAAAGACGGATAAGACGCCATAACCTGTAACACCCCGTGTTATTTTTCTTTTTCTTGAATTTATTTTTGATTTATTTTCGGTTGTGACGTCACTTGTTCATGATATCCTGTTTACTCTTGATGTTTCGGTAAGTGTAAATTTTTTGCGTTTGCGTTTAAAGTCGACTGGACGACTCTATGATTTCTCCTTGATGACTTCGTGGACTTTCTTATTGTCGATTACGCGGTTTCGTTTCGATGTTTAACGTTAGTGCTTCAACTGGGTGGCGACACATTTTGTTTGCTCGACGTTTAAGGTTTCGATTCTAGTTTGGGTAGGATCGGGCTTGTTAGGTGCTACGATGACTGGGTTTCATACCCCGGGTTATTTATTTCAGACTGTTTTAGTTATTGGAGTCCCGTTTATTTTCCGGGCTCACGTGATTTTATTTTGAGGTTCCCGGTATATTCTAGGGATTTATTGTACACATATATTATAAATTGGAAATATATATGTGTGGGTATTTATTGGGTATATATATACATTTAATTTTATTTGAATATATATTTATGGAAAATATATGTATATGTGTGTGTATCAGATTATTGAAAAAGGGAGATAAACGATCAGAGGCTTTTTCTTCTCTCCCCCTTGCGATGAGCTGCTATTTCTTCTCCCTTCTCCTTCATCTACAACTTCTCCTTGCATCATCTTCTCTATTCGATTTGGCAGCTAGAGAGAGACAGAGAGAGGAAAACAGAACTGGAGGTGCGGCTGGGACTGGTGGTCGCGACCTGAAGCTCGCCGGAGCTAGCGATGACAGGGTTTGCAGGGACGGTGGTGACTAGGTGGTGCGACATCGCGTGGTGGTGGTGGAGCTTTGCAGAGGTGGGTCGCGCATGGGAGATTTGCGATAGTGCAGATTTGGCCGGAGCTTCGGGCCGCCACTTCGGTGGCTTCAGGTAGACCAATGGCCACATTTTTGAGAGTAGCTTCGTATCGGTATCGTGTATGATATAATAAAAATTGGGCTTGATTCGTTGAGTGATTCGTTGGGAAATCATGATTATAGGTACAAAAATTATTTTAGTATTTCTCAGATTTGTTCCATTTTGGTAATCGATTGCTAATGGGTTTCGACTATATTGTATAGGATGTCGAGGTGGTCATTTCGGTTTGAGCAGAATTTAATTCGAACAACTTTGGTCGGCGGGTCCCATTTTCGGGTGGCAGTACTGTTCACGGTGGGCCCACTTCGGGCATGAACATTTTGGGACATATTTGAGCATGCATCTGGCTCGGTCATGAGCACGATGGTCAGTCGGTATATCTGGCTCGGTGATGAGCACGATGGTTAGTCCATAGGCACGCATCTAGAGGTTATATAGATTTCACTACCGGTACAGATTACTCTAGACTTATATGTGATATTATGATTTGAGCATGCTAATTGTATAAAATGACTTAGAAATCCTGTTTAAGATTAATTACCATGCTTGTATGTTTATATATATATATACAAGTAAATATATATATATATATATATATATATATAGGAGTTGGGTTGTGACCTTGGATAGTGGATAAGGCTAGTTTCATCTAGTGATTGGAATTAGTAGCGCTAAACGTAGTTTAGTGTATACGTGTAGGCGTGGTTGAGTAAGTTTTCATTTTCTTTGATTAGTGGAACCGCTTATGAATTTATGTGATTTATGTGATGTGAAATCCGTAAATTTAGAACGTTATTCTAGTTCCCCTTATACTTGTAGATTATTGTTTAATAAATTTGAAAGCATGTAAAAAGATATGTGAATATATGCTTGTGGATTATGGCTTTAATAAGTTTAAAAACATGTTAAGGGCTATGAAATTGATACATTGTGGTTTATTGCTTATATGTGCGTAATTATGAGCATGTTAATGAATTGGGCATAATATATCGCATAATGGCATAAATGCATGCATTATGATGATGCATGATTTTTATTGAGAAATTTGCTTATTAAGTACACCTTGTCGCGTGAGTACATTTGTGTTGGTCTATGCCTGATGTGCAGCCATGTGTGAGTTGATTTGTGTAAATAGTCAAATATTTTCATAAATATATGATGAGATATATATTTGTTATGTCGAATAGTCGCAACAACTAGCCAAGGGGTGCTTCTCACTCCTACGGAACTAGTCTTCCGAGAAACAGAGACGGTAGGGGGAGGACTTGTTCCAAATCATATGTTCATGACCGTATTCGTGTTTTTGATATTTCCAGTTGAGTATGTATAAATCTCAAGGGAATGATCATGGCGAACTTCTCTACCTTTCTTCATGAGCCGGTATCCTCAAAATGAATGGTTAGAAGATTGATATCCATTGACCCTTAGAGTAGGGTGTGTGGTTGTGTGTGTACCATGGGTGGTGTTGAGTCACATTGCATTCATATAACATTATGTGATTATGTTATGCATGTAGATTATGATATAATTACATGTGATTTTGGAGCATTTTTAATATGAATATTGCTAAATGAATTCATATTTTATATAATGTTCAACTGAAAGTGGATAACATGAAAATATGATTACATGGAGTAATTATTAAAGTATAATAAAATGTAAATCCATATACTTGTGATTATTTACTTTTATGCCCTTTGAGGGTTAGGTATGTGGGATTAGTGACCTCTTGGATAGTTGTGGCCAATGGTGGATTTTAGTATCAACTGTGAGTTGAGGCTATAGAGAAGGCGAGTGATGAGATTGTGAACCTAGTTGATTATGTAGTATAGGTATTTAGGTTCCTTTCACCTTTTGAGGAATGAATTATCAACCGTACTTTAGAGATTTTTGTTGAGTTAGAGTAGATAACAATTGAACTTAGTTGTTTTTGTGGCAACGACCATTTAGGACCCTTGTGTCCATAGTGATTGTGTTCTTCCTTTGAGTTGTAATCACTCTTATCATGTTGTCTTTCAAAAATGACATTTTTCAAGTTCTGAAAACAAACTCATTCGTATTTAAAAAAGAAAAACCCGTTTTCGCCTACCCCTGTAGCCACGACAAGTTTTTGTACTTTAAAAAGTGATCTTAGGGTCTTCTTTAAAAATATTTTTTACTTCTAAAAGTCGACGATGGCGACTAATATAGACCGGGGCTAAGACGGTCAATTTCAATGTGTTGATTATTAAAAGAAAACCTACTTTTAACATTCTCGAGATTTCGAGATTCCGAGGCTTCCTTCTCCAGATCTCGACCTACAGTATTTTGGAAGGTGTCATCTTAATTCACCTTTACTTCTGATAATTTCTAAGTCTTGAGTATGAGGCTTCTGTTGTTTAATGCACACACATAGTGTTGCCTTTTACTTCTTCTTGATCGCTTGATATCACCATCTAGGTGATTTAGATTTTTACAAATGTTAGGGGCATGGATGTCTAATGGAGTGGTTCGAGTTTTAAAAACCTTTTTCTTAAAACTATTGAATCCCTGTGATTCATCTTTTTATGACTTTCACTCTCGGCCATTCGCTTTTGGTTTCTTTTGTCCGAGTGTTTTCCCAAATCACTTGTGGATGTTCTTGACATTGTTGTCTCGGTTATCCGTTGGTTAGCATTTGGACCTCTTTTACCTTGTTTTGTTTCTTGACCCTTTTGTGGTTGTTCATGAGAGGAGTAGCTTTCTTGTACTCTCCATGTTTTGATTTGGTTAGCTTTTGTTACCTATAGTGAGAGTGTTGTTGGATTGATTGACCTTATTGAGGATAGTATTATGAGATTGATGTGGTAATGCGCTTAGTGGTATTGATGAGGCGATATGATTGAGGTGAATTAGTCATTGAGAGGTAGATTGTGGTAATGTGTTTAGTGGCCTTGATGAGGCGATATGATTGAGGTGATTTAATCCTTGAGAGGTAGATCTCTTCTAGGAATGGGATGATGGTTCTTATATATATATATTATACATATATATATTGATGATGATTACGTTAGTACGCAAGGACGTGAGTGTTTTCCATCCTGTGTTCTCTAGGAGTGGATGATGAGCCTTCTTTGGTACTAGCTGTAGATTTGTTTTCCTTCGGATATTAGAGGTGAGTGTGATTCTCCCTGTTCGGATTCTCTGGTTAACGTTGTGAGCGCTTGGTGAATTGTTAGTTCGGACTCGGGTGTCGTGTACTTAACGTACGCTTATGAGAGTAGTGTAGACTATTGGTGTTGGTACTTAGAGTATGAGTATTGGTGGTACCTTCTGAGAATGATTGTATACTTATAGATACATATATATATGTACACATATATCGGGATTTGATTAGTTACCTTTAAGGTATATATATACGTTTATATATATATACTAGATTGTGTTTTTGTATATGGGTATGTGATAGTGATTTATCATTAGCATTGTATTCTATGCTACGTGCCTTATTGTGCTTCCCTAATACATGATTGGGTTATTTATGGGGTTATTTGGGATCTTGCAATGGCGTGAATGCCATGTGAGATGATGGACTGAACTAGGGTAGATGCATGTACACGAGTTGGTTAGTACTACTTGGACGGTCTGAGGATGTGACGGTTATGATTATACATTTTCCTACGGGGCTTTGATGAGCTCACCCCGGTGTTCTTTTGCCCTGGTGGCCCACACCAATTGCAGGAAATGTTTTGGTTACGGGCAGTATGCATTGCAACGACACCTTTTCTTTTATTTTCCTCATTACAGGTTTTAGAGTTGCGCAAGGTGATGCGGTTATGATTGCAGCGCTGTTGGATTGGGGACAATAGTTAGCTACTATCTTCTTTGTCATTTAGTTCTTTACCCATGTTGTATGGGATTGCTATATATTTCTCTTGGGAGCCAGTTTGTTGCCATATCCCCTATTGGTGTATCTTTTATTCCATGTATTTATTATGTCATGGTGTTATTGTATCTCTTCGGTATCGCCATATGTCTTTCTGTATTATTATTCGAGCATTGTGGCTCTGTAGATTGTCGAGGGTTGTGTAGAGGTAACGGTAGTTTTCTTTCCACTATCTCGACCCTAGTAGGACTGACAAATGTTGGGCTGTGAGCCATTGATATCATTGCACTTGTTATTGGCAAGTTATTCTGTTGAGTTTGTGTATCCGGATGTTCCATTTACAAACAGAACTCTGCCAAATTTTCTTTAGATTTTGCTGTTGAGTTTCTATCACTTTGTATGTGTGGAATACATAATTTTTATCATTATTCCATACATTTTAATTGTTATTGATATTCTTAATTGGTCACTTGTTGTTTGGATCACAACACGAAATTCTCCGATGTCTCGGTTTAGGAGTCTTAAGATTTTAGGTGCGTGACATAACCCATCAAATGGCTACGAGCCTCCCGTAACGAGATCATCATCTAAAAAATATAAGAAGTCGTGGGGTAAGCTCACTAACCTAGTAGAGGAAACGTCATCGCCTCAATCTCGGTAGTCCGAATGGTACAACCCACCCAAGGTTCATGCTACTAATCCTAAGTCGGTCTCTTGTCCCACATGACACTCATGCCAATCTGGAACCCCATCGAACCCAATAAACAATTTACTCAACATGCTCACGTCATAGTTATTCACAAATATAGCATGGATTAACTCAATTATCACACTCACATCTATGATAGTTTAAATTTAATGACTCAACACACCTCATGGTACACAATTCGCCCAATACAGGTTAACGAATACACACTCTGGCCATTCACTTTTGAGGATACAAGCTCATCAAGTAATGTAGAGTGCTGCACCGATTTTTCCCAAGTGATTTTGACACTTCTCACTATGAAGAAAAGTTGAATGGGAGCCCCGCTTGCAACTCCTGAGCCCGTAGACCCAAAGGTCACGCATACAAGCCCAGCTTGCTAACCCCGTAACACATTTTCGGACTTACTAGTTTCGTAGGTGTGAACAACTCCTAGCTAGTTGTTGCGTCGATCCTACACAAGACTACCCACCCATGTTTACACGACACACAT
Source organism: Cornus suecica (assembly GCA_963922005.1). Lineage (NCBI taxonomy): Eukaryota > Viridiplantae > Streptophyta > Magnoliopsida > Cornales > Cornaceae > Cornus > Cornus suecica. The sequence goes on along the minus strand of OY998238.1, from coordinate 57,640,211 downwards.
AAACCAACACCATATTTTTGACACTACACGATGTACTTAGTATGCATCAAGGTTTCAATAACAATCATGTTCCATCACAATATATGCTTATCTCATTTTGCAATATATTCTACTAAATAAATCCATGGTCCATCATAGTACATATTTGATCTCATTATGTAATATATTATGTCCAACTTATCAATATGCTCATAATATCACATTTATAAGCAATAAAACCACCACAAGCATTTATATCACACAATCATGCTTTCAAGGGCGTAGTTCATCGTCTAAGTTTTCAAGACTCAACTCACATATATATATATATACTACATATACACACATAGACTCACACACCCTCGTACAAAAACTAAAACAACTCATTTTTCCCCTACCTCAATCCAAGAAAGCTAACACAAGGATGCCTAAAGAGGTCCAAGCCAAGCTACCAATTCAAGTGTTCAAAAGGATAGCTTCCAACTAGAAACACACCATTCAATGAACAACAAGATTAAAATGGTGTTACATTAAACCGAAAAGTATCAAAAGTGGCTCCAAGCACATGAATCAACCAAAACCCTAATGATAGCTAAACTAGGGTTTCATGAATGGAATAGTCAGAAGGAAAGAGGTAGATATGACACTTACAAAAATCTCCAACCCAAAAGTGAGCTCAAATCAAAAGATGAACTCCAAGCTTTCAATAATCGAAAATCGGTGAAAAGGTTCAACTTATGGTCGTTAACAAGATTCAAGAGAAAAGGAAACCAAAAATCAAAAGTTGAACATAACAATTCAACAATGGAAGTTCTAGGGTTTGAAGTTCGAAAACTCAAGAGAGCTAGAAACTTACCCCAGTACCTAGGGCAAAATGAAGAGGAGAGCAATCCAAGCAAGTTCCATGTTGAACACTCCTTTAAACTCCAAGCGGAAGGAGATGAAATCACATGAATAAATGGAGAAGTGGAAACGGAAAAGAAAAGTGTAGAGAGAAAAGAGGTTTGTAGAGAATAAGAGAAGTCTTGCAATGAAAGACTTATGAAGTTGTAGAGATTCTCCATTCACCCTCTCACAATCCAAGGGTAAACATTAAAGCTAGAAAATAAAGGAAAGATCCAAGGGTCCAAAGTTGGTCTTGCAAAGTGGAAGACTACTACACCCAACACACATTAATCCATTTGTTTGCCAAACGTGGCCTTATGATCCAAGGGTTGTGAGCAAAGGTGGAAGACTTGAATCAATGGTGGAAAATTAGACAACACTAGAAAGTGTCAAAATGACCAAATCCCTTCTCAACTTAGGGTTAATTACAAGTGTCATCATGACTCTTAATTACCCTTTTACCCCATGTCTTCCTCTCTATTTACCACCATGTCACTCATATCCCAACACTTAGCTAAATGTCTACAATTTCCACCAAGTTCTCTTAATATGAAAATACTAATTTCCCTTAGGTCATTTTTTTCTTGAAATCATTTTCAACATTAATTTTCATTAATCTCAAAATGAAAATACAACATGTAACTTATAATTTCAATATCACACAAAACATATAAGTCATGCTAAGCACATAATCACATAAGCACATAATTGTTAATAATATTTTAAAATTAAGACGTAAAAATACCAGATGTTACATAAATAACTTGGCTAATCTCTACTTCCAACCCGGACAACCTTCCGTGATTTTGTGAACAATCTCCTATGGTAGATCAATCTTTCTTTTTCTACTTCATTGATCAAACTTTGCCATTTTATATAAAGCACCTTCTTGCCATTTCTTTCCACTTTATCCCTTTTTGTCTTTCTAAGCTCCGGACTTTCCATCGAGGATTTTTAGTCCCAACCAATTGGGCCCAAGCTTCTTCCATGGGATTTATGTAATTAGTTTCTCCCCTTTTTATGCGAACACTCTGCTACTTTGTGGTAGGAGGTCCGGTTACTCTGATCGAAGAACTAATTTTTGCATTTTATTTATATTTTAAAAAAAATTCTGATTTCTTCAATTTCAACTCCCCTTCTCCCCTTTTTGTAGTGGCAAAACTAATTTTTCAACTACATAGTAAAAGATCAATTATTAGTCCCATAGTGAATATATGCATGGTTAAAATCGTTCTTCTCAATTTCAATTTCACTAATTCATTCACCCATGTAAAACCACATCACCTCACTAACTCAATCTAATCATTACTCTCATGAGCGGGAATATCACATCATATATTACACATACATCATAAACACAAACTCAATCAACTTGGAATGCAAACCACTCATGCATAAAAACAAAGAATTTCTCAATTGTTTTTAATATTTTTCACATTTGTTTTTCAATCATTCTTCATAACCAACTATACAACAAACTATACCTTCCCCCCCAAATTTAAATTAAACCATGTCCTCATGGTTAACCATCATAATCATGAAAAAGAATATAGTTACCTTTGAAACGTGATTCCAGAATTTCAACATTTTATGCTTGTCCTTCCCCCCCAAACTTGAATTGAACCACTTGTAGAGATATTCAACAAAGCACACATATTAAATGATTGGATCCAAATATCATACATTAACGCTCCGAATTATACATTATTATGGCCATGTTTATCCTTACATTAATACTTTTATACGATTTTCGTGTTTTAAGACGTTTGAGGACCATGTCATGCAAAACGAGTTTAATTCGGTGAAATAACTCAATTTATGACTCAAGATTGTTTGAGAGTCGAAACAATGGATAAAATACCTATAAATGACCAAAAATAAGTCAATGATGCAAAATGAGTGAACTAGAATGAAGTCGAGAAGAGAAACGGAGCAAAGAAGATGAAATATGAAAAACAAGGTTGCTAGTCCCTTAGCAATGAACTCAAGAGAACTTGGCACCTATAATACCCCCAAACTCGTTTTCTTCATTAACCTTCTAAAACACACTGAGACACACACAAAACGCATAAAAATACCAAATAAAGGAATACAAAGACGTAACAATAGCAAGATAAAGGCCTAAATTGTAAAAAATTGGCACCTATCACACCCCCAAACTTACATGTTGCTAGTCCCTTAGCAATGAACTTTGGAGAACTTTGAAAAACTACCTTGTGATGATTGTTTTTATTCTAACTACCCTATACTAATCTATATTAATCCCTTGCTTTCGTGAGGATCGACGATTACACTTAACACGTGTAACAAGCCTTTTAAACCCCTCGACAACACCGAGTAGATGAGTTAAGTCTCTCGAGGGTTAACAATATTACCCACAACTTCTCCATTCTTTATTCTCACACATTCATACATTTACACACTCATTAACCAAGCTATTCTATAACATCTAAGATAACATGGATGCAAACATTCCCATTCACTACCGAACAACAACTATCTCGAGCTAATTTCGTAAATGGTCCCAACTAAAGTAAATTATTTGCTAATCTCTTCTTCCAACCCGGACAACCTTCTGTGTTTTTGTGAACATTCTCCTTTTGTAGATCAAGCTTGCTTTTTCTACTTCATTGATCAAACTTTGCTATTTTATATAAAACTCATTCTTGCCATTTCATTCCACTTTATCCCTTTTTGTTTTTCTAAGCTCCGAACTTTCCAGCGATGATTTTTAATCACAATTAACTGGGCCTGAGATTCTTCCATGGGATTTATGCTCATTAGTTTTCTCCTCTTCTAACAAAAACACTTTGCTCTTTTGTGGAAGGAGGCCCGGTTACTAAGAATGAAGAATTAGTTTTTGCATTTTATTTATCTTTTCAAAAAATTTCTAATTTCCTCTATTTCCGCTCCCCTTCTCCCCTTTTTATAGTGGCAAAGCTAATTTTTCAACTACATAGTCAAAAATCAATTATTAGTCCCATAGTGAATATGTGCATGGTTAATATCGTCCTTCTCAATTTTAATTTCACTAATTCATTGACCCATGTAAAACCGCATCACCTCACTAACTCAATTTAATCATTACTCTCATGAGCGGGAATATCACATCATATAGTACACATACATCATAAACACAAACTCAATCAGCTTGTAATGGAAAATACCCATACATAAAAACAAATAATTTCTCAAATGTTTTTAATATTTTTCACTTTTGTTTTTCAATCATTCCTTATAACAACCTATAGAACAATCTATACCTTCCCCCCAAATTTAAATTAAACTGTGGCCTCATGGTTAACCATCATAATCATGAGAAAGAATATAGTTACCCTTGAAGCGTGATTCTGAAATTTTAACTCTTTATGTTTGTCCTTCCCCCCAAACTTGAATTGAACCACCTGTAGAGATATTCAACAAAGCACACATATTAAATGATAGGAGCCAAATATCATACATTTAAGGCTCCTAATTATACATTGTTATGGCTAGGTTTATGATTATATTGGTCATTTTGTACGGTTTTCATGTTTTAAGACGTTTCAGGATTGTGTCATGCAAAACGAGTTTAATTCGGTGAAATAATTGAATTTGTGACTCAAGATTGTTCAAGAGCCGAAACCATGGATAAAAGACCTATAAAGGACCAAAAATAATTCAATGATGCAAAAGGAGTGAAGTAGAATGAAGCCGGGAAGAGAAACATAGCAAAGAAGATGAAATATGAACAAATAAGGTTGCTAGTCCCTTAGCAATGAACTCAGGAAAACTTGGCATCTATCAGACCCCCAAACTCGTTTTCTTCATTAAGCTCCTGAAACACATTTAGACACACAAATAGCATAAAAATACCAAATAATGGAATGTAAAGACGTAACAATAGCAAGATAAGGGCCTAAATTGTTCAACACTTGACACCTATCACACCCCCAAACTTACATGTTGCTAGTCCCTTAGCAATGAACTCTAGAGAACTTTGAAAAATTACATTGTGATGATTGTTTTTATTCTAACTAACTTATACAGATCGATATTAATCCCTTGTTTTCGTGAGGGTCGACGATTACACTTAGCACGTGTAACAAGTCTTTTAAACCCCTCGGCAATACCGAGTGGACGAGTTAAATCTCTCGAGGGTTAACTATATTACCCACAACTTCTCCATTCTTTATTCTCACGAATTCATATAGTTACAAGTTAATTAACCAAGTTATGCTAGAACACATAAGATAACATGGATGCAAACATTCCCATTCACTACTGAACAACAACTATCTCGAGCTAATGTCGTGAATGGTCCCCACTAAAGTAAATAACTTTGCTAATCTCTTCTTCCAACCAAGAAAACCTTCTGTGTTTTTGTGAATATTCTCCTTTGGTAGATAAATCTTTCTTTTTCTACTTCATTGATCAAACTTTGCCTGTCCTTCCCCAAATTTCCAAAGACTCCCGAACTGGGACATCTGAGGAATCCGGGGTTGTGATCCATTAAATGAGCGACCAATTTAGATCCTAAACAACTGTAAACCGAATGGAATATTATTTACAATAATAATTGCATACACAATAAAACGGAAGCTACACCAAATGCTACACAAGGCATATCGAGGTGCCGAAAGAAAACATATCTAAAAAGATGCAATGATACCAAATACAAAGAAGGGATATGCCAACAGACTGGTTCCCAAGAAATACAACAGTCCCAATACAGGGGACAAGCAAAGGAAACTAAGATGAAACAATACTACGTACAAATGTCCCAAAACCCACAACAACATCTGTGCCACGAGCCATCCTGTAAGAAAAACTGATACCTAGCCGAATCATCACCTGCATACTGGTGTAAACCAACGTCGGGGTGAGCTCATTGAGCCCCGTAGGAGAAACTATCCTAACCGTCACATCCTCCGATGGTACAAACCTAGTGCGAACGAACCTATGTACATGCTTCTACCCTAGGCCCTCTAGTCCCCTACCATGCATCATCAAGGCAACTAGCACATAACAAATCCATAATATCACATCATATGGTAAACGCACACCTATATATATATATACATAGATACAATAAATATGTATAAGTCAGGTAATTCTAACCTCACGAAAGAACCCTATGACTAGTACCCACCAATCCAATACTAGTAGTCTACACTAGTCACATAAACGTACACAAAGTACACAATACCCTAGTGTAACATAGCCAATCACTCTAGGGCCACAACAATAATAATAGGATCCAAATGAACTAGGATCACCACGATGCCCATAAGAAGGAACATCCATAACCAGTACTAAGGAAACTCTCAAGTCCTTACGTACCCACAAAATCATCGCCAATGCATATATACACAATACACATATGACACCTCAATCACTTCACAAAAGGCGAACCACCCTCGCCTCAATTTCACTACTGATGCCACAACATCAATCTCACGATACCATCCATAAGGGGATCAGTTCAATCACTAACATCCTCACTGTGGACAAGGAAGGATAGCTACTCAACCACGAAATATACGAAAACATTACACTCAATAATGGCCACACAAGACCATGACATCAAGCAAGGGATAAAACTCTCATGCTAACCAAAGAATAACCGGAACATCTCGTTAATATGGAGGGAAATCCACCCGTAATGAGGAAAACAACCAATATGTATGTGCACTATGACACACACATCATAACCGAAACTCGGAATGAAAGAAAGTATGAGATACATATACCGAGAGAAAAACACTCTCAAGTCAACCGAACAACCACAACTCAAGGATTCCCAGGACACCCTGAGGACGAAGAAGGAAAAATGTGACGTGCTGGAATGACAAAACACAACGTCTGCTTCCAACCCCATGGATGAAATGATGATACAAATGAGTGGCTCGGCATCACGCTGTGACCAATACTTAAGAAAGATGGACCTAAGCCGATCCTTCCACTGAATAAAACTCATCCTTAAAGACCACTAATCAATGCCTCAAGCATAGTAGGAGAAGTGGTGAAGTACAAGGGAGAGAACACAAAGAAGCTAAAAAGAGTACACAAAATCAGTTTTCACCGAGTACTGGGTATCATACCCACCAAGTACGCGTGAAAAACTCCCAAAACTCTCGGGTGAAAAATGGGGTTCGCGCGCAAGTACGCGTACTTATGCACTCACCGAGGACTCGATAGAATCAAAATCGAGTACTCGGTGGCCTCCAGAATGCAAAGTCAAGGAATAAACCCGAAAAGCTCCGAAACGAAACTGGACGACTTTGGGCCAAACCAGAACACACCGAAACATCTACAACACCATGCAGAGTGACTTAACATCTGACATGAACCACGGAGAATGAAAAATGAAGTCCAAAATGACAACACTTTAACAAAAATGAAAAATACGATCCCAAACTCTATCCCCAACCAGGAACTCAATCCAACTCCCAAATCAACAACTGATCTCAATATCACTCAAGATGATTTAGTTGACCACCTCAAGAACACTCATATGCCTAGGATATGAAGAGGAAAACCCTTGTAGCCAACACTATGGGACAAACTTAGTTTAATCAAAACCTCATCTAATCTATTCAAACCTCAATTAACACTTGATATCACTTCTCTTAGATTACTAATGGAATCAAGAAGTTATTACCTCACCAGTGACTATGATCAATCCTCACCTCACATAATCAACTTCAAACCTGGAAGTAGAATAGACGATACATTCCTCAAATGCAAAAGAAGTATCAAATGACCATCACTACATAGCCAACCAAAATCCCAAACTATCAAAGATCGAACACCCCTCAAAGGTGAAAAAACATCAAGTGCTCAATACCCCACTACCAACCAAGGTCAGAAAGCTAACACCCGCTTCTTTAAGGTCTCATTTCACAATCGACCCTATAATCCACTATCAACTTTACTTATCACAAGAAACTCATAACACCACCTAAGGGCATATAAGCACATAACAACAAGTATAAATATTTATCTCATTTTATATTTCAAAACTAGCATGAAAATCATATTCTCACATTATTCATTTCCACTTGAGCATTTTAATAACATATGAATTATATCACAAAATTCATAGTAAACATGCTCCTTAATCACATTGAATAATATCATGACATACATGTCAAATGGAATCATATAAATGCTACGGAAATGCAATGTGACTCAACACCACCCATGGTACATACACGGCCACACACCCTACTCCAAGGGTCAACGGATCCAGAATCTCTACCATTCACTCCTAGCTCACGAAGGAATGTAGAGTGAACACCGATTATTCCCAAATGATTTTACTCTCTTTCACTTTCACACAAGGAATATTAGTTGCACAAGATGACCCGCGACTTAAGATCTAGAGATTAAATACACGAGACGACCTGTGACTTTGAGAATGGGAAACCCACCCTATATCAACAATTTTCTGCTTTTTAGTTCCGTAGGTGGGGGACACATCTTGGCTAGTTGTTGCACGATCCGACACAAGACTACACACCCATGGTTACACGACTGGGCGTAGCCCAACACCAATTGAGTTCTCAATACAAAAGGTGTACCCATGCACTATGTCCTCAATGACCCATGCATCAACATAAATATGTATCACATCATATTTATAACCAACATTCCTAAAATGTCAACACGAATGATTTTCATCATTTGACATGCTTTTAAATTTCATTTAAAGAAAAAATCAACAAGTATGCTTTCTCATGCACATTCATGATCCCAAATGATCAAGTTATTCTTTAATACACAAAGATAACAATTTTCATTCACTTCACATATGTCTATATCAATTAAACCATTTAATCAACACATTAACTCATTTTCATGCATAAGTTTAATGTTCAATATAAAACCCTCAAAATTCCCAAGAAAGGGGAAACTATAATAACACTCTAAGTTCCACATCTCAATTCATTAACCAAGGTAGCTAGCCTACTTATGCTATCAAGGCTACAGTACTAACACCCGAAATCCTATATGTATACTTACACTTATACATACACACCTCAATACTCATATTCATATATATATATATATATATATATGCATACAAGTATATTTTCATCAAAAAAATCCACAACACATAATTCATCTAGCATGCATCATATACCTATTTCAAGGATGATATAAACATGGATTATAGCACATAAACACCAATAAACCCTAAAATCATATTTTAAAGTTTACACTTCGCAAAAATACATCTAGGTTTATAAAGTCCGGAAATGAAATCGCACACTCACGAATCAAATAAGGAGAGATTGGAGATGTTTTCCTCTACCTGAAATGAAGAACAAGCCAACTTCCAAACACAGCCTATGAAACCCTAGCTTTCACCCGAAACCGAAACCGAAACCGATGAAACCAATTGGTGGAAAGCTTTGCCATAGCCTCCTATGAATAAATCGTGACTCAAACCACAAAGAAAACATGAATCAACATATGGTTTGACAAGGAAACCCAAAATTAGGGCTTGAGAGAAATAATTCACAAAAAGAGAAAACCACTTATCAATCCACGGCTCAAACAGAAGGCAAGACTACCACGACCAACTTCCATGTTGAAACCGTGACCAAAATCCAAGCCTAAATAGATGATATAGGCAAAGATAGAGATAAAAACCAAATGGAAGAGAGTAGGCTATGTTTGGAGAAGAAATGAGAAAAGTTGGAATGTTTTAGGTCAAGACTTCCTTATATAGGCAATCTGTGAAATCTGCCGGGTTGTACATCGAGTACTCGGTATGAACAGTTACCGAGTACTCAGTAACCCTAAAACTACAATTGTAGGAAAAGGCTCCAAGGCCCCCAAGATGATACCGGAAAACTCCGAAATAATCCAGGACACATCCAAATACTCCAAACCACATAGGAAGACTCTCATAATTCCTCAACAACACCCACACAAGTGAAATACCGAGAATACCCCTCACTCCCAAAAGTTCCAAAATAAAAATAAACACATAATCACATAAGTGCTACACCCAAACGTCTACAATAAACTAAGTAACACGTTCGAGCACAAAACACGATCACCAAAGCATCCACAAGAAAATGTACGATGAACCCACCTAGTCATCAATGACATCTCAATCCACAAAGTGGGAAATGAAATACCACAAAGTCGTCTCGCTAAGTCCAAAACGTAAACGCAAAAAATTTACACGTACCAAGAATACACAAGATGTCATGAATAAGTGACGTCATGAATAAGTTAACACTTGAAAAAGAATTCCATAAAGAGAAAGGAAAATGTGGGGCATTACATTGACATTTTATATAAAACTCATTCTTGCCAATTCTTTCCACTTTATCCCTTTTTGTCTTTTTAAGCTCCGGACTTTCCAACGAGTATTTTTAGTCCCAACCAACTCGGCCCGAGCTTCTTCCATGGGATTTATGCTCATTAATTTGCTCCCCTTTTTACGCGAACACTGCTACTTTGTGGTAGGAGGCCCGGTTACTCTAATCAAAGAACAATTTTTTGTATTTTATTTATATTTTCAAAAAAATTCTGATTTCCTCCATTTCAACTCCCTTTCTCCCCTTTTTGTAGTGGCAAAGCTAATTTTTCAACTACATAGTCAAAGATCAATTAATTGTCCCATAGTGAATATGTGCATGGTCAAGATCGTCCTTCTCAATTTCAATTTCACTAATTCATTCACCCATGTAAAACCACATCACCTCACTAACTCAATCTAATCATTATTATCATGAGAAGGAATATCACATCACATACTACTGATACATCATAAACACAAACTCAATCAACTTGTAATGTTAAACACTCATGCATAAAAACAAAGAATGTTTCAAAAATTTTCAATTTGTTTCACTTTTTTTTCAATGATTCTATATAACCAACTATACAACCAACTATACCTTCCCCCAAAACTTAAATTTAACCATGTCCTCATGGTTCAGCATCATACGCATGAGAAAGAATATAGTTACCCTTGAAGCGTGATTTCGGAATTTCAACTCTTTATGCTTGTGCTTCCCCCTAAACTTGAATTGAACCACCTGTAGAGATATTCAACAAAGAACACATACCCAACAATAGTGAGATTTAACATCATTTTTCAAGGAATATAAAGAGAGGGTTCTCCCCTATAGGAGAAGAGTTTGATTTTTGCATATCATCTTGGAGATTTAGCAAGAGATGATAAAAGAGCAACCATGACGGGCATGTGTACATCAACAATGCAGACATCTACGACCATGTAAAACTAAACCGGTATCTAGGGTTTTTAAACCAAGTAATGTAGACTCTTTCTTATTTTAATTGTATAAGGGAAAACTGAAGGACACGTATGTAATGATTGTGTAGATGAGTGATTACATTTGATTTTATATAATATTTTATGTTTATTCTATGTCTTGTCTTAGCTTGAATGAATGTTTTTCTTACACAATCATGGTTATTCAATATTGGCTAGAACTCAGATGCTCAATTCATGATTTTCTACACAATGGTGGTAATTAACTTGCAATCTCGACTTAGACAAGCCATGCTAAGAAGAGATAATATAGACATGCTTTTAATTTATGTTAGTAGGAGTAGTTTAGAGTAGATGCATGCACTAGTTATACTTGTTCGAAGATGGTTTGTAGCTATGTTGGGTTAATTGTTCTTTTTTTGGGATCAGGGTTTGCCAATGCTTGTGACTCTATATCTGATTCACATATGATGAACCGCCCTTTACAATTAAATGATGAGGAGTATATATTATGCGGTTAGTGGTGGAGTTAGAAATACCCTAGATATTTTATCTCCACTGTTTTCAACATAAAACCAAAAATCTATCTTTACTTTTAATATTATTTTATTTCTTGTTAAATTAGTTATAGAAAATAAAACAAATAACCTATCTTTAATAATTTAGTTACAACAATTATAGAAGAAGTTGTGAAATCATTAGTCTCTGTGGATTCGATATACCCTATCATAAGCATACTATACTGCGATTGATTTGTGCACTTGCGATAGGTAAAACTAGGTCAACATTCAAAGGCTTACTTACACAAATTATTATTATTATTAATTATTATTTTAGCCTAGTGGCTAAACTAATCAAGGTTTTGGCACCGATCACCCAACATCATAGTAAGGGGAAAATAAATACAATTATCGCTTTTTGGAAATTCTTACTCAATATAGCACAAGGAATGATTTTATTTATTTATTTATAATTTTTTTTAAAATAAAATAATAATGATTTGACCTTAAGGGCTACAATCCTACGAATTGAAATTGCAATCTCCTAAGGAATTGAAAATTGCATAAATTAAATGACATACTATTCTACAAACCGAGGCTAGAAACTAACTTTCACAGCTTATGACCAATGTTTAACGTCGTTGGCGCGACGCTCCACGAAGGGCTATCCAACACCCTTCCTCTCTACAACACTTCCACCACATGGCGGAGGCAGTGTGGGAAGTAAATTGTTCCACGGTGTCCATTGTGAACATTCAGTAACAAGCAAGACATCAAACACATAATAATCATTATATATTTTCTCTCCTTTATCCTGCTCTACATTCATCTCATGTTTAGTACTTGTGTCCTACAATTATTCTGTCAACGAATAAGGTATGAGTCATTTATCACCTCATCAATCCCATCAATTACACAGTACTCATCATCTCCTTGTTTATCTTCAAAATGCGGCTCCTCAATACATTGGGTAAATATTGTTTTAGGTTCATATGGTGTCTCTTTTGGCTCTTGTAGTAAAGGAATATTTTGCGTACACTCGTCTTGTGAAATGTCACTCGCAATTTTAAAAATTTCCTCTATTTCACTGTACCCATCCTCTCCATCTTTAAAATTATCTACCACTTGATTTGGCAATTCCTCCATTCTCATATTTAAAGAATCAACTAGTTGCCCTACTTGGGTTTTTAACCTAGATCAAGCTTGAGAATTAGAGTTCACTTAGTTTCTAAGCTCTCTCAAGATGCTCCTAATTTCATCCTCGAAACCAGGTGGTCTAGATGGTTGATTTTGACTTTGAAACTGGGGTTGATCTTGGTTGAAGGGTCGGAATGATTGGGTATTATTGGACTGAAAATCCTGAGTACTGAATGGTTATTGGCTTCTGTTGAAACTTGGTTGAGTATTTTTAATGTTCGAAAAGTATGAATTGTCTCTATTGTATGTGATCTCACAACGTCGGAGATCGACTCTGATTTCTCTCAAAGATGCTAAGAATTTATCTTCAGAAATACAACGGCTCTGGACACGAATATGCATTTGACTCTTCAAATTGGAATTGATTAGATGGTTAAGGATAAACATCTTGACTATATAGTCGATACCCTAATTCGTGATCAAAATATCGTGGACCCTCATTAAAGCTTTGATATGAATTTCATATACCTGATTATTGGTATTGAAAATTGGGATGATTTCTCCAATCCAGCTTGTATGAATTATTATATGGAACATTTTCCGAATTGGTATAGGAATTATACATTTGTTTTCTTCCTACAAATCACAAAATCGTGGTTTTGACATCCTAAACGATGTGTTTCGGCCTAAAATCAACTAGGCTCGCTATTTTATAGTGAGTTTTGTTTATTAGTCCTTTAACACTAAAAAATTATAGAATTTGTATCGGACTTTCTGCCAGTTTACACAAAAATTGCATATTTTTTTATTTTTTTATTATTATATTTTTTAATAGAAACTAACTACCACTAAACTACTCAAACTATGGATAGAAAATAAAGTTAAATTAAGCTACACTAATACTCACAAGTGGTCTAACGTTGCAATCATCACTGCTCCATCGATTCCCTTTGCGCTTTTCAGTGTACCTCGCAAAAACACACAATCCAACTTTAGATACAATACAATACAAATAATTCAAGTATACTAAATTACTCAAATTTAGAATATCTGTTAGTCCTCCGCAATGGCGCAAAAAACTTGATGTGCCAATCAGGGGTGGTAAAAATAATGGTTAAGAATAGCCCCTTACGACAACTTAGGTTTTACCTATCGCAAGTGCACCAATCGTATTGTAGTACAGTTCAGCTTGAGAAAGATTATCGATCCCACAGAAAGTCTTATTCTGAATTCTCGTAAAATAATACTCTTAAATTGAGGTAAAAGTATAGTTTGTTGATTTTGATTTATGAACTAGTTAACTAATAAAACAAGTAAAGGTAGATTAAGACAAGAACATTAGAGATAAAACTAGGGTTTTGATGCTCCACCACTAACCGCATACTATAATCCTCTACTTTCTCAATTGCAAGAGGGCGATCCATCACTGTGAATCAAATGGTACCGCAGATAGTCAAATATGTACCAAAAAGGATACTATCCACCGGATTCGCTACAACCCATCTCCGGACAAATTGTGATTAATGCATGCAAACTACTTTACTCTAATCCACTCCTATAGCATGAAATTAAACTAAAGCATGTCTATATCACCTCGCCGAGGCATGGCCTATGTAAAAAACTAGGGTTTCAAGATTTAAGCACCATTGTGTAGAAAATCACGCTATGTTTATGATAACATGATTGGTTAAGATAGTATATCATTCAATCTAAGACAAGAATTAAGAACAATTATAAGATCTTGTGTCATGAATAACTACGATCTCTATTCTACACAATCATCACAGTGTGGTCACAGTTTCCCCTTGTTATAATTGAAACAAATAAATAAAACTACATTAGTTGGTTAGGGTTTTGCTAGAAAATCCTAGATACCAAATTAGTCCCTTATGATGGAAGGAGACTGCATCGTTGATGTAGAAATGCCCTCCATGATCTTCTTCTCTGGATCTCTAGGTCTTGAATGACTCCCTTCTTTGAAAGATGTAAATCTACAGAGATAGTGCTCTGAAAATTATGTAAATTGAAGCCCTTAGGTCTGGTCCAGACCTTGGTATTTATAGACAAAGCTGAGGAACATCCTTGTTGCATTAGACTTCTCCCGCTTAGAGTAGGATTCCCCTTTGATGTGACTTTTCTTTGAAACTGAGCCAAACCCTTCAATATAATGTATAATATGTCTAAAACATGTGCTTAGAGGTGGTGGGGTTGAACACAAAGTCATCCAAGTCAAAACGGACCAATTCGGGTCAAACTGGGATTTCTCCCTAAATTTGATATTTTCAGCTTTTCTGCTGACAAGTCTCACTCTTTGATCATAACTAGTTTCACACATATTGGATGGATACGTGCTATATTTTGATGGAAATTTGACTTTTATCTCTTTTGTTTAGGCTTAAGAATCATTCAATTTGGACCTATTTTGACTGAGCTATGGCCGTTCAAAGTTGGTTGAAATTTTGGCACTATAGCTATGCTTAACCCCCTCTACGCTTGAAGCATTGGGGAGTTACGCTTGGAGCATAGGTCAAAATTCACCAAGCGTAATTTTAGTACTTTCTAGCCACTCTTAGCTACTGTAAACGTAGGTCAAGCGTAGTAGATTTCATGGAAACCACTTTTCTTGGTAGTTGCTCGGTTTGAACCCCCTCAACTATATTAACATGATTCCTGAAGTTACAGCTCCAAAAATTGACGTTTTCTCCATTCGGGAGATACTTTTATCTTGAAACCACCTCTTTAGCTCTCCTTTTGGATAGACACACTTTTTTAGTTAATTCATCAAAGTTATCTTGTTTTCTTCATTAAGCTTTTGAAACACACTTAGACTCATATATCGCATAAAAATACCAAGTAATAGAATGTAAAGACGTAAGAGTAGCAAGATAAGGGCCCAACATGTACAATATTTGGCACCTATCACCTACTATGACATGAAGCGTTTTAAAACCGTGATGATTGGGAACCTACTAGAACTCCACAGTTAAGTGTGCTTGACGTGGAGTAGTACCAGGATTGGTGACCTCCTGGGAAGTCTCTGGTCCGGCTGAGCCAAAAGTGGACAACATTTGTGTCTGGATTGAGAGGGGGCTGTTACAAGAGTTACAATAACCTTTTTAACAAAAAATATCAAAAATAGAACCAAACTTTTAAAGGCTTGTAGAGAATTTTAACAAATTCACAAGTTAGGGTTTATAGAAAATAGAAACCTTAAAATCAAGATAATTTACCAAGTATTGTAATACCCCGTGTTATTTTCCTTTTTATCCTAAAATTATTTTTGATTTATTTTTGGTTGTGGTGTCACTTGTTCATGACGTCCTGGTTATTCTTGGTATTTTGCGTGTAAATTTTTCGCGTTTATGTTTCAAGTCGGCTGGACGACTTTACAATTTCTCTTGGAAGATTTTATAGACTTTATTGTTACCGATTACGCGGGATCATTTCGACGATTGCGTTTAGTGCTTTGACTGGGTGGCAACACATTTTATTTGTTCAACGTTCAAGGTTCCGATGTTTGGATTTTATACCTTGGGTTATTTATATCATATCATATTAGTTATTTGGCGTCAGGTGGGTTTTCGGGTTTGGGTGATTCCATTTGGGTGTTCCCGGTATATTTTTGGGATTTATTGTATATATATATTTAATTGTAATTTTATATATATATGTGGGTCTTTGTATTTTTAATATATATGTGTAATTATATATATATATCTGTTGAAGGAGAGAGAAACGACCGATCCTTCTTCGTCTTCTCTTCAATGGCTATGAATTTATTCCTTCTCCCCCACATCATCACCATCATCTTCTTCTCCGGCCAACAGCTCATCACCGACACAGAGAGAGAGAGAGGAAGAGAGTGGCCGGGATGATTGAGCTTGTGTGAAGGGAAAGGGAGAGTCGCGACCTGGGGTTAGCAATCTGGTGGTTCATGGTGGATCATGGCAGAACCCTGGTGGAGGTCGCCGGAGCTATTGAGGTAGGCGATGGTCGCGCATGCCAAGAGGCGGCTCCGGGTAGCCACCCTGGGCGAGACGCGACTGGAGATTTTGGGCTAACCGGTTCTGCAGCCTTTGAGCGACAGTTTACAACAAAATTTTGGGGATACAATCATCTTGTCGTATACGATGACATACTCAAATTTGGTATGAAACTGTTGGGCAGTTTGTCGGGAAATCACGATTATAGGGACAAAAATTATTTTAGTATTTTTGAGATTTGTCCCATTTCGTTAATCAATTGCTAATGGGATTCGGCTATATACTATAGGATGTTGAGGTGATCGTTTTGGTTCAAGTGGAAATTAATTCAGAGAACTTTGATTGGCGGGCCCCATTTTCGGGCGCCGGTACAATTTTCGGTGGGCCCTACTTTGGGCGTGAACATGTTATCACAGATTTCAGCATGCGTCTTGGGTGACGTGTCGGTATACCTACCTCGGTTGTGGGCGCGACAGTTAGTTTGTAGGCACGCATCGAGAGGTACAGATGACTCTACACTTATATATGATATTTTGATTTGAGCATGCTAATTGTATAAAATGAATTAGAAATCCTATTTAGGATTAATTATCATGCTTGTATGTTTATATATACATACGAGTATAAATATATATATACATATATATAGCAGAATTGTGTTGGGACCTTGGATAGTGGATTACGCTAGTATATATATACATATATACACGTAGTTTAGTGTATACGTGTAGGCTCAGTTGAGTACGTTTCCATTTTTTGTGATTAGTGGAACCGAGTATGAATTTATGTGATTTATGTGACGTGGCTTCTCAACTTAGAACGTTATTCTAGGTTCCCCTATTTTTGTGTATTATTGCTTTAATACATTTAAAAGCACGTTAAAGAAGATAAAATTGTGGATTATTGCTTTAATTGAATTAAAAGCATGTTAATAGAAATGAAAATTGATATCCTATGGATTATTGCTTATATATGAGTAATTATCATCATGTTAATGATTTGAGAATAATATATTACAGAATGAGATAAAGCATGTGTTATGATGTGACGTGATTAAATTGAGAATTTTTGCATATTGAGTACACCTTGTCATGTGAGTACATTGGTGTTGGTCTATACCGGTCACGTAATCATGTGTGAGTTAACTTGTGTCGGATAGTCGATTGTTTTCATATATATGATGAGATACATATTTGTGTTTGTGCATGGGTCATTGAGACATAGTGCATATGGAGTTTACCTTTTGTATTGAGAATTCAATTATTGTTGGTCTACGTCCGTTTATGTAATTATGCGTGAGTAGACTTGTTTCTGATCGTCGTAACAACTGGTCAGGTCGTGCTTCTTGCTCTAATGGAACTAATCTTCCCAGAAACACAGACAATAGGGGGAAGACTTGTTCCAAATCATATATTCACGACTGCGTCGTGTTGACGACTTCCTTGTTAAAAGTGAAAGTGTCAAAAATGACTTGGGAAGAATCGGTATGATAAATTTATCTTCCTTCATGAGCTGGTATCCTCAAAAGTGAATGGTTAGAGAATGATTCTGTTGACCCTTAAAGTTAAGGTGTCTGGTCGTGTGTATCGCATATGGTGTGTGAGTCACATTGCATTGAGTGGCCTTTTTGTGATTTAATTTTACATGTAGATCATGATATTATTGGATGTGATGTTTGAGCATGTTGATTATGAATATTGATAAATAAATTCATATTTTTATATAATGCACAACTAAAAGTGGATAACGTTAAAATATGATTTACA
This sequence comes from Cornus suecica, assembly GCA_963922005.1. NCBI lineage: Eukaryota > Viridiplantae > Streptophyta > Magnoliopsida > Cornales > Cornaceae > Cornus > Cornus suecica. The sequence goes on along the minus strand of OY998238.1, from coordinate 57,621,721 downwards.
TGTAGTAATTGTTAAAGTATAATGAAATGTTAATTATTATACTTGTGGTTATGTACTTTTAGGCCCTTTAAGCGTTAAGTATGTTGGGATAGTGACCTTTTTGGATAATTGAGGTTAGTGATAACTTTTAGCATCAATGGTGAGTTGAGGCCTTAGAGAAGGCGGGTAATGAAATTGTGAACTTAGTTGATTGTGTAGTATAGGCCTTTAGGTGCTAAAAGAACATTTATAGTATTATTTTTGTTTGGCATGGTCTAGACAATAATCATGTTAAGTGAATTGTAATGTTGAGAGTCTTGTGTATTTGTAATAGAGTTTTTAGTATGTTCGTTTCTATCTCGAGAAAGAAGTTAAGGAGTGTGTCAAAGAAAAGAAAGCTACCGGAGGGTGAAATTGTCATCTCCAGACATCGTCACTTCAACAGAGGGCAAAAATATCATTTCCAGACATTATGACTTCATCCAAAAGCATTGGGAGTTCGAGATGGCCAGTCTAGCTCAAATATGAAAAAATTACAGAAGATGCAACATACCTACGTTGTCATAGGCAAAAAAAGGCAAAATGGCTCTAACCTACGCTTTAGTTTTTAAACCTGGGAATGGACCCTATGCTCTAGACCTACGCCCAAGCGTAGGCCTACACCTTAGACCTACGCTTCCCAAGCGTAGGTCCCAATGCTTGGTCCCGTGATCACTGTTAAACAGGATTTGTTTCAGGGTGCTTTCAAATTTTTCCAGTTTGGTCCCTACTTTGAGTTTTTAAGTGATCGACATCTTCAGACTTCTATGTATTGGCATATACACATATTTACATCAGATTGTAGATGATTTATCAAGGTATTGTGAAGTTACATAAAAGGGCAAGGTTAGGGTTTGATATGACTTGGTCTATAAATACCAAGGTTCTACAAGAGAAGAGACTACGGTTTTTTATGATGATTTTTTCAAGAGGGTTTTTTATGAGAGCTCTGCAATATTCTATAGTTTATATTCTTCTACAGAGTGATAAACAAAAATAGGTGATTATGGAGTGATCATACATATAGGTGTTCTCTCTTGTGTTGAGTTTTTCCAATCGTGCTTCTACACCGAAGTTCTTTATGCACGATTGGATGAGCGATTGCTGAAAAATCATCACATTATCCATTGTAACGAGGTTGTTTTGATTCGTTCGAGTATGGAGTGATTCGAGGATTTCAGATCGCGAGTAGAGAAAGGCAAATCAGGCGTGATTTGTCAGTCTCTCATAGTGTCTGGCGGAGCAAGTGTGCTTTATGAAGTATGAGTGATTCAAGGGTTTTAGACTATGAGTAGAGGAAGGTATATCATAAATGATTGTAAGTCTTAAACTCTCAGAGTTTGTAATTATTGATTCATAGTACATCGGTACCTGAGTCAACCCGTGGTTTTTTCCTTGGAATGTTTCCTTGTTTTTTTCACGTATAATTCTCTGTGTCGTTTCTTGCCTTATTTTCTACACTATATTGATATTTGCTTGATAGATCTGTTTTTGGAATTAAATTTAAAATTAGGGTTTGTGACTAATTAAAATTGAATTTCCGCTAAATAATTTTAATTGATCATAAAATTGACAAAAAGCCTATTCACCCCCTCTAGTCTGTTTTCATTATCGGCTAGGTAATTTCCGGTGGTATCCGAGCAAGGTTGCCCCAATTTAGGTTAACTACCTAGGGTTAGATCGTGAACTTAGACGATGGAGATGCCTCGTAAAGGAGGTTCCATATCTAGATCCCCTTTGTTTGATGGCTCAAATTATACATATGGGAAAGCACGAATGAGAGCATTTTTGAAATATTTAGATGACAGAGCGTGGAATGCTGTTGAAGTAGGATATTCACCTCTTACTGTGAAAGATGACACGACCAATGAATCAACACCAAAATCGTCGAGTGAGTGGACTGCTGCCGAGAGGAATAGCGGGAATTGGAACTCGAAGGCGTTGAATGCGTTATACAATGTTGTAACTCCGAGTGAGTTCAAGAGGATTGCTACGTGCATAATTGCGAAGGAAGCTTGAGACATTCTCCAAGTCACTCATGAAGGAACGTCAAAGGTGAAACAATCAAAGCTTCAAATTTTGAATTATCAATTTGAACAGTTGAAGATGGTTGAGGATGAGGTCTTCGCAGACTTTAAGGCTAGGTTTACTGATATTGTAACAGGTTGTCATAACCAAGGTGAGCCTATTCATGAGACTACCATAGTAAAGAAAATTCTTAGGTCTCTTCCTGAACGTTTTTTATTTAAGGTCACTGTTATCTCAAACGTCATGAGTCTTAAAGAAATTAAGGTTGAAGAATTGGCTGGAAATTTAAAATCTCATGAGATGGAGATGTTCAAAAATCCTCCTAAGAAAGCTAGTGTCACAAAAGAGAAGAGCATAGCTTTCAAAACCACTAGGGTGGATCTGGTTGAACTTGATAAAGAAAGTGAGTTGAGTCTGAATGATATTGTTATGTTTGCTAAGAGGTTGAACAAATTTCTTAGGGCTAAACAAAATGGCCAGGGACAAAATTTGGGGATAAGTTGGGTGAGTCTAGAAATAGAAATAAGACTCAAATTAGGAATGATAAGTCTGATCCTAAAAAGAAGAAACCAAAATATTTTGAATGTCAAGGATATGGTCATATAGCTGTAGAATGTGCAAACACTCTGAAGAGATCTAAAGGATTACCTGTCATTTGGGATGATGACTCTGATAATGGATCAGCTAGTGATGCGACAGAATCAGAAGTAGGTGATGATTCTGAGAATTTCACTGTGTTTGTTGTACAAAGCAAGAAGGTTAACGAAGTTGCTTCAAGTTTGGCTACGTCTGAAGAGGAAGGTTCTGAGAGTGATGAAGATTGTGATGAAATACTTCAAAAGTCTTATAATAAATTACTTGATAAGACCACACAACATCACAAGAATCACATGAAACTATTGACTAAAAGTCTTAACATGGACAAAGAACTGCATTCTTTAAAACAAGAATTAGCCAATAGTTCTCAAACTCTAAATCATCTACAGACCCAAAAGGTCAAGTTAATTGAGGATTTGAATAAGTTTGAACCTGAAAAAACTGAGGCTTTGAAGTTAGTAGATGGTCTCAATAAGGAATTGGTTGAGAAATCTACTAAGATTGACAATTTGGAAAAAGAGTTGAAAGATGCTAACTCAACTATTCAAAAGTGGTCTAGTGGAACTCTTAAGCTTAATCATTTGTTGAGTGTAGGAAAGTCCGGAAGAAATACAAAGGGATTAAGTTTTGTTGGAGTATTGCAAAATTTGAATGTTGCTGCAAAAACCACATTTGTAAAAGCTTCCCAAGTAGCATCGAGTTCTTTAAAAGGGAATTCAAATTGGAATCCTAGGGTTCAAGCCTATATAAAAAGACATGTTGAAAACAAGCCTTTCGTTGCCCCCAGATATCCTAGGAAGTCAACTGATGGAGTTCGGAGGTTTGTTCCTATTTGTCATCATTATGGTGTTAGTGGTCACGTTCGACCAAGGTGTTCGAAGTTGATAGGGAAGACTCTGCAATCGGTAAAGGAACAAAAAGTTCAACATGGAGATCGTGTTCAAGATCAAATTCGAATGCTGAATGAAGAAATGAAGAATTTGTCAAGATTAGCAAAAGGAGCTTCGAAGATGAAAAAGGCTTGGGTAAGAGAAAGTGAGCTACACTGTCTTGTAGTTCCTACTGCACTTAGACCATGCAAGTTTACATCTTGGTATTTGGATAGTGGATGTTCGAGGCATATGACTGGAGATAAGTTATTGTTTGGATTTCACGATGAATGTCATGGTGGGATAGTCACTTTGGGTGATGGAGAGAAGTCGAAGGTTCTAAGCAAAGGTACGATTGTGGTTTTTGGTCTACCTAAACTAGAAGACGTGCTTTATGTAGAGGGTCTTAAAGAAATTTTGTTGAGCATAAGTCAGATATGTGATAACAATCATAATGTCACTTTTCTCCTGATAAGTGTTCGATCATTGACTCTTCTGGGAATTGCGTAATGGAAGGTATTCGTTCAACAGATAATTGTTACTGCATTGTTCCTAATTATGAATTGTTATGCAATAGAATTAAACTTGATGAAGTTGAAATCTGGCATCAACAGATGGGACATGTTAATTTTTGTGAATTAACAAAAATTACTAAGAGTGAAATTGTTAAGGGAGTCCCTAAGCTTGGTTATGCAAAAGGAGTTGTGTGTGGGTCATGTCAGAAAGGTAAACAAGTCAGATGTCAGCACAAAAAGACAAATGTCATTGGTACTTCTAGACATTTAGAGTTGTTGCATACTGATTTAATGGGACCCAATAGGACCATGAGCAAAGGAGGAAAGAAGTATATTTTTGTCATGCTGGATGATTATTCGAGATTTGCATGGGTTGGATTTCTAAGTGAAAATTCTGAAGCTCCTAAAAGTTTTAAGAAAATTTGTTTAGAAATTCAAACTGAGAAGAATTGTTCCATTTCTAGAGTAATGAGTGATCATGGAAGAAAGTTTGAAAATTCATAAATTGAAGTGTTTTGTGAAGAGAGAGGAACAAAATGGAGTGGTTGAGAGGAAGAATAGGGTTATTCAGGGAACGACCAATGTTATGCTACCGGGTAGGAATGTTCCTAGGTATTTTTGGGCCGAGGCGGTGAACACAGCGTGTTACACCTTAAACAAAGTTTATCTTAGGCTTGGTACCTTAAAAACTCCTTATGAATTGTGGAATGGTAAGAAACCCAATGTGAAATATTTTAAGTTTTTTAGAGCAAAATGTTATATTCTTAGAGATCATGAATCTATTGGGAAGTTTGAGTCAAAGAGTGATGAAGGATTTGTTTTGGGTTATTGATTGACTAGTCGAGCATACAGGGTGTTTAACCTTAGAACTCAAACTATGATGGAATCTGCCAATGTAGTGGTTGATGACTCATGTATTGATGAGTCCCCAACGTCTGCTGAGGAGGAAGATGGTGAGCCATTCTTTATATTAGATAGTGATTTTTTTGAGGTTGAAAAAGAGGACAATGTGATTAATGATGATACTTCAAGTCCTGTAGAATCATATGATTCAATTGGTGATCTTCATCTTACATCGTCTAAGGAACCATATGCAAGGGTAAAGTTGTACAATCATTTGGATAATGTTATAGGATCTGTTGATCAGATAATGATGACACAGAGAAAGGCTAGGAATGAAGTTTCGTATGCATGCTATACATCTTCTTTGGAACCTAAAAATGTCAAAGAAGCTCTTCAAGATATTGAGTGGATAAATGTTATGCAAGAAGAACTTCAGAAGTTTGTTAAGAATAATGTGTGGTATCTTCTGCAGTTTGTTAAGAATAAGGTGATTGGTACCAAGTGGATATTCAAGAATAAAAAGGATAAACATGGTATAATTGTTAGGAATAAGGCTAGGCTTGTTGCTCAAGGTTGTACTCAGTTGGAGGGTATAGACTTTGATGAGACGTTTGCTCCAGTAGCGAGACTTGAATATATTAGAATTTTGTTTGATATTACGTGTTATCTTGGATTCAAGTTGTATCAAATGGATGTGAATAGTATATTTTTTAATTGTGTTCTTCATGAGGAAGTATATTTGGTGCAACCCAAAGGATTTGAAGATCCTTATGGTCAATACCATGTATACAAGATGAAAAAGGCTTTGTATGGGCTAAAGCAAGCTCCTAGAGCTTGGCATGAAAGGCTGACTGATTATCTGTTAGGAACAGGTTCTACTCAAGGGGAAGTGGATAAAACACTGTTTATTCAGAAAATTGAGAGTGATACAGTTGTTGCTCAAATCTATGTTGATGATATTGTGTTTGGATCCACTTTTGATAAGTGTGCTCATTATTTTGGAGATCAAATGAAACATGAATTTGAGATGAGCATGATTGGTGAGTTGAACTTCTTTCCAGGGCTTTAAGTTATGCAATTAAATAACGGGATTTTTGTTTCTCAAAATCGTTATGCCTTAGAATTGGTGAAGAAGTTTGGTTTGGAAAAGGCTAAGGATTCTCGCACTCCTATGAGTACAAGTGTAAAGCATAGCTTGGATACTAAAGGCAAAGATATCGATCATACACTTTATAGGAGTATGATTGGGAGTTTGTTGTATTTGACTGCCAGTCGACCTGACATAGCTTTTAGTGTTGGGTTGTGTGCACGTTACCAAGCAAGTGCTAAGGAATCTAATATTACTGTTGTGGATGCGTTAGATGTTGCAGGATTATGGTTTTTTTTCAAGATACAATGACTGTGTTATGTGATAATACGAGTGCAATAAATATTTCTAAAAATCATATTCAACACTCTAGGATAAAACGTATAGATATTTGACATCATTTCATTCGTGATCTTGTTGAAGATGGTATAGGGTCCGTTTGGGAACCATCGTTTTTGTTTTTGTTTTGAGAACCAAAAAACAAGAACAATTCTTGTTCTTGTTCTTATTTTCTCACCCAAAAGAACAAAAACAAAAAACATGTTTGGGGCAAAAACACACATATTCTCACATAATTTTTCTTCTCTACCACAATTCTTTTTTTTTGAAAAAACCGAAAAAGACCAAAAAAACAAGTTTTTGTTGTTCCCTTGTTTTTTCTACTATTCACGAAAATAGTTTCCAAATTGAGAACCGAACAAACAGTAAAAAGGGTTGCCAAACATGTTATGTTCTCCTGAACAGTGCCAAAAAACAAAAAACAAAACAAAAACAGAGTATCCAAACGCACCCATAGTGTCTCTTGAGTTCATATCTATAGATTCTAAGTTAGCAGATAGCTTTACAAAACCATTAGATTTTCAAAAGCATGTTAGTCTTAGGAAATCTATTGGTATACTTGCTTTAGAATAGATATCTTCTTATCTATTATTCTAGGAACACATTGCATTATTTTACTAGAATTGATAGGTAATCATGCATTTGTTTTATATTTATTCATGCATGCATTTTATTTTCGAAAATCATAAAATAAATTTTTTGAGACTGTTGAGCTTGGCCAGTACAAAAGTTGTCATATTTTGCTCTATTTTTACATTTACTTATTTTATCATGCATATGTGAAGTAGAGGTATCATACTGACCTAAGATTTTTGGATGATCACTTGGCATGATTATTTTATGTTACAAAACTTTAATCTTAGGTACTAGTTGCTTCGGTGATGATTATAATGCCTGCTGAATTTGTTAATTTTTTTATTTTAACCCGAAGTGGTATGAAGGTTCATGAGCTATGCTAATTGATCTATGCATGAAATATTTTTTGCATGTGTATGAATATTGTAGTGATGTTGAAAAAAATGAGATGTTTAAAATATTAAAAATGCAAAAAGTAGTTCTTCAATATAAGTAACCGGGCCTCTTGCCTCAGTAAGCATTGAGTGTTCGTGTAAAAAGGGGAGAAGACTAATGAGTATAAATCCCATGGAAGAAGCTTGGGCCCAGTTGGTCGGGGCTAAAAATCCTCGCTGGAAAGTCCGGAGCTTAGAAAGAGAAAAAAGAATATGGTGAAAAAGTTGAAAAGATGAGAAGGAGGAAATTGTGTGACAAAGAGAACGTATATTTTATTTTTTTGCCTTCTAGTTTGGATCTTGGATTGATTTATCATCATGGTTGGTGGGGAGATTATCTTTCATCTTACCTTAGTGCTTGCACATGAGAATTTTCATATATATATATTTGTAAAACTTTACTTGTGCATTCTTGAGTTTACAAGGTATGTGTGCTGATTTTCTTTTATACCATGTGTATAATGGTCGAGTTAAATATGAAAATATGATGTATAAATGATTTATTTGTTATCTCTACTGCCTTGCTCACAAATTTCTAAAAACAAAAATTCTTTTATTTTATTTTTATTCAGTACATTTTGAATTCATGCATCAGTAATAGGGTCATGCATAGTAGAGATTTTTGTTACCCAGAGAATTTGGATATGATCTGATAAGGGTTTTGTATCATGGTGTTTTTCATTGAGTACTTTCTTGCATCTCTTTAAATTTTTGTTATGACATATACTCTATTTGCTTGACATTTCAGTGACAAAAAAGGGGAGAAATATTAAGTAAGGGGGAGAGATTGTTTGGTTAAGATTGGTTGAGTAAGAGGGAGAAGTATTTAGCAAGGGGGAGTTTTTTCTCAGGGGGAGAATGATGATCATTATGTGTGCATTATTTCTGATGATCATTTGCATTGTTTCTAATGATTATTATGTATGTTTATATTTGATTTCCACACTTGTGTTTAATGATTTGTTCAGTGTTGTGGTTACATGATTGGTCATCATGAAAGAAATGTGACAGTTTATATCTATGTTTGTCGATGTGTGTTCATATGTATAGATGTTATGTTGTTATTTGTGATGTTATATTCTAAAAATATGGTTTTGTCTCAGAAATGCTAAGGGGGATATTGTAAGAACATTTATAGTACTATTTTTGTTTTGTATGTTCTAGACAATAACCATGTTGAGTGAATTGTCACGTTGAGAGTGTTGTGTGTTTGCAATAGAGTTTTTAGTATGTTCGTTTCTATTTCAAGAAAGAAGTCAAGGAGTGTGTCCAAGCAAAAAAATCTACTGGAGTGTAAAATCATAATTTCCAGACATCATCACTTCACCAGAGAGCAAAAATGTCATTTCCACACATTATGACTTCATCCAAAAGCATCGGGAGTTAGAGATGACCAGTCTAGCTCAAATATGAAAAAATTGAAAAAAATGCAACATACCTATGTTGTCAGAGGCAAAAAGAGGAAGAATGACTCTAACCTACGCTTTGGTTTTTAGAGCTGGGAATGGACCCTATGCTCTAGACCTACGCCCAAGCGTAGGTCCCAATGCTTGGTCACGTGATTACTTGTTACGCAGGATTTGTATTGGGGTGCTTTCGGATTTTCCCAGTTTGGTTCCTACTTCGAGTTTTTAAGTGATCGACATCTTCAGACTTCTATGTATTGGCATATACACATATTTACATATGATTTTAGAGGATTTATCAAGGTATTGTGAAGTTACATAAAAGGGCAAGGTTAGGGTTTTATATGACTTGGTCTATAAATACCAAGGTTCTACAAGAGAAGAGATTACAATTTTTAACGACGATTTTTTCAAGAGATTTTTTCATGAGAGCTCTGCAATATTCTATAGTTCATATTCTTCTACGGAGTGATAAACACAAAAATGTGAGTATGGATTGATCATACATATTGGTGTTCTCTTTTCTCTTAAGGTTTTCCAATCGTTCTTCTACACCGAAGTTCTTTATGCATGATTAGATGAGTGATTGCTGAAAAATCATCACATTGTCTATTGCAACGAGGTTGTTTTATTCCGTTCGAGTACGATGTGATTCGAAAATTTCAGACCGCGAGTAGAGAAAGGCAAATAATGCATGATTTGTGAGTCTTGTTAGTAACTAATTAACCCTAGAGGGGGGTGAATAGGGTTTAAAAAAATAATTATTAAGTTCTTTTTAACAATTACTAGCAATATCCACAATTCTCTATATTTGCTTACAAAGTAAGTTTGCAATGAAAGACTGAATTTAATTTATCTTACCACAATATAAATTAAGCATGCAAGAAAATAAAATAACGTGATAGAGATAGAGAGATTGACATCGTGATTTTTACGAGGTTCGGTAACTCCTAGTCCTCGGCTCAAAGAATTCTCTTCCTTAAGACTTTCCCAATCCTCACACTATGGCTCTTCCTTCAATAGGTGGAATAGCAAAACATTTACACAAGAGCTAACTAGCTCGTCACACAATCAAGAGAACAATCCTCCCTTGAAACAATGGGCTTCACTTACCCAAGATCACAAATTTATGTATGCAATCAATATATCACTCAAGAATAAAAAACACTCGAAAACACTGAGGTTTTTATGGATGATAGGTCAATATAAGATCAAGTGTTTTTAGGTAATATTTCAAGAATTCTTTATATATATTCTCAAAAGATATTTTCAAGTAGAGAATAAGCAAATAGATAGAGTTTAAATCTTCAAAATGATTTGAGTGAAAATGAGATTTATTTCTTCTTGCTTTCAAAAGACTTTTCAAAGAGTGCTTGAGAGAAAATAAGATATGAAGATTTTTTAAAAAATTTCTCACACAAGAACCTTGTCTTTCAATCCCATATCTCATTCTATATATAGTGAAGCATTAGGGTTTGGAGAGTGAATCTCACCCTAGGAAGTTTGGAGAGTGAGATCTAAAAAGTAACAAGAATAATCACAAAGTAATGGGCAAAACTATTTTTTAGATATACGTTTCCTTAAAATACTGAAGCACCCAGTCGACTACCTCTTGGCATCCAGTTGACTTTCTCCAAGCTGTATTTTAAAATATTTTCCCCAATAGCTATGGCATGTCGACTGCCTCAAAAGCCAGTCGACTGTTTCGGATAGGCCTATCGACTGCGTCAGGCAATCAAATATGTTTATAAATCTCTATTTTTTCAAGTAGGCTGGGCCCTTGGCCAGTTGACTGGGCCACAGCCAGTCGGCTGCCATTTCTTGGCCAGTCGACTGAATGACTTCAAAACATTGTTTCAAGGTTCGTTTTTGTCATGTTTTGAGTTCGGATTTTTAATCACTTGAGCTTATAAGACCAATCAATGCATAGAATACCTTATTACAATATTTTCACCCCGACCTATCTAGCCCAGGTCTTGAGTCTTCAGCTTTCGCCTTTCGTTGACCGTTTTGCCCTTTTCCGATTTTGCGCTTGAGTTATTTTTTTGCTTATCGCGTTTTGTGTTTTAATTCTTTCTGAATCATTCTTCTGTCCTTGCTGAAACACGTAGCTAAAATTTATATTAGTACCAAACACGTTTTTAAATGTTTTGTTAACAGCAGAATAAGAATTATTGTCCGAAATAGAATTTCAAGGCCAACAATATCCCCCTTTTTAATGTTGACAAAACATTCCATGTTTGCGTATATTTGCTAAACTATCAAGTGGTATTCCCCCTTAATGTGTGCATCTTTCATTCTTATTTCAATGCTCCCCCTTAGGAAATAAAATTTTCAATTCAATAGACATTTAGATAATTCATTGAAAGATAATAAAAACAACATTTTCATTTAAGTTTTGCAATTTGATACATGTTTTTTACTACTACAACGACACATAAGATAATAAAACATAGAGCAAAAAGAAAAACAACACAAAACAAGCTAGGCACCTATGCTACGAAAAATATAAGCTACGTCCAAACATATGAGGACCTAAAACTTCTCCCCCTTTGGCTACATAAAAAAGTCAGAGGATCGCGGCGAAGAGCTTCCATAGCAGTGGTGATGCGGTCGACCTTCTCCTCAAGGAATTTCATGTCCTCGGCCGTCTTCTTGTGGGCATCCTCATTGCGCTTAACGACCTCCAAAATTTGAGTAAAGGTTTTTGGGATTTCCACCGAACCCAAAATTAGGAATGTCGAAGGAGTTGCCCAAAGAAGGGAAAGAAGAAGTCCGAGCTTCGGGATGAGGAAAGGATGGATCGGCTTGGTCCACTGGAGCAGCATCCTTTAGAGAGACGAACACCCCATTGGTATTCTTTCCAATGTGCATATGCTTGAGATGAGTGCGATCAAGAAAACTCGGATTATGCTCCAAAGGTTCTTCATGGAGCGAAACATTGCACTGAGCAAGAAGATAAGAAATATGTGCGGGAAAGATGAGAGTGTCGTTCTTCTACTGGCACTCAAGGATTACAGAAGTGAAAATAAAGGCAAGATTCACCTTTCGACCCATCATGATGCAAAACATAAGGAAGGCTTCCATTATCGACACAAGATTCTGGCTTCCAGACTTGGGCAATATGAAATATGTGATAATAATGTGCACAAGTTGAGCCTCGGGAGTAAGTGAGGAAGATGGAAATTCGCCAGTTGTGGTAGTGGCTTTATTTCTGAAATTGCCCGAATAGCTTCGAGGGGATAAAATTCACTTGAAGAATACCAAATAGACGGACAGTAATAGGAGATGCCACCTGGAGGAAGCTGAAATGCTTCATTGATTACAGCTTCGATGAGGTTAAAGGATTTGCCCGCAACATCGGAGTGGAGAGTAGTGGCAGGGGGACTCGATTGAGGCGCATTCTGCAGATTTGTGTAGAAAGCCTTGACGACACACGGGTAATGAAGAATATTGAGAGAAAGAAAGAAACCCCAACCCATATTTTGGAAGAGATTGAACGTATTGGCACCAATCTCTTCGGATAGAGTTTGAGTCACAATGCGACACTAAGCAATTTTCCGATGGATGAATTTCGTCTAGAAAAGACGAATACTGTCTTCGTCATTGCGGAGAAGAGTAGAGATGGACATGGGACCAGATTCATCCTCAGAATCAGTTTCCTCTTGAATAGAGGGCGTAGGACGTGGTGGAGGAGTTGCAGCCGTCGAGCTTCCACCCTGACGGGTTCATTTACGAGTAAGCACGGGCTTGGGTTCCATGAGAGAGATGAGAATCAAGAGAAAGGGAAACATTTTTGAGAAAATGAAAGAAATAAATTTTGGATAGAAGAAGAGATAGGTTATAGATATATATATATATATGTGTGTATGTATATGCGTATAGGTGAGATGTAAGTGAAGAGAATGAAGATGACGGTCATGGAGTAGTGGGGAAGTGAGAGAGATGTGAATTGAGGGCGTGAAATAGGGAAGAGATTGGAGAAATCGTGGAGAGAAAACGAAGAGAAATGAGGTTTTAAAACAGAGATCGTGCAGAGGCAGTCGACTGGCCAAAGGTAGGCAGTCGACTGACTGAATTAGATTAAAAACATAAAAACTCTCTAATTCACCCAATCGACTGGCCTTTTATGAGGCAGTAGACTAGCCTTAAAAAAAAATTTAATTTTGAAACTTTTGAAAGCCAAGATAGTAGACTAGGTTTTGTGAAAACTAAGTTATTACTTCAAAATCCATGGCCATTCCAATTTCTCTAAGAATTTTTGAAAAAGGTTCGTCCGAAAGAGGTTTTGTGAAAATATCCGCTAATTGATTTTTAGTGTCAATAAAAATCAATTCAACGTCGCATTTAGCTACGTGATCTCGTCAGAAGTGATGCCTAATCTTGATGTGTTTTGTGCGTGAATGTTGAATAGGATTCTTCGAGATGCAAATAGCACTAGTATTGTCACATTTAATAGGTACATGAGTGAAGACAAGTCCGAAATCAAGTAATTGTTGCTTAATGTAAAGAGTTTGAGCGCAACTACTACCGACCGCAACGTATTTAGCTTCAGCCGTTGACAAGGCAACATAATTTTTCTTTTTACTTGACCATGATACTAGGGAGTGACCTAGAAAGTGACATGTACCGCTTGTACTTTTCCTATCCACTTTGTATCCCGCAAAATCGGCATCCGAATAACTAGCGAGATCAAGTGTAGTGCCACGAGGATACCACAATCCTAAATTAATAGTCCCACTAAGATAACAAAAAATACGTTTTCCGGCTAGCAAGTGAGATTCTTTAGGACAAGATTGAAAACAAGCACATAAGCATACGCTACACATTATATCCAATCTACTAGCGGTTAAGTAAAGCAAACTTCCTATTATGCCTCTATATTTAGTGATGTCAGCACATTTTCCATTTTTGTCTTTGTCAAGCTTAATAGAGTTACTCATAGGAGTTATGGCATGTTTGGCTTCCTCCATACCAAATCGCTTTAGCAAATCTTTAGTGTACTTGTATTGGTTAACAAATAAACCATCCACGCTTTGCTTGATTTGCAACCCTAAGAAGAATTTCAACTCACCCATCATACTCATTTAAAATTCATTTTGCATACTTGTTGCAAATTCTTTGCAAAGAGAAGCATTTGTTAATCCGAATATAATGTCATCAACATATATTTGGATAAGCAACAAGTTGTTTTTGAGTGATTTTGTAAACACTGTATTATCAAATTTTCCTTTTAAAAACCCATTTTGAATAAAGAAATCACTAAGCCTTTCATACCAAGCTCTAAGAGCTTGTTTTAAACCGTACAAGGCTTTAGATAATTTGTAAACATGATTTGGAAAAAGTTCATTTTCAAAACTGGGTGGTTGCTTTACAAACACTTCTTCATCTATAGTTCCGTTTAGAAAAGCACTTTTGACATCCATTTGATAAAGAGTAAAATTTCTAGATGATGCAAATGCAAGAAGCATTCTAATTGCTTCTAATCTAGCTACGGTGCAAAGGTTTCATCATAGTCAATACCTTCCTCTTGATTGTAACCTTGAGCTACCAATCTTGCTTTGTTTCGAATAATCACTCCATTTTCATCCTTTTTATTTCTAAACATCCATTTTGTGCCTATTATAGTTTGATGTGTGGGTTGAGGAACTAAATGCCAAACTTGATTACGTTCAATTTGATTTAGCTCCTCTTGCATAGTCGTAATCTAAGAATCATCACATTGAGCTTCGTGGAAGTTTTTGGGTTCGATTTGAGACACAAAAGCCATGTGATTGCATAAGTCTCTAAGTTGAGATCTTGTGCTAACACCTTGTGAAGGGGTTCCCATGACTTGGTCAAAAGGGTGGTTGTGTACAACCCTCAAAGATTTAGGAATTGAGCTTGTCAAGTCATCATTAAATTGATTCCCTATTGATAAGTTGGAGATATTAAGGTTATTTAAGCTATCCTCAATCCCTATAATTTAATCATCATCTAGGTCAACCTTAGGTAAGGGTAGAGGTAGTGATTCATCAAAAATAACATGAATAGACTCGACCATGGTTAAAGTCCTTTTGTTAAAGACTCTAAAGGCTTTACTTCTTGAGGAATAACCAAAGAAAATTGCTTCATTCGATTTGGAGTAGAAAGTTTCCCAAGTTATCTTTATCATTTAGCACAAAGCATTTACAACCGAACACCTTGAAATACCCAATATTGGGTTTTCTATCGTTCCATAACTCATAAGGTGTTTTTCCCAATTTCATTTGAATGATAACTCTATTTATGACATGACAAGCAGTATTTACCGCTTCTGCCCAAAGGCTTCGGGGAAGGTTGTGGTCATTTAACATGGTTCTAGCAATTTCTTGTACAGATCTTTTCTTTCTTTCAACCACACCATTTTGTTGAGGAGATCTTGGACTTGAGAGATCATGAGATACACCAAGTTCATCACATAATTTCTCGAGATCTTGATTATCAAATTCTCTACCCCTATCACTTCTAATTTTCTTGATTTTCAAATCTTTTTCATTTTGAATGACTCTATAAAATTTACCAAGAATGGAGTGAGTTTCCTTTTTAGGAGTAAGAAAGTGAACCCAAGTAAATCTAGAGTAGTCATCGACTATAACAAGTACATAGAGTTTCCCGGCTAAGCTAGCCGTTCTCTCTGGACCAAAAAGGTCCACGTGTAGTAGCTTTAATGGTCTAGAAGTGGTAATGTATTTCTTTATTTTGAAAGAGGATTTCACTTGCTTGCCTATTAGACACGTACTACATATTTTATCTCTTGAAAAATTAGTCTTCGGGAGGCCTTTGACTAACTCATTTTTAGATAAACGATGAATGAGGTCCATACTAGCATGTTCTAGGCGTCTATGCCATAACCAACTATTTTTGCTAGATGTGACAAAACACTTAACATCTTGTTCATTCAATTCACAAAGCAACATAGTATATAAATTTCCGTTTCTTTTAGCATTGAACAATTGTTTTCCATCTTTCTCAACTATGCATGCATTTGATCTAAAAGTAACATCATAACCTTTATCACATAATTGACTAATACTAAACAAGTTATGCTTCAAACCATCAACTAAAAGCACATTATCTATAGAAAGAGAAGAAGATATACCGATGGATCCAATTCCAATAATTTTTCCTCTCGAGTTGTCTCCAAAAGTAACGCTCCCTCCTTCATATGATCTTAAAGACATGAATTTTGATTTGTCTCCCGTCATATGCCTTGAGCATCCGCTATCAAGAAATCATATTTCTTTCGAGGCGGACTTTAATCATACCTACAAAACAAATTTAAGTAACGTTCATTGGTACCCAATCTGTTTTGGGTCCACTATGGTTAGAGAGAGATGCAATAGTTCCTTTTGGAACCCAAAACGTTTTAGTTACCACATTTCATTTTGTACGTAGATATGCAATGGTTCCTTTTGGAACCCAAAACATTTTTGAGACAACTTTCTTCTTCCTTAGAAAACATACATTTGCCTTATGACCCTTTTTCTTGCAATAATAACATGTAACATGGTTGTGATCAATTGAGGTTGAGTGAGATTATTGTTTTGAAAAAGTATGCCTTAATGATTTTATCTTCTTCAATAAAAGTGCATCTTTGTTAAAAGCATCATACCCTAAGCCACTTTTGTCAAATGCTCTTCTTTGTCTTCCTAACATAATGTTTAAATTGTCTTTTCCTTTTGTGAATTTTGCTAAGATGTTTATTTGATCATCTATAGTCTTTTTCAATAACACATTTTCCTTTTCTATCTTAATACTTTTGTCATTCATTATATTTGAATCTACTAAGGTGAAGCAAGTAGAACTACATGAAGATTTAGTCTTTTTAAGTACAATGTGTTTTCTAGCTAATATTTCAAATTAATCATGCAATTCTTCAAATGCATCTTGCAATTCATTATAGGAGAATAGAAGTTCATCATTCGACAAAATTGATTTATCTAATACTTGTGAATTTAAATGTACCTCATCTTCATTTGCCATGAAGAAAAGATTTGCTATTTCCTCGCCATATTTTTCCTCATCCGAATCACAAGAATCATAGTCATCCCATGTTGAATTCATGGCCATCTTGTTTGGCCTTTTCTTGGTCTTCATTTTGGGCTTGAAACACTCACTTCTATAGTGCCCCGGTTTTCCACAATTGAAGCAAGTTATAGGCTCCCTCTTGCTAGACTCACCTCTTGGCTCATTTCTCTTTATAAATCTCCCACTGTAAGCCTTCTTTCTTTGAAGAAATCTCTTAAATCTTTCGGTGATCAAGGCAATGTCTTCATCTAACTCTTCTTCAATTTGCTCAGTTGCTTCACTTTTAGTAGAGGCTTGCAAGCCTATACCTTTTCTAAGATTGGTGTCTTCTTCACGAGATTTTAAGGTGATTTCCCAAGTGAGAGGGGACCCAAAAATCTCATTGAGGCTCATTGTGCTAAGATCGTGTGCTTCTTTAATTGCCGTCACTTTGCGTGCCGTATCGGATCTAGGAACAATTCTACCAAGATGTTTTAGTCCATTCAAAATATTAGTGAAACGAGACATCATAGAATTGATGTTTTCATCTTCCTTCATGGCAAATAATTCATATTCATGCATAAGTATATTAATTATAGATTCTCGAACTGGAGTAGTACCTTCATAAGTTACTTCAAGTTTATCCCACATTTCTTTGGCCGTGGAGCAAGTAGAGACACGATTAAATTCATTTGGACTTAAGGCACAATTTAGATTCACCTTAGCTTTAGCATTAAATGACATAAGTCTACACTCATCATTATCCCATTTGTTTGGCAATTTAGGGATAGTTTTTACATCTACTACTTTGGTTATAGTAAAAGGTCCATCAACAATAACTTGCCAAATTTGATAATCAATAGCTTGAAGAAAGTCTATCATTCTAGTCTTCCTATAATTATAGTTTGAACCATCAAACCATGGGGGCCTATTGTTGGATTGTCCTTCTACGTGGGTGACTACATTTGAGGCCATGATCGTTCTCTAAGATGGTTAAGTCTAAGACAAGTAGAGATTATGCTATGATACCAAATATTAGTCACTAATTAACCCTAGAGGGGGTGAATAGGGTTTAAAAAAATAATTATTAAGTTATTTTTAACAATTACTAGCAATAACAGCAATTCTTTATATTTGTTTACAAAGTAAGTTTGTAATGAAAGACTTAATTTAATTTATCAAGCTATTTACCACAATATAAATTAAGCATGCAAGATAACAAAATAAGGAGTTAGAGATAGAGAGATTGACACCGTGATTTTTACGATGTTCGGTAACTCCTAGTCCTCGCTCAAAGAATCCCCTTCTTTAAGATTTTCCCATTCCTCACACTATGGTTCTTCCTTCAGTAGGTGGAATAGCAAAACCTTTACACAAGAGCTAACTAGCTCGTCACACAATGAAGAGAACAATCCTCCTTTGAAACAATGGGCTTTACTTACCCAAGATCACAAATTTATGTATGCAATCAATATATTACTCAAGAATAAAAAACACTAGAAAACCCTAAGGGTTTTATGGATGATAGATCAATATAAGCTCAAGTATTTTTAGGTGATATTTCAAAAACTCTAGATATATATTCTCAAAAGATATTTTCAAGGAGAGAATAAGCAAAGAGCTAGAGTTTAAATATTTAAAATGATTTGAGTGAAAAACGAGATTTATTTGTTCTTGCTTTCAAAAGACTTTTCAAAGAGTGCTTGAGAGAAAATAAGAGATGAAGATTTTTCAGAACATTTCTCACACAAGAACATTATCTTTTCAATCACATATCTCATTCTCTATATACTGAAGCATTAGGGTTTGGAGAGTGAATCTCACCCAAGGAAGTTTGGAGAGTGAGATCTGAAAAGTAGCAAGAATAATCACAAAGTAATGGGGAAAAATAGTTTTTAGATATACTTTTCCTTAAAATATTGAAGCACCTAGTCGACTGCCTATCGGCACCCAGTCGACTACCTCCAAGCTATATTTTAAAATATTTTCCCCAACAGCTATAGCAAGTCGACTGCCTCAAGAGAGCCAGCCGACTACCTCAAGAGTCAGTCGACTGCCTTGCACAGGCCAATCGACTGCCTCAGGAAATCAAACATGCTTATAAATCTCTATTTCATCCAGTCCGCTGGGCCCTTGGCCAGTCAACTGGGCCACAACCAGTCGAGTGGGTGACTTCAAGAAATTGTTTCAAGGTTCATTTTTGGCCTGTTTTGAGTTTGGTTCTTTAATCAGTTAAGCTTATAAGACCAATCAACGCATAGAATATCTTGTAACAATATTCTCACCCTGACCTCTCTACCCCAGGTCTTGAGTTTTCAGTTTTCGCCTTTTGTTGACCATTTTGTCCTTTTTCGATTTTGTGCTTGAGTTAATTTTTCGTTTATCGCTTTTTGTGTTTATATTCTTTCCGAATCATTCTCATGTCCTTGATGAAACACCTAGATCAAATTTATATTAGTTCCAAACACATTTTTTAATGTTTTGTTAATATCAAAAGAAGAATTATTGTCCGAAATAGAATTTGAAGGCCAACAAGTCTCTCATAGTGGCTTGCAGAGCAAGCGTGCTTCATGAAGTACGAGTGATTCAAGGATTTTAGACTACGAGGATAGGAAGGCATAGCATAAGTGATGATAAGTTTAAAACTCTCATAGAGTTTGTAATTGTTGATTCATAGTGCATCGGTACCCGAGTGTACCCGTGGTTGTTTCCTTGGAACGTTTCCTTGGTTTTTCCACATATAATTCTCTGTGTCGTCTCTTGCCTTATTTTCTGCACTATATTGATGTTTGCTTGATAGATCTGTTTTTGGAATTAAATTGAAAATTAGGGTTTGTGACTAATTAAAATTGAATTTCCGCTAAATAAAATTGACAAAAATCCTATTCACCCCCCCCCCCTCTAGGTTGTTTTTACTATTGTCTAAGTAATTTCACATGCCTTTCACATTTTAAGGAATGGATTAGTAACCGTACTTTTGAGATTTTGGATGAGTTAAAATAGGTGACAATTGAACTTAGTTGTTTTCGTGGCAATGGGCATTTAGGAACCTTGACGTTTTTAGGAATTGTGTTCTTCCTTGGAGTTGTATTCACTCTTATCAAGTTGTCTTTCGAAAACAGCATTTTTCAAGTTTTGAAAACAAACTCATTCGTATTTAAAAAAGAAAAACCCATTTTCGCCTAACCCCGTAGCCACGACAAGTTTTTGTACTTTAAAAAGCGATCTTAGGATCTTCGTTAAAAATACTTTTAACTCCTAAAATTCGGTGGTGGCAACTGACGGAGACCGGGGGCAAGATGGTCATTTTCACTGTGTGGATTTTCAAAAGAAAACCTATTTTTCAACATTTCTCGAGATTACGAGATTCTGAGGCTTCTTTCTCAAGATCTCGACTTGTATTGTTTTCTTGTTTCACCTTTGTTCCCGATCATTTCTATGTCTTGGGTATGAGGCTTGTTGTTTAGTGCATACACATAGTGTTGCCAATCCCTTGTTCTTGGTTTCTTGATGTCACCACCTAGGTGATTTACTTTTTTTACAAATGTTAGGGGCATGGATACCGAATGAATTGGTTCGAGTTATAAAAACGTTTTTTTCAAAACTATTGAATCCCTGTGATTCATCTTTTTATGACTTTTGCTCTCGACCATTTGCTTTTAGAGTCTCTTATCCGAGTATTTTCCCTAATCACTTGTGGGTGTTCTTAACCTTGACATTATTGTCTAATTTATTCGTTGGTTAGCATTGGGACCTCTTTTCCCTTGGTTTTTTTCTTGACTCTTATGTGGTCGTTCATGAGGGTAGTGTTCATGTACTCTCCGTGTTTTGATCTGGTTAGCTTTCGTCATTTATAGTGAGAGCGTTGTTGGTTTGATTGACCTTATTGAGGATAGTAATATGAGATTGATGTGGTAATGCTCTTAGTGTCATTGAAAAGGTGATATGGTTGAGGTGAATTGGTCATTGAGTGGTAGATTGTGGTAATTTGTTTAGTGGCCTTGATGAGGCGATATGATTGAGGTGATATACTCCTTGAGAAGTAGATTTCCTCTAGGAATGGGATGATGGTTCTTATATATATATTGTACAAATATATATATATATATATTGATGATGATTATGTTCGTACGCAAGGACGTGGGTGTTTTCCATTCAATATTCTCGGGGAGTGGTTTATGAGCATACCTTGGTACTACTTGTGGATTTTGTTTCTATGGATATTAGAGGTGAATGGGATTTTCCCTGTTTGGATCTTCTAATTAGCATTATCAGTGCTTGATAATTTGTTAGATTGGACTTGAGTGTCGTCTACTTAGCGTACATTTGTGAGAGTAGTGTAGACTACCGGTGTTGGTAATTAAAGTACGAGTTTTGTTTATACCTTGTGAGACTAATTGTATACTTATAGATATATATACATACATATATATATGTACTCATATATCGGGATATGATTAGTTACCTTTAGGGTATTTATATACGTTTATATATATATACTAAACTGTGTTTTGTACATGGGTATGTGATAGTGATTGATCATTAGCATTGTATTCTATGCTTTATGGTGTATCGTATTTCTCTGAGTTATGATTGGGTTATTTGGGTACTTGCAGTAGCGTGAGTGCCATGTGAGATGACGGATTGACCTAGGGTAGATGCATGTACCCGGGTTGGTTAGTACTACTTGGAGGGTCAGAGGATATGACGGTTATGATTACATTTCCTATGGAACTTTGATGAGCTCACCCCGACATTCTTTTACCCTAGCGTCCCACACCAGTTGCAGGAAATGTTTTGGCTATGGACAGTATGGGGTGCAACGACACCTTTTCTTTGTTTTTCCTCATTATAGGTTTTGGAGTCGCATAGGGTGACGCGGTTACAGTTATAGCGCGACTTGATTGGGGACGATAGTTATCTAATATTTTCCTTGTCATTTAGTTCATTACCCATGTTGTTTGGGATTACTATCTATTTCTCTTGGGAGCTAGTCTGTTGGCATATTCACTATCGGTATATCTTTTATTCCATGTATTTATTATGTCATGGTGTTATTGTATCTCTTCAGCACCACCATGTGTCTTTCTGTATTCTTATTCAAGCATTGTTACACTGTAGATTACGAGGGTTATGTAGAGATTGCGGTGATTTTCTTTCCACTACCTCGGCCCTAGTAGATTAATGAATGTTGGGTTGTGTGTTGTTGTTGTTATAGCTTTGTTATTGGCAGCTTATTCTGTTGAGTTTGTATTTCTGGGATGTTTCATTTACAAACAGAAATTTGCCGGATTTTTGTTGGATTCCACTGTTGTATTCCATAATTCATTTGGGTATGGAATATATCATTTTTATCATTATTTCATACATTTTATCATTATTGATATTCGTAGTTGGTCGCTCATTGTAAGGATCACACCGCACAGTCCTCGGATGTCCCGGTTCGAGAGTCTTAGGATTTTAGGGGCGTGAGAAGTATAGCTTCTAAAGGTGAGTTGGTGCAAAGGGAAGCTTCAACTAGGTTCTCTAGTTAAGAGTGTCTAGAAAAAAGGGAACCTAAATCAAATTGAATTCACAAAATTCACAAGAAAGTGGTTAATACGGTTTTTTAAGAAAGGACTTACATGAAAAAGGGATCACTTACCAACTTTGAAGCCAATGAATCACTTAGAACATTTCGGACGTTGTTGTAGTTGGAGCTTTCATGGATTTCACAACCAAAAATGGAAAAAGATGGAAAATTTAAGGTGAAGGTAGTGAGAGAAATTGTCTGCGGAACCATAGGAGAGGGAGAGAAGCTTTAACGAGTCTTATTTGTGAGAGATGAGTGGAAAATACTAGAAATGAACCAACAATTCTCTCTCTCTATATATATACCAATTTCCATTCCATAACCTTGATGATCCAAAGGTAAGAATTAATGATGGACAAATGGGTTTTGCGAGAGAGAGTAGGATGATGACAACTCATCAATTCTAGCAAATTCCACCAAAAAAATCAAGCAATATTCCAAGTCTTTCCCCTTGACTTTTTGAGTTAAAGAAGAAAGAAGAGGGGTAAAGTTGATATTACACTTTCTCAATATTCCTAAATAATCCCACAACAACAACCTATTTACTAAAATGCCATGCTCATATAGAAGAAATTTAGTAGGAAAACAGTGGGGAAAAATTTCCTAGAATTCTCCACTAACAAGTTTTACTCAGAAACTTTGCATGCAATTTTCAAAAATATCCCCATGTGTAAAAATTCCGAAACCAATTTCTAAATTCCCTATATTAAATATAAAGATGGGGAAAATTTTCAGAATTGAAATCGTACGCTCCCGGGACCTACTTCCACAACACGTTTTTCTATTGTCTCGGGTTATTAGATAGTTCAAAACTTTAAAATAACTCAAGAACAATTCAAAAAAAAAACAAATTCCAATAAGACAACTCAAATATGTAACACATATTGCAACAATTTATATCACTTTGGGCATTTAAAATAAAAAATAATAATAAAAACAAATAGTAAAAAATTTACTCGTAAAATGAAGGAAAAATATTGGACGTTACAATCTATCTCCTTTATCTCCCTTTGTAATGGTTGAAAATATTTTAATTATAATTAGTTTCTTGAAGAAGATGCATCTATTGAAACAATAGATTGTAATAATGCACTTTAATGATACTTATTTGAATGCAGTTGTTGGAATTTTATACTTACTTAATTTTAATTTTATTATTTAATAGATAAATGTATGAAAAAATAGCCTTACACTTTATAATATTATAGATATAAATTGATAATTATTTAGTATAAAATAAGATATTATTATTTAGTTTGAAATAGTATATTAGTGATATAAGATATTATAATTTAATTTAAAATACTATATTATGTGATATATTATTAATATAAATATATTAAAATATATGTGATCAATACTGGACTGGACTGGATTAACCTGATTATTAAAAATAAAATCTAGAATCGATCCGTAAAATACCGAATTCGGTATTTTTAGATCCATGTCCAAGCCAATCAATAAAAAAACCGATCCAATATATCCGAACCGGATTGGTCGGATTGGATTTTTGGATTTGCCGGATTTTTGTCCACCCCTAGTGATAATGGTGGTGGGAGGAGGTGGAGAGAAGAGAGAGAATTGAATAAATTATTATTAAATTATATGAATTATAATATATTAATATATCAAAAATATAATTATATGAATAAAATATTTATATATTTTTTTTTGAATATTAAAATATAAATGTATATATTTAAATATTAATGTATTATATTTTCACTACTAAACAATTTTATAAATTATTATTATTTAAAACTTTATGTGTGTGATTTCGATGCTTGTACAATAATAATAATATTAAATTTATAATTGACAAGTTAAATCTTTCATTTACATAAAAACTAAAAGTAAATTCACTATACGACTAAAAATTTCAATTTATGTGGGTAATTTAGTATTTTTTTCAGCGAATTCAAATATTTTGTATTTTTATTTTTATTTAAAATAAAATTATTTTATTTTATTTTCTAAAGGGTGTCTAATGTTATTGGATATATGTATTAGTAAAGTTAAATATGTTTCAAGATCAAAATAAAAAATTTAAATTGTGTTAGTTTACAAGTTTGATAATTGTAAATGTCACGCCCCAAATTTCCTAGGACTCCGAAAACCCGAGCCTAAGAGCTATGGGAGTGAATGCAGAAATAAAAGAAACGAAAATAAGTGACCTTCAGTTGTCAAACACCCATAAAAGGATAAAAATTTCATTTCAATCCTACAATATGACAATAAGACCTCTCGGGATCGAAATAGAAGCAAAACGACAGAAACGGTACCTTGAACGGACCGTTTAAGCATCCGTGCCGACCCAAAGGTAAAATGGTCATCACAAGGATAAAGTAGTGATTTCAATGTATAAATATAATATTTGGACCTAAAAGAGGTTATAGGAACAAACGAAACCGAATTTGAAGGTACGAAACGGAAACTACAACATTTTTAAGAAATCGGTCGTCGTGAGGTGTCGAGGCTCAAAACGTACCACCACTTTAGAACGACCATTACGCCCTCAAAACTGACTCAAATGAAGCGATTCAAAAGCCTAACATTAATAACTTTAATTCAGATTTCTAAAAAGCTAAAGATCACCTCCATCCGACATCTTTATCTCCAGATATGACCGAAAGAGTGAAGGGGTGTCGAAAGAGGATTAAACTAGAACATCCTGAGGAAAAATAAGTTGACTGACCAGTAAATCAGTCGACTGATTTGGGTAGTCAGTCGACAGACCAACACCCGTCACTCGACTGACCTGGACAGAAATTTTTTGACGATTTGCTAGTCGACCGACGAGGGTCGTCAGTCGACAGAATCAGTCGACTGACCAATACCCGTCAGTCGACTGACCTCACCAGAACTTTTTACGGCTATTTGCCAGTCGACCGATAAGGGCCATCAGTCGACTGACGAGGACCGTCAGTCGACTGACCAATACCCATCAGTCGCCTGTACTTACCAAAACCTTTTTACGACTATTTGCTAGTCGACTGACGCAGTTCCATCAGTCGACTCACAGACCCGAAAATACTCAAATTGGTCCGAAAATCACCGTAATGTCTACGTGTACATGCCTATGTTTGTACATACTCTTATTTAGGTCCATACTTCAAATTAAATTCATAAAACTTAATTTCTTAAATCAAAACCCTCCTATAAAGTTTATTAAAGTTATCCGTCTTGCCCCCGGTCTCCGTTTTAAATATCGCCGGTTTCTAAGACTCAAAATCTTTGTAAAATGAGTTAAGATCATTTCTACAACAAGGAAATTTTACCGAGCTACGGGGGTGGGCGAAAACGGGTTTTTCCATTCAAATCGAAAGGGTTAGTTTGAAAACCTAGAAAAATGCCGTTTTCGGTTAAACACCTAATACTCACAATTCATGGCGAATCATCCAATTCACATTCATAACTCTAAGTAAAAAAATATTCAATAATGACATTTAAACGCTCTAAGGCAAACATGTTATAATTTAATCAAAATACACAATCCGGCACCGTAGTGCACCAACAGAATACAATCCCCGCGCATAGCGCTCCAAGGGACATACAAAGACAATAACACCTCGGCTAACATGCTAGCTGGATCTAAATGTCATAGTTTCATGAGTTTAGTTTACATGTGCCAAAGGAATATATATATTGGACTAATGCCCAACAAAATGAAAGTGTGGTCCGCCTCCCACGCACAAAAGGACGAACTTACATCCACACGTCCACGGAGAGACTATGGAACTCTCCCCACGGGATCATTGCCTGAAAAATATATAAGGCGTGGGGTGAGCTCACTAGCCCAGTAGAGGAAGCGTCATTGCCTCCATCTCGGTAGTCCGAGTGGTACAACCCAGCCATGGTACATGCAACTACTCCTAGGTCAGTCTTTTGTTCCACATGGCTCTCACGCCAATCCGGAACCCCTTCGAACCCCACAAATAAGTTTTACCAACACACCCTCTTACAAAGACAAAGACAAATCATTTTCCCCTACCTCAATTCCAAGCAAGAACACCAAGAACATGTAAGGCCTCTAAGAGTGATTCGAATCCACCCAACCTCCTCCAAATCCAACAATAAGCTCAATTCAACCGATAGCTATGCTTTAACGGAGTCTTAAACAAGTGTTATAGATAGACAAGATTTGGCTCAAAAGAAAGCTTGGAGCACCAACATCCACTTTCATGCACAAACCTTCTTCAAATTCTCATCATAAGGAAGAGAGAATTGACAACTTGAAGAAGAAGGAGTGAAATGAGGGAGAGCAAGAGAGAAAGAACCGTGTGAGAGATAGAGAGATATTTGTGGTGAATGAGAGAAGTCTTGCAAATGGGAGAAACTCATAAGTGTAGAGATTCTCCACTAACCCTTCTCAAATCCAAGGGTTCAAAATGAAGCTAGGAAAAAGGAAATGAATCCAAGGGCTAAGAATAAGTCTTGCCAAGTGGAAGACTTATTACACAACTCACAAAACTCAGTAATTTGCCAAACGGGGCCTTATCAACCAAGGGCTTAGAATAAAGATGGAAATCAATAAACCATCCAATGGTTGAGAAAAAGTCTTGCCAAGTGGGAGACCAACAATAATGGACTATTTCATTTAAGTGCCAACCAAACAAGGCCTTATGATCCAAGGGTCTAATACAAAGATAGGAGAATGAGATTAAGGGCTAGGAATGAGACAACACATGAAAAGTGGAAATGGTCAAATTCTTCCAAAGTTGGGGTTAATTACAAGAGTGCCATCAAGACTCTTTATTACCCTTTTACCCCTTGTCATCCTCCCTAATTACCAAAACGCCACTCATGCCCTAATTCTCACCCAAAATCTCTACACTTTCCACTAAGTGTTCCAAATGTCAAAATTACTCATTTACCCCTCGGTCATTTCTTTCCCGAAATCGTTCTCAATAATTTTCATAAATTTCAAAATGAAAATACAACATACTACGTACAATTTTTATAACACGTAAAACATGTAAGGCATGCTAAAACAATTAAACACCTTAAACACATAAGCACTTAATTGTTTAAATAAATTTTTTAAATTAACCCGTAAAATACCGGACGTTACAACCTCCACACCTTAGGAGATTTCGTCCCCGAAATCATGACGTACCTATAGGAAAAAACAAGTCCGCATATTTTTCCCGTACTTCACGCTCACGCTCCCAAGTCGCCTCCTCGACTCCACGATGGTGCCAAAAGACCTTAACTAAAGGAATAGTTTTGCCCCGCAAAACTTGCTCTCGAGGATCCAAGATCCTCATAGGTCGCTCCTCGTAGGACACATCCTCGGCAACATCGACATCAACCCAACTCAATACATGAGAAGGATCCGGCTCGTACTTGCGAAGCATAGAGACATGAAAAACATTATGAACCCGTGATAAATACGGTGGAAATTCCGAACGATACGCCACCTCGCCGACACGATCAATAATCTCGAACGGCCCAATAAAACGTGGAGAAAGCTTTCCGCTCTTCCCGAATCGCATCAAGCCCTTACGTGGTGAGATCTTTAGAAACACATGATCTCCGACCTCAAAGAACAAAGGACGCCTACGCCGATCCACATAACTCTTCTGTCGGCTCTGTGCTGTAACCAAATGTTGTCGAGCAATCCTAATCTTCTCAGTTGCCCCATGAACCATATCGGGTCCCAAAAGTGCAACATCACCAACCTCGGCCCAACAAGTCGGTGAACGACACGATCTACTGTACAACGCCTCAAAAGGTGCCATCTGAATACTGGACTGATAACTGTTGTTGTACGCAAATTCCGTCAAGTGAAGATGATCCTCCCAACTGCCTCTGAAATCAATAGCACAGGCACGAAGCATATCCTCAAGGATCTGAATGGTACGCTCTGAGTTGTAATCAAAGGTTAGTTTACTACAGTTTCATGTTTGAACGGTATGACCATTGTATGCATCTATACTACAAGTACTCCTAAAACATGAAATTAAAAATACAATAATGATCATCCCCTCTTAGTATGAACCGTATGCACTTAAAATCTTTTCATACCGTTAAGTACCATTATGTAGAAACCATTATTTAAACCTTGAATTTCTTGTCCTTAGTAAAAACATAGTTGTTCAAGATAAATCAGTAATTCAATCTCAGCTTAAGAAGAGAATAAATAAATAAATCTTATGTATGTAATTTGTTCAGTCTCTCACTACACAATCATCATATAAGTGACCTTCAATTTTCCCTCTTTGCAATAAAATCAATTGAAAGTTTACACTACTTGACTAGGGTTTCGTTGAAAACCCTAGATACCGACTAGCCGCTCATGGAGAAAGGAGACTGCATCGTTGATGAAGCCACCATTTTCACGGTTGGATAGTTGGTTCTTGAGTTCCTGAGGAGAGCTTCTCTAGAGAGAGACTTTGTATATAAACGATAATATATGATCCAAATGATCCAAGATATCTTCTCTTCATGAATTCTTCATATATTTCTAAACAAAAGTTGGTGTAGAAATGACATTTAATTTCTTTCACTCCAAAGAGATTTGGTGTGAGGACCAAGTATCGGCAGTGAATGGATCAATCTGCCTTCTGATATGCTTGCACAGAAAGTTAGAATTCTACAATATCTTCGTGCACATTTCCCAATGTCGGCAATGGCCGATCGATCGAGATAGTCCATCGATTGATCAATGGCTCATGAATTTTAATATTTCTTTATTCTGCGATTTTGTGCTTCAACCACTTGTACTATACTTTGTTGACTTGTACCTTGCTCTGAATTGAGTGCATTTATCCTGCAAGTATTATTCCAGATCAGACGCATTTACTAAAAACCCAAAATTAACTCAGATTTGCGTTAAAACCCATGAAACATGCTTAAACACGCAACTTAAACAAGAATATCTTATTAATAAACTAAAGAGACTAACTAAGGGTTTATTAATGTCCAAAATACCAAATATTTTGGTCTGATCTATGACTTAATAATGGGTTTTCGTTTCCAGCTTCGTTGTAATAGCCCGTGTTATTTTCCTTTTTCCTGAAATTATTTCCAATTTATTACGGTTGTGACGTCACTTGTTCTCGACATCCTGGTTATTCTTGGTATATCATACGTGTAAATGTTTCATATTTACTTTTCAAACTTGGAGGGACTACGTTACGCGAGTTCTTCTTATCGACTACGCGATTTCGTTTCGACGTTTAGCGTTTGGAGTTTCAACGGAACGACGACACATTTTATTTCATCAGGCTTATTAGGTGTTCCGACATTTGGGTTAATACCCCGGTGTATTTATTTCGCACTATTTTAGTTATTTGGCGTTCCATGGACTTACGGGTACACGTGTTATTATTTGGAGGCTCCCAATATTTTTTGGGATTTATTGTATATATATATATTTAATTGTAATTATATATATTGTTTTGGGGTTATTTTATAATTTCGAATAATAGGAGGGTCACTTTTGCAATTTAGCATATATATGTATATGCATATATACGCAGGAATCTTCTTCTTCCTCCTTCTCCCTGCTCGCTCCAAAAATAAATCGGCTAACAAATTAAGCCGAATATATTTTTCTGCAAATTGTAAGTGTGCCAAAGCCGGTGATGTGGCTGAAACGGTTCAAGGAAAATGAAGAAATCATATATTTTGAACGAAAGGGATAGAATCAGGCGATTTGCACGAGGGAGAACAAAAAATCGTGCAAAAGGTTAAGATTGTCTCAATTAAGAGGACTTTGGGTAACCGAAAGAAAGGGGATAAAATAATAGACTGACACAGACGAAAGGGTAAAAAAGGAGGGACTTCGGGAAGAATAGTAGAGAAATAGAAAAGTGAAAAATCCGTGAAATTCCACTAGAGAGATAAAATAATACTACGTGAGTAGTTTTTGTGTTTGGTGTTGGACCTCTAAAACAGAGGTCTTTGAGCTTTATTTATAATAAATTCTGAATTGCTCTACAAGTTAAAAATAAATTAGATAACTATTCTAAACCTAATAAAATCAGTATCCTAAATAGATACGATCAAATCCTAATATATCTTTGCCTAAAGAAACTAAATCAAAACAAATCCTAACTCTATTAGAAATCTTCTATATGTGAACTTCGGCTTTCTTGATCGCTACTCTCTATCGGTCCACTTTGGATTCATACCGGCCCTATTTGGTTGGTATCGGCCACGTCACCAATTTATTCTGAAAATTACTATTGGCTCATTTAGGGTGTCAACAATGCCCACCGATTCCAACACCATTTTACTTCAAAAATATGGTGTGTTGAAATTATTTCTTTGAGCCCAAAAATGATGCCAACACATTTTCTGTGCATAGACCATTTCACTTTCGAACGGCCCAATTTTTTTAAAATTTACCACTCAGCCCATCAAGTCAATTTCCTTAGAGTAACTTTCTTTTAGTAACATTATATATATACATATAAGTACATATATATTTCCTCTTCATACCGGCTTCCTCTTCCAAATTATAACTAAAAAAACCCCAAATCCTTTTCCTTTCCAATTCTATTTCACACCTCAAAATTCTACCCTTACCATTCGGCCATGGCTCCCAAGAAGATTGATGGATGTTTATCAGCCCTATGAAACCCCCGAAACTGAAACTCCATGCTCACCACATTCAAATTCGCAACCCCTAGGAGACAAGCCCAACATCGATTGCCAACTTGCTCATTGTCGATCATCGCCTCTACACACCGATGGTGTCTAGGTCGGCTTTCACGGCCCCTTTTCTGGCACAAAAATTTGAAACCAAAAATGTTCACCATCTCCACTGGTGGGTGTTGCCCCAATTTCATCGAAATTGGCAACACCCGTCAAAATAGTGATGAGAATGGTGAAACTATTATCCCCAATTTTTTAACACCAGTGGCAAACTCAAGAAATTCATGGCGCCCCAACAAGATCAAACCCTTCTCTGTTCCACTGTTCTTCGTTGCCCCTGAGTTAGTAGTATAATTGTCGTTGCTCATGTAGTGTCCAAAATCATCACTTGAAAATAAAATTAATGAGGTAATTTCATTGCTTTATTTATTCAGGACGAACAATAAAGTGGTATTTATTTTAGCAAAATCTACTCCTAACTTGCTAAAAATTGTTTGACGTTCGTTGATAGTGGATCAATGAACCCATAAACGACCCCATCATCCAAAATTTTAAATTCTTGTAGTGGGGAACCGATGATATCGGCCGAAATTAAATTATTATACAACGTGGTATTTGCTGATATCACTGTCGATTCTCTTTGAAGAAAGTCATAGTACCAACAATGGTTCTTATCTGCCGACTTATCACCATAAACCGAAACCACATAAATTGTTTCAGTTTTGGCCAAGTTATTTCTATAAGCTAAAACCTTATAAGTAATTTCAGTTTTGGCCAAGTTGGTATCGACCGCTATAGTTTCGTCCACAACAAACTTAGTATTGGTCGTTGTAATTTCGGCCATATTGGTTGCGTCGGCCAAAATTGCTTCGTTTGGGTTGTCATCAACCCATGAGGGCATGTGCAAGTTGGCCATCGGCTACCCCCCATGTCTCGGAAGATGTATTGGTTGAGTTGATGAGGGATTTGCGTAATTTTTCATCATCAGATCCTTAGCCTTGTGAAGTTTCTGGATCATCATATCATACTCTTGTGTCCTCTGTTGGATCAACTTAACATAGTAAACCGCATTGGCCGCAAGTGCGGCCTCTAAATCTCGCGATGGGATCTTCACAATCTTCTCTCAACTACCTAGTGGTGTCCCACTAGGTGTGCCAAAAATATGTTCACTCCAAAAATAAATCGGCTAACGAATTAAGCCGAATATATTTTCTCGTAAATCGCGGGCATGCCAGAGCCGGTGACGTGGCTCAAACGGTTCAAGGAAAACGAATAAATTGTCTCTTTTGAATGAAAGGGATAGAATCAGGCGATTTGCATGAGAGAGAACGAATACTCATGGGAAAGGTTCAGATTGCCTCAATTAAGAGGACTTTGGGTAACCGAAAGAAAGGGGATAAAATAATATACTGACATAAACGAAAGGGGCGAAAAGGAGGGAGTTTAGGAAGAAGAGTAGAGAAATAGAAAAGTGAGAAATCCATGAGATTCCACTAGATAGAAAATAATACTACGTGAGTAGTTTTTGTGTTTGGTGCTAGACCTCTAAAATAGAGGTCTTTGATCTTTATTTATAATAAATTTTGTATTGCTCTACAAGTAAAAATAAATAAGATAACTATTCTAAACCTAATGAAATCAGTATCCTAAATAGATACGATCACATCCTAATATATATTTGCCTAAAGAAACTAAATAAAAACAAATCCTAACTCTATTAGAAATCTTCCATATGTGAACTTTGGCTTTCTTGATCACTAATCTCTATCGGTCCACTTTGGATTCATACCGGCCTGATTTGGTTGGTATCGGCCACGTCACTAGTTTATTCTGAAAATTAGTGTTGGCTCATTTAGGGTGTCAACACTCCCTCTCATGATCACGGTTTATCCTTCTCATTGATCGGCGATCTTGGCTTCTTCACCATCGCTGGCTAGAGAGAAAGAGAGAGAGTCGAGCTATGAGAGTGTAGGGGTCGCGGCTAGAAGCGCGATTTGGAGAAGTTTCGCCAGCTGGAGCAGCGGCAGGGGTGATGTGCAGGGGAGGTGGCGCGACGGTAGGGGTCGCGACCTGCAGGTGGTCGCGCGGCTACTGCATCAATCGCGTGGTGCGCGACAATGCAGGTTCGGGTAGAACTTTGGCAATTTTTTTGGTCAACTTCCTGAGCCCGGATAGCTTCAATTTTTGGAGGGTTGTTTTGCCTCGATACTAGGTACGACATACTAAAATTTTGTATTTTTTTGTTGAGCGGTTTGTTCAAAATTTTGATTTATAGGTTCGAATTTTTGTTTCTGTTATTTTAAATTTGTCCAAATTAATTATCGTATTGCTAATAGGCTTCAGATATATTGATTAGGTTGTCCAGATAGATGTTCCGGTTAATTTGAAAAAACGTTCGGATGACTTTGGTCGGCGAACTCCATATTCGGGCACCTACACTCTTCACGGTGGGCCGTTTCGGGTTTGTTTTACGTGTAAATTAAGGTTGGAAAATTATTCTCACTTCCGTATCATTCATGTGGTTTACGTTTGCAAATCCGTATTTATTTTAATTTAGATATATATTAAATTGTGAATTTAAAATATCTATAATTGGGTTAGAAGCGAAGCAGGACTTCGAAATTAATTTGAGAAATTAAATGAATTATTTTGCTGCAAAATTAAATTAATACCTATTAGAAGAAGAAGCAATGGGTGACCAAAGAGCCATCCCGCCAAGGGCATCAGAAACATCACTGAAAAGATATTATGCACCCAATGCGTACGACTCCTATGCTGATTTTTCGGAGGAAGAAGGAGCGAAGCACTTTGAGATCAAGACAAGCGTGATTAATATGCTTCCATAATTTTCAGGTCTTAGAATAGTGGACCCATACCAAAACATCAATTATTTCCTAGAGGTTAGCCTCTACTGTTAGGTATGACAATTTGTCCAAAAATGACTTGCGAGTGAGATTATTCCCTTTGTCATTGAATGAGAGAGCTAAAATATGGTACATCAAATTAGCAAAAGAAATTAGAATTGATTGGGAAGCCCTTAATAAAGAATTCATTGAAAAACATTATCCTATAGGAAAGACCTCAGAAGTACAAGATGCAATAAAAAGCTTTAGGTAGTTACCTGGTGAACATTTTGATGATACTTGGGAGAGATATAATGAAATTTTGTATAAGTGTCCCCACCATAGGTTTTCTGAACAGGATATTGCTAAAAACATTTACATCGGACTTGGAGAGCCGCATAAGATTTTGATAGATAGAACAACACAGGGTTAGTTTATCCTGAAGCCAGCTAAAGAACTTTTGGAGATATTTGATAATATCAGTGAAAACACAATTCAATATCAATCTGAGTTGAGATCTAGAGGTGGACAACAGGATAGGAGATCTGAGAAATCTTATCTTGTAGAGCATGATGATGTAAGAGATACAATGGCATTATTTGGAGAGAAATTAAAGAGAATTGAAAAGTTTATGCAACGAAGTCATTCCACTTCGAGATAGATGTTTGAAGTAGAAGCTGAGTACTCTCAAAATGAGTGTCAGGAGATAATGGCTACTGATACCAATGCATAGTGGAACTATTACAATAATGCTCATTTTTTATAAATCCACAAATGTGGAGAATCCACCATTTCATACACCTCCAATGCCAGAAATCATCCACTCCTTTCTTATAAATCCATAAATGTCGATAATCCACCATCAAGGTCCCAACAAGGAAAATCATCCAATCAACAACCAAGGTTCACAGACAGACAACAGTCATATAACCCACAACCAAGGTTCACTAAGAGACAACAATCATACAACCAACAGCCAACAAAGTCAACAATCATTCGACTCACAACCAATAATCATGGCCAGAAATTCTCAGTCCAATTACCAACCCTGAACATCCATTAATTCCCAAGCTCTCCAATCATTCAATAATGACCAAGCTCTTCAGCCATTCAATAATAATCAGGTTGTGCAATCATATAACTACCAAACATAACCTCAAAGAAGCTAAACTCCTCCACCCGATTTCCAGACTAGTAGGTTAGAGTAGGTCATACTGGACATTCATAACAAGCTAGGCATTCATACCCAATCATTGGCAAAACTGCACATGCAGATGGGCCAAATGGCTAATGAGAGGAATGTAAGAGAACCAGGAAGATTACCTAGTCAGCCTGTCGCTAACCCAAGGCTACAACAAACACTAGAGCTCGGATCATTTGTCCATGAACCTAATGAGATGGTTCAAGAAATCATGACTCTAAGAAGTGGAAAGTAGAGTTGAGGAGGAACATAAAGAGAGGTTGCAGAAAAGAAAGAAAGTTGAACGAGCACAAAGGAAGAAAGCTGAAGAAGAGTAAAGAAAAGAGGATGAAAGAGTCCAGAAGGATCAACCATCAGGGGATGATAATGTCGATCAGACATTACTTGAAGATCCATACAAGGTAAGTTACGAGGAGGCAGCACAATTTCTTCAGTGTCTTACAGAGCCGGCTAAGTATGGGAAGCTAAAAGAATCTGATATGTTGGAAACATTCCGACAAATCAAGATTAATTTACCTCTCTTAGATGTAATCGCCCAGATACTGCCTTACACTAAGTTTTTCAAGGATCTTTGCACCCAGAAGCGAAAAAGTATAGCGAAGAATCCAATAAAAATACTGTTGACTGAACAAGTGAGTTCATTGCTTTTAAGCGATACTCCACCTAAGAGGAAACATCCCGATGCTCCCACTATTCCATGTGTCATAGGTGACCATGAAATTGGTAGAGCTCCTCTTGATCTAGATGCGAGTATTAACTTGCTTCCTTATTCAGTCTACTAACAAATACGGTTGGGTGAGCTCAGTCCCACTGAGGTCATACTTCAATTTGTTGATCGAGTCAAGTAGGCAAGAGGAGTACTTGAAGATGTCATTGTTCAAGTGGGCAAGTATTATTTTCTGATTGATTTTGTAGTCCTAGATACAGAGCTTGTCCCTGACTCAAATAAACACATTCCGTTGATATTAGGAGCACCATTCTTGGCCACAGTGAATGCATGCATTAACTATAGAACCGAAGCCATGGATCTGACTTTATGAAATATGAAGGTTAGGATAAATGTGTTCGAAGGAAGCCATCAATTGCCTGAATCAGGGGAATGTTTCTAGATTAATGAGTGCGATGAACTGGATGATATCATAGTAGATTTTGCGACTCAAATCCTGAAGAAGGATGAGCTAAAGTCATTTATGACTAGAGAATGGCCGGATGAGGAAGGTGCTGATTGGGAGTCACATTGGAAGCTGTAAAATGAAGAGTTGGATGAGATAGAAACTGCATTATACACTCAACCATAGCGGGAGCTAGTTGAACCACTTCCGATAGTTTCAAATACTCCACCAATTCCATCTTTAAATAATCCCCCCTACCGTGGAACTCAAGGAATTCCCTGAAAAGCTAAAACATGTTTTCTTAGGACTCGATGAGACTCTTTCGGTGATTATTCTTCAAAACTGACAAAAAAATAGGAATCGAGTCTGGTCAAAGACTTAAGTGAGAGCAAAGAGGCAATAGGATGGAATGTTGCTGACTTGAAAGGCATAGACCCCTCGATTTACATTCATCGCATACATCTTAAGGAGGATGCAAAGCCATCGAGAGAAATGTAACGAAGGCTGAATCCAAATATGAAAGATGTGGTGATGAAAGAAGTGGTGAAATTTCTAGATACGAGTATCATCTACGCCATTTTTTATAGCACGTGGGTAAGTCCAACTCAGGTTGTGCCGAAGAAGTCAGGCATCACAGTGGTGCCAAACTCAAAAGGTGAGTTAATTCCTCAGCGCATGACCACAGGATGGTGTGTGTGTATTGACTACAAGAAGCTCAACCAGAACATCAGGAAGGATCATTTCCCTTTGTCGTTCATCTATCAAATCCTAGAGAGGTTAGCCGGGCAGAGCTATTACTGCTTTCTATATGGATATTCTTGATACAACCAAGTGACGATTGATCATGTTGATCAGGAGAAAACCACTTTTACTTGTCCATATGGCACTTTTGTGTATAGAAGGATGCCTTTCAGTTTATGTAATGCGCCAGCAACATTCCAAACGTGTATGATGTCTATCTTCTCTAAAATGGTAGATAAATTTCTTGAAGTCTTCATGGATGACTTTTCAGTTTTTGGGGAAACCTTTGAAGACTGTTTAAAACATCTAGAACCGGTACTTAAAAGATGCAAGGAGAAAAATCTGATCCTAAGTTGGGAAAAGAGCCATTTTATGGTTCAAGATGGGATAGTACTGGGCCATATTGTATCAAAGCGAGGGATAGAGGTAGATAAAACAAAAGTTGAGTTAATTTCAAAATTGCCTTCTCCCACATTTGTTAAGCATATACGCTATTTTCTGGGCAATGATGGGTTTTACCAAAGGTTTATTAAAGATTTTACCAAAATTGCCTGGCCGTTATGCAACTTATTGGCTAAGGATATGACCTTCATCTTTGATGAAGAATGTCTTCGTGCCTTTGAGGAGCTGCGTACTCAACTCTCAACAGCCCCAATTATTCGTCCTCCAGATTGGTCTCTACCATTTGAGCTCATGTGTAACACTTTTGACTATGCCATAGGAGTTGTATTGGGTCAGAGAAAAGATAAGTGGTTGTATGCGATTTACTATGTAGTAGGACTCTAAATGAAACTCAGATGAACTCTACAACTATCGAGAAGGAGTTGCTGGCAGCTGTCTTTGCCTTTGATAAATTCCGATCATATCTATAGGTCACCAAGGTTGTTGTTTACTCGGATCATGCCGCGTTGAGGCATTTGCTAATCAAGAAGGACTCTAAACCCAGACTGATCCGATGGATTCTGATGTTGTAAGAATTCAAACTAGAAATCAAGGACATGAAGGGTTCAAAGAATGTGGTTGCGGATCATTTGTCGAGGATTATAGTCGAGTCAACAAAAGAAACTACTCCT
Organism: Cornus suecica; assembly: GCA_963922005.1. NCBI lineage: Eukaryota > Viridiplantae > Streptophyta > Magnoliopsida > Cornales > Cornaceae > Cornus > Cornus suecica. The sequence goes on along the minus strand of OY998238.1, from coordinate 57,583,835 downwards.
CTTAAGGATTCACTCCCGGATGAACATCTGTTCCATATGGCTATTGTGGAACAAATACCATGGTATGCTGACATTGTCAATTATAAAGCCACATGTCAAATTCCAAAAGGATGGTCCAATAATAAGAAGGACTGATTCTTCAGCCCAGTTAAATTCTATATCTGGGATAATCCGTGGCTATACAAGTATTGCTCTGATAAGATTATCAGAAAATGCGTCCCAAAGAGTGAGGTATAAAGCATATTGACATTTTGGCACACACTGAAGTATGGAGGGCATTTCGGAGCTCAGAAGACAACTTACAAGGTGCTACAGAGTGGATTTTTCTGGCCTTCCAAATTCAAAGATGCTTTCTAGTATTGCAAAGCATGTTTGCGATGTTAAAAGTTGGGATCCATATCTCGATGATACATGATGCCTCTAACCCCAATTTTGATTGTGGAATTATTTGATATATGCGGTATTGATTTCATATGACCATTTATGAAAGTAGATAAGAAGGAGAACATACTTGTGGGGGTTGATTATGTTTCGAAATAGGTAAAAGCTATAGCCACCAAACTTGCTGACCATGAGGTGGTGGAAGAGTTTGTGAAATCAAATATTTTCTCAAGATTTGGTATACCATGAGTGTTGATTAGTGATGGTGGAAGTCATTTTGACAACCAGTTTCTTCCTACTTTATGTGAGAAGTACGGTATCACTCATAGAATTGGTACGCCTTATCACCCCTAATCACAAGGACAGGTGGAGGTTTCAAACAAGGAGATCAAAAACATTTTGGAAAAGATAGTGCGTCCATATTTGAAAGATTGGTCGAGAAGGTTGAATGATGCACTGTGGGCATACAGGACTGCATTTAAAATGCCAATTGGTATGACACCAAATAGACTGGTATATGGTAAAATGTGTCATCTCCCTATAGAGCTGGAACACAGAGCATATTGGGTTGTTTGAAGATTAAATTTTGATATAAAGAAGGCCGGTGCATTGCAGAAACTCCAACTTCAGGAGATTGAAGAGTTGAGAAATGATGCATATGAAAACTCTCGGATTTATAAGGCTCGAACAAAAGCGTTTCATGATAAGAATATTAGAAATAAAGTTTTTGAGCCCGGCTAGAAGGTTTGGCTGTTTAATTCGAGACTCAAGTTGTTTCTTGGTAAACTCCAATCGAGATGGGATGAGACACACAATAGTACAAAGGTTTTCCCCCATGGAGCCAGAGCTCGATTATCCTAACACTGGAAAGATGTTTGTCATCAATGGGAAAAGATTGAACCACTACATAGAGGTTCAATAAGTTGAGTATGTGGTAGAAACGATTGATCTAACTGAACCACCACCCGAGCTAGATAAGTTTGATCCGGAGTATTAAGAGATAGCAACGTCGCACCAACGACATTAAATATTGGTACAAGGTGATTGATAGTAGATTTCTATCCTAGTTTGTACTTGTAGACGGTAATTTAGTCATTTTTGTATTTAAGATTGAGTCTGTCAAATCAAGTCGCGAAACTATCGTCATCTTAGTAGGAATGATAAATTGAGCCAATAGGATAGATAAAGTGGAGTAGTGAAATTTATAAAGTTGAGACTTAAACTTAGAACGTGATATTAGTTTCCCCTATTGCTTGTGTTTTACGGATTTTAAAAGATGTTAGGGCATATGTGAAAGTGAGGGATGTGAACCTAGAACGTTATTCTAGCTCCCATATCTCTATGGATTATTGTTTAATAAATTTGAAAGCTTGTAAAAAGAGACGTGATTATATGCTTTTGGATATTTGCTTTAATAAGTTTAAAAGCATGTTAAGGGCTATGAAATTGATACATTTGTGGATTATTGCTTATATGTGCATAATTATGAGCATGTAATGATATGGGTATAATATATTGCATAATGACATAAATGGATGTATTACGATGAGACGTGATTTTTATTGAGGCCCTGTATGCATATTAAGTACATTGTGTCATGTTGAGTGCATGGGTGTTAGTTTAAACTAGTCATGTAACCATGTGTGAGTTTGATATGTGTCGAATAGTCAAATATTTTCATAACTATGGTGAGATACATATTTATGTTTGTTATCTACCTTCCCTCTTGAGCCAGGTATCCTCAGGGGAATGGTTAGAGGAGTGATATCTACCTTCTCTCTTGAGCCAGGTATCCTCAGGTGGAATGGTTAGAGGAATGTTATCTACCTTCCCTCTTGAGCCAAGTATCCTCAGGGGAATGATTAGAGGACTATTTTCATAAATATGGTGACATACATATTTGTGTTTGTTATCTACCTTCCCTCTTGAGCTAGGTATCCTCAGGGGAATGGTTAGAGGAGTGTTATCTACCTTCCCTCTTGAGTCAGGTATCCTCAGGGGAATGGTTAGAACAGTTATCCATTGACCCTTAGAGTTTGGGTGTGTGGTCATGTGTGTGCCATGAGGTGTATGACTCACATTGCATTCATGTAGAATTTATGTGATTCCATTTGACATGTAGATCATGATATCATTACATGTGATTTTGGAGCATGCTTATTATGAATATTGAGAAAGAAATTCATATTTTAATATAATGCTCAACTAAAAGTGGATACGAGAAAACATGATTTAAATACAGTAATTGTTAAACTATAATGAAATGTAAATTCTTATACTTGTGGTTATGTATTTTTATGCCAATTGAGGGTTGAGTATGTAGGATTGGTGACCTATTGGAGAGTTGAGGTCAGGGGTGGATTTTAGTATCAACTGTTAGTTGAGGCCTTAGAGAAGGCGGGTGATGAGATTTTAAAACTAGTTGATTATGTAGTATCAATGGTGAGTTGAGGCATTTGAGAAGGCGGTTAATAGTCTTGTGGTTTTGGTTGGTTGCGTAGTACTGACCAAATAGATTTGTTTTTCACTCTTAGACGAATGTATCATTTATCATACATTTAAGGTTTAAATGAATCGGAAGAGGTATTGATTGAAACTAGTTAGTTCCGTGGTATCGGCCACTAGTTTTTCCTTGTTATGATCTTAAGGGGTCTAAGTGATTTTATTAAGTATTCGAGGTACTATAGTTTTGTAACCTTGTTTCTCGTGCTTAGTTCATTCTCCTAAACATTTCTTTTACTGTCCTTTGTATACTAGTATATGTTTTGACTTATATGTCACTCCTTGAGTCGTCGGTTACAGCATGGTGCCGAACCTCTTCCACGTGCTGTCATTTGATTTTGTGGAGTTGGAAATGGAAGGTTGTGTTCCGTGAATCCAATGCATTGCTTTTACTTCATTGTCCTCTTGGACATTATAGGAATCCTTGGAGTTGTAGTCACTCTTATATGGCTGTCTTTCGAAAATGGCATTTTTCAAGTTTTGAAAACAAACTCATTCGTATTTCAAAAGGAAAACCCGGTTTTGCCTACCCCCATAGCCACGACATGTTTCTCGTACTATATAAAGATTTTTAACTTCACTGTGTGGATTCTGAAAAGTAAAATCTATTTTTATAATTCTCGAGATTCCGAGATTCTGAGGCTTCTTTTTTCAAGGCCTCGACCTATAGAGTTTTGAAAGATGTTTTCTTATTTCACCTTTGCTTTCGATCATTTCTAAGTCTCGAGTATGAGGCTTGTTGTTTAGTGCACACACGTAGTGTTGCCTTTTATCTTCTTTTGGTTTCTTTATTCGGGTGTTTTCCCTAAACACTTGTGGTGTTCTTAACCTTGACATTGTTGTCTCGGTTATCCATTAGTTTAACATTGGGAACTCTTTTCCTTTGCATTATTTCGGTGACTCTTAGGTGGTCGTTCATGAGAGTAGAGTTCGTGTGCTCTTCATGATTTGATCGGTTGGTTTTCCTCACCTATAGTGAGAGTGTTAGTGATTTGATTGACCTTATTGAGGATAGTATTATGAGGTTGATGTGATGATGTGATTGATGGTATTGATGATGCGATATGATTGAGGTGATTTAGTCCTTGAGAAGTAGATTTCCTCTAGGAATGGGATGATGGTTCTTATATATATATATGTATTTGTACATATATATATATATATTTATGACGATTTTGTTAGTACGTAAGGACGTGAGTGCTTTCCCTCCCATGTTCTCGAGTAGTGAGTTATAAGCATTCCTTGGTACTAGTTGCGGATTTTGTTTCCATTGGATATTAGAGGTGAGTGTGATTCCCTCTATTTGGATCTTCTGGTTAGCTTTGTGAGCGCTTAATGATATCTTAGATTGGACTTGGGTGGCGTGTATTTAGCGTACGTTGTGAGAGTAGTGTAGACTACTGGAGCTGGTACTTGGAGTACTAGTCTTAGTAGTACTTTATGGGACTCATGTTGTGTACTTATATATATATATATGTATGTATATGTCGCGCCCCAAATTTCCAAAGACTCCCGAACCGGGACATCCGAGGAATCCGGGTCCTGATCCATAAAATGAGCGACTAATTAAGATCCTAAACAACCATAAACCGAATGGAATATTATTAACAATAATAATTCCATACACAACAAAGCGGAAGCTAAACCAAATGATACACAAGGCACGTCTAGGTGCCGAAAGAATACATCTCTACAAAGATGCAACGATACCGAATACAAGGAAGGAATATGCCAATAGACTGACTCCCCGGGTGTACAACAACAGGCCCAATACAGGGGACAAGTAAAGGAAACTAAACAGGAACAACACTAAGTACAAATGTCCCCAAATCCGCAACAAAATCCGTGTCACAAGCCATCAAACAAGAAAACCTAATACCTAATCGAAACATCACCTGAAAACTGGTGTAAACCACAAGGGCAAACCAACGCTCGGGTGAGCTCATTGAGCCTCGTAGGAGAAAGGAAATCGAAATCATCACATCCTCCTACCGTCCAAACCTAGTGTGAACCAACCTGTGTTCATGTATCTACCCTAGGCCAGTCAATGGTCCCATATGGCAATCACACAAATATGAGACCCCTAAAACAAATACCTCTAGTCCCCTACCATGTATCACTAAGGCAACTAGCACATAAGGAATCCATAATATCACATCATATTGAAAACGTACACCTATATATATATATACAGAGATACATCAAATAAGTAGAAGTCATGTAGTTCTAACCTCAACCAGTTGGGAAGGCATCAAACACTGGAATCTCAAGGCAAATGGGAAGTTCAAGCTCAAGTCTTATTATTCCCAGGGTGCAAGCACCGAAAACACAAGGCATGAGGGAACTAGAAGCTCAAGTCAACCAATTAGAATGGGAGCAAGGACTAGAAATATAAGCCAATTTGGAAATATAAGCTCAATTCAACTTGTTGGAACTGGAACTGGAAGCTAATCACTTGAAAGGGGAGTAAACAATGGAGCTGAAAGTGGAACCATGCCAGAGAGCAGCAAATATAAGCCAGTTAGAGGCAGAGGAAGGGATAAGTGATCATGATAAAACATGGACATGTTAACTTACTTAGAACTGAATTTTTTTGGGCATTTGGATTATAATATGAATATGAAACAAGTGGATCAGTTGGGCATCTTTTATTATGGGGCATGTTTATGTATTGAGCCTATAATAGCCATCTTTTAGATGATAGGTATTATGCCTCTAATGGGCATCTTTTGTATTTGATGTATTGAGCCAACTTTGTATTTTCTTAAATGATATGTATCGAGTCTCTAATGGACATCTTTTGAACTTGAACGATTGAACAAATTGAGTATCTTTTTAATGATATATATTGAGGGAAATGGCCATCTTTCGAACTTGATGTTATGGACATGTTTATGTATTATTACAACAAGAGTTTGAACATCTAATAAGGCATCCAGTTAATAGCAATAAGTTCATTCATAAAATTGAAATATACATCCATTACAATATCCAACATTGATATATTAGGACATAAATCATCCAATACATAACAAAATTGTCACTAATACAACCATTTCAATACCCAGATTCATGGGTCCTTTTTCTTTCTCAAGCTTCTGTACTTTTTACTTCAACTCAGTAATGTCAACCTTTAACTTACCAATATGACTCATCATCCTCATCATCTCAACAACTTCATCTCCTTCACTAACTTTTCTTGCAAAATCAACCTCTTCATCTCCTTCATTGAGTGGATTGCACCATTCTCAAAACCTTCATTGTCTAAGAGCACAGATAAGGTAATACAATCTACTCTTATTATTATCGCAAACTGACCCTGTAACTTTGTTAACAACTTTTTTGACTCTTTACAATACATAACAAATTAAATCTTTGTAACACCAAATATTGTCTTCGAAGACATTTTCAAACCCAAATTTCAGGGAGAAGAGGGAAAAACAGAGAAGTGGGTTTGGCAATAAATCAAAACAATGAAGAAGATTGAAATTGAGCTAAAAAAATAAGCTTCACTCACACCAGACCTGCAATCTTCTTCTTCCACATCAATTATTCTTCATCCAAGATCAATTGAAAATGGCTAGACTTGTTCTCTCTCTCTATATATACATATTCTATGTATGTATATATATACAAGGAAATGAGTCCCAACCACTACATTGAGAGAGAATAGAGTAATTTTTCCAATTCATATGGACCTTTCAAGGTTATATAAGTCATTTAACATTCTAAGGGGTATTATAGGGATTTAAAAATTAAAACTTTATGTCATCAGTAAAATCCGTCATTGAATTGCGTTGACTATTTATTTGGGATGTTTCTGATGCAATGTTTGTTTTCTAAGAGAGGTATGTGTCATTTATCAAACCTTAAGAGAGGTCCGTGTAGTAAATGCAAATGTCATGCCCCTAAAATCCTAAGACTCCCAAACTGGAACATTTGAGGACTCCGGGATGTGATCCATACATAGAGTGCCCAACTAAGATCACCAAAAACAATAAAACAAATAGAATAGTATTAATAACAATAATTCCATACACAACTAAGCGAAAGCTAAACCAAATGATACACAACGCACATCGAGGCACTGAAAGAATACATCTCTATAATGATGTAAGGATACCAAATACAAGAAAGGGATACGCCAATAGACTAGCTCCCAAGAAATACAAGAACAATCCCAATAGAAATAGGATAGGAAAAGAAAAGGCTAATAGGAACAATACTACGTGAAAACATCACAGTCCCGCAACGACATCTGCACCATGAGCCATCCTGCAAAAAGAACCTGGTACCTGCAACTGGGGGTTGGGGAAAAGGGAAAGGGGTGAGCTCACTAGCTCATTAGGAGAAACCCTAAACTGCCACATCCCCCAACCATCCAAGTCTAGTGCGAACCAACCCATGTACATGCATCTATCCTAGGTATGTCACATATCCCATATGACACTCACGCCAATACGAGACCCCCGAAACACACCCCTCTAGTCCCCTACCATGCATAAATAAATAGGGTAACTAGCACGTAATGAAACCATACCATAATAATACATGGCAAACGCACACCTATATATATGTATATATATATATATACAGACAACCAATACAAATCACGTAGTATTGACCACCTCAGAGTGATGATTCATATCTACCAATCCAACGCTGATAGTTAACACAATGCCTAACACCAAACACCAAACCATAGAGAAACACTCCTACTCACAACACCCTAGGAAGGACAATGATCAAGCTTCCTAGATCACATAGGACAACGAGGCGAGAGATATCAATTTTGGAAAGCAATATCGGACAATGCAGATCAAAACAGAAAGTTAAAGTACCCCACTTTCACCAAGGGTAAAATAGTCATTTCAAGTGCAAATAAATGATTTCAAATTTTGTCTCAAATATTTCAACATAGGGCAAGCTATAGAAACAAACGAGACCTAATTCAAAGGTGCGAGGCGAAAATTACGCATTTTTTAAACCGCGCTCATGGCTTGGCTATTGCATCCCCTAATGTAGTCAACTACATTTTTTAGCGCAAATGGAATGTAGTTAACTACAAAATCCATCAACTAAACTTCAAAAATGTGAAGTTTTGGAAAAAGTGGAAATATGTCGATTTTGCATACGAACTCCGTTCTTCGCACCGTTGGTCCCGAAAAATCACAAATATTTGAAAAGTAAGTTTTTCATTTACGAATTTCAAAAATAATCACCAAAACCTCTGGAAATGCATAAAACACAAAATTTGAATAAAAGTGAATCTCTAAAATTTCATAAAATTATCGGTGTTGCCCCCAGTCTCCGTTTTGTACACCGCCGACTTCCAAAGATCCAAATCTTTTATAAAATTAACTTAAAACCATTTCAAAACTCAAAAATTTAGTCGGGGTCATGAGGGTGAGGGAAAACGGGTTTTTCACTTAAAAGTCGAATGGACTTAAATGTAAGTTTTGTTAATAAATTTATGTGTTAGGGTAGGTCAACCGAACAACCAATGGGAACACCAACGGGAATTTATGGACGCTCAAATGGAGCAAGGAAATGAAGAACCAAACTAGAAAGCACCTCTAAGGGAAAGGTAAGTGACTTTATACAAGGATAGTAACTCTAACCCAACCACACTTGGCTCAACATCGTATTCCATAAAATCTATAACGATTTAATCAAGAGTGACCACAACTCTAAGGGCACTCCAATCCTTAAGATCGGTAAAGGAAACCTAGTGGCTTTTGTCACGGAACCAACTAGTTTCAATCAAAACTCGTCTGATTCTTTCAAACCTCAATTTCACATTTGAAACCACATCAAATGCTAGGTTCACTCATAACCTCGTCTATCATAACCAGAACCTTAATATCACGATTGATGTCATGTTCCTACACAAATGCTAACTAGCTCAACAAAAAACACTATGCTAAGCTCATTTATCCATATCAAGGATAACGACACAAGTACAAGAATCTATCAACATTGTACAACAAAACCAAAGCAAGTGTCTACCTAATCACGAGTATAAGAGTCCAAATACAATTATACTTTAAAAGGAAATCATATAAATCATATTCTCACATTATTCAATTTCTTTAAAGCATTTTAATAACATGTGAATTAAAATATCAAGATTCACATTAAACATGCTCCACTACCACTGTGATTAACCTCATGATTTGTATGTAGAGATAAATCACATAACGATAACTCAAATGCAATGTGATTCAACACACCTCATGGTACACACATGACCACACACCCTAACTCTAAGGGTCAACGGATATAAATGTCACCCACACAGCCCAACTGTGATAAATGATCTAAAGATCGATGCACAACCCCAACTTGTAACTTTTAGGGCGACGCCCACACAGCCCAGCTGCGATAAATGATCTGAAGATCGATGCATAAGCCCAACTTGTGACTTCCAAAGCGACGCACTCCACCCGGTGGAGCAATCCAACTCTATACCCGATTCTCGGACACACTAGTTCCGTAGGTTGGGAACACACCCTGGCCAGTTATTACGACCATCAGACACAATTCTACTCACCCATAATGACACGATCGGACATAGAACAACACCAATTGAATTACAATGCAAAATGTGTATTCAAAATACACTATGTCTCAAATGACCCATGCACCAGCATAAATATGTACTTCATCATATTTATGAAAAATATTCCCTAGAAAGCCAACATGAATGCCATCAATCCATTAACATGCTCTTAAATAAAAAATTAAAGCATTAAATCACAAGGATACATTCTCGTGCACAATTCATGTTCCAAATCATCAACTTGTCCTTTAATTCACAAGGATAACATTTTCATCCATTTAAGATGTTTTTAGCTCAATTAAAGAAATGATACACATTAACTCACTTTCATAAACAAGTTTAATGTTCAAGATACTTGTGTCAAAATTCACAAAAGTGAGGGAACTAGAATAACGCTCTAAAGTTCATGATCCCACATCACACAAATCATCTACACCCATATCCCAACTTACAAACCAAAGTAGCTATCCTAATTACACTATCAAAGCTACACTACCAATACCCATAACCACATATGTGTACTTACACTTATACATATACACAACCATACCTACATATATATGCACATATAGGCATACAAGCATACTTTTTATATCAAATTCTCAAGAACTATAATTTACCTACCATACATCATAGTCCTATCCACATAATCATCAAGTATGATATAAACAAGGGTTATATCACATAATCTCATATAAACCCTAACTTCACATTTTTAAGTATACACTTCAACATACACATCTAGAGTTAGGAACCCTAGAATGAAAATTTTCACACTCACGTACCAAAGGATGAGAAAAGATAGAATTTTGCCCTACCTCAAGTGAAGAACAAAGAAATCCACAAAATGAGCTCCATGAAACCATATGTAACGTACGGTATTTTTACTTCCTAATTTAAAATTTTTGTTAACACTTAAGTGCTTATGTGATTATGTGCTTAATGTGTTTATGTGCTTAGCCTGACTTGCATGATTTATTTATGATTAAATTTCTAAGTTGCATGTGATATTTTCATTTTGTAAATAATGAAAATTATTGAAAATGATTTCAGAAAATAAATGACCAAGAGGTAAATTGATATTTTCATATATAACATAAATTAGTGGAAGTTATAGAGAAATGACTAAGTGTTGGTGTATGAGTCGCATGGTGGTAAATAAAGAGGAAGACAAGGATTGAAAGGGTAATTGAGGGTCATGATGACACTCTTGTAATTAATCCTAAGTTGAGAAGGATTTTGTCTTTTCACACTTTGAAGTGTTGTCTCATTCTCAACCATTAGATCATAAGGCCATGTTTGGCAAAAAAATGGTTTTAATGTGTGTTGTGTATAGTCTTCCACTTTGCAAGACCAACTTTGGATCCTTGAATCATTCCTACATTTTCTAGCTTTACTGTGCACCATTGGATTGTGAGAGGTGTGAGTGGATAATCGCTACACTTTATAAGTCTTCCATTGCAAGACTTCATCCATTCATCTCAAACCTTATCTTTCTCTTTTCTCTCCATTCTCTCTTCTCCTTACACACACTTGGTTTGATTCCACATCCTTTTGCTTGGGATTTGGAGAATTGTTGAACATGAAGATTGGAGGTGGTGTTCATGCCTACGATTTAACCTATGGTTTCGTAAGTGATCCTCACTCTTTTGGGTTATCCTCTTCCAAGACCTAATGTTTCCATTCTTAATATTTTAGTTCCAAATCTTAGTATGTTGTTCCTTTCTTGATTAAATGACTATTCAAGGTGCAAAGGTTGGAACTTTCACCTAGTAAGCTTTGTTGAGGTGGTTCTTGGATCTCTTGAGTGAGACTTTAGTAAGTTCATCCTTCCGTTTAATTCCTCTTTCAAGAACCCTAGTTTAGCTACCCGTAGGGTTTGATTTATTTCATGTGGTTGGAGCATCTTTTGATAATTGTAGGTTTGTTCTTAAGACCATTGTAATATTGTTGCTCATTGACTGATGTGTTGCTAGTTGGGAGGTATCCTTTTGATCACTTGACTTGGTAGCTTGGCTTGGACCTCTTTTGGCATCCTTGTGTTAGCTTGCTTGGATTAAGGTAGGGGAAAATTAGTTGTTTTAGTTTTTGTACGAGGGTGTGTGCGTCTATGTGTATATATGCCGTATGTATATATGCGAGTTGATTCTTGATAAATTAGATGATGAACTAGGCCCTCGAAAGAATGATTGTGTGATATAAATGTTTGTCGTGGTTTATTGCTTATAAATGTGATATTATGAGCATATTGACAAGTTGGGCATAATATATTGCATAATGAGATAAAACATGTATCATGATGGAACATGGTTAAATGGAATACAATATATTGCATAATGAGATAAACATGTATTGTGATGGAGCATGGTTGTTATTGAAACCCGTAATGTATATTGAGTACACCGTGTAGTGTATAAAACATGGGTGTTGGTATATACGGGTCGTGTAACCATGTGTGAGTAGTCTTGTGTCGGATCATCGCAACAACTGGCCAAGAGGTGTCCCCCACCTATGAAACTAGTAAGTCCGAAAATCTGATATAGGGTTGGTTGTTTCCCCATCATAGTAGAATGCATCACTCTCAATGCCTCGGTTGATCCGTGCATGTGATCTTCGGATCTTGAGGGGAAGTAATCGCGAGCGGGGCTCCCGTGCAACCACTGTTCCTTGTTAAAATTTTAAGTGTCAAAAATCACTTAGGAAGAATTGGTGTCGTACTCTACCTTGCTTCGTGAGCCAGGTATCCTCAAAGCGGGTGGTAGAGTGAGTATCCGTTAACCGTATCGGGAAAAGTGGGTACCATGAATGGGTTGAGTCACATTGCATTTAAATTGTCATATATGTAATTGTTATATTTATGTTGATTGTACGCTAAAATTGTGAATAACTATGATATGAGCATGTTGGAGAAATTGTTTATTGGGTTCGATGAGGTTCCGGATTAGCGTGAGAGCCATGTAGGGCAAGAGACCGACCTAGGATTAATAGCATGACCCTTGGGTGGGTTGTACCACTCGGACTACCAAGATTGAGACGATGACCCTTCCTCTACTGGGCTAGTGAGCTCACCCCACAACATAGTAAATTTTTCAGGTGATGATTTCGTTACGGGAGGTTCGTAGCCACTCCATGGATTATGGCGTCTTGTTCTTCTTTTTATACTTATAGAGATGGACTTTACTATTTTGTGATGTATAAGTGATACTTGTATTCACATGCCTTCTTTTATGAACTTGAAATCAAAACAATGTACTACTTGTCTTTTAACGGCTAGCATGTTAGTCGGATGGGTTATATTTTCATTTATTGTCCCTTGGAGTGCCATGCACGGGATTCACTTCTTTCGGTGTATTTTGATGCCGACGTGTAATTCTATTTCATTTTGTTGAAAACCTTATCATGTATTGCCTTGGAACATTTTCAAATCAAGGATTACAAGAAGTTCTTTCGTTTTGTCAATTCAAGCGTTGAAATAGAGCTATTGATGTTAATTGATGATTTTCCGGAAACTGACATTTTCACGGTTCAAGAGTGAACCCTTTTAAAGCTTGAAGGAAAACCCATTTTTGCTTACTCCCGTGATTTTGAAATAAATCTCATGTTTGAGAAATGATTTTAGAATCTATCTCGATGTGAAATTAGCTTTGAAAACCCGAGAAATCATAAACGGAGACCCTGGGCAAAATGGAGAATTTAAAAAACATTCCGAGACATTTAAAATGACTTTTCAAAGTGGAGGCCACCGAGTACTCGAAGCTGATGCTACCGAGTACATGGTGAGTGAATAATGGTGCAAAATTGTGCAAAGTCCTCTGGAATGCCAGTAGCATTTGTGCCTTTGTAAGGCCACCCAGTACTCGGTGGAACGAATACCGAGTACTCGGTGGAATCTATTTGTGCACCTCTTCCCAACTTGATTTCATTCTTTCCTTTATACTTCACCACTTGTCCTAATATGTTTGGGGCATTGATTAGTGGCCTTAGGGGATGAGATTGGTTAGCTTGAAGGATCAGTTTAAAACCATATTTCGTCTTCCCCATTTTTCTTTTCGTGTTTAGTGTACAGTTTACGTCACCCTTGGTTTCTTAGGCTCCGTTGAGGAGTAAGGAAATTCGGGGCGTGAGACCCTAGCATCCACCCAACACCAAAATCAAATAAACCAATTCGTGGAAAGCTTCACCATAATCTCCTAACAATGAGTCAAGACTCAAAACAAGATGAAACCAAGAATCAAAAGATGGTTCATCATGAAAAAACGAAACTAGGGATTGAAGTAGAAATTCACAAAGAGGGTAGAGCACTTACCAATATTTGGCTTAAATCGAATAGGAGAACACCATGAACAACTTTCATGTTGAAGGCAACATCAAGCTCCAAGCTTAAGGTGATGAAATCAAACCAAAAAGTGGAGAAGAAGCAAGAGAGAAAAGGGGGAAAATAAGATATGAAAATGGAGAAGTCTTGCAAAGTAGAAGACTTGAAGTGTAGAAATCCTCCACTCACCAACACCCCACATCCAAGCGTTATGATTTAAGCTAGTAAAGGTGGAAATACATCCAAGGGCTCACATCAAGTCTTGCAAATGAAAGACTGGATACACCACACAAAACCTATTAATTTGCCAAACAAGGCCTTAACATCTAAGGGTTAATATTAAAGATGGAAAAATGAGAATGACATCCAAGGGATGAGGTTAAGTCTTGCATATGGAAGACAAAAGAGGTGTAGAGATTTCTCACTCACAAGCAACATTCATCCAAGGGTTGTAATTAAACATGGGACGGAAGATCTAATGGCCAAGAATGTGACAACACCCTAAAGTAAGAAAATACCAAAATCCATACAACTTATGATCAATTACAAGAGTGCCATTAAATTCTCTTTCCCACTAAACCATAGTCCTCCACTCTATTTACCTCTATATCACTCAAGTGTTATTTCAACACTTAGCCAAAGTCCTAGAATTACCCCTAGGTCATAATGTTTTCGAAATCATCTTTAACTATTTTCATTATTTAAAAAATGAAAATACAACAAGCAATTCACGAGTTTATGCCTATGAAGAAACTCCCGTTAAATATGTTAAGCACAACAAACATATAATCACATAAGCGCTACAACGGACATTGAAAATGAAATAAGGTAGCACGATCGGGATTGCAACATGATTGCCGAAGCTCCAATGAGGAAACATTGCAATGAACCCACATAATTTCCAACAAACAATAAATCACGAATGTCACACCCCTTAAATTCCCGAAATCCCAACCCGGAGAATTATCGAATTTTCAAGGAGTGACGTCAGTCAAACGACCACTATAATCAACAATAACAAGGAGATACATGGAATAATGATGGAAAATATACTCCATGCCTAATCGAATGATAGAAACTCAATAGTATGCTCTGATACCAAACTGACACGCCCCAAAATTTCTAAGATTCCTGAACCGGGACATCCGAGTAATCCGGGGTGTGATCCTTCTAATGAGCGACCAAATGAGATATCATTAACCATGAAAATGTATGGAATGATGATAAAAGTGGTATATTCCATACCCAAATGAATGGTAGAATTACACCGGGGAATCTAACAAAAATCCGGCGGAGTTCCGTTTGTAAATGGAAAATCCAGACACACAACAACAACAGAATAACCTGCCAATAATAATTCGATAATATCAATGGCTAACAGGCCAACATTCAAAAAATCTACTAGGGCCGAGGTAGTGGAATGAAACACCACTACCCCTACACAACCCTCTATAATCAACAGAGCCATAAATGCTCGAATAAGAATACAGAAAAGCACATGGCAGTGCCGAATAGATACAATGACATCCTGAAATAATAAATACAGGAAATAAAGGATACACCAATAGGGATATGCCAATAGAATGACTCCCAAGATAAATTTATGACAATCCCATAAAACATGGGTAAAGAAAGTGATAGAAGATAACTAACTTCCCCAAACCAGTCGTGCTGCAACCGTAACCGCATCATCCTGTGCAACTCCAAAACCTGTAACAAGGAAAATAAAAGAAAACTGTCATTGCACCCAATTCTACCCGTAGTCTTAACATTTCCTACAACCTGTCGTGGGAATACGAGGGGGTAATGAAATACCCCTGTGAGGAAATAAGCTCAGTGGGATAAACGATATCCTAACTACCACATCTTCTAACTGTTTAGGTAATGTTAAACCATCCAATAAGATACATAGCCCACAACAAATCCCAGCACGAAAACACAAGGCACGTACTCATATACTACCGTAAATAAGTATATATCGGGGATATATATATACATATATATATATATAAGTACACAACATGAGTCCATAAGGTACGACTAAAACTCGTACTCCAAGTATCAACAACAGTAGTCTATACTACTCTCACAAACATACACTAGGTACACGACACCCAGGTCCAATCTAACAAATCATCAAGCGCTCACAACGCTAACCAGAAGATCCAAACAGAGGGAATCACCCTCACCTCTAATATCCAAAGGAATCAAAATCCACAACTAGTACCAAGGAAGGCTCATAACCCACTCCCCGAGAACACATGAGGAAAAGAGCTCACATCCTTGCGTACTAACACAATCGTCATCTATATATCTATATATACAATATATTTATAAGAAACATCATCCCATTCCTAGAGAAAATCTACTTCTCAAGTACTAAATCATCTTAATCCTATCTCTTCATCAATACCATTAATCGCATCATCACATTAACCTCATAATACTATATTCAATAAGGTTAATCAAATCACTAACGCTCTTACTATAAGTAAAAAAAACCACCCGATCAAACCATGGAGAACATACGAACACTACTCTCATGAACGACGACCTATGGGTCACTAAAATAAAGCAAAGAAAAAGAGTTTTCAATGCTAAACCAATAAATAACCGAGACAACAATGTCACGGTTAAGAACACCACAAGTGTTTAGGGAAAACACCCAAACAAGGAAACCAAAAGCGAATGGCCGAGAGTGAAAGTTATGAAAATATGAATCCTAGGGATTCAATAGTTTTACGAAAAATGTTTTAAAACTCGAACTATTCCATTCGTCATACATGCCCCTAATATGTCTAAAACTCAAATCACCTATTGGTGACATCAACAACCAAGAAGAAGGGAAAGACAACACTATATGTGTTCACTGAACAACAATAAGCCTCCAACCCGAGACTTAAAAATGATCGGAAGCAAAGGTGAAACAAGAAAACAGCTTTCAAAACTCTACAGATCAAGATCTTGAGAAAGAAGTCTCGAGATCACATAATCTCGAGAATAGTAATAAAATAGTTTTCCTTTAAGAAACGACACAGTGAAAGTGATCGCCTTGCCCCCGGTATCTGTCAGTCGCCATCACCGACTTTTAGAAGTTAAAAATATTTTTTTAAAGAAGATCCTAAGATTAATTTATAAAGTGCTAAAAAATTTCATGGCTATGGGGGTAGGCGAAAACGGGTTTTTTTCTTTTAAATACAAAGAGTTTATTTCAAGACTTGAAAAATGTCGTTTCTGTAAGACAGCCAAATAAGAGTGAATACAATTCTAATAATGTCCAAGAGGACAAAGAAGGAAGAGTACTACATTGGGTTGACAGGACACAACTATCCGTTTCCAACCCCACAAAAAGAAAAAAATAAAATATAGACGTTTGAGTAGCGTATGATCGATAGATCGACCCGTTCTAATTTTTGCACTGCGTTAGTCGAGTATGATCCTCAGATCGAAAAGAATTTCTCTCATTTACGTCGAGATATTGAAGAGCATCAACGTCATGTGGACGAAGATAATATTTTTGAGCCATGTGGACCTACGCTTCAAGTATAGGCCCAACTACGCTTCAAGCGTAGAGACGGGCCTGCTATAAAACAAACCCGTCAGGCCATTCCCCCCATTTTTATTTCAAACTCCTCTTTCTCCCTCGTTTCTCCATTGATTCTCCCACGGTTTGTTTCTACCATCTACTCATGCGATTCCTCATCATTCCTTGATGTCGGCTCATCAGATTCATTGGTAAGTTGTCCGGATTCGCGTGAAGAACTCGAAAAGTCTCCGAATATCAATTTTGGGAAAATCATCATTTCTCTCTATTCGGTGAGTTTTGTTCCATTATTTTGATTTGATGACTTATTTAACTATTCTAAACTAGTATAGACGAACAAGTCCGATCAAAATCATGTTTTGATTCATTTTCCAAAATGTTGAGTTTTTTAACTTCGAAAGCGGCTTGAATATCAAATTTTTGAGATGAAGGTTTGTTTCATTATCATATTGGGTATATTTAGATATAGTTTGATTTTGATTCGGTGTCCAACATATTATCACTTACTTTTCAAAAATTATAGGCATAGCTAGAGTGAAGGATGCGATGAGGCGAGGGGCCGAGGCGGCCAGACCAGTAGAGAGAGATGCTCGACAAAGGTTGAGAATATCATCTCCCGACTGAGCACCTATTTTCCACAGAGTACACGTGCCTCGAGACCACAGTATGTCAACTCGGCATCATCATCTTTTGAGGCGAAAGTGCCTGAGTCCATCATACAGGGTCGTGATTATGGATGGCAATGGGGCGGGTCGGGGCGGGGATCCCCATCCCCATCCTCGAACCCGCCCCCATTTAGTCCCCCCGAACCCGCCCCGCCCTTGGGAATAAAAAAAAAAATTTGCCCCGCCCCGCCCCGAACCCCCCCGCCCCCGCCCCCGCCCCGCCCCGTTCCCCGGTATGAAATTTTTATATATAAAAAAATATTATAATATATGTTATTTCTTTGTAAAAAAAATATATTATATATATATATTATATTATATATATATATTTTTTACCTTTTTATATAAAAAATTATATCTTAAACATATATATATATATATTTTACATATATATTATTGTAATATATATTATTGTAATATATATTATAATATACATATAATATATAACCGGGGCGGGTTCGGGGCGGGGCGGGGGTACCCCCGAACCCGCCCCCGAACCCGATGGGGATTTTTTTTTTGCCCCATCCCCGCCCCATTTATGTAATCGGGTCCCCATTCCCGGGCTAAACGGGGCGGGGCGGGGTGGGTCCCAGTCGGGGCGGGTCCCCACTGCCATCCCTAGTCGTGATCTTCACCTACCATATTATAAGCTTTTAGTAGGGCCAGTTGCCTCATGTGAACCATCGCCACCACTTGTGCCTGAGCTGTAGGTTGAGGAGATGGATGAGGATACCGATAGTGATAGTGGTGCACAGATGGATGATGTTGATCAGGGAGATGATGATGCTCATCCGGATGAGAGGGTACCTGAGCCACCAGTAGAGGGTGACAAAGGTGTTTTAACTACTTCTCTACCAGTCCCCCGGACAACATCGGTTGAGGATTTGCTAGATCGGGCGATCCGGAAGAAGTATCATCAAGAGTGCACTTATGTAGTAGCGGTGTTCTAGGGGCTACATCTAGTAGCTGCTTGGACGATAGGCCGACTGAGGGCCCGCCACTTACTACCTATTATTGGCTCGACCACCCCGCATATTTGTGAGGACATGATCTAAGAGTTTTGGCTATACATGCAACATTACAGCAGGGGGACGAGACTATAGACAGTGGTTCGAGGTATTGAGTTTGATATTACACCCTAGTCTATTGTTGCTACATGGGGTATTCCTAACAAGTGTCCGCCTGAGTTAGCGGCCGTGTTCTCCCCTATGCTAGAGGTAATCCTTTCGATTGCCGACCTTGTTATACTTCAGACTGAAGGGGAGTGGGCTAATGGATGGAGGAACTACATGAAGAAGTCAAACTATCACCCGAGGCTCTGGTTTTGGGACGTGATAGTCTGTTCACAGATTATTTCGCACAACCACGTGACTATATGCTATACGCCATTTCCGACCCACCATTATGCTTTTGAGTTTGAGCGATGGATTTGTATTCCACAGATTTTATGGAGGGGTTTGTATGTGTATTACATCCACTTACGTAAGGAGTCCAAAGTTTGGCACCATTTATTCAAGGTCGGATTCCCGTGCTTAATGATGAAGTTGATATTTGATGTCGAGATCGAGATGGACGCAGGTGAGCCGAATCGATTCAGGAATGAATCTCCGTATTCTAGAGGGATGTGGATAGATGTCTGGAGCCGGTTACATGGGGATGCTAGTATGGCACAGAGATCGGGGTTTGGTCTATTACCAGGTTAGGATGCACAAGCCCAGGCACATGCCAATGATGCCAGTTAGGCTAATGCAAGTATGGCTTAGGATGCTCATGCCGCTGATGACAATGTTGCTATGCCACAGATGTCGGTAGTTGAGGAGGAGGTTACTATGCCACAGGCGCATAGGAGTGGTACCGACACCTTATCTCAGGCTTAGTTTAATGCTCTTGTGGCACGGATATAGGGATTAGAGCAGAGGTTGGAGCATAGATTTAATCAGGAGAGACATGCTCATCGGCGAGATCATAGGCAGTTATGCCATAGGGTTTATGGCATGAGAAAGCATTTGGGTGTACGTCTTCCACCTACACCACCGCCCTCGGATGATGAGGCTTCATTTAGTCTTAGTTTAGATTTTTTTTTATTTTTGGTAAATTAAAAATAAATCGTGGAGCGGATAGACATTGTGATAGGGTACTTCATGTGACCGCTTTAACGATCATTTTCTGCATGTTTTTGATATTTTCTTATTTTATAAAATGGCAGTTGTGATGATCAGTTGTATCACGTTTGTTGTGTCCCCAGATTTTTACACTTATATTCAGTGTGCTTATGTTTTTCAATTCTTTCAAGTTTTTAATCACATTATGCAGACATTTGAGCGTTTAAGTTTGGGGTCGCATGTGTTTTATAAATATATGAATTAATCGGTAGGGGGCCATTTGAAAACAATATAAATAAAAATTTCCAAGCCAATCCTATGCTTGAAGCATAGGGTACCACGAGGATGATTTTGTAAAAGTAATAATTTGACCCGTTTCCGAGGTGGTTTGGCCTGGTTTGTTTATACTTGTATTAGGATTTGTTTAAGCTATTTTAGGATTTTTTGTAGAATTTTTGTAAAGGTTTTTGAGTAATCCTAGTCCGACAGGGAAGTGGAATGGAAATATAAGTTGGAGTTGGATCATGAATTATTTCTACTTTCCTATTCAACTAAGGGTTTCAAATCATTTTCCTTTTTGATACTAAGGCATCCATCTATAAATACACCCATAAAGTAGACACAATTCACAACAGTTGGGCAATACAGTTAGATTTTCTCATTCTATTCCTTTTTCTTCTTATTTCTATCCCGGGAGTGTGAGGATAGATGGTGATAATGAGAATTATTCTGACCCGGAGGAGTTCATGGAGGAGGATGAAGAACCACACCGAAATGGTTTCTAAAGTGCAAAGTGCAATTTGAAAAAGTGTTTCGTCCGGAGAGGATGAACTGAGTATTAACTACACCCGGAAGGAAAATCCTTAGGTTGCGTTTGGTAACGGTGCGGTGTGGTGTTAGTTTTTGGTTTTTGTTTGAGTTGGGTTGGATTTGGTTTGGTGTGATTTTATTTTGGTTCCAAACCATGTTTGGTATATATGGTTTTGGTGTGAGAAAAAGTGATGCTGAAAAACCAAACCATGTTTGGTAGAGTTGGTATGGGTTGAAATTCTGAAACCAAACCATATTTGGTAAGTTAGAATGGTTTCACATTTTATTTATAAATATTAAAATTTATAATATTAATATATTAATTTTTAGGAAAGATAATAAAACTATAATATTAAAATATATTAAATTTCCAAAAATATATTTTAATATTAATATATTAATATTAATATATATTAATTTTTAGTAAAGATAATAAAACTATAATAATATATTAAAATATATTAATATATTAATTTTTAGGAAAGATAATAAAACTATAATATTAAAATATATTAAATTTCCAAAAATATATTTTAAAATTAATATATTATAATATATTAATATTAATATTAATATATTTTAATATTGTAATATAATATTAAAATTTTGTAATATTAGAATATATTAATATATTAGTATTAGTATTAATATTAACATATTAATATGTTAGTATTAATATTAATGAGTTGCTACAGTACCCACACATGGGTTGCTACTGTGCCCGCACATGGGGTGCTATAGTACCCGCACGATCCAAAACCATTCACTTTGATGGTTCCAAAAATGGTGAGATATGGTACGTTACAGTGCTTTTTGGTTTGGTACAGTAATACCAAAACCAAGTTTACCAAACATGGGTTGGTACCACTATTCCGTACCAAAACCAAAAATTTGGTACTAACACCAGTTACAAAACAGGGCCTTAAAGAACGAGGATTGCGAAGTTTAGAGCAACCGGTGCGAGAAAAGGTGTATCTGGATTTAGTTCGACGATTTAATAAAAATATGACGATTACCGGACCGCTAGGATTTGAGGTTATGTTGGCTAAAGTGACTCAGTGGAGTGCTCCGATAGTGATAGGAAAGAGAAGTATTACTGATGCGTGGAATATACCGATTGGTAGTCCGAGACACTTGGAAGGCAAACCAAAGGAGCACCCTCAAGTATGGCCCCATACGGATGAGGACATGGTGAGAGAATTGTGTGCTATGTCAGATCCAGGAGATAAAACATGTGAAAATTGGTGGTTGAAGTCAGATCTGCTTTATTTCGATTGTGTGATTGCGACTCAAATTCGACCAAATACTCGGACTAGTGTGAGGGAACACACTATGCTTAGAACATTATATGTCCTAACTCATGGGTATAGAGTGTGTATTTCGATGGTTATAATAACTGAGATGTCAATCGCTCGAGCAATTGTGTGTAGAGAATGGGCGGGTGCTGATGAATTTGAACATTAGCTTCCATACCCATTTTTATTATCAAGATCATTGCAGAGCAATTGGGTGATAGGATAGAAGAGCTGGATGAGAGGCGATGGACAATTATGAAGATATATCCAAATGAGGAGGATGGATACTAAGTAGGGCTAGGTTTAGAATTAGGTTTTGATTTGTTTTATTGTGTTTTGTTTTGATTTTTTTCTAGTTATGGTAGACCCTTAGGGCCACGTCTTTTTCTTTATCTTTACTTTTTTATTTATTTTTTTTTTTTATAGGATTGTAAGCCCTTGAAGCCAAATCATAAAAAATAAAATAAATAAAAAGAAAATTTTTAATTCCTTGAAAAGTTTGTGTGAAATTGTAGATATTTTTTAAATTTATTTTTCTCTTGTTATGATTGTGGGTATTTGTGTTTTGTTGCATATATTTATAGGTGATCCAAATGAAGTTTGGGGGAGGGGATTCATGATTTGCTTTGAAATCCAGAATTGAACTTCAAGGGTAACTATATCCATTCCAATGTATTATTTTTTACCATGAGGACATGGTCTCATTTATGTTTGGGGGTGAGGGTATAGGACTACGAGGAATGGAATTTTTGGAAAAATTTGAAATTTTTAAAAATTTGGAGCAGTTCTTTGTTTTCACACATGATTGATTTGCATTACAATTTGATTAAGTTCATGTTTATGATATATGAGTAGTATGTGATGTGATATTCCCATTCATGAGAGTAATGATTAGATCAAGTTAGTGGAGTGATGTGGTTTTAGATGGGTGAATGAATGAGTAAAATTGAATAAAGAATGACGACTTTGACTTATAAGCACAAACATACATTCACTATGGGAAATAGGTTGATCTTTGACTAAGTAGTTGAAAAAATAATTTTGCCACAATAAAAGGGGAGATGGGGAGATGTTATTGTTCAAATGGCGAAAATTGAAATTTTTTTGAGAAAATAAAATGTAAAATGAAGTTCTTCAATCTGAGTAATCGGGCCTTGGTATCACCAATATCACTGTTCGCAGTTAAAGGGGAGAAGAATGATGAGCATAAATCCCAAGGAAAAAGCTCGGGCCTAGTTGCCCGAGACTAAAAATGCCCCATGGAAATACTGGAGACTTAGAAAGACAAAAATGGATAAAAGTGGAAAGACGGAAAGATACATTTTTATAAAAAAAAATGGCAAACTTTTGATCAATGAAGTAGGAGAAGAGAAATTGAAATATCATAGTCGAATGTTCACAAGATCACGGAAGATTGTCTTGATTGAGAGTAAAAAGTAGCAAAATTATTCACTTTAGCGGAAACCATTCATGACACAAAGCTAGATATAATTATTATTCGGTAGTGAGTGGGAGTATTTGCACCCATCACTGAAAACCTTCATGAGACTTCACTCGTCCACTAGGGGTAATGATAGGTGCTCAAAAGTATCCATTTTAAGCCCCTATCTTACTGTTGTTACATCTTTTCATTCCATTATTTAGTATTTTTATGTTGTTTGTATGTTAAAGCATGTTTCAGGAGCTTAACGAAGAAATGATTCTAACTTCAGTGAATTAACCAAAGTACATGTTCTTTCTATCCAAGAGGAGAGTCAAAGAAGCATTTCGAGACAAAAATGGTTCCCGGAGGGCAAAAACGACATTTTCTGAAGCCGTCACCTTAAGCAAAAAGTCTCGTGGAATCAAAACGGTCATTTTGGCACAATTGCGAAGAAAAGTAGTTTTCATGGACAATCTACACTTAAGCATACACTTTCAGAAGCAAAAAGTGGCCAGAAAACACATTTTTACGCTTGAACCTACGCTTAAAGCGTAGTGAACAGTGTTTTTAGCACAAACTTTCATTCGACTTCGGGAGCACATATCTTGGTTAAAAAGGTTCAAATGGAGTTATTCTTGAGTCTACCATCAATATCTTGAAGTCATCTTTCCAACGATATATTACGTGCCTCCATCCAATGTGTGTAGCTCTAGATATGATCAAAAGAGTGAAAGGTGTCCTGCAGAAAACGTTGAAAATTTCAGATTCGGGACAAAATCCTATTTTGACCCGGATTGATCCGTTTTGACCCGGATGACTTTAAGTTCGACACCAACACCTCTATTCATGTAATATACACATACTGTACATCATATATTAGGGTTTTGCTTGGTTGGGTGTGAAATTACGAAAAAGGGTAATCTTATTCTCCAAGTTTAAGTTTCCCTCACATTTGCCTATATATATCATGGTCTGCTAGAGATCTAAAGGACTTCTCTCCACATAATTTTGGGACTTCTCTCTACATAATTTTGGGGAATTCTCTCAACATAATTTTGGGACTTCTTTCTACCCAATTTTCATATTCATATCATTCAAATGGAGGAGCCATTCAAGACCTAGAGATCTCGAGAAGAAGATCATGGAGGACGTTTCTACATCAACAATGCAATCACCTTCTACCATGAGCAACTAATTCGCTATCTAGGGTTTTCTAGCAAAACCCTAGCCAAGTAATGTAGTTCTTTTATTTTTTTTAATTGTAACAAAGAGAAACTGCGACCATACTGTGATGATTGTAGTAGATGAGATACGTTTTTATTCTTGATACAACTTTATATATTTATTATAATTCTTGTCTTAGATTGAATGAATATATTTATCTTACACAATCATTGTTATTCAATATGGGCTGGAACTCGAATGCTTAACTTATGATTTTCTATACAATGGTGGTAATAAAACTTGAAACCCTAGGTTGACACATGCCATGCCTTGGCAATTTAATATAGACATGGTTTAGTTTATTTTCATGCATTATGAGTAGATTAGAGTAATTTAATTGGCATGTACTAGTTAGGTCTGTCATGATATGGTCTGTCATGATATGTGTTGTCACAATCCGGTTGATGGTAATCCTTTTTGGGGTCGTATTTAGCTATTTCCATTACGACCTGATTCACAGTTATGGATCGCCCTCTTGCAATTGAGTGAATTGAGAATTGTATTATGTGGTTAGTAGTGGAGTATGGAAACCCTATATTTTATTTCTATTGTTCTTATCTTAATCTATCTTTACTTGTTTTCTTAGTTAATTAATTTGAAAATGACAAACCATATTTTTCTAGCAATTTAACAATATTATTTTACGAGAATTCAGAATACGACTTATTTTTACAAGCTGAACTATAATACAATATGATTCGTGCACTTGTGATAGGTAAAACATAAGTCGTCATAAGGGCCATTTTTAACACATATTTTTGGCACACCCAGACAGACATCAAGTAACGTTGGGGTTTAGAAGACTTGTTACATGTGCTAAGTGTAATCGTCGACCCTCATGAAAGCAAGGGAGTAGGTTAGATTAGTTAGAGTAGATAGATTACAAATCATCACAAGAAAGTTCCCTGAGTTTATTGCTAAGGGACTAGCAATATGTATGTTTAAGGGTGTGATAAGTTTCAAATATTAGACATTTTGACCCCTTAACTCACTATTGTTACGTCATTTTATTCCATTATTTGGTATTATTATGTTGTTTGTGTGTTAAAGCATGTTTCAGCAGCTTAACGAAAAACCGAAGCTAACTTCGGTGAATTAACTAAAGTACATGTTCTTTCTATTCAAAGAGGCAATTCGAGACAAAAATACCTCCCGAAGGGAAAAAACAACATTTCCAGAAGCCGTCATCTTCAGCAAAAAGTATTGTGGGTTCATGGTGGTCGTTTCGGTGCATTTATGAAGAAAAATGGTTTTGAAGAAAACACCTATGCTTGTACCTACGCTTTCAGTTTCAAAAAGTGGCTGAAAATGACATTTTTACACTTGGACCTATGCTTGGGATGTATGCTTGGACATATGCTTGAAGTGTAGGCCAGCTACGATTGGAACATATTTGCGGCAACTTGTTGAGGTTTTCGATGGTTTTTGCCTGTTCTACCCCTGGGTCGACTCCAAGATGTGGTTATGACTCTGAACCACTGTATACATATATACACACACATATATATGAGATTTTAGGGTTTGTGTGAGTTTTAGAGTGAAGAGACTAAAAATGACCTCTCTACACCATTGCGTATATATACACGATCATATATCTATGTTAGGGGTCAGACGTTCATTCAGAGACAGAGGTTGTTTGTTGATTTTGGTGGGTTCATTAGTTCTCTCGTTCATATTCAGACTTGCTGTTGTTGAAAGCCATATTCAAACCTACAGATCCGAAAAAGAAGATCATGGAGAGCGTTTCTACATCAACGATGCAGTCACCTTCTACCATGAGCAACTAACTCGGTATCTAGGGTTTTCTAGCAAAACCCTAGCCAATTAATGTAGTTCTTTTATTGTTTTCACTTGTAACGAGGAGAAACTGTTGACCATTGTGATGATTGTAGTAGTTAAGGGACCATACTGATTTGAAATATAAATTCTATGTTTTTTTCTAAATTCTTGTCTTATATAGAATGAATGTATTATTTTGCACAACTATGATTATTCAATATGAGCAGGAACTTGGATGTTTAATTATGGTTTTCTACACAATGGTGGCAATCAAACTTGAAACCCTAGGTTGACACAAGTCATGCCTTGGCGATTTTAATATAGGCATGTTTTAGTTCATTTTCATGCATTAGGAGTAGATTAGAGTAATATATTTGGCATGCACTAGTCAGGTCAGTCATGATATTGGTTGTTGCAATCCGGTTGATGGTACTCCTTTTTGGGGTCTTATTTAGCTATTTGCGGTACGACCTGATTCACAGTTATGGATCGAGTTCTTACAATTGATACAACAAGGAACTATATTATGTAGTTAGTGGTGGACTGATTGAAACTCTAATTTTCTCTCCAATCTGAATCACAACCAATTTACTTTACTTTCTAGATAATTTTAGTTAAAATAGATAATTTGGTCTTCGAGCACCCAACAAACCATTTTCAGAAAATATAATTTAGTGTTTTTGAAATTGCTAAAGTAAATTATCTCAGTCTCTATGGGATCGATATCCCTTACTCAAGCCATTGCTATTTTACAATCGATACGTGTGCTTGTGTATGGTAAAACTTAACATCGTTAAGGTGTCAATTTTAACCACATATTTTTATACACCTGATGTCACATGATATAACCATCTACTAGATCAATTGCAAGAGGGCGGTTTATCACCCGTGAATCAGATTATACCATAAATAGTCGAATATATCCCAACAAAGATACCATTAACCGGATTCGCTATAACTCATCTCCGGACAAAGTGTGATTAATGAATGCAAACTACTTTACTGTTATCTACTCCTACAACATGAAATTAATCGAAAGCATGTCTATATCACCTCGCTGAGGCATGGCCTGTGTAAACCTAGAGTTTCCGGTGTTATACACCATTGTGTAGAAAATCATGATATGCTATAAAACACAAGATAAACATGATTAATTGAGATAATGCATTCATTCAATCTAAGATAAGAGTAAAATAAATATAAAACCCCTTAATTTGCTGTAGAATCTCAACCTAACTGAAATAATCTAGACGATCAATGAAAACAGCCTAGAAGGGGGGGTGAATAGGCTTTTTGTCGATTTTATGATTAATTAAAATTATCCAGCGGAAATTCAATTTTAATCGGTCACAAACCCTAATTCTCTAATCAGATTAAATCAAGTAATCATGAATATAAATGCAGAAAACAAATCATGGAAGACACATATATTTTTACGTGAAAAACCTTCGAAAAATCCCAAGTAAAAACCACAGATACGCTCGGGTATCGATGCACTATGAAATAGAGAATTTGTACAAACTCTATGAAAACATAACTTACAGCCACTGTAATTTGTTGTTCTACACTCGACGTCTGAAAGTCTAGATTCAGTCACACTCCACGAAGCTCTCGCTCCGATCTCCGTACTCTGACGGCTCCACTTCTCAACAGATCAAATAACCACGAAGCCTCCTACTTCGATCTCCGCACTCAGACGGATCTGCTTCTCTACGGATCAAAGCAACCATGTTGCAATCGGTGGTGTGATGATTTTTCAACAACCAGATCATCCAATCTTGCTTAAAGATTGTCGATGTAGAAGTACAATTGGAAAATCCCAATTCCGAGAGAGAACTTGAATATATCTAATCACTAAATAATATTCTCTCAATATATATCTCTGTACTAGTATATGAATCTGTAGAAAACTTGCAGAGATCTCTTAAAGGCTCAAAGGTTGCCTCACATGTGTAGAAGACCTTGGTATTTATAGACAACGCTAAGGAGAAACCCTAATCTTCCCCTTTTTCATAATTTCGCATCAAACCAAGTAAGACCCTATATTCTGATGAATATAATGTGTGTGGCATGTATCTCAAGGTGTAAAGTCGCAACAACCTCAAAGGAGAACAAGTAGGGGTAAAATAGGAATTTCCAGAACTCAAGTTCGTTAGACCCCTACGCCTAGGGCGTAGCTAACCTATGTTTGGGGCGTAGGGCCAAAATGGTCGTGTCTCTTCTGGCATAGAAACAACCATTTCTAGCCACTTTTTGTTGCTGTAGACGTAGGTCAAATGTACCAAAATACTCGGAACCAATATTTCTTGATAGTAGTGCCATTTGAACCTCCATAATTCGCTTGTCATGATTCTTTAATTTACGGTTCGAAAAAATGAAGTTTTTGCCCTTCGTGAGGCACTATTTACTCAAACTTGCTTTTTCTTCAATTCTCTAGTATTCTTCACTTCTTTAGGCTTGATTGGAATTTGACGAAGCTTGCTAATGCCTATTAAACCTTCTTGACTCCACAATTCATTCAACACGACAATTCACTCAACATGGTTATTGTTTAGAACATGCCAAACACAAATAATACTATAAATGTTTTTACACTAACAACTTGAATAATTCTGGCAATGGGAGGTTCTAGATATAGGAATTCCTCCCTGAAAATCGTTCTATTCCTTTATAACCAAACCTCATACACTATAGCTGTAAAAGCTAACTTATTTAAAATGGTAAACAAAGACTTGCCTTTGAAGGTCTGCACTACCGAGTTCATGATATTATTCCAGTCATCAGGCCAAGGAAACAACCCCTTTTTAACCACCATATTCCAAAGCCTTCTGGTAAAACCACACCTGAAATAAAGGTGGTCTCTGTCCTCCATACGCAGCTTACAAAAGACACAAGTATTCTGAACTAGGCCAATAGAGAGAAGAAAATGCAACGTGCTTTACCTATTATGATGGGCCAGCGAAAGAAGGAAAGAGTGCTTAGGGATTCTAGGACTGAACTTTAACAATGTCAGTCTAAGCTACCTTCTCCACTATATATCTTACAATCTCCCAAGCAGAATTGATAGAAAACTTAGCATTAGAGGGAGCCCAAAGAATCCTATCCTTCATAGTAGCAGGAAAGTCTCTTTCGAAATTCTACCATGCTTGAGAATTATGAGTTGGAAAATGTCATCCATGACTACTTATAAATTTTCTCACAGTGGTGTTTAAGCCACTCCTTGAAGTTCTAATGATAGATGGAGTAAACCTGAACAAGAGGTCCACGGGGATGCCAATTATCATACCATAAGGATGTGCTTCTGCCATCACCAATCAAATATTTGATTTCAGATCTAAGAACAGGCCTAAGCTTCAAATTTTTCTCCCAAGACCAAGTGCATCTTCTAGGAATTGCAATCTACTAGAAGTTCCTACCTTTTATAAGCTGAATCTTAACTCAATTGACCCATAGAAAAGTAGATTCAAGCTGAACCAAACTCCAAATATGTTTAAGAACAGCAACAACATTCCATTCTTTAATATCCTTTATACCCAACCCTCTTTCATTGAAAGGCAATCACACAGTTATCCAAGCAACTTTGCACCCCCTCTAAATATTTTAGAACCAGTCCATAAAAAATTTCTAATTAAAAGGGATAGTGTTGAGCGTTAGGTGTGTGCAAAATATGTGCCTAAAAACAACACATTGACGACACTTCTGTAAGTGCACAGATCAATTGAAGAAAGTTTTGTTTGAGTAGGGGAATATCGATCCGATAGAGACGAGGATTGTTCACTTCGATAGTCTAAAAACACTAAATTATATTTTTCCGAAAATAGTTTGATTTTATGAATTATCTAGTATTAATGAAAATAAATAAAAAAACAATAATAAATAATGGTTGTGATTCAGAGAGAGAGAAAACTAGGGTTTCCTCACTCCACCACTAACCGCATAATATAGTTCATATTATATATCAATTGCATGAGGGCCATCCATTGACTATGAATTAGGTCGCACCACGCCAGCAGTTTGACCCCAAAAAGGATTACTCTAAACTGAATCACGACAACCCATCTCAAGACTAAACTGATTAGTGCATGTCAACTACTAACAGAAAGTAAATGCAAAAAAGTAAATTAAAGCATGAAAATAAACTAAAGCATGTCTATATCAGTTTGCTAGGGCATGACCTGTGTCAACCAAGGGTTTCGAGTTTTATGAGCATAATTGTGTAGAAAATCACAGATTAAGCATCTGAGTTCCAGCCCATAGTGAATAATTGTGATTGTGTAAGATAAATACATTTGAAAAGTCTAAGACAAGAATCAATTCAAATATATAAACTTGTATCACGAATAAAAATGTTCTCTCATCTAACACAATCATAACAGTATAGTCACAGTTTTCCCTCTCTACAATTGAATATAAAATTAGATCTACATCACTTGGCTAGTGTTTTATGAGAAAACCCTAGATACCGAGTTAGTTGATCATGGCTAAGAGAATTTGCATTGTCGGTGTAGAAATGCTCTCCATAATATTCTCCTCCGGATCTCTAGGTCTTCAATGGTTGTTCTCTTCAATTATAGCAAGTATGAACTTTGAATGTGAGAACTCTATGAACGTGTATGAAAATTAGAACAAGAACTCCAAAACAACACACCTCTTTAAACCTAATCCTCTCATATTTAGAGACAAGTGAGGGAAACCTTAATGATTGCCATTTTTCTGTATTTTCATAATTCATGAATAATATCTCTAAAATCAAATGTAAATCTATGTATAAGCCTGTATGTAGAGGTCTGGAATCACCGATCACTTAAAATATTGAAGCAGGGTCAAAACTAGAAAATTCCGAAATAACTTCTGCACGAAAAAGGATTACGTGGCCACAAGGTGTGTCCTACGCTTGGGCATAGGCTAGGCTCCTGACCTAAACATAGGTATTGGTCTAGGGCGTAGGGTCCAAACCAAAACGTAGCACAAGAGTGTAGCTCAGGTCCAATCTACCTCTTTTTCTCTCTGACGACGTAGGGTATTATGCATCTTTTGCTGTAAAAACTTGTTTTTTCATATTCGAGTCAGACTGGTCGCCTTTGACTCCCGATGCTTTGGGTGAAGTAATAATGTTTGAAAATCAGATTTTTGCCTTCGTTGAGATAATGATGTCGGGAAATGACCATTTTGTCCTTTGGTAGCTCTTCTTTCCTCTGACACACCTCTTGATTCCTTTGTGGAGATAGAAACGAACATGAACTTAGTTAATTCACCGAGATTAGCTATGTTTCTTCATTAAGCTTTTGAAACATACTTACACATACAAACGGGATAAAAATACCAAGTAACGGAATGTAAAGACATAACAAACACAAGATAGGGGTGAAAAATGACCAATATTGAGCACCTATCACACCCCCAAACTTACATATTGCTAGTCCTTTAGCAATAAATTAGAGAGAACTGACTGTGGTGATTCTTATTCTATCTAACCTATATACTCTAACCTAATCCCTTGCTTTGTGAGGGTCGACGATTACAGTTAGCATTTGTAACAGGCCTTTTAAACCCCTAGTGGACTAGTGAAGTCTCGTGAAGGTTTTCAGTGATGGTACCTACAAATATCTCAATTGTTTTGTAATTACGTATTCATGAGTTCGCACACACAAGTCAAATAAGCTATGATACAACACACAGAATAATATGAATGCAAATATTCTCAGTCACTACCTAACAACAATTATATCAAGCTTCGTGTTATGAATGGTCCCCACTTAAGTGAATGATTTTGCTACTTTCTACTTAAAATTCAGACAACCTTCCATGATTTTGTGAACATTCAACTACAATATTTCAATTTCTTTTCTCCTACTTCATTGATCAAATTTTTCCATTTTTACTAAAAACGTACTCTTTCCATCTTTTTAGTTTTCATCCCTTTTTTTCTTTCTAAGTCTCCGGACTTACTAGCGAGGATTTTTAGTCCTGACCAACTGAGCTCGAGCTTCTTCCATGGAATTTATGTTCATCAGTCTTATCCCTTTTAAAAACGAATAGTGATATTGGTGATACCAATGTCCGGTTACTCAGATCAAAGAACTGTTTTTTGCATTTTATTTTCTCAATTTGTTTTTTCAATTTTCTCCATTTCAACCAAAACAGCTCCCCTACTCCCCTTTTATTGCGGCAAAATTATTTTTCAACTGCATAGTAAAAACTCAACCTATTTCTCAAAGTCAATGTGTGTTTGTGCTTATAGGTCAAAGTCGTCCTTCTTAATTTAAATTTCACTAATCACTCACCCATGTAAACCACAGTACTTCACTAATTTGATCTAATCATTATTCTCATGAGCTAGAACATCACATCACATACTACTTATATATTATAAACATAAACTCAATCAACTCATAATGCGAAACACTCATGCATGAAAACAAAGAACTCCTCAAAACTTTCAATTTTTTTAAAAAACTTTCAAAACATTTCCTTTCTTGTAACTATATACCCTCACCACCAAACTTAAATGTGGCCATGTCCTCATGGTCAAATATAAAGAATGAGAACATATACAGTTACCCTTAAAGCGCAGTTCTGGATTCTTTGAAATGCTCAACCTCCTCCCCTAAACTTGATTCGGATCACCTGTATATATCTAACAAACACATACCCAAATATCATAGCAAGGAAAAAGAAATTGTAAAAATTACCGGAAATTGACACAATTTTTCAAATTGTTTTTTTAAAATTCTCTTTTTAGATTTTATTAAAAAAAATTAAATGAAATAAAAAAAATGATTTGGCCTTAAGGGCCTACAATCTCTAAGAATTGAAATTACAGAAATAACTTGCCTATTATTATACAAACCGAGGATAGACAGCCTAGGACCAATGTTTAACGTCTTTGTCACGACATTTCACAAAGGGTTATCCAACACATTTCCTCTCTGCCATACTTCCCTTAATTAAAGGCAAAATTATAGGAGGAGACTCTCTAAGAGTTCTTACCCATAGACAATTAGTACTACTCATGATATCGAGTACATAACAATAATCACCATGTTAAATACTCCATTTTGCTTGTTCTAACTTCAGCCCCTGTATGGTCAGTGCTTCCATCAAATCCTCCTTCAACACCTTAGACCACAGTTCTTCCACCATCTCATCACTCTCCAGTACACTGACAGACGCCATAAATTTCGGTCCCGGATCAATCTCCTCATAATATATTAATCTCTGCCCATGTATCCTGAACCTTCTATCGAATACTACTTCTCCACGGGGGTAAACTGATCTAACCCTGTGTGGTCATTCCCATCTTTGTCGGAGTTTACCTAGAAACACTTTCAGTTTTAGATTACATTACCGTTTCCGGTCAAGCTTAAAGAACTTAAGACGAACATGCTTAGCACGATGTATTCTTGTTCGAGCTATGTAACTCTGAGCATCCTTATACGCACAACTCCGTATCCCCTCACACTTGTCTCTCAATCGCGGATCTTCTAAGATATATAGCTTTTCTACCAGATGTATACTTAATACTGGTTCATCTAGAAAGGTGTCCTTAAGAGCGGGGTCATCCTTAGTAGGTTCTCTAAAAGTTCGTGACCATTGATCATCTCTAGCAATCTTCACACCTGTTTTATCTTTTAATTCATCATCCTCCTCATGCAACACCATCTCAGGAAACTTACTTTCAGGTACAAACTTCTATGGAGGAATAAGTTGAGGTCCAAGTGACTCTTGATGCTCTATCTGATGGTGAATACAACGCAACTTCTAACGCAGCAATATATTTCTATCTAGATCGTTGTTGGTCCTCTCCGTTTCCAAAATTCACCTCCGACTTTTTCATCACAATCTCCTAAGCATCTCTTAAACTTCTTTGAGGTACAACTTCTTTAACCATCCCCTCGATGTTAAAACACTCAGCTGGTTCAGGTAGTTGATGGTTGGTATCAAAGACATTTATCCTCATGTTTAAATTCCTAAAAGATATGTCCATAGCCCTTGTTCTGCAATCAACGGATGCATTCGCCGTAGCCAAAAATGGTCTTCCTAAGATAACAGGGATATATCTTCTCGATCTATGGTCAGTTTCCATGTCTAATACTACAAAGTATACAGGATAGTAAAACTTACCCACTTACACTATGACATCCTCCAAAATTTCTCTTGGTTAGTTTAGTTGATCTGTCTGCCAATTGAAGCACCACCGAGGTAGTATTGAGATCTCCCAACCCTAGCTGCTGATAGGCCGAGTAAGGTAATAAATTAACACTCGCACCCAGATTAAGAAAAGCTCTACCGATCTTCTGGTCACCAATGACACAAGAAATAATGCGAGCACTAGGATCTTTTCTCTTAGGTGGAGCATCACTCAGTAAGATCAAACTCACTTGTTCAGTCAACAAAATCTTTTTCAGGACCTTAGTTCTGTTTTTAAGCTTTTGAGTACAGAGATCCTTCAAAATTTTAGCACAGGATGAAATTTTGTCAACAATGTCTAGAAGAGGTTTATTGATCTTGACTTGCCAACATGGATCCAACATGTTATTCTCCTTATGCTCTTTATACGAAATCGACTTTCGGAGACGTTGAGGGTAAGGTGTTACTTCCTCATATGGTGCCCGTTCTGGTTCTTCATCTTCCTACACTAGAGGTTGATCTTTTCTGAGCTTTCTCAGCCTCTTTCTGCTGAGCTTCTTCTTCTGCCTTTCTTTGAACTTCTTTAACCTTTTGCTTCTTCAGCCTCTCCTCATGTTGTTCCTCAGCCTTACTATCCACTTTTCTTCCATTTCTCAAAATTGTGACTACTTGGACTGTCTCATGATGAGTCTCAACAAAGGATCCAGGCTCTAGTACTTGTTACAGTTTTGTGTTCACCACCGGTTGACTAGGAAATATTATCATTATCTTATCCATAACATCCGCTAATTATACCATTCGGGCTTCCATTTGAACAAGGGATTAGGAATGAGAGTTCAATGTTTGGATGGTCGCCTGAGAATTATTAGATTGATTTTTAAGCACCCTTAGGGTACTCATCAATTCTTCAAAGTCAGGTGGTCTTCATAGTGAATTTTGAGTTGGATGTTGATGTTTGAAATGGTTTTGAGGATATTGAGGGTAAGCTTGATTTAGATTGAATCCTTGGTTTTGGTTTCCTTGAGGCTGGGTCTGATAGTTATATGGCTGGACAACATGATTATTATTGAATGGTTGGAGAGCCTATGAATTATTGGATGAATCTCTGGGTTAGTAATTTAATTAAGAATATAGAGTCATTATTCTTGGTTGAGATTTGAATGATTGTTGTCTCTATTGGAACCTTGGTTATGGATACGATTGTTATTCCTGGGGGAACCTTGCTTCCACATTCAAAGATTGAGATGAAAGAGGGGGATGATGATTTCGGACATTTGATGTATATGAATTGGTGAAAGGAGCATTATTTGGGTAGTTCCATGCTACATTAGCATTGGTAGCAACAAATTCACCGCCTTGACAATCATTATGGGAATAATCTACTTCTACCTCTGACACTTCTCTCCTAGGCGAATGATTTTGCTTGAGAAGCTTGTCTACTTTCTCTCCTAACAACACCACTGAATCTCTTACATCATCATGATTCACCTTATACTCTTTTTGAAATCTCTTGTCAAGACCAC
This sequence comes from Cornus suecica, assembly GCA_963922005.1. Lineage (NCBI taxonomy): Eukaryota > Viridiplantae > Streptophyta > Magnoliopsida > Cornales > Cornaceae > Cornus > Cornus suecica. The sequence continues at coordinate 57,547,580 of OY998238.1, read as the reverse complement.
CCATAAACCTCAAATTAGATTCATAATGGATTTTATTCTCACTGATATTGTCAAACAAGTCTAAAAGTTCTTTTCCCGGCTTTAGGGTAAATTAACCTTGTGTTGACGCATCTATCAAAGTTTTATGTGCCTCTCTAAGTCCCATGTAAAAATTCTTAGCCACATCCTGTTCAGTGAACCTATGGTGGGGACACTTATGCAAAATTTCACTATATCTCTCCCAAGCATCATGAAATTGCTCACCAGGTAATTCTGTAAAAATTTTGATTGCATCTTGTTCTTCTAAGGTCTTTCCTATGGGATAATATTTTTCTATAAATTCTCTCTCAAGGGATTCCCAATCAATTTTAATTTCCTTAGCTAATTTGATGTACCATCTTTTAACTCTGTCTCTCAATGACCAAGGAAATATACGCACTCGCAAATCATTTTTTGTCAAACCCTTAAACCTAACTGTAGATGCAACCTCTAAGAAATCATTTATATACTGGTATGGGTCCTCTATCCTAAGGCCAAAACTTTTTCGAAGCATATTGATCATGCTTGACTTGATCTCGAAGTGTTTCGTGCCTTCTTCTTCTGGGAAATCTGTATAGGAATCATACGCCTTTTGCACGTAGTATCCTTTCAGCGACATCTCTAGTGCCCTCTGTTGATTCACTCTTTGGTCACCCATCGCACTTTCCTCTGTCCGACGACGACGCTCTTCAATATCTCGATGATTGTAATAAAAATTTCATTCGATCTCAGATAAAAAAGGTTCGAATTCAACATTAGGATCAAAACGGGATTTTCGATCTTTCAAATTTTTTTTTCCTTTTTACTTCTAAACTACTCTAAATATTGACAGAAAATAAAGCTAAAATTATGCACGAATTTAAGAGAAACTAAAACTCACCAGAGGTTTAACGATGCAACTTTCACTACTCTGCAAAATCCCTTTATGCTTCTCAGAGTATCTAGTAAAAACACACAAATTCCAACTTTAGATACAATACAATAACGCAATGCAAATAAACTACTAAAGTTATTGAACAATGCCATGTCCCCAGCAACGGCGCCAAAAACTTGTTGTGCGTCAGGTGTGTGCAAAATATGTGGTTAAAAATGACACCTTAATGAAACTTTAGATTTTACCTTTCTGCAAGCGCATAGATCAATTCTAGAAAGTTTTGCTTGAGTAGGGGAATATCGATCTCACAGAGACGGGGATTGTTGACTTCAATAGTCTAAAAACGCTGAATTATATTTTTCTGAAAACAGTTTGATTTTGTGAATTATCTAATATTAATGAAAATAAAATTAGAAAAAAATGATAAATAATGGTTGTGATTCAGAGAGAGAGAAAACTAGGGTTTCCTCACTCCACCACTAACAACATAATATAGTTCTTATTATATATCAATTGCATGAAGGCGATCCATTGACTGTGAATCAGGTCGCACCACGCCAACAGTTTGACCCCAAAAAGGATTACTCTCAACCGAATTGCAACAACCCATCTCAAGACTAAACTGATTAGTGCATGCCAACTACTAATAGAAAGAAAATGCAGAAAAGTAAATTAAAGCATGAAAATAAACTAAAGCATGTCTATATCAGTTTGTCAGGGCATGGCCTGTGTTATCCTAGGGTTTCGAGTTTTATGACCACCATTGTGTAGAAAATCACAGATTAAGCATCCGAGTTTCAGCCTATAGTGAATAATTGTGATTATGTAAGATAAATACATTCGAAAAGTCTAAGATAAGAATAAATTTAAATATATAAACTTGTATCACGAATAAAAATGGTATCTCATTTAACACAATCATCACAATATAGTAAACGTTTCCCCTCTCTACAATTGAATATAAAATTAGAACTACATTAATTGGCTAGGGTTTTGTGAGAGAATCCTATATACAGAGTTAGTTGATCATGGTTGAGAGAATCTGCATTGTTGATGTAGACACGCTCTCCATAATATTCTCCTCCGGATCTCTAGGTCTTCAATGGAAGCAAGTCTGAACTTTGAATGTGAGAGCTCTATGAACGTGTATGAAAATCAGAAGCAGAACTCAAAAAAAACACACCTCTTTAAACCTAATCCTCTCATATTTAGAAACAAGTGAGGGAAACCCTAATGGTTTTCCTTTTATTTAATTTCATAATACATGAATAATATCTCGAAAATCTAATGTAAATATGTGTATAAGCCTGTATGTAGAGGTCTAGAATCACCAATCACTTAAAATATCAAAGCAGGGTCAAAACTGGAAAATTTCGAAACAACTTCTGCACGTAAAGGGATCACGTGGCCACAAGGTGGGACCTACACTCCTGTCCTATGCTTGGGCATAGGTCAGGAGCGTAGCTTATGCTTGGGCGAAGGTCTAGGGCGTAGGGTTCAAACCAAAGCATAACTCAGGTGCAATCTGCCTTTTTTTTCTGTGACGACGTAAGGTATTATGCATCTTTTGCTGTAAAAACTTGTTTTTTCATAGTCGAGCTAGACTGGTTGCCTTTGACTCCCGATGCTTTTGGGTGAAGTAATAATGTTTGAAAATAACATTTTTTCCCTTCGGTGAGATAGTGATGTCGGAAAATGACCATTTTACCCTCTAGTAGTTTTTCTTTGCTCTAGCACACCTCTTAGCTCGAGATAGAAACAAACACGAACTCAGTTAATTGACCTAGATTAGCTCTGTTTCTTTATTAAGCTCTTGAAATATGCTTACACATACAAACGGGATAAAAATACCAAGTAACGGAATGTAAAAACATAACAAACACAAGGTAGGGGCAAAAAATGAACAATATTGAGCACCGATTAGATAGCTCTTTAAGCATAGACTTCGTAAGCATAAAAATAGAAGACTAGTAGACATGCACTAAAAAAGCACAGATTTAACCAGTTGTAGCCTACTTGAAAAGGAAAAAAACTTACTAGACCAACTTGAAATTCTAGCTAAGATTCTGTCAAGAAGAAAAATACAATCCTGCTTTTTGAGTTTTGAAGAAAGGAGAGGAACTCTCAATTCAGTTCAGCTATCATAGGTTTTTCTGGTTTGGGTATTAATGCCTCTGTTAGTAAGCTTATTAGCTCAATTGGTTGGCATTTCCCAGTCATGAATTCTCATGACAATTTAAGGCAAACTTTCCCACTGATCTTAGGCCTGATATTACTAGGAGGGATATGATTGTTTGGTTGTCTCTAAATGGGAAGTTTTATATTCATTCTGCATGAGATTCTATTAGATACAAAGTGGATGAAGCTAAGTGGACTAATACTATTTGGTTCAAATATCACGTTCCTAAGCATGCCTTCCTTCATTGGTTTGTTCATCTTAATAGGATCAATACTAAATATTTTCTCTTATCTATTGGCCAAAGGTCTCCTTGCTTGGACAAATGGTGTTTAGGAGTCTATTATGCAATGGGCTGGGATGTCTATAAATGGCAAGTCTTTATCTTTTACAATCAACATGTTAGCTTTTTCTGCTATTGTATATCACGTATGGTTGGAGAGGAATAAGAGGATTTTTAATGAGGAATTCTGTACCATCGAATGCTTATATTCTAAGATAATCCATTCTATAAGATGTAAGTTGTTTACTACTAGTAAATTCAAGCTTAGTGCAGGGAACTTATCTTTGCTTTAGTAGTGGGATTTACCAATTTCTATTATGAGTTGACAAGTGCTTTTGGCTTACTAATGGGTTATTGCTATTTCTTGTTCTTGTCTTCCTCTTGTAGAAAATAGTCTACTGGGTTTTTGCTATTTTACATTCAGTTACTGTTGCGGACTTCTATATCTATGGCTTTGCTATGTTAGGTCCTAGCTATTTAGATGATATGGAAGAGATATTTGTATTGGATTTTTCATTCTGGTGTTCCTGTCGTATAATGTTGTTGCTGAGTTGTTGTTTACCCTTTGCTTTCTGGTGTTGGGATTCTAGGAAGCTGTTGGTTTGGAGCGGTTGTCCAAGTTATAACAGATATTTTGGCATGTTTTATTTCAGCATCATTCTTCTGCTAATGAATTGTTATTCCTGGTGTTGTGGTATTAAGGAGCTGCTGGCATGGAGCTGGTTGGTTTTCATTAGTTGCAGATTCATGATGAGCTTGTGGCTGCTTAACTTGCTTATTGGATGGTGCATGCGTTGTCCCATTCATTGCACTAGGGTGGTTGATTGATGTGGAGCTTTCTGTTATTCTATTCTTCATTTTCATAAGCTTCATAGCTATAGTTTTCTAGATTTTTTTTTGTTCTTATGGTGGATATTTGGATTCCATATACCAATACATCTTGTGGGCTTTTTGCCTTAATTTCTTTATAATATTTCTTTCCATTCAAAAAAAAAAAAGGAGAGGAACTCCTAAATACTTCACTAGAAGAGCCCCTTCTTAAAAGCCAAGTCTGCTATGGATGAGAGATAATATGCATGTATCAGCACCAACTGAAAAAACTACACTTTTTGAAGAGTTTGGAACTAGACCAGAAAGCACACTGAATTTCTCCAAAGCTGTCATAATGCAATGAACTGGTCCCAAATCCCCTTAAGAAAATAAGAGCAAATCATCAGCAAAGAGTAAACTTGAGATATTTTGAGCTTTGCATTGCTAATGATGAGTGAAATCAAAGGAAGAGGTCTATTTAATAAGTAGCCCAGTAAGCACCTCCATGCCAAGAACAAAAAGATAGAGAGAGAGGGATCTTCTTGCCTAATACCCCTAGAGCTTTTGAAGTATCCCTTGATAGCACCATCAGAAAACTTTGGAGTTGAGATACATTTCATGGTGAGAGTAATCATATGAAAGGGAAACTTAAAAGCATTTAGGACAGCCTCCAAAAAAGACCATGAAATAGAAACAAAAGCTTTTGTTAAATCCATTTTTTTAGCAACTCTAGGCTCACCATCTGCACCACGGTAATATTTGAGCAACTCTTGAGCAAGAAATATGTTGTGTGAGATGTTTCTTCCATAAATACAAACACATTGGTTTGAACTTATGGAATGGGGCAAACACTTCTTAACCCTATTAGGAAGCACCTTGGAGATACATTTGTAAAGGGTAGAACACAAGGAAATTGGCCTAAAGTCAAAGACCAAATTTGGATTCTCAACTTTGAGAACCAAATTGATAATAGTGGAATTGATCTTAGTCAGCATCTGGCCAGAATAAAAGAAAACATGTATGACCTTAGTAACATCATCATAAATAATGTGACAAGGTCTTTAAAGAAAATAGCATTGTAACCATCACTACTAGGAACTTTACCATCCTTAAGAGAAAACATAAAAGCTTTGATTTCCCCATTTTCATGTAAAAGGACTAGCAAGAGCAGTTATCAAATAAGCACTAAGAAGAGCTTGAATAAAAGAGCTCAAATCAGGAACCCTAGAAATAGTTGGAGTAGAATTGAGAAGATTCTCATAAAAATGCACTATTTCATCTTGAATCTGTGAAGGTTGATCAATCCTAACCCCAGAAACTGATTGCAAAGAAAAGATACTATTATGCTTCCTCCTAGCTTTTGCCACTTTATGAAAAAGAAAGTATTTTTATCCCCCAAGTGCAGCCACTGTATTCTAAATTGTTGCTTGTACAAGGACTCCTCAACATGAGATAAATGCATAAACCTGGAGAGGCAATCTTGCTCTTGAAGCTTCAAATCTTCATTGACAGGATCCATGTCCACCAATCTCTGTAAAGCTTAAAGCTTTTCCCTATAATCTTGAGTTTGCTCAATGAGGTTTGAATAATTATCTTTATTCAGAGAATTCAATTCAACTTTCAACAACTTGAGTTTATGAACCACTTTAAACATAAAAAAACCTGTCACAGAAGTAGCATATACATGCTCCATAGTTTTCATAAAATCTGGGTGAGAAATGAAATGGTTAATGAATTTAAAGGGAATCACCTTTTGAGAAACTACAACATCAAGTTTCACCAACAAAAAAGCATGATCAGAAACAATGCCCGACTCAAACAAAGCCTCTGAAAAAGTAGAATTCCAAATATCATTAACAAGCACCCTATCCAACTTTCTAAAATTTGTATGATTTGACCAAGTGTATTGGAGACCTATGTATTTGAGATCCAAAAGAAAAGATTGTTGCCAGCGGTCATCAAACTCTCTCATAGAATAATCCTATATGGTAGCACCTCCATATCTTTTATGACTATATCTCAATGTATTAAAATCCCTAGCAAAAAATAGAAAGGATTGAGAATAAAGATTACCAAAAAGCTGCATATCCTTCCATAGTT